>CM060940.1:852459174-853709174 GCA_030765085.1 Allium cepa | reverse complement strand
AAAAATATATCGGTAAGATAATCATGCATCATGGGTTCGATCGACGTTGGTACCCTTTTCAAACGCGGAGGGAAGACAAAACCATCGAAGCAAATATCAGGGAAATCTTTCTTCAGCTGAGCAAGCCTCGCTGCTCCTTCCCCCGAAGGCTCGGTCACTACCTGCTATGTTGTTGCGGGGGCCGCAATCTCAGTCCTACGGTGAGTTTCGGATCTTGACGATTGCGAGGACGGCTTGTGTCGCGGTGCCTCTGAAGGTCGTGAGACATGGGCAGGAGATTGTGCAGAGATTCTGGGAGGTGGCGTACGAGATCGAGACCGACGCCTATACTCTTTATCTTTATCAAAGCGCTCATGACTCGAGTACCCCTGGTCATAATCTCTATCTCCTTCTCTTCTATATGATTCATAATATGATGAAGACTTGCGTTTGCTGCGAAGACTGCAAAGCATCGAGCTTCGACCAGACATGGTATCTACAAGTCAAAACGGAGACAAAAGTTAGTAATTTCTCATAGTGAGCGTATTACATTCAGAAATCGTGTAGTGCCGTGAAGCGTGAATGTATGTGCAACCCCCCGACTAACCGGATGTGTCAACCGCGCTAGTGGGCAGAGACTCGCTTAAAACCAAGACTTGTGAAAGTTCGTCCAATCCGACATCATGATGCAAGGACACATCATCCGGAATTGGAAGATCGGCGAGCCCTTCATAAAGGTTCTCTGCTCTTGGAGGAGACACCTTCGAAATTCTAATTCCAGAGGCAAGCCGGGACGTGACAACAGATTTCCATCTTCCCTTTTTAGGTGGCTTAACAACGGCTGCCTTGCCTTTTCTTTGCTCTTCGATATCCTGGGCTACATCTGCAGGTTCGCCCAACGGTTCCTCATTGGTGTGAGTTCTCTCGGAGTCAGCCTCCTCGATTATGACAACTTTAGGTTTTCTTCGTTTAGCTCGTTCTTTCGAGGCAGTTCTCAATGCACAAGTCGAGCATTATACTTTGTCTCCGCTCGATCAACCCAAGAGTTCTGAGATTCCTGTCCGTCAAAAGCAATTCGATATTTCTCTCTTCGCTTGGGATTTCTTGGAAGACCCGAACTATCTCCTTGAAACGTTCACCTTCAGGTCGCTTGATTATGGCTGAAAAGGAAAAAAGATGCGAGTTCGACTTCATCTACATCAGTTTTATCAACTACTCGAGAAAATAGCAATACTCATGTCTAAATAGCCATCGCCTAGCAAATCCTGGGGGGCATCTAACATAGAACCACTCCGTCTTGAAGTAGCTGAGTCTAGTCCAAGCCCCTGTGACCACTTGGCAATTTCTTACCGCCTCCAGGAATGTGAAAGATGGACTACCAATCCGACTCTTGAAATTAAACAAGTATCTGATCTCAATCGGGAGTGGCGGTCGATATAGATACTCCATAAATGCAATGAACAAGCTATTGAGTGAGGCATATCCGTCCAGATGTAGCTGAGAGGGGGCGATCCCCAGAAATGACAATACTTCTCTTATGTACTGGTTAAACGGAGGGAGTGTCCCAGCTGCGCACGCATGACGATTGAATGCGGTATATCCCTCCAGTGGATTGTGCGGTTTGTCGTTTGGTCCTGGCAATAATACGTCGTCCATCGACAGACCGTGCCTTAAGCATATTCTTCCTAGCATGTCTTCTGAAATGTTGGACGGAATAGAGTCTGATGGGTTACTAATGAAGGATGCGTCATGTAACTAGTCCGGAGCTGGACCGATAACTTCAACCTCAATCTCCGGTACTTCAAGCACGGGAAGGCCTGAACTCTGAGTTTCTTGCGGCTGCGAGCTTGAAGTTTCCATAGTTAACTAACTCACGAGAAATCATCGTCAGATGCTAAAGAGCCCATGTGTCCCCCACGTGTAGAGTGTGTGTTGTGCAGTGTAGTGCTATGCATTATTTGAAAAGATTTTGCAGAGTTAAAGAAAATTTGCAAACGACAAAGATAATCGGAATCTAGTTGGGGTGACCATCATCACCAAACCATCCAGATGTTAGCAATCGATCCCAGTTGAAATTACTCATCATGTTGTTAAATTATGGTTCCATCAACGAGCTTCGAAAGGCAGTCAGATATGCTGTTCTACAGTTAAGTCCAGATATGCAGGAATGAAGCTCGCCGGAGTCAAGTGTTCAAGCATGCAAAAGATTCCCGAATTCATCAAACTTCGGCTTTGGATCGATCACCACAGTTCAAGTTAGTGAAGAGTCAGGAGCCTCCCTATCGCATCGATTGTGTTCGAAATGATACGTTTCGTATCGATCGAGTTCGAATTGATACACTTCGTATCGATCAGAGTCGAATCGATGTGCTTTGTACCGCACCGGTTCAAAATGATACGTCTCGTATCGTTCAAGATCGAATCGATACCCCTCGTATTGACTAAGTTGCGCCAGTCTCGTATCGATTACGAATCAGAGAACTTCGCATCGATCATGTTCGCAACCATCATTTCTCGACCAACACTACATCGATACGAACCCCACACCCAATAATCGATATAAAGTCATGCGCTAACTTTCTTTTCATCGGTAC
Source organism: Allium cepa (assembly GCA_030765085.1). Classification (NCBI taxonomy): domain Eukaryota; kingdom Viridiplantae; phylum Streptophyta; class Magnoliopsida; order Asparagales; family Amaryllidaceae; genus Allium; species Allium cepa. Next base: position 853,706,601 of record CM060940.1, on the reverse strand, counting down.
GAAGTGGAGGCCGAGAAACCCTTAATCGATTGTTCAAAATCCTTAACCCTTTCTTCTCCGATCGATTCGAGCATAGCCATGGCCATTTATGACCGAACACTATCCCAGATCTGGTTTCACCTATTGCCATAAGAGATAATCGAAGAAGAAAGAATGGATCTGGAATAACTTCATCACTTGGATTCGTAATTAATTACCTAAGTTAAAATTGGAATTCGAAGGCTGGAAGAATTGAATTCGATAGAGTCGAAGGCACGATGCAGTTCTTCTCTCTCTAATCCCTGGATCGATGCGAAAGCTAAAGGCGGCAGTAAAAAGTAAAAAGTAAAAAAAGATGAAGTCCAGAGTATTTATATGAAACTCAGAAGGCAACCGGGCCGATTCACCTCCCGGTCCATGTGACCGGTCGCAACCAGTCAACCCAGGATCGAGTCGAACACTTTGTTCGTGACTATGTGACAGAATTTCCCATCGACTCGAAGCCTTGCTCGTTTCGGCATATTCGCAACTCCATCCAATGCACATCGATGCAAACAGCGATTTTATATCCATTATGACTATACAATAGTATCGATGCGAAACTACAACCAGGATCCATCGATGCGAAATACATAATGAAGGCTATACTGAGGACATTGAACCCCCATTGATACGAAGTATCTATTTCACAACAGCGCATGTATGTCGATGCGAACGATTATTTTCGTATCCATCAAAACTCATCGATATGAACGATCATTTCGTATTCATCAATGAAAACCGCGTCAATATAGAAAACTACCTTTCAACCTTTTACATCGATTCAGGAGAGGAACGATACAAGAGGATAGTCAAAAACAACCATCAAGCGTTGTTTCAACTCAAATTTCAAATCGGTTCAGGAGAGAATCGCTATGAAATTTGATAAAAAAACAACAAACTAAACTGACAACAACTCATGAACGCGCAATGTTAACAAGACTTAAGTTAACATATGTACATATATGTCGGACTAATATTCGATTTTCAACATTCATAGGGATCGAATACTCATCTCATTACGATTACGACGACAAACAACTAATCACTATCACACAGCAGTCAGTTACATCAATACATGGTGCAACTTTCAACGAAAAATACGATGATTGTTCAGAAAGAAACTGCAGCTTTTCAAAGCACGTCATGTTTCCACAAGACGTACTTTGGGGAGCAAATGTTATCCCGCCTTTTGGCAAGGCGGAGATACCAAGGAACTGATTGAAAACCAAGGATCACTCTTCCTGGATATCAAACATACATAGGTTTGCTATGGATATCGATAAATTTTGTCCGAGTCCGGATTGAACTATAATTGATAAGACACGGCTAGCAAGGCCAAGAGAGCCAACATTCTGAGTTTCAAGTCAATCCGAGTTCGTATGCTCAAGTTATGGCCAATATAATTTGAAGGGAAAAGCTTCCTCTTCATATCCATCATCGAACTCAGGATCACGTTTGTATCGATCAGGGGTCCAGCGACTTCGTATCCATCGAAGAGCCTCAGTTCATGTCGATCAAGTTCGAATCCATCATGGAAGCCTCTGTTCAAATCCATCTGGGCAGAGCAATTCGTATCCATCAGGTTACCTTACTTCATATCCATCAAAGGACTCCGGTTCGCATCGATTGACTTCGTGTCCATTAAGGAGCTGTGTGGCTCGTATCCATCGAGTAAAGGCCTATTCGTAACCATCGACCTTCTTTAGCTCGTATCCATCAACGTAACTGTTGTTCGAATCCATGGCTGATGACTACTTCGTATCCATCGAGTCAACAAGCCTGGGTGACGTGTCAAATTTTATACGAACAAGGCGAAAATAATGGAGTCGACACGGTCAACTAGGAGTGAAGCTTGGATCGAGGCGAAGGGTGCATGCCACATCATCGGAGAACCACGTGAGAAGATCGATTCAGAATGTATCGATTCGAAATGATGGGTTCGAACCAAACAGCCACCGAGAAATTCCATTTCGTATCGACTATATCTCATGATCCATTGATCCAAATGCTATGAAATTTTCACAGGAGATTGCACACGAGCCAAGGAACGTTCACACCAAATTTCAGCTCCATAGGACATGATCTTGATTGACACGAAATGATTTTGTATCGATTAGAGATCGACTCGAAACTTTCTGGAATTGGTTGTGTGGGCCCCCTCACGTGCCAGAGCGAATCTCCCAAAGTTTGAGCAAAGTCTCAGCCTCCTACGCCTATAAATAGAGCCCCAGAGCCTACAGAAGAGGGATCTTTTGATTCTGAAGCGCCGAGACTCTGTCGGATCGAGATTTACACCATATACTTGCTGTTGAATTCGAATTCCCAGTTGTATTTGGCTGTAGTTTGCTATAATCACTTGTAATCATTGAAAGAGAATCAATAAAGCTGCAAAAACTTCATAGTGGACGTAGGCAACACGCCGAACCACTCTAAATCGCTTGTCAGTGCATTTACATTCCTGTTGTTTGGAGTTTTTGTTAGATAATTCTCGTTTTTAAGTTATATTTTTCACTATTATCTCTTCAAAAACTTCCGAAGAGTGTTGTGACCAATTTTGTTGCAAACATATGCGGCTATTTACATATTGTAAACTAAATAGAGAGAGGAAATTCGTACATCACATAATGTATGAATAATATCATAAAAAACAAAATAGTTTGACTTGGAAACTCAAAAGTATGTTGTATGAGTTACAGTTATTGATAACAATCAACAAGTACATTCTTGTGACATGACAATAATAGGTAAAAGATTAAGCATATATAAAATAGTAAACATTGGAATACCTCTTTGCTGAAAGAGGAAAGATAAATGAGTTATATATATATATATATATATATATATATAACAGAATTGATGGGCGTATAAATATTAACATTCATTTTATGAAGAATCCAAAATACTTACTTGATGAGCTAAAGGAAGGAAACTTGATCTATTATATATGTTACCTTTTGAAAGGCATGATTAGATGCACGGAAGAAGGAAAAATTAGGAAATAAACTTCCAGTTAGAATGTTTTGTTTTCTATTATAAGGAAAGAGAGTAGATATATTTCTATATATTTATTTGGTTTAGTAAAAGCACCAAATATATCAACAAATCTCTTCTGCAGATATGTTATCATTTCCTAATATATTAGTCTCTTTTAGGGTTATTTTGTTATCACTACTTTTGGATTGAATTTATCTCTTCTTGAGATATATATGCACTATTGGAATGCCATATCAATGTACAATATTTCTTTTGTAGAAATTACATAATTACTACCTTTACAATAACATAAAACATCCCTCTTGGATATTTTTGTTGTAACTATCTTTGAAATGACATATCTGACTTTAAAGACAGTAACAAAATTAGATGCACCAAATGAAAGTATGGTGCGAAGATAATGCCACTACTTCTGAAGTGTGATATTGGTATACAATTCCTTATTTTTAAAGGATAAATTATTATTATTATTTTGAAACTTTTATATGATATTGCTTCATGGAATATAGTGTTATCTTTTAAGGAATTGCAATGTAGCAAAAATAAAATTCATATAATATCTCTTCTGAGATGTTGGATTTTGCAATATAAATATAAATCATTCTCTAAAACATCTCTTTACGAGATTAATATACACATATACGTCCATATATATAAATAGTATGGCATATAAATTATCTATTATAGAGTATGTTAAAATGTATTTCTATAACTAATAGCTAGCCATATGTAGGTAGAAGTAATTTATCAAAACATCGGGATTTTTTTATGATTAGAAAAGAAAAAAAATCAGATCCACTAATTATTTTATAGTACTTATCAAACTTCAAATTTGAGTTATTATAGATTTATAAATGAAAAAGCAACAAAAAGAATAATTAAATTACAGTTACTCATTGAAACGAAATTAGAATTTGCATTGCGCAAAAACCTGTTACTTGATCATGCATACTTTTCCATAATTGGAAGTAAATGATTGGGAAAAATAATTTAAACTGACTACAACATATAAATTGAAATGTTATTTGAATTCATACCAAATAATAAGCATCCCTTTCCAAGACTAAATTAACAGTTATTTTTTAATCTGTGATGTTTAAACTATCATATAACATAACATCTTCAGGTTATTTGGTTAGTATAATGCAAATGTGAAGATATAAGGTAAGGTATAACTCATTTGGAGATTTTTGTAATCTTGAATGCAGCATCATTATCTCATATGATGATTTATTAATTTCCTTTAACTTCTTCAAGAAGTACAACCTTATCATTTTACATAATTTCAATAGAGCTTCGGGCTTCTAATTCATGAACTTCAAATTCATTAATTTGTTATGAACTTCAGGTTCTCAAATTTTGTGTAACTTCTTTTTTTGAAAGTTTGTACATTTTGACAAATTGAAAAAATAATATTGATAAGAATTCGAACTTGTAAACTTTATCAGAAAGTCTTTTAATAATTTAAGACTTCAGGTCTTGGACTTTGAGTTATACAACTTCTATTAAAATAATTTCTTTGCACAACTTTAGGTTATTGTCAAAACCTTTTTCCGTTTGATGATTAAATTTTTCGATCCTTCTCTTTTTTAGTTAGAACTTCTGGTTCTTTTTTTTGAAAAAATCGTAATTCATTGATTTATGAAAACTGCAGGTTCTCAATTCTTATTTCCTTTTTCCTTTTTTTTAAGAAAATATTGGAAGATATTAAGCTTATCATGTAAGCTTTTATTAATGTTTCCATTCACTTCGGATGTGCTAAATCAAAATCAATGTTAGATCTAAACTTAATACGATCTTCTAGATACGTATTATCTTTATATTTGTTTCTCTAAGAAACAATAAAATATTTCTTCTGGAAATATAAATCATATATCAAAATAATTTTCAAAGCCTTCATTCAAATCTAAATCAAATCAAAAGGTTTTCAAAATGAAAATACCATTTACCAACCATGTTTGATTTCTCAAATCCAGGTCCAAGCTAAATACAATCAAGTTAAATAAATTTGCTTGAACCAACAATATCAAATTTTGTCAAGTTCAAATTTACATTCCCAAATAAATGAACTCAAAAACATAAAAATGAGCATGATGTTGAGATCTATAATATAATAAGATCAGAAAATGACTCAGCGTTTTGAGATCTATGATTGGATCTGGAAAAGAATAGATCTGATTTCACGGATTATCACAATTGTAGATCTATAATTTTTTTTTGTAGAGATCGTGCTGGTAACATGTTATAAACTAAAATGAGATAAGCAGCCATTAGAAAGAGGAGAAAATGTTATTCACTGATATCAGTTACATAGAGATTGATTGATTTAATTACATTACATAGGCTCCTTTATATATAGGCCTTGGAGCATGAGATTCAACATATCCCATGACGTGGAACTAAATAGAAAAACACAAAAGCTCACTTTTATATTTACACATATTATAACAAAATTTGAATCGTTAACACATCGTCATGAGTCTTACGTCATCTTAGTTGCTAAATAAATTTTTATTTTTTTAAGTGATTTGAACGCATTTTATTTTTGGGAATTTTATGATTTTTTTCCCATGCTTTAACTAACCATCTATCTTTGTAAAAAGCGACTTTGGACTTCTTTTGTTAAAGTAAAAATCGTTTGTTCGAGCATTACAAGTTCACAAGAGTGCTTTTTTAACACGAAGAATAGAAACTTAGTTAAACCTACCTAATAGTTTGACTAGGGGTGTATACGGTGCGACAACCGCTGCTAATAAAGCCAACCATTACCGTACCGCTCTTTGATGGTTAGATCATTTTTCCAACCGCTGCCATCAACCATTGGTAACGGTTAACCTTTAAATGATACGGTTGCCATTGCATTCATTATGGTCTGGTTGAGTTCCAACCGCTATTACACAATGTAGGCTTTTTTTGGTTGAAACTAGAAATAAAATAAATGAACCTTAGCTTAGAATCAAGTCAAATTTTAGCAAGGAACTAAAATACATAGGTTCATAAAAAAAAATGTGCACAATTCACTAAATTTACTAAAGAGTTTATGCAGGGAACTAAAATACATAGGCTATATTTCATTAAAAAAAAAACTAATTTACTAAAGAGTTTATGCTTCAACTTTTACAAGCAATCCTGCTCATTTCATTATACTTGGTAGTAATTCATTTTCTTTGTATGGACAGTTGTGGATGCAACATCCATAGACTTCAACTCAGCATAGCATGAGCAGACTTGAAGTGCAGTCCATAGACTTCAATCAGCACAACATGAGCAGACTTGAAGTGTAGTCCATAGACTTGACTCAGCACAGAGCATGAGCACACTATCTTGTAACGGAGCCCGACTCCATACGGCGTAGCAGAGCAACAATTTGCAATTATCATCACATGACGTTATAAGTCTAAATGCATGTTGCAACAAAAATCCAAAATAATACCAAAAACAAGATTGTTAATAGATTTCTAGTATAGTGTAATGAAGTGGTGATGTATTGAAGTATTTATGTAACTTTATTAAATGATACTCAAGCTTTGCAGGAAGAAAAGAACAGTGAACTGATGTAATAATGTTCGTTATGTTAATTTTACATTGGAAAGTGAAAACTGACTGGCTTCTATGGTAATGAATAATTTTCTTTACTGTAATAATGAATGCATGAAAAACTGACTTAATGCCTGTACAAAATTGATTATTCAAGTAACAAGTCTTATTAGCATTTATTGTACTGCATTCATATTTGAGATAACATACATTGCTCATCTTTCAGGTCACTATACTCATTTTAACGTTCTAAATAAAGGACTATTGATTATAAGCACTAACTAAAATTAAGTGACGTTTATTGATGATTAAATGACATTTATATATAGCAAATATAGCAGAAGGTAGTAAATAATTTACTCAATTTTGTAACTGCAAATAAGAAGATTACGCATTCATCAAATTTAAGCACCGATAAAAGTTAAATTGCTACAAAATTAATTATGCAAGTAACAAGTCTTATTAGCATTTATTGTACTGCATTCATCTTTGTCATAACTGATAACATACTTTGCTCATCTTTCAGGTCACTATACTCATTTTAACGTTCTAAATAAAGGACTATTGATTGTAAGCACTAACTAAAATTAAGTGACATTTATTGATGATTAAATGACATTTTTATATATAGCAAATACAGTAGAAGGTAGTAAATAATTTACTCGATTTTGTAACTGCAAATAAGAAGATTGTTGCATTCACCAAATTTAAGCACAGACAAATGTTAAACTGCACTTACTATAAAAGTAAATGTATAAGAAGGTAGAAAAAAGTTTATAATCCCTTATTTTAACATTTTAAATAGCAGGAACACTGCATTCATCAAACTTTAAGCAATAGATAGAGATTAAATGGAATTAATTATGCTAGTTCAAAAAAGTCTAATATATCATAACTTATAAATTTCAGATGACAATTATTAAAGGAGAAAACAGATTAAAGTAGTACCTCTTCACAAAGCACTAACTTGCATTTGGATCGACACTTGTAGAAGCTGCCACTTTCAAAGTATCTAATGCAAGATCAAATAAATATGAGCATAACATTTGCACAAGCAGAACACATTAATAATCATCAGCAATATTAAGATAATGATATAAATTGATATTTCTTACTTATTTCAAGAGCCTCGAGTTCCTTCTATAATTGAATTTCATCGTCCATTGGCTTTATGTAAAAATTAAAATCTTCCGCTTTAATCCAATCACTTGCACATACTAGAGCTTCAACTGTTTTTGGAGTAAGTGAAGCTCTAAAGGGATTCACTATTCTTCTCCCTAAGCTAAATGCACTTTCACTTGCTACGGTGGAGCTTGGGATTGATAATACATCTTTAGCCACTTTGGAAAGAATCAGATACCAAGATTGGTTAACATTCCACCAATTCAATAGATCAAAAGAACCACCATCGATTTTTTCACAAGGATCGGAAAAACACTTATCAACTTCATTAGCGATATCTGCCACCTCCATAGCCTCCCTTCTTCGTTTGACTTGCAATTTAAATGGAGAGAGTCCAAACAATATATTTTCCAAACTTGTAGGGATTTGAATGCTCGGTGATGAAGATACATTATTATCCACCCCTTTGTATTCATTAAACAAAGAGAGCAAAGTTCTTTTGGTTTCACTTACAATATGAGAGATATTGGCTTCATCATAACCAATGTACTCAAAGCATGTTTCAATGATGTCAAGCTTCCATCTAGGATTTAAAATATGAGCAATGTATATCATCTTATTGACATATTCAAAATCTCCCCAATACTTATTAAACTTCTCTTTCATAGACACTGCCACATTTTGTAAAACAGGATTAGAACAGTCCTCAATCTTTAAGTCAATCTCCCATAATAATTCAGCCACAACTTTTAAAATAATATAAGATGTACTTGTTTTTGATGCACTAAGCAACAACGTGGCTTCATAAAACTTTTCTAAAAAGTGCACAAAGGCTTTAGCTTTCACCCAATCATCATCACATGGTGGTCCAACCCTCTTTCTTTCCTTATTTTCTTTTTCACTAAAATAATTAATGAAAGGGAGATCATCTTCCTCCGTCATAGCAAACACCTTTTGATATTTTTTTGCGCCATCTAACATTTTATACGTCGAACTCCACCTAGTACATACATCCATTTGTATATTGGACATTTGATCCATGCATACATTCTAAAATTTTCTAATCGTGAAGGAGAAGAGTGAATGTATTTAACACAATTTCGAATTTCTTCAATTGAACTATATGAATATATTTCCCGTTGAGTTGATAATATGACAAGCACATCTCATATGAATATATCTCCCATTGAGAATAACTCCATTCATGTCATCTAATCTTTTCCTTACATGCTCGATAGCCGGCTCATTTGAACTAGCATTATCTACTGTAATACATAACACCTTTTCTATTCCCCAACCCCTCAAGCAAGTTTCTATGCTTTTACCTAGCTCTAAACCAACATGACTAGTAATTTTACTGAAATTAATTACTCTTTTGTGTAACTTCCAATCATTGTCCATAAAATGAGACGTGACAACCATGTAGTTGATATTTTGTACAGATGTCCAAGTATCTGTTGTAATACTGACTCTTTGTTTCCTTATTATACTCATAATTTTAGCTTTTTCCATGTAATACATTTTCCATACAAGAGAAGCGATTTTTTGCCTATTAGGTACTTTAAGTTTAGGGCATAATTCCAATAAAAGCTGTCTAAAACCAACTCCTTCCACCATTCAAAAAGACATTTCATCTTGAACAATAAACCGAATTAATTTTTCTTCGCATCTTTTTTGGCTAAAGGAATAAAGGATTAGTGCACCACCTATATTTTTTTGAGTTATAATGGGCTGACCTTTAAGAACGCCTTGATAAGCCGGACATTCTTTACATTTACGTTTAAGATGCTCGGCAATGGTGGTAGTCCCATAATGCATACTATCTGCTGGCAATGTTGTTTTACAAGTGTTGCAAATGCCAACTCTTTTTCCATTCACATCCTTAGACTCAGTAACATGTTCCCACACCCAAGACTTGCGTTTTTTACTGGACTTTAGTTTAGGAATTACCCGCGAAGAAGAATTACAAACTTGATTTACCACTGACATGGCTTCCATATTAGGAATAGATGAATTTTGTTCTTGAATAATATCCATTCCTGCAACGAAAATATGTGGAGAAAAATATTGTGAATATAGTTGAATTACACTGCAAATGTATAAGGTATAGCTAAATATACTGTAATGTCAATTTTTGAACATGTGGTAATGCAGTAATTATTCAGTAATGCCAAGTTATTATCAACTGCAAAAAGAATTAGTATTTGAGGGAATAATTTTTTATTGAATGCAGTGATTAAAGCAACCAATGTTTATGAATGGCATTATATTTTGATAAATGGAAGAACAATCTGTACTTAATGAATATTTCTTTCTGTAATCAAAGAAACATACCAAATAAAATAAAAAACTGATCAAATTAATAGATACATGCAGCAATTAAAGCAATAATTCTTGCAAAATTGCAACGAACTGGTATTCAAGGGAATAAATATTAACAAGACTCACCAAATTATGACATCTAAAAATTAAATTCTAACCACGACTCATTAATTACCAAATTGGTACGATGGATTAAAAGAAGCAACTAGGCCCTTTGATTTATAAAACAAATTGCTGCTTGAACTTAATAGTTAAACAAAATCAGATTGTTGTATTTTTAAAAGAAACTAGCAAATAGACTAAAAAACTTACCATTAACTTTAGGTTGTACTTGAGTGAGAGGATCTTCAGATGGGTTAGAGTGAGGCGATGAATGATTAAGCATGATCGACAAGGATTTAGCAAAATGACTGGAGACGTAAAAGATATGATAATGAATTTACTTCTCTTCAAAATAGAGCTTATAATGTAGATTCAATGGATGAGACTGATTTCCTTTACACCAACGGTACCAAATCAGGCAAGGAAAAACTCTAATTTTCGAGCGACGATGGAAATGAAGCGGTATGGTTGGCCGTCGGTTGTAAGAATTGTCACCATTTCCGTTGTCGACTTTCACGGTGAGAAGAACCGCACCACCTTTGGTCAAACGGAAACTGTATTTTTAAGCAGTTCATAACGGTGTTTTTTAGCGGTTAAGCGGTGTAATTGCGAACCGAATCAGCCCTAAGTTTGACATATATATACACTGCTGCTCATGTATTAAAAGCACTGCGAAATTTGTAGCAACCTGAAGAGAGGGGAAAAGGAAACAAAAAAAAAGTAAAACAAATGAAGTGTTCACACTTCTTCGTCCTCTCTCTCGTCCTGATTCTCCTCTTCCCATCATCATTTTTATCGCTCTCCACCCCTAAACTTTCCTCCCCACACTCCCGATACCGATATTTTAATCGTTCTCCTCCATACCGATACGATATAAAGTACTACAACCAAACACTCGACCACTTCAGCTTCACTCCCACTTCTTTCTTCTCGCAGCGATATCTTGTCGGATCCTCCGATAACTGGTCTACCAATGACCCGATATTTTTCTATTGCGGAAACGAGGGCGATATCGAGTGGTTTGCTGCGAATACTGGGTTTGTTTGGGAAGTCGCTCCTAAATTTTCAGCTCTTGTCGTCTTTGTCGAGGTAAAGTTTCTATTTTTGCCCCAACCTTTAAATTTTGTTATCATTGTTTTGTAGAGCATGTTTGGCATCCTTATACAAGTAACTTATTTCAATATTCATGTTTGAGAACAAGTAGTTTACCAAAAGTAGCTAATAAGCAGAAAATGAAGAAGCAATTATTTGTTACTTATGGCTTAGGAATCAATTTCATAAGTAATTTTGATCAAATATTTCCACTTGTAAGTTAAATCACATCCAAAAACTTCTACTATATAAAACTACTTATAAATTACTATTTAAAACTACTTCTAAGGAGTTCCAAAATAAGTTATTGCCAAACAGGCTCTTAGATTAGAGAGCTTACCTGATAAGTACTGACAAAGAAATATAGTGAAATTGTGCATTTAAGATAGTATTTACATTACCGTTTGTACATCAAGTTGATTGAAGTATGAGTTCACTTATCATTGTCCATTATGTTACTAAAATTGTCTACATAATCAAAAAGTTAATTTTCTTTTTAAGTAAATGTATGAAAATGAGCCAATTCACGAACCATATGTCAATGTTATGCGTTAGATGTTTATACTATCTTGAATGGATATAACACCGGTATTAGGCAGATTTCCTCAAATTATCTAGCTGTTTGTGGACTTCGCTTAATTGGGATGAATATTTTGATGCTGAAAAAACACACATAATTATCAAATAATATATGTTATCAGGTTTTTGATAAAATGGTGAACTGCCTAACGTAAAGCCACACTCATATGTACTCATTTTCTAAGTAAATAAATGAAATAAAATAAAATGAAACAATTTATTGTGAGCTAACCACATTGCTAATTTTCTCTTACCGACCCCCTTTAATTATTCTACTTCTACATGTATGCTAGCTGGTTTTAGTACTATTCAATAAATTTGTATAAGCATTTGCACCATGATACATATCTGCCTAATTATTTAACCCTTAACCTAGAAGTCTTTAACAAAAAATTTCCAAATTTTTCCGTTTAGCATCGCTATTATGGAGAGTCCATGCCGTACGGAAGCAAAGAAAAAGCCTACAAGGATGCTGATTCTTTAGCATATCTCACTGCAGAGCAAGCCCTTGCAGATTTTGCAACATTTATCACTGATTTCAAAGAACAATTGTCTTCAAAAGACAGTCCCGTTGTACTTTTTGGAGGTTCATATGGTGGAAGTAAGTATCTTATATAACCATACAATGAACCGTCAAATGAATTTATCATTGACTATACACAACTATAGTACAATAACTAATGGTTGCAAAAGTAATTTGATATTTCTACGGGCATAATATTTTTAGCACAATGTGACAGTGCTTGCTGGATGGATGAGGCTAAAATATCCACATATCGCTATTGGCGCACTTGCTTCCTCTGCTCCTATATTGCAATTTGAAGACGTTGTTCCTCCCGAGACTTTCTATGACATTGTCTCCAATGATTTTAGAGTTTGTACATGCATTAGCTTCTACACTTTGCTCTTCACTCTTTTATGAATTTCATTTCAGCTGCCTTTGATTGTTTGAAGTTGCTCTTTTTTATTTCAGCGTGAAAGCTTATCGTGTTTCGATTCAATTAAAAAGTCTTGGGGTGAGTTGGATGTTCTTGGACAAACACATGATGGCCTAACACGCTTGAGTAGGAAATTCCACTTATGCCAGTAAGACAATTTTTCTTAAGTTCAATTATGTGATATATCCTCTATTTTATTTTCATACAAGTCCATAAACTAGACATAATTGGATCACTTCTTAAAACTCAAACTTGACTGAACTCCTCCGAATGTTTATTATGCTTACGAGCGTGAAATATCAAATTCTCTCTAGTTTTGGAAGAAAATACTAAATCTTTTTCTTCTTTTCCATCCAATATATGATTCTTTTCATTTTTTATGAAACTATGGCAGTGGGTTGAATTACACACAGCAGCTTTCAGATTGGTTAGAGTCTGCGTATAGCTATTTGGCTATGGTTGATTATCCATATCCTTCTGAATTTATGATGCCTTTACCTGCTAACCCCATTAAAGAGGTTAGTGTGTACTTAAGCTACTTTTCCTAGCTAGCTACAATACTGTAGAGATTGCTATTTCTATTTTTTTAAAGATTCAAGACCATTTCAATTGTGCATGTCTCGGTTTATGCACCTTAATATATCTGAGTATTACGCACCTAAAATGTATTATTGATTGTTGATGACTATGCCAGGTATGCAAAAACATTGACCATCATCGTGATGGAGCTGATCTATTAGATCGTATCTTTGCTGGAGTTAGTATATATTATAATTACACGGGGAATGCTAGTTGTTTCAACCTTGATGATGATCCTCATGGAATGAGTGGTTGGGACTGGCAGGTAAATTTGTCAAAAAAATAGTAGTTTATTTTCATCAAGTTTTCTATCTTTTTATTTTTAGATCCCTTTGCAAACCAAAAATTACTTTTGCTTTAAAAAGACAATAAATGATTCAGTTTCACAAAACAGTAACCCACAAGTCAAAAAATTAACATTAAGAAGAGTTGGTCCTTTTTTGATGTCAAAAATGAAAACTAAAGTACCTTTTGAAAGCTTATTTTCTCACATCCCAATTGGCTTTCGGTTTTTATTTCCAAACCAAAAATAACAAAAATAAATAAAAAAATAAAAATAAGTCTATATAAAGGAGTCTAGACTTAGATACTTAAATTATGCTTCTTTTGCGTGTTAGGCGTGTACAGAGATGATAATGCCAATGTCTAGCAGCAAGGAAAATAGCATGTTTCCTCCGTATGATTTTGACTATACCGCCTACAAATTTCAATGTGCTATATCTTATGGTGTTATACCAAGGCCTAATTGGGTGACTACTGAGTTCGGTGGACATGTAAGCATTACTTGTATTTTATTATATCTATATTACTCCAATTTTTTAAATAAAATATGGTTATAGGTTATATGTACATGTTTTTTCCCATTACCTGTAACTTGAGCCTTAAGGTTATATTACCTGAAGCACCCTTATTTATAAAGATACCCATTTGTGGAAAGATATTTTGTTGGTCATCTTTGACTACGACATGCTAACCTTGGCCAAGAGCTTTCTGGAATTGTTAGCAAATGCTTCTCAATCTTGGTGCAACTCGTATTACCTTATTGACAGCTAAGATAAGCATGTAGGAAATACTACTTACCCACTGAAAATGCGCCTATATTGTAAATAAAAGTTTATGCAATCTACTACTTGTCTTTCGTTTAAAGATTTTAGAGAAAACTATATTATCAAATAACATATTTTCTATCTAGCATGGTATCATATAGAATGGCAGGGTGCTAGATGTGCAAGAATGTATATTTGATATATAATGTTCAAACTCGTATCCAGTCTTGGGCGCATACATATATTTAGGTCTGTCAATGGGTCAGACATCTTAAAACCCGAATCCGAGTCCGATTGCAATAATCAAAACCCAAGTCCGAGCCCGCTGGGTAATACCCATATGCCTACCTTATAATATTTATGTTTAAAGCATGATGGGTTCGGTTCAGGTATCTTATTAAAACCCGGACTCAATTACGATTACAATAATCAAAACCCGAGTCCTGTTCGAATCCACATGGTATTTCAAAACCAATATCCGAGCCCAACTCGTCGGACTTTTTAAGTCTGTTAGGTAATACTCATATACCTAACTCAAAATATATATATTAAAACCATATTTTAAACTTATAATTTTTGTAAAATTTATACACAATTAATGTTAACATACAAATTGGATGGTGATCTAGCCAAAGTTCACAACAAAAGTATGCACACATCTACATTCAAACAAATAAAATGGTAAACAAATAACATACGCACTCATGTTTTAATACGACGGAAAACTAATAATTGAATCAGATCGGGTCTTAACTAGATCGGTTTTGATAAAACTGTACCCAACCATAATAGTAACAGGGTCGGGTCTGGGTCGAACCTGGATAGTTAAGGCAAATCCTGCACTTGCATTAATAGGGCGGGTTAAGACCAAGCTTGGACCGAAACCCATAAGGTTGACAGGCCTACATATATTATGGTATCATAACCAATTAACGTCTTGTTGCTTTATATATGTATATGTATGTATAACAACAACAATAAAGTGAACTTAGGCATGATAGTGCGATCTCCTTGCATGTAAACGATGTTGGGAAAAATCTCTTCAGATGATCATTTTAAGAGAATAAAAAAACCAATGTAGCGGAAAACAACTGGATCGTGATTGTAGTGAGACGAAACAAATAGAGATAAACACTAGAACAGACATTCACAGATCAATGCAAAGCAGAAAAATAAATAATATCAGTATTTATAGTGGTTCCACTACCGCTAGGCATTATACGTCCGTCCACTTGGGGAGAGGAGATTTTATTAATCACTGAAAGATTAGAGTTACAAGATTGATTCATTTTTGGATTCTATACATAAGAATTAGCAATACAGATAAAGTTCTGCAGAGTTTCAGCTCTCTAGAATGACTGCCATTGTTGTGCAGAAACTCCACTATTTGTAGAGTGAAGATATGAGGAGGGGTAGCTGCTGTATAGGAGCCCTGAGGTTTAGTTCGGCGCATCTGATTCGACAAGGTCCAATAGCATTTGGTTCGACAAACACACAAAAGATATGGACCGGCATGGTCCAATACCGAACCAAATATCAACTTCTTGAATCTGGACCGGCATATTAGCTTCACTGCTCCCGACTTTTGGTTCGGCAAAACACACTGCATCTTCGCAGTCGAACAAAGTCACCACCACCGGACGAGATATTTCGTCCGGTCGAAACACCACCGCCCCATAAATATGGAGCGGCAAAACTTACCAACACCGGACGAGATTTCTGGTCTGGCACTTCCACTTCTCTTCGTTACCGAACGAAGTCCACCGGACCAAATCTTTGGTCCGGCATCTCCTCCACCGAGCGAAACTTCTCGTTCAGCCTTCCTCAATCACCGAACCACCAACATCCTCTTCCTGCAAGTCGTCACTTTGACATAGGGTTAGGGCTTCGGTGCTTCGTCTTCCTCCATGCTTTTGCGATGTTTTCTTCTTCCAGCTAGGGCTTAAATTCATGTATCAAAACTAACAAGGACACTGTCTGGAAATGTATCTACGAAGGGGTAAAAGTTTGGTTTAAAAATATACTGGTTTAAATTAACTAGTTTTATTAGCTTAATATGAGTTATGTGATAACAAGTAATTTGATCAACAAATACCAGGTATCGAATAACGGTTGTAATAGCTGTTTACAAAATTTTGATTCTTTTTTGTTCATTTAAGCCATATTACTTGACTAGTGTGATCTTTTGGCATTTTTAAATAAAGTAATTATTGTGGAAACAATATCTTACTCAGACCATTTTACTTGGGATATAAAAATCCTCAAATATCATACTATCACTTTTAAGTTTCTGTAAAGTTTGTTTCAATATCTTTTTATCATCGAAACCATTTTGAATTTAGTAGAATTGTTTAGAATCAGTTTAGTTATAGAGATAAAGCTATCTAAATTGTTTAACTTGTCTCAGTCCAATCCAAAAACATGAGTGGTTCCATCAATGTATAAATTTCACAGGATATCATAAGGACATTGCAGAAATTTGGCAGCAATATCATTTTCTCAAACGGTCTTCTTGATCCTTGGAGTGGTGGAGGGTATTTTCATTTTCCAATTCTTTCATATATAAACTCATTTAGTAAGAATCTAATATGTGCATCTTTCTTTACTTCAACAGTGTGTTGCATAACATATCGAACAGTATCACTGCACTTGTTACCGAGCTAGGTACTAATCCATGTGTTCTAAAGTTTTGGTTTATATTTGTGATTTTATTCTTATTTTCTTAACCTTTTCTTCTTTTAAATGACCCAACTCTTTTTTTCATGCACATTATTGTTTTATCATTATTCTTGGTTCTTAAGTTATATTTCAGTTCTATTTACTCTGTATATAAAATTCACTGATAAAGGAAAATGTCGTTGTTTTGCAGGTGCTCATCACATCGATTTAAGGGCGTCGACCCCAGATGATCCGAAGTGGTTGATAGATTTGAGGGAGGCTGAAATTGAAATAATTAAAAGTTGGATATCTGATTATTACCAGCAAGATAAATTTATGTTCAGCATGTAATAATTATATGGTACCTCAATAATATTAAATATCCCATGCTTCCCACTGAAACTTGTTTCATAACTCTATAATTTTCATTTCATTGAAGTGTCATTAGTAATATGGATTTCTTTCATATGAGCCTTAAATTTTAAAATGGGCCAATCCAAGCAGGTACTCTGCTCCTACCGCTCCAAAATGTCATCCAGAAATCATTAGTAAAAGACTATAGTTTCTATTTTAGATATTCTATTCTTTATTATAGAATGTCTACAACACAATAATGTTCAGTCATAAGTATTAATAAAGAAACAAATATGTACACAATATCATTTTTATGGATGATTCTTTGAGATCAAATAAGGTTAAGAAGGCTGTATAGAGTCAATAAATGCTTCGGCACTTCGCTTAAGTTTGCAGTATGAAGTCACTCAACTGGTTTGAATGACTTGGAAAAATGCATTGAATTTGAATTGATTCGATGGGCATCTGAAACCAGCACAAAAATTGTGATGGTCAACGGACATGGGAAAGACGTAGGAGGTTCCTGTGAGAAAAAAAATTTATAAAGCTTAAAAGAACAGAGAAGGAAGCGAAAAAAATAGGCTGAGTATGAAGAACAGACCTTTTTATTATTATTATTATGCTTAGATGCAATAAAAAACATAAAACTATTACAAGCTAATATGCATTCAAAAGATTCTAAAAAAACTCAACTGACATCATGTCCAGTTTTTATTTTCCTAACTAGAAGGACAACTGCTAAATAAATGGGAAGTATTAAAAACAAAACATGCATTAAAAACAAAACATGACTTATTCAAACTTTGACAGTGAGTTGCACTAACTTGCAACACCCCTACTTAGTGCAAACATACTGTCAACAACACTATCAACAACACACCAAGTGCACTTCTGAACACTTCAAACTTGGCTCTGCTAAGTGCCTTGGTAAATATATCAGCAACTTGTTCTTCAGATTGTATTTTTTGCAGCTGAATATCTTGCGTCAAAACCTTTTCTTGAACAAAATGAAAATGAGTTTCAATGTGCTTGGTACGTGCATGAAATAGATTTTCTGCCAGTTTGATTGCACTTTCATTGTCACAATGAATGAAAACTGGATAGTCCACTGTAGAAAATATTGCTTCAATAAGTCTCTTCAGCCAAATACACTCTTGAGTGGCCACAGTAGCTGCTACATATTCGGCTTCACAGCTTGAAAGAGAAACAGTGGCTTGCTTTTTGCTGCACCAGGAAATTACTGCCGAACCTGTATTGAAACAATACACTGATGTGGAGCGTCTATCATTTACATCACCAGCCCAATCTGCATCGACATAACCAGTTAATATGAATGGTGCATTCTGTTTACAGAACAGTCCAAAATTCAAAGTGCCTTTTATATAAAGAAGGATCCTCTTTGCTGCAATTAAGTGACTTTCACATGGTTTATTCATAAACTGAGCAATGACACCAACAGAATAACAAATGTCAGGTCTTGTGATAGTTAAATAGATTAAACTACCAACAAGTTGTCGAAAGAGTGTTGCATCCTCCAATCTTTTTCCTTCATCTTTAGCTAACTTCAAGCATGGCTCCATTGGAGTGGTCATTGCTTTTGAGTCTTTCATGTGAAAACGATCCAATAAATTTGCTGCATATCCCTTTTGAGAGACAAAATATCCACCCGTTTATTCAACCTCCAAGCCAAGAAAACAGCTAACTTCTTCCAAACTCTTCATTTCAAAACGAACAGACAAAGCATCTCGAAGACGTGTAATTTCAGCGTCGTCGTCACCGGTAATGAGCATATCATCAACATAGAGAATGAACATTGTACATACTGTGGCTGTTTTCTTAACAAATAAACTTGGGTCTGCATTTGAAGATTTGAACCCACAAAACTCAAGATATTGAGCAATTTTACCATACCAAGCACGTGAAGCTTGCTTGAGATCATACAAGGCCTTCTTGAGTCGACACACATAATTTGGAAACTCTTTCGAAACAAACCCTTGCGGCTACTCCATAAAGATATCTCGATCCAACTCACCGTGAAGGAATGCATTTTTTATGTCTAATTGCCATAATCTTCAACTTTTGCATGCAGCTAATGAAATTATTGTTCGAACCGTCACCATTTTAGCAACATGGCTGAAAGTCCCCTCGTAATCTAGACCATATTGTTGGGAAAAACCACGAGCAACAAGACGAGCTTTATATCTATCGATTGTACCATCGGCTCTTTTCTTCAACTTGTACACCCATTTTCAAGTTACTAAATCAACATTTTTTAGTTTTGGAACAAGCTCCCATGTGCAGTTTTTATTTAAGGCTAACATTTCATCCTGCATTGCTTCTTCCCACTCACAAATACCTCTAGCTTCATTGTAAGAACATAGGCTCTTTTTCACATAAATCACCCATCAGAAAACAGGACAATATAGAGCAATTATTTAACGGTACTTTACAGTCAGTTAAATAATCAGATTGTCTTCTTTGTCTAGAGAACCTTCAAACAGCAGCTCCTATAGTTTCATCATGCTGAGTACTTTCTCCAAAAACTATGTTGCTCCCACTTTCATTTGATGCACCATCAACAGGAAAAGGTGACAGATCAGCTGTTCCTTTATTTGTGTTTGCATCAATATGATGTGATGAGTTCTCGTCAAGCACCACATCACGAGAAACAACAACTTCCTTTGTTTGTGGATCCATACATCTCCAACCTTTCTTGTGAGCGTCATAACCAACAAAAATACAAAGCATTGCCCTTGGGTCCAGTTTAGACTGTTTAGTTTTTGAAACATGAACATAGCAAATGGATCCGAAAACTCGAAAATAACTAACATTGGGTTTATGATGATATAATGCTTCAAAAGGAGATAAGTCCGACCGTGCCCATGTAGGCAAACGGTTTATGACATGACAGACTGACTGAATAGCTGCTGCCCATAGCTCTCTTGGAAGATTCTTTGCATGCAACCAAGACAGACACACGGAAGTTAGATGTGCCAATTTGCGTTCAGCAACTCCATTTTGTTGTGGAGTGTCGGGACAAGTCATTTGTCGTTGAATGCCATTGTCTCTGCAGTAATCGCGAAACTGATCAAACATGTATTCTCCTCCATTGTCGGTGCGAAGACACTTTATTGGCAATGAAAATTCTTTCTCCACTTGCTCCTTAAACTGAATGAATTTTAAAAAAGTTTCACTTTTAGATTTCAAAAAATACACCCAGGTAAATCGAGAAAAGTCATCCACAATAACCATAACATAGCGAAAACCAGAGTAGCTAGGTGTTTTTGTTGGCCCCATCAAATCTGAATGAACAAGTTGTAGTGCAGCAACAGCTTTATTTTTTGAGTTTGAGAAAGGGAGGCGATGTGATTTTCCATATTGACAACCAGGACAAACCACATTATGATGAATTTCCTTAAAGAGAGGAGCTCCATCGAGAAGCTTCTTCATAGAGATTTTCTGCAACAATTGATAACCAACATGGCCTAACCGAGCATGCCAAAGTGCTGCACCTGCAATCTGACCTGTATTTTCAACATATGCATCGCTTGTAGATAATACATACAGTGAGTCTTTCCTTTTACCCGTAAATAAGATATCAGCTTCAAGTTGATTTATATTGGAAATAATTTTCACTTCGTTTGGACCAAAAAAAACATACCTCCCAGAATCAGCAATCTGAGAAACTGAAACAAGATTCTTCTTTAAATCCGGAACATGATAAACATCTTCAAGAGAAATACCACCATCTTTAGATGCATCATTTTCAACATTAAAATGCCACTTTCACTACAGGATGTAATGAATTATCAACCGTCACAATTACTCTGTTTCCATGATGGGAGCGAACATCAGAAAGAAGATAAACATTTCCTGTTGCTTGGTGAGAGCAACCAGAGTCAACAATCCAGTCCTTGCTATAATCTGTAGAAGCATTAGCCTGCACATTAATAGGTCAATCAACAGCTTCAATTGATAAGCATTGTTCCCATTTAGGTTGTTCAATCTTATTGCTTTGTTGTGCGGTATTTGCTTCTGCTTCTTTGAGATTCACACGACAATTTGGTTTAATATGGCCTTGTTTCCCGCATCGATTACACACGAATCTCACACGACAATCACGTTTGATGTACCCCAGCTTTCCGCATCTATAACAGCCTTTTGAATTTCCTTTGGACTGCCCTTCAGTTTTGGACTGTCTGTTGTCTTCTTAAGAATGCTTTAAAGGAAAATTGCTTTTTGTTTTATCTTTTGTATAGAGAGCATCTATCACCTGGGAGTGAGATTGTTTGTTGCTGCCCATCATTTGTTTCACCAAGGCTTCTTGATTTTTGAGCAGACTCTCCAATTCAGCAATAGAAGGTTGATTTACCCAACCTTGTATTGAGGAAATAAAGGGCATAAACTCCTTTCGCAGTCCTCGAATGAGTTAACGACGCAACCGAGCATTACTAATAGGTTCCTCAGTATCTAACTCTGAAATTTCAGAACACAAAGTTTTAATTTTTTAAGAAATATTCTGAAATCGACAGGTACCTTGAGTCATTCCGGCAAGTTCATTTTCCAAATATGCAACCTTGTTGTGTTCATTTGGCTGAATAAACTTTCAAGTGTGTCCCACACTTGCTTTGGCGACTTTACATCACGAACGTGTTCGATGTAATCTTTGCTGATAGAAGTTCACAAAGCAAATAAAGCATTGCCACACTTGAGCTTCCACTTCCTTCGTCCCTCAGCATTCTGTGGCGTATCTTCTGGAATTACAGCTTTATCGCCAGAGATAAGATCCCACAAATCCTGCCCTTGTAGATAAGCTTCCATACATAGCTTCTGGTAGCTGTAGTTGTCGCCAACAAGCTTGTCTACACAGATATTGCTTCCACTATTCATCTTCACCGAGTATTAAATTTAAAAGCTTGAAAAACAACCAAGCTCTGATATCATGTGACAAAAAAATTGTAAAGCTTAAAAGAACAGAGAATGAAGCAAAAAAATATGCTGAGTATGAAGAACAGACTTTTTTTCTTATTATCAAACCGACCGTTAGGGAGGTTTGCTTACTGTCGCCGGCCAAAATTGATTTTTCTGAAGCAAAAAAATCATGGAGCATGTTTTACGCTTTTTCTTCCCCGGCTGTTCGCAAATACTATCAACAAATTCGCCGTTAGTCACGCCAACAAAAGATAGTTCCTTCATCTTTATTACTTGCGCCTCCTCCTCTGCCCTAAAATTTTCCCATCTCTCAATCTTCACTATCAACTTTGATTCATTCCATCTCATTGTTGATCTCTAATTTCTAAGAAATTCGAGGTATGAGTCATTCAAAAATCGATGAACTCTAATCTGATTGCAAAAATCCAAATTTTTTTTATGCCAGACATAAAATCGTCAAAGAATAGCTTATACTCGCTCACATCCCTCCTTCAACCATGCTCCTCAAATAGTTCCTTCGATCTACTTGCTTCAACCGTACCCTACCTAGCTACGACCGTGCTCCGCCAATCATTATTCCTCCGGTCCACTATAAACTAACACCAGTACGTTCCAAATCAGCTTGAAATCTGATAGGATTCTAAGGTATGATTTATCCTTTAGTGATTTCTATGCGCTTTTGACTCTATTTGTATGAGTGCTCTTTCAGTTATTACAAAAGTTGTTCAAACAAAGCTTAAGAAAGAAACTTTTTTCTGATGAATGGACCACTAAATAAAGTAGTTTTTATGATCGTCTGGTTATAACTCATTCTACTTATTGGTATTGGCACAATTTAGGATTCACTATTTGCTTGCAGATGCATGGGTTTGTGATGTTGTTAGGTAGATTCACAACTAAGTGATTGGTATTTGTTGACTCATAATGCTTCTTTCCAGATGTTGCTATTTAGCACTTATTATTTTCATCTACTTTGTATAAATACTTTAAATCTTTGTTTCTTTGTTTATATAGAAAAGTATTTTGCTAAATGCCAAAATGCATTGTAGCTTTGTTAATTACAATCAATTTAAGATGTACTAGAGTTCAAATTATATGCATTGTTGATCTCTTGATCAATACTAACATAACTTTATGAAGTATTCTTTTTTTAAACTTTTTGTACTATTTTTAAATGTTTTCTTCAAAATACAAGATTATATTTTTTATCAAGTTTACTTTTTTTATTTTATATTATATCGATGTCATGACTGACTGCAGAAATAATCTTGCATGAATCCATTAAGCATCAACTGATTGATACACTAAACGAGATTTTTTAAAATCATTAAGGTTTTTAGTTAGGTGGAGAATGTGATATTCATTGATACATTTCTTATTCACTACATAATTGACACTCATATCATTCACTACAAATAGTCAACCAATTCATCTCCCGAAGAAGTACGGATGATTTGACAATTTAGCTCTAGATCAATCAACTATATAGCCTTCCATTTTTCTATTAACGCATATATCCCTTTTTCATCAATCTATTTGGCATTTTGAAAGCTTCATCTATATTATCAGATGCTAAATAATCGTGGGTGATGATATTCAAAGTAAACTTGTTAGAAATAAATCCCCAAAGCATCAATTATGAATAATAAATTTTTGCATCTTCAATTCTTCTAGCCTTGCAACGCCTGTACAAAACGAAACTGTAGATGAAGTTCGTAGGCAAAAACTTTCCACATGCATGTTCACTAAATAAATTTGTGACCTTGTGCGTGTTTATATTATCACAACCAAAATATGTATTCTTGTAAGGAATATCATGATCTAAATGTACAATAGCATATCGCATTTTCAACAATAGCATGTTTGCGTCTAATTTATCCTGTTTGTAAAGATAGCTGATAAGTGCACTGCATATGTACAAATTTAGAGAATATCCCACATTGTCGATTTAGAAACAACAATCGAACACCTTATTCTGGTATTTTTCTTTACAACATCCAGCCAATTCTTGTATGTTGAATTGAAATTGATAAAAATAATTATTTTCGTACAAAAATGTAAAATAATGGTCGGTTCCACACCGTTGTACGGTTGTACTAGTTATGCTTAGATGCAATAAAAAACATAAAACTATTACAAGCTAATATGCATTCAAAAGATCCTAAAAAAACTCTACTGACATCACGTCCAGTTTTTATTTTCCTAACTAAAAGGACAACTGCTAAATAAATGGAAAGTATTAAAAACAAAACATGCATTGAAAACAAAATATGACTTATTCAAACTTTGACAGTGAGTTGCACTAACTTGCAACAGTTCCTACGACTTTCCTAAGCTGTTGTTTTTATATTTCACTAATAAGAGGATGGAAGAAATTTACAAGGAAAGAGTTACATGGCTCTCTTTTTGTATGTTGTTATAAGAAAAGTTTTCTGCAGAAATGTATATGTAATTTTTCTTCTTCTATTTTTGAAGAATAGAAAACGCAAGATACCTTGAAATTTTCTGACAGAAAATGCAACCTTATATGAATAATCTTATTTGAAAATCAAAACGCTTTTATTCCTTTAAGAAATATTTCTGAAAATAGACAGCTTGCCCATGAACTAATTAGCATTTTTAAGAGAAAGCAATCTAAATGTATTTGTTTAAAAGTGGACTGGGCAAAAGCTTATGGTGAAGTCGATAGAGCTTTTGTTCTTCACATAATGAAATTAATGGGGTTCCCTGGTAATTATGATTAATGATAACCCCTGTGGAATTTTTCAAGTAACAGAGATTTAAGGCAAAGGTATCCTCTCCTTTTTTGTTATAGCAATGAAATATATTTCTTGCTAGACCTTCAGTATATTACAGTGGGATTTACAAGTGATTTATAATTTTTAGCCTATAATTAGCCACCTCATTTATGCATATGATTTTCTAGTTTTTTCTAAAGCTAATGACAAGAGTGTTCAGTGCATAAAGGAATGCATGAATCGCATGAATAAATACGCAGGATTAATAATGAGTGATAGTACAACCAAATTGAAAATAGCATATGTGAAATGTTAAAAGTGCAGCTTACAGAATTTCCTCTCAAATATTTGTCTTCCTTTCTCCAATAACAAATTGAGAATCTTTAATCATAGCAAGCTTATGGATAAAATAAAAGGAAATTTGGAAGGATGGTGTAATAGGTTCATAAGTACTACAAGTAAACTTCAAATTCACAGTTATATATGTATATATTCTACAAGACAATAATATCTTATTGGATGCAAGTTAGTCCTATTCCTGCTATGATTATCAACAGAATAGAGAGCTTAGGTGCAAATTTCCTCTGGAATAACAAACGAGATAAAATCAGACGGGATTTAGTCCACAGGGAGAAGTTAGAAGGTGGTTTAGGTCTTAAGAAATCGATTGATCTAAACCAGGCTGTTGCTATGAAGCTAGTTTGGAAGTTCATTCACCAAAATACTTTGTGGGCGGATGGTTGAACAATAGATACGATAAGAGCATAACCAACAATGGCTTGTTCAGTAGAAAAAATGAACTGAACAAGCCAAACACAATCAGATATGGTTCGTTCAGTTATTTATGGCTGACTCAATTCAATTCTGGTGAACTGAACAGAAAATCATTGGATAAAACCGCATAAATTATGCCGTTTTATTGCAAAATAGGTTAAAACGGCAAAGTCTTTGCCGTTTTATTTAATTTTTGCAATAAAACGTCAATTGCAAATTGAGTAAAACAAGAAAATTTTTGTTGTTTTATCGAATATGATATTTGTGAATTTTTTTAAACAGGTCCTTGGTTGGTTTTCCGTCTCTGGTTGTGGTTGTAGCGCTCATTCGTTTGTTTAGTGTAAAAGCAAGGGAGAGAAGGTGAGTGAACAGGTTTGCGGTTAGTAATGATCTAAAAATGAGAAATTACTGGACAGTTAACATAGACAAAAATGCATCTCACATGGAAAATGATGCTTAATATTAGGGATAAATGTAAAGGGGCTGTTTCTAAAAGAATTGTTGATGGTGATACTACTAAATTGTGGCATGATCCTTGGTGCAACAATGATACTCTTTTGTGCAAGGCTGGGAATACTCTTTCAAGCATAGCAGGATGCAACAAGTTAAATGTTTCAACCATAATAGATAATCAGAGATGGAAACTGGATAGTCTAAATCTTCCACAGAACATTAAACATGAGATAATGAAAATCCAAAAGTGACAATTCATCAGATTATTGGTGGTGGAACTTGACAAACGATGGAAATATAAAAGTAAATCTGCCTGGCAATGGATGAGTTAAACATCAAATTCAGAATTGGAGTAGGCATATCTGGAACAAAATATGTGGCCCTAGAACGTCCTTATGCACATAGCTGTTGGGATCCCTCCTTAATTGGAGAGTTTCTAGAAAATTCTAGATGTTTCTAGAGAAATCTAGAATTTTCTAGAATGTTCCGGAGAACTCTAGAGAAGTGTAGAACTCTCTAGAAGCTTGTGGAAGAGTGTGGAACCCTCTGGAATATTCTAGAGATGTGTGGAACCTTCTGGAACCTTACGGAAGAGTATGGAAGAATAAAGAAGGGAATGGAAGAGTGTAGAGATTCCTAGAGAGTGTGGAGCATTTTAGAGAATCAATCTCTACCGTCAGATGCAAGTAATCTCCACCATTCATTATGGAGGTTGAGTAGTATAAATAGGAGAAAGAGCCCTATTACTAGCCATCCAAGAATCCAAGGAAGAAGCCACTTCTTAGAGTGAGAAAAAACTTGAGAGTTAGAGAGATCCTCTTTGAGAGAAAAGAGTGATAGCTTGAGAAGTCTTTATCCTCAAGCTTGAGTGAGCCACCAAGTGTGAGTTACTTTTGTAATCATATTATTGTAATCCTACTATTCTTTTGTATAGTGGAAGAATCTCCATATTGGAGAATTATAAACTCTTGTGCTTCCATTGCAACTTTTAATCTTAAAGTGCCTATCTTAACTTCACGAAGCGGGAAAGACCGAGATTTCTCCAACAGTGGTATCAGAGCTAGGTTCATCCGTAGCCGTAATCAAGCTCGTGTAAGTTCAAGATGGAGGATATTGTCGCTCATGATGGAGACATGTTCAAGATCACAGCTAACAACTACTCCTATTGGAAGCCAATGATGGAGGACCACTTGTATTGTAAGGATTTGCATGAGCCCATCATCTACAAAAATAAGGTGGAACGAAAGAGTGATGCTCAGTGGGAACTGTTGAACCGTAAGGCTGTTGCTATGATCCGTAAGTACATCGACAAAACTCTCTTCGAGCATGTTTCTACTTATACCAATGCCTATGAATTATGGACAAAGCTTGAGTCCATGATTCAGAAGAAAACGCCTTGCAACAAGGCCAATTTAGTTCGACGGTTGGTGAAATTGGAATATAAGGATGGTCATAGTATGATTGAGCACTTGAATAACTTCAAGGGGCTCGTAAATCAACTAACAAAAATTGATATGAAGATTGATGATGAGCTACAAGCCCTTCTACTCCTTAGTTCCTTACCGGAAAGTTGGGACACACTTGTTGTCACGCTAAGTAACTCAGCTCCGGAAGGAAAGTTAACTATGGATACCGTCAGTGAGAGCCTTCTTGGTGAAGAAGCAAGGAGAATGGAACGAGATAAGTCTATCCATCCCGAAGCTAATGTTGTTGATGATAAGGGTAGGAATGAAACCCGTGGACGTAGTAAGAGCCGAAATCCCCATCAATCTCGAGGTAGATCCAAGTCACGCTCGAAGATTGCATGCTATTACTGTGGAAGGATGGGTCACAAGAAAATGGAATGTCGAAGCTTCAAAAGGGACCAAAAGGCCTGTAATGTTAAGTCTGACCAAATAAGCCTAACGAAGAAGCAAGAAGAAAAGAGTACCACTGCCATAGTATTAAAGGAAGATCTGCTATATCTCGTTGGTGAAAGTGACATTCTAAACATTGCTTGTGATGAGAGTTCTTGGATTGTTGATTCTGGTGCTTCCTTCCATGTTACTCCACATGAAAACTTCTTCTCATCCTACCAAAGAGGTGACTTTGGCACGGTGCAAATGGGAAATCAAGACAGAAGCAAGATTGTTGGAATAGGAGACATCACTCTGACGACAAGCATCGGGTGCAAGCTTGTTTTGAAAGATGTGAGGCATGTCCCGACCATGCGCCTCAGTCTTATCTCCGCTGGAAAGCTAGATGATGACGGTCTAATGAATTACTTTGGTGAAGGGAAGTGGAAGCTTACCAAAGGAAGTTTGACAATAGCTCGAGGAAAGAAGGTAGGATCATTGTATGTAATGCAAGCTAAGCTATGCAAAGGAGAAGTAAACATCTCTACTGATAATATGGACACATGGCATAAACGACTTGGGCACATTAGTGAGAAAGGTCTTCACATACTCGCTCAGAAACAACTTCTCCCTGACGTGAAAGGTAAACCACTTCATCCTTGTGCTCATTGTTTAGCTGGAAAACAACATAGGGTTGCTTTCCAAAGATCTTCTCCGCCCACAAGAAGAAAGAACATTCTAGACCTCGTGCACACTGACATATGTTCGATGTCTGATAGATCCATTGGTGGTACTCTATATTTTGTCACCTTCATTGATGATCATTCAAGGAAAGTATGGTTGCACCTGTAAAAATCAAAGGATCAAGTGCTTGATGCCTTCAAAGAATTCCATGCTCTGGTGGAGCGTGAGACTGGACGGAAGATCAAGTGTGTACGATCAGATAACGGAGGTGAGTATATAGGTCCTTTTGAAGACTATTGCAAGAAATATGGCATTAGGCTAGAGAAGAATCCACCCAAGACACCACAATTGAATGGGCTAGCTGAGAGAATGAACCGAACCATTGAAGAAAGAGTTCGTTGTGTGCTCTGGCATGCTAAGTTACCCAAATCATTCTGGGGAGAAGCTATAATGGTTGTGGCCGACATTGTCAACCTCACACCATCAGTTCCTTTGGATGGGTCCATTCCTGAGGAAGTTTGGACGGGCAAGAGGGCTTCATATAATCATCTCAAGGTGTTCGGGTGCAGGGCATTTGTTCACATCCCCAATGATGAGAGAGCTAATCTTGATGCAAAGACAAAGAAGTGTATTTATCTTCGTTCACCTAAGGATGAATTTGGGTACCGGTTGAGGGACCCAATTAACAAGAGGGTTATTCGCAGTAGAGACGTTGTATTCTTCGAAGACCAAACAATTGAAGATATCAAGAATTCAGAGAGGCCAAGATTGAGAAGCAGTAAGAACATTGAACCTACTCTGGTTCGACATGAAGATAACAACACATAAGAAAGCAGTGAAGCTGAAGATCATGAAATTCATGATGAACCAGTTTAGGAAGAACCTCAATCTAGCACTCCAATCGCACCAGAGCCAAGACGATCCTCAAGGGACAGAAGACCATCCACCCGATACAACACAAAAGAGTACGTTACGCTCACTGATGAGGGGGAGCCTCAAAGCTATAAAGAAGCAATGAGTGGTTGTCATAAAGAAGAGTGGAGAATAGCTATGCAAGAAGAAATGCAATCCTTGCATGAAAATAACACATATGAACTAGTGGAGCTACCAAAAGGGAGAAGAGCTTTGAAGAATAAGTGGGTGTATAGAATCAAGACCGAAGAGAACTGTTCAAAGCCTCGCTACAAAGCTCGATTAGTCGTCAAAGGATTTGGACAAGAAAAAGGTACTGACTTTGAAGAGATATTCTCTCCCGTGGTAAAGATGTCATCAATCCGAGTTGTGCTTAGCCTAGCAGCCGTGCAAGATTTGGAGATTGAACAACTTGATGTCAAGACGGCGTTTCTACATGGTGACCTAGAGGAAGAGATCTACATGGAACAACCTGAGGGATTCAAAGTTCCAGGCAAAGAAGATCTAGTGTGCCGCCTCACAAAGAGTCTATATGGACTTAAGCAAGCACCAAGGCAATGGTACAAGAAGTTCGACGCATTCATGGCAGAACATGATTTCAAAAAGACGGAAAGCGATCATTGTGTCTTCATAAAGAGGTATGTAAGTGGTGACTTTCTCATACTTCTGCTCTATGTTGATGATATGCTAATCATTAGACAAGACCGCATAAAGATAGCCGCTTTAAAGAAAGATCTAAGCAAGAGCTTTGCCATGAAAAATTTGGGGCCGGCTAAACAGATTCTTGGGATGAGAATAACTCGTGATAGATCAGAAAAACTGTTATGGCTATTCCAAGAGAGATATATCGAGAAAGTCTTGGAAAGGTTCAACATGCACAAATCAAAGCCGGTTAACACTCCACTAGCTGGGCACTTCAAGCTAAGTTCGAAGCAGAGTCCGACAAATGAAAAAGACAAGGAGGAAATGAAGAAGAAACCATACTCATCTGTAGTAGGCAGTCTCATGTACGCAATGATATGCAAAAGACCAAATATCGCTTATGCAGTTGGTGTTGTCAGTCGCTTCTTGGCTAACCCAGGTAATGAGCATTGGGTTGCAGTCAAATGGATCCTCCGATATCTACGTGGAACTTCCAAAAGATGTTATGCTTTGGAAAAGGAAAACCTGTGTTAGAAGGATATACAGATGCAGACTTGGCTGGTGACATTGATTCAAGGAAATCAACATCAGGATACCTAACCACTTTTGCAGGGGAGCTATTTCATGGCAATCAAAGCTGCAAAAGTGTATTGCATTATCCACTACAGAGGCAGAGTATATCGCAGCTACTGAAGCTTGCAAGGAGATGTTGTGGGTGAAGAGCTTGTTGCATGAATTGGGAGTGGATCAAGAAAAGTATGTCTTGAAGTGTGACAATCAAAGTGCAATTTAACTGGCAAAGAATTCAACATTTCATTCCCGCACAAAGCATATTGATACAAGATATCACTGGATCCGAGGAGTCCTCGAGGAAAAGAAAATACATCTTGACAAGGTTCACACAGATGAAAACTGGTCTGACATGATGACCAAGGTAGTACCAACAAATAAGTTTGAAGACTGCTGTCAAGGTGCCGGCGTACTACTACCCCCCAATTAAGTTTGGAGGGGGAGATTTGTTGGGATCCCTCTTTAATTGGAGAGTTTCTAGAAAATTCTAGACGTTTCTAGAGAAATCTAGAATTTTCTAAAATGTTCCGGAGAACTCTAGAGAAGTGTATAACTCTCTAGAAGCTTGTGGAAGAGTGTGGAACCCTCTGAAATATTCTAGAGATGTGTGGAACCTTCTAGAACCTTACGAAAGAGTATGGAAGAATAAGGAAGGGAATGGAAGAGTGTAGAGATTCCTAGAGAGTGTGGAGCATTCTAGAGAATCAATCTCTACCGTCGGATGCAAGTAATCTCCACCATTCATTATGGAGGTTGAGTAGTATAAATAGGAGAAGGAGCCCTATTACTAGCCATCCAAGAATCCAAGGAAGAAGCCACTTCTTAGAGTGAGAAAAAACTTGAGAGTTAGAGAGATCCTCTTTGAGAGAAAAGAGTGATAGCTTGAGAAGTCTTTATCCTCAAGCTTGAGTGAGCCACCAAGTGTGAGTTACTTTTGTAATCATATTATTGTAATCCTACTATTCTTTTGTATAGTAGAAGAATCTCCATATTGGAGAATTATAAACTCTTGTGCTTCCATTGCTACTTTTAATCTTAAAGTGCCTATCTTAACTTCACGAAGCGGGGAAGACCGAGATTTCTCCAACAATAGCATATATTAACAGACTTCCACATTCAAAAGACTAACAAAAGAAAAGAAAAGGAATAATTCAATATCCACTACATGTGCATTGTGTAATTCTCAGGAGGAAGATGTCGAACACCTATTTTTCAATGGCCAATACTCAGTTTAAATTTGGTCTGCATTACAAAAGAAACTGCACGTTAATTTTGGTAACTGCAGTAGTAATTTGCATAGCATTTTTAAGCAATTACACAAAATATGTAGGTCGAAAGGCATCTTCAAAGATCTTATGGATTATTTGGGATGAAAGAAATTCAAGAGTTCTTTCAGGGAAAAGCAAATAAAAAGCAATGTCAGGGATTTATTGATCATTAACGACTACAAAATAATTTCAACAAAGCCTAAACGTTACAAGGATATTTTGAAGCTTAAGCAAGAGGTTATACTTAACATAGAGTGGTTGTAGATGCAAGCAGCAGGGATTTTGCTGGTTGGTCGCCATTGTTTTCTTCTCTTCTCGTCAGCTTGCGAATTGTGTTCTGGTGGATTGTTGGTGGTTTGCAGTGTATCTTATAATATTTTCGTTTGCACAAAAAATGAGCAAACAGATCCAACCGATTCATGATAGAATTGAGTGTATAACACAAATGCTATATTTGTAATTTGATTGATTTTCAGAAAGTAGATCACATGTGGATCTATTGCAATAAAGTAAAATACCACAAAGATTTATAGTCGCTCGGTCAGAAGCTTGGTTCTTTAAAAAAATCTCCATTGTTATTGGAAGCTTCGGTTTTTATAGGAGTGAAGGTATGGGGACGTCGGACAGTAAAATATGCATTTTCCCTGTATAACTTGTTCGGTCCGGTGGTCGAAGGTAGTTGGCTCAGTGGTGCTTGGTTCGGTGATCATGCCTTGGTTCGACCATGCCTGACTTCGACAATAGACTACCAGACATGATTCTGTGTTCGGTAGGTGGTGTGTTTGGCGACGCTTGATTCAGCAGTACCTTGGTTCGATGCCTTGTGTTCAGACACATTTGTCCGGTAGTGCTCTTGATCGTCGGTGTCTTGGTTCGGCAATGCCCAGTTTCGGCAGTAGGCTACCGAACAAAAATCCCCGTTCGGTAGGGAATTGAACTTCTAACCTTTCCGTTGGGAGCTTGACACACAACCACTTGAGTTACACATGTTTTTTTTAATATCATAACTCCTTCATTTTAAGTCAGAATCAGTGAAATTTGGACCACTAGCTTCATATCATTGGGTAGAGTATTTTGATACCTCTGAATGTTCCATTTGTTTGAAGTAGGTAGTAACTTTCCAAGGTGGAGTCCAAGTCGGTTAGGTAGTGGATAAATTTTTTGATGAACGTATTTTCTAATCGTAGCTTAGATTGAGATGCAGATTTGATTTAGGTGCATGCCCTGACTTTAGAAACATTTTACAAGTGCTTTGAGTATATTTCAAACCATGCCAAATTTGCCTTGCCTTTGTGATTACATGATGACGCCTTTAGCATGCACCTTTCGACTGTTTTTATGCTCCTTGACGTCTTTTCGTATTCACCATGTTATAGACGAACATGTCCACAACACTTGCCTCCAAATACGTACTTTCGTAGAATATAACTAGGCTTTGTTTCATCCAAATTCGTCACTCTTTCTCATGTGATGGTTATCTCGAATCTCAAATATCTATATCCTTATTCCCGTCCTTTATGTAAGTTTATGTAACACCTCATATTTTTATAACATTATTTAGAATGTTTAATTTATAAAATTAAATAAAATAATGTAGAAATTAATAAATTGATTAAGGATAGTCGCGCCATGTTAGTGTATAAACTAAAATGAAATAACATAAACTAATGTGTTATGATATGAGAAGGGGAATATGAGAAATAGAAAAGGCTTATACCCTAAACCCTTAGGAAATAGAACTCATGTTCATTTCATTTTCACTCAAACAAAAATTATACTAACAATGACCACCCTTATTATTCTCAGGAGAAGTTAAGCTAGGATTCAAGAGTAGGAAGATAATCAACTAAATCAACATCAAATCTCACATCATTTAATCTCAAAACTAAGATGAATAATTACTACATCCCATCTTCTTATGATTTCGGTTTTAAGAATTAGATCTGAAATGCTTTTGCAAGTATATGCCATGTTTTGATGATTAAAGTTATATATATATATCTATATCTATATATATATATATATATATATATATATATATGCTTGTTGATGAATTATATATGTTCATGTTAGTTTTTATGATATGTTTGACATGAAAACCCTATTAAAGGACATCCAAATGGCATGAAAATATAAATACAGGTCAGAAATGATATTTTAGAGATGACTTTCAATTTTCATAATTTTCTGAATTTATGTGGATTTTATACTAATTTTCTAGTAAAGAAAATGATTTATTGGGTTATAAATTATTTACGGCTAAATAAATAATTATTTGGGTTTAAAATTTTTATATGTTGGAAAATATATTAAAATATATTTTCTGGATTTTTTTTCAAATTTTTACTAAGTTATTTGATGAATATATAAAATTATTTAAGGTATAGGACTTAAATGTTTTATATATTTAATCAAGGAGAATGGGAATTTTATAAAATAAAATTGTTATTTGTTTCTGAAAATAGTGGCCACACTTTTCTGAAAAACATTTGTTAACCAATAAGATTTTGACAAACAAAGGCAGGTTAGTTGAAAAATTCTTTTTAAGTTAAAAATAAAGAAATCATACTTTTAACATGTTTCAGCCGATTCTGGCATTAAAACTTCCGACCCAAACTTTCCTATAAGGTCGAGTGGTTCAAAGCTTTCGACAATGTCAAACCAATGCATATGGTATCAAGTTAGTTAGTACATAATGAATTGGATAAAACTGAAGGGTTATTAGTTGAAAGGTTGGTTGCCGAAGGGGTTGAAGTATGTTTGTTTTATAAACCAAAAAATCACCTGCTTTGCTTCCGAATAAGAGCTTTCGACTAGATCAAATGTTTAAAATCAAGGTTTTAAACCTTCCGACACAGTCGAAGGGTTAATGCTGCTTTATAAATGTTTTGTTTTGAACCTTTCGACAAAGACGAAAGGTTTACTTGTTTTAAAATTAGTCGCTTCTCCATGCTTTCGAAAGAAAGCTTTCGACTTATGCAATTTACCCTTGTTTTCTAAGTGAAGTATAACCAAGATTTTGAAGTAGAGCTTTCGACTTAGTTGAAAGGTTGTTTCCAATTGAATTGAAAGATTTTAAAAGAAGTTTTTTTACTTGTTTTATATTGAACCTAGTAATCTTCGAAAGGTTTATGTTTTAAAAGTTTTGATGACTTCGATAGGTTTTAGCTGAATGACTTCGAAAGGTTTGAATTCAATGATTTCTAAAGGTTTGAGTTCAATGATTTCGAAAGGTTTATTTTGAATGGATTCAAAAGGTTTGAGATGGAAGGTTTTTCAAAGTTTTTCTAAGACAATGTTTTAAAGTGATTTTAAAGAAGGATGTCTAAGTTTTATTGTTTTCGAAAGGTTTGATGTTTGAAAGAGATGATTTCAAAAGTGTAGATAGAGGTTCCTTCAAATGGTTAATGTTTTCATTAACTAAAGTTTGAGTAAAGAATATATATGACATGGTGATATGATGTTGAGTAAAATATAAAGACTATATACTTTTCCTTTTTTATGTTTGATTTAAAGGTTTTAAATCATTTTGAAAATGTTTTCAAGCAAATTTATGAGAGGGGATCCTTAAGTGAAAAATGACTCAGATATTAGAATACCAGATGGGACTAGTATGGGTCGCGCCCTATACATTAACTAATAGCCCCAACTAATTGTTGACCAAAATTCCAGTGTGTAGGGTTTGTCACAGGTAGACTAAAATTATGATCACACGCCTAAAGGAATATGTGTTGTATATAGATAGGTTATTGGTGAGCCCGAAAAACCATTAGGATCAGGAAGACCTAGGAGATGATTAAGTTAGGGACAGACCGTCCAAAAGAGAAGTATTTAACAGATAGTTAAGGACAGACCGTCTAGAAGTGAAATATTTAATAAATAGTAAGTATAGGTAATCCAGAAGAAGAATAGCTAACAAATGTTAGATTAATTTTGATTATATGGTATGGTAAGCCCGAGTCAGCTAAAGGTTAAAAGTTATCCAAATAAAATTTATGTGTTTGAACAAATAGTTCATTATTACCCGATGTTTAGGTATGTTTACATAATGATGCTTTACAGCGTTTAATCAGTTTTGATTGCAGGAAAAGATTTTGTAAAGATATATTTTAAAAGAATGTTAGTGAGGGAAAACCCATTCCGCTAAGCGGCATGGTCTCGCTTAACATATATATTCTGTGACGTATAGTATTATTCATACCGGGCTTTATATCTGACTCGAAGTTTATGTTTTTCCCTTAAGCTCTTGGGTACTCAAAATTAATTTGAGTAGGCTGAGGGTTAAGGTCTTTTTCAGGTTTTGGAATGTTGATGAATAAGCTACCAAAGGCATGCAGGAGGCAACAAATAGCTATTTAGGATTTGCAGTTCTTGTTATGTTTTGATAAATTTTCCGCTACGTTGTTTGTATTAGGTCTATTATGATTGTATGACTCTGATCAACCAAGGCGATATCTTCATATACCGCTCTTGGCGTAATTTGTAATAATTATATTTGACCTGTGCCTAGGAACGATTTGGGATTATGTGTTGGGAATATTAGACATTTGGTTTTGAAATGTAATGAAGTAAATTTTGTCTAGAAATATGTGTTTTGTTTCATATTCAAGTGTTTTTGATATTACAGATACCATTAACGTAGCCGTATTTAGTCGCCGGAAGCTAATACTATAGATGACTGCAACATCTGTAACGTTTTGGGCCACTAGATAGGGGATGTTACAGCTTGGTATCGAAGCATGGTTTATGAAATACTTTAACTAAAAATGATTTTTGAAAACATAATCTTTAGTAATTAGAGCTAAGATCGGGGTATCGGATAATGATATAGTAACGTACTTGTATTTGCTATATATATATATATATATATATATATATATATATATATATAAAAGTATACACTATATCTCTAGACTCCTATCTTAGTTAGGCTATTCATCTGTACCTCACGAGGTTTGAATATAGATATGGAAGCAAGAAGGGGCAGAGATAATCTCGGAGGAGATAACACCACCACTAATGGAATGGCCAGACCAAATGCTAGGATAGGTCTCGGTCAGGCTCAAGCTGAAACTGTTGGTGCTTGGGTTCCCTAGATGGACATGAGAGCAATGTATCAGTTCTTTGTAAACACGATGCAAGCTGGAATTACATCGGAGTTGTCGGAGGTAATGCTGCTGGAGGTGGAGTTTAGGAAGCTTCGATGGTCAACCGGTATGCTAACTTGAGCAGAGATTATGCCATGCTTGGAAGGAAGCCATTCATTGGTACTGAAGATGTGATTGAGGTGAAAATTTGGTTATTGTATTGCGAGAGAATTTTTGCTGACTTAGGATTGAATGACAAACAAAAGAGGAGATTGGCTTCGAGACATCTTCAAGGACCTGCCTTATTCTGGTGGAATACTGTCGTAACTGGTGTTGATGAGGAACCATAACTTGAAAGGAGTTTAAGAGGAGGTCTCAAGAGAGGTTTATGTCGGTGATGGCGCAGTCGGTGTTGGTGAGGAAGTTTGCAGAACTAGAATATGGTGAGATTTTTATTTTGGAATATGCTAGAGAAATTGAACAGTTGGCCCGGTACGGGTATGCTTTGGTTGATACGGTGATCAGGAGGAATGAGAAGTCTATAAGAGGCTTGAGGCGGGAGTTGATAAGTGCTACCTTGTCGTGCTTAAGGGATCCAAGTGATGTAGTGGTGGAAATGGTGCTAAGACAGCAAGAAGCGTTAGCTTATTTGAGGAAGAAGATGAAGGAGGCCCAAGTGGGACAGGACCGGAAAAGAATTTTTTTTTCAGAAGAAGAATGCTTAGAAGGGAGGAGCACAAAAGAAGGGGAAAGTTGTGGTGGTTTGTTATAAATGTAATAAGAAGGGACACTATGCTAATGAATGTAGGATCGGAAAGGGAAAGAGAAAGAAAAGGAGTTGATTGGAAAGAAGAACATCTGAAGCTTCAATTGTAATCAAATTTTCCATTATAAGAACCAACGTAAGGAGCCTACTAAAAAAGGTAGGGGCAGTTTATGCATTGGAGCCCACAACTTCAAGGCCAGTTATGCAAGAGAAAGGGAAGGCCGCTCTAGGAGCTCGCTATTGTTAGCGTTCTATTTGATATGGTGCATCACATTCTTTTATTTCCCGATGTTTGGTAGATAAGCTTAACCTGTAACCCTCATACTTAGTTACTTCCTTAAGGGTTGCGAATCCGATAGGGGGGTATGCAACACTTGAGATGAGATGTGACCATTTAGAGTTTGATTTGCTACGACATACTTTTGATTATTGTTTGCATGTGTTTGATTTTGTGGGATTTGGTATTATCCTTGGAATGGATTGGTTAAGTAAATATGATACTAGGATATTCTGTCCTGATAGAAAAATATCACCTAGTCACCCTAGTTATAGTGATTGGATAGTTTATACCGTAGAGAATCCTAGTTGTGAGGTTAATGTTTTGCTGGGTATCATGGAGTTGGAGGATGAGTTGCATTGAGTCTTTGTGGTTAGAGAATTTGGTGATGTGTTTGAGCCAGTAATTGATTGCCACCGAAACAAGCCATAGAGTTTCAGATTGATTTGGTGCCTGGAGAAGAACCGGTGAGTAGGCCGCCAAGCAGGATGACACCTATGGAGATAAGAGAGTTGAAGGTGCAATTAGTGGATTTGGAAGGCAAGAATTTTATTCGACCAAGTAGTTCACCATGGGGAGCTACCACATTGTTTGCTAAGAAGCCGGACGGATCGTTAAGGCTATGTATTGATTATCGTAAGTTGAATGAAAAGACGATAAAGAACCGATATCCATTGCCTAGAATTGAAGATTTGTTTGATTAGTTAAGTGGATCTACGGTATTCTTTCAGCTGGATTTAGCGATGGGATTTTATCATCTTAGAGTAGTAGATCACAGTATTCCTTTGACGATGTTTAGGATAAGGTATTGATTGTATGAATGGTTAGTTATGTCATTCAGACTAACTAATGCGCCGGCATTCTTTGTGGACTTGATGAACCGAATTTTCCGAGAGCACCTGGATAGAATTGTTTTAGTCTTTATAGATGATATTTTGATATACTCTAGGGCTGAAAAGAAGCAAGAAGTTCATCTTAGAGTGCTGCTTGAGACATTGTCTTTTGGGAGAGCAATTTGAGCTTTATACCGATCATAAGTCGTTGAAGTATTTAATCTCTTAGAAGGAGCTGAACATGAGACAGCGGAGATGGTTGGAGTTTATTGCTGCTTATGATTTTAGAATTGAGTACACACCCGGAAAAGGAAATAAGGTAGCGGATGCACTTATCATGAAATATCAGACTGCAGTATTGGTTATGGTTGCCGAGTGGAAAGATTTAGAAGCATTATCAGCTTGCAGAGTGCAGTTGAGATCTGAGGCAGGTTCTAGTGCAGGAAGTGTTGTATTGTCTTGATTAGAGGTTCGATCGGTAATAATTGAGAATATAGCTTCTAAATAGGAGGAGGATCCAGTTTTGGCTGAACAGATCAGAAGGTTAAGGGAAGGAACAGAGGGCGACGACTTAAAGGATTTCAGTCTTGACCAAAATGGGTGGTTGTGAAAGAAAGGAAGGTTGTGTGTTTCGAATGTTGGAGACATGAGGAAGGAGTTATGGATGAATGCCATCTTTCGAAGTTCACTATCCATCGAGGAGGAACGACTATCAGGATATGAAGAGAAGTTTCTTCTGAAAAGGCATGAAACGGGACATTGGTGTATGTGTTAAGCAGTGCTTGAATATCCAACAGGCAAAGGCTGAACACCAGATGCCAAGTGGATTTCTTCAACCGTTGGAAGTTCCATTGTGGAAGTGGGATTCTATCTCAATGGATTTCATTGACGGGTTGCCAAGATCTAGTAGAGGGAATGAAAGCATATGGGTCATAATAGATAGACTGACAAAGAGTGCCTGTTTCATTCCAGTAAAGTCAACTAGGACGACCCCTATTTTGACGAAGT
This sequence comes from Allium cepa, assembly GCA_030765085.1. Taxonomy (NCBI): domain Eukaryota; kingdom Viridiplantae; phylum Streptophyta; class Magnoliopsida; order Asparagales; family Amaryllidaceae; genus Allium; species Allium cepa. Next base: position 853,666,478 of record CM060940.1, on the reverse strand, counting down.
TGTTTATAAAGAATGTGGTTAGACCGCATGGAATTCCTAGTAGTATTATCAGTGATAGGGATTCATTGTTTACTAGTGAGTTCTGAAAGAGTCTACAGAAAGCATTAGGAACCAAGCTCAACATGAGTATAACTTACCATCCACAGAAAGATAGGCAAATGGAAAGAGTTAACAAAATAGCTTGTGTATTGAATTTCGGGGGTTCATGGGTAGACCATCTCCATTTAGTCGAGTTCTCATATAACAATAGTTATCAGACCAGTATTGGGATATCACCATTTGAAGCATTGTATGAGAGACCATACAAATCTCCCATATGTTGGTTAAAGACCGGAGATAGATTGATTCTTGGTCCAGATTTAGTGAAAGAAGCCACAAAGAAGATTGAGTTGATCCAAGCTAGGATGAAGGAAGCTCAGTCTAGGCAGAAAAGTTATGCTGACAGAAGAAGGAAAGATTTGGAATTCTCGGTTGGAGACTATGTGTTTATTAAGGTTTCACCGATGAAGGGTGTGATTGGACTTGGAAAGTCAAGGAAGTTAGCACCTAGATTCATTGGACCTTTCCGTATTGTTGAGAGGATCGGGAAACTCGATTATAGGGTAGAGTTACTGAGTAATAGAGTCCATGATGTATTCCATATCTCTCATCTTAGAAAATGTATTAGGGACCCAGAGACTACCATAGCTCCTACAGTATTAGAGGATTTAGTAGTAGAATCGGACTTGACTATAGTTTGAAAGCCGACTCAGATTATGGCCAGAGATGATAAGAAGTTAAGAAACAAGACAGTCAAATTAGTAAACGTCCAGTGGAGTGACGATGCTAGAGATTGTACTTGGGAGACCGAGAGCAGGATTAGAGATGCTTATCCAGAGTTTTTAGATGGTATGTTTTACCTTTGATTGTTTTGACGGTGTACCTTATCGTAATTTCGAGGACGAAATTCTTCAAGGTGGGGAGTCTATAATATCCTATATTTTTATAACATTATTTAGAATGTTTAATTAACAAAATAAAATAAAATAACGTAGAGATTAATAAGTTGAGAATTGATTAGCTAAGGGTAGTCGTGTCATGTTAGTGTATAAACTAAAATGAAATAACATAAACTAATGTGTTAAGATATAAGAGGGGAAATAGGAATGGCTTATACCCTAAACCCTTAAGAAATAGAAATCATGTTCATTTCATTTTCACTCAAACAAAAATTATACTAAGGACGACCACCATTATTATTCTCAAGAGAAGATAAGCTAGGATTTAAGAGAAGGAAGACAATCAAATAAATCAACATCAAATCACACACCATTTAATCTCAAAGCTAAGGTGAATAATTACTACATCCCATCTTCTTATTATTTCAGTTTTAAGAATTAGATCTAAAATGCTTTTGCAAGTATATGCCATGTTTTGATGATTAAAGTTGTATATGCTTGTTAATGAATTATATATGTTCATGTTAGTTTTTATGATATGTTTGACATGAAAATCCTATTAAAGGACATTCAAATGCCTTGAAAATTTAAATACAGGTCAGAAATGATATTCTAGAGATGGGTTTCAATTTTCATAATTTTATGAATTTATGTGGATTTTATACTAATTTTCTAGTAAAGAAAATGATTTATTGGATTATAAATTATTACAGCTAAATAAATAGTACTTTGGGTTTGAAATTTTTATATGTTGGAAAACATATTAAAATAGATTTTCTAGGATTTTTCCAGATTTTTCCTAAGTTATTTAATGAATATATAAAATTATTTAAGGTATGAGACTTAATTGTTTTATATATTTAATTAAGGAGAATGAGCATTTTATAAAATAAAATTATTTATTACTGAAAGTAGTGGTAGAACTTGTCTGAAAAAAATTTGTTAACCAATAAGATTTTGACAAATAAAGGCAAGTTAGTTGAAAAGTTATTCCTTTTAAGTTAAAAACAAATCATACTTTTAGCATGTTTCAGCCAATTTTGGCATTAAACCTTCCAACCCAGACCTTTCGACAAGGTCGAGAGGTTCAAATCTTTCGACAACGTCAAACCAATGCATATGGTATCAAGTTACTTGGTACATAATGAATTGGACAACGCCGAAGGGTTCTTAGTCGAAAGGTTGGTTGTCGAATGGGTTGAAGTATGTTTAATTTATAAGCCAAAGAATCACCTGCTTTGCTTCTGAATAAGAGATTTCGACTTGGTTGCTTTCGACTAGATCAAATGTTTAAAGTAAAGGTTTTAAACCTTTCAACACAGTCGAGGGGTTACTGTCGCTTTATAAATGTTTCGTTTTAAACTTTTCGACAAAGTCGAAAGGTTTACTTGTTTTAAAATTAGCCGCTTCTCCGTGCTTTCGAAAGAAAGCTATCGACTTAGGTTATTTACCCTTGTTTTCTAAGTGAAGTATAACCAAGATTTCGAAGCAGAGCTTTTGATCGAAAGGTTGCTTCCAATGGAGTCGAAAGATTTTAAAAGAAGGTTTTTCACTTGTTTTAGATTGAACCCAGTAATTCTTCAAAAGGTTTATGTTTTAAAAGGTTTGATGACTTCGAAAGGTTTTAGTCTAATGACTTCGAAAGGTTTAAGTGAATGATTTCAAAAGGTTTGAATTTAATGATTTTGAAAGGTTTGAATTCAAAAGATTTCAAAAAGTTTATTTTGAATGGATTCTAAAGCTTTGAGATGGAAGGTTTTCTAAAGTTTTTCTAAGGCAACGTTTTAAAGTGATTTTAAAGAAGGATGTCTAGGTTTTATTGTTTTCGAAATGGTTTGATTTCAAAAGGTTTGATGTTTGATTTTGAAAGAGATGATTTAAAAAGTGTAGAAAGAGGTTCCTTCAAATGGTTAAAAAATTTCATCAACTAAAGTTTAAGTAAAGAATATATATATGACATGGTGATATGATTTTGAGTAAAGTACAAAGACTATATACTTTTCCTTGTTTAAGTTTGATTTAAAGGTTTTAGATCATTTTGAAAATGTTTTCAAGGAAAATCATGGAAGGGGATCCTTAAGTAAAAACTAACTCGGATATTATAATACCAGATGGGACTAGTATGGGGTCGCTCCCTATACATTAGCTAATAGCTCCAGCTAATTGTTGTCCAAAATTTCAGTGTGTAGGGCTCTGTCATAGGTAGACTAAAATCATGGTTACACACTGAAAGGAATATATGTTGTATACAGGTAGTTTATTGGTGAGCTCGAAAAACCATTTGGATCAAGAAGACCTGGGAGATAATTAAGTTAGGGATAGACCGTCCAAAAGAGAAGTATTTAATAGATAGTTAAGGATAGACCGTCCAGAAGTGAAGTATTTAACAGATAGTTAAGGATAGGTAATCCAAAAGAAGAATAGCTAACAGGTGTTGGATTAATTTTGATTATATTGTTTGGTAGGCCCGAGTCAGTCAAATGTTAAAAGTTATCCAAATAAACTTATGTGTTTGAACAGATAGTTCATTATTACCTGATGTTTATGTATGTTTACATAATGATGCTTTATAGTGTTTAATCAGTTTTGATTGTAGGAAAAGGTTTTGCAAAGATATGGTTTAAAAGGATGTTAGTGAGGGAAAACCCGTTCCGCTAAGCGGCATGGTCTTACTTAACATATATATTTCGGGATGTATAGTATTATTCATACCAGACTTTATGTCTGACTCGAAATTTATGTTTTTCCTTTAAACTCTCGGATGCTCAAAATTAATTAGAGTAGGCTGAGAGGTTAATGTCTTTTTGAGATTTTAGAATGTTGACGAATAAGCTACCCGAGACATGCAGGAGGCAACAGATAGCTATTTAGGATTTGATGTTCTTGTTATGTTTTGATGAATATCCGCTGTATTGTTTGTATTAAGTCTATTATGACCATATGACTCTGATCAACCAAGAGGGTATCTTCATATACCGCTCTTGCCGTAATTTTTAATAATTATATTTGATCTGTGCCTGTGAACGATTTAGGATTATGTGTTGGGAATGTGAAACATTTGGTTTTGAAATGTAATGAAGTAGAATTTGTCTTGAAATTAGTGTTTTGTTTCATATTCAAGTGCTTCTAATATTATAGATACCATTAATATAGCTGTATTTAGTCGCTGGAAGCTAATACTATAGATGACTACTACATCTATAGCGTTTAGTTTTGGGCCTCTAGATAGGAGATGCTATAGTTTTCCACAGCTAGTATGTTGTAGAGCCCTGTTCACTCCGTGTAAAGCTTGTTAATTGTTCCAAGACTTCCTTTATCGATATGACGTTCGCAGCTTGCGCTCCCTTAGTAGTATAGTCATCTAGCATGATTTCCCATTGATTGTCATCTTTGTTTGGTAGGGAGCTGCTCTCTATAGTTCAACCTCTGATAGAGTTAGGGGTATGACTTAGGAGCAATTATGTAATCTGTTATGTATAACTAACTCGATAACCAATCTTGTTCTAAATAAAAGATGTTTTCTTTCTATTATATACTTGATATAATATGTTATGTTAATTAATTACTTTATTTAGAAGTATATTTAATAGAAAATACATAAATGGTATGCTTTGTAATAGTAGTTATAAAGTGTTGTAAGCATGAATAATTTATCACAATAAAAATGAACATACTATTTTAGATATTCCTAGTCAAGATGTATCGAGATTAGATGTCTATACATCCATTGAGACTAGAGGATGTAACATTATCCAATATTGTGCAATGTATTACTCATGGATGTGGGGGAACAAAATGATCGCGTACTGGTAGTTATTGGCTAACTATGGGATAACCCACTCAATAATTATCTGTTGGTTAATATTATTAAGGTCAAACAGAAAATATCGATGTGATAAAACTACACAGTTATGTTGACTTTAGAATACCGTTGTTCTTCAACGTGGAAGCTCCTCTTTGATTATAGTTAACCCCTTATATGATGTCCATTGAACGGCTATAGTTGGATCAATTAGAAGCATTGAAAGTGAAATCCTATTCAAGAGAGAATTCGTCTCTTCAGTTATATGTGGTTAGTATCACGGTCAACTAAAATCAACTCAAAGTCAAAGTCTTCGACTAGAGCAGTATGGTTAATAATAATTGTTATTATTGAACCAAGGAGTTTGTGTTTGGACTATAAAGTTGAATATGGATGATATTGGGATTTGACCATTACTGAATTTTGTAAGTCCAAAATGATATAGTTTTGATGAAGGATATTGGTGTAAATAGTTGTCACTAATGGGTAATGCTTGTAATAAATAAAATTAGATTTTAACATAAGATATGTAAGCGATAAATTCAGGAAAAATGTCACACCACTAGCTGAGGGGGGTATGAATGTTAATATTTGAATTGTTTAATATTAATCACTGACTAAATTTACACCTATGAGTCACGCAACCGAAATGATGAATATTCCAAATGAACCACACAATTTAATTTATTTTTAATAGTTAAAAATTAATTAACATTTATGAAATATTAATTATTAAATTTTATTTAATTTATTTTAATGTCATTTATATTTAGTAAAGTCCGTATATAAAAGTTATAAATGCACATATCGTTATATGATATCGGTAAAATGTTTAAATTTGATTTAAACAATATAAATACTAAAAAGGGGTTTAAATAAATTAAATAAATTAATATTTAAGAAATATTAATTGGTTAAAATTTCTTGTTTGATTTGTTTGTTTCCATTAGTATTTAATAAAGTGCGTACATAACAGTTATAAGCGCGCATATTGGTATATGATATCGATATGAAATTAAATTGGTTTTAAATGGAAATAATACTAATTGGATTTTGGAATGTTTGAAGCCTAAATAACCTATTTAATGGGTAGCCTTACTTTAAGGAATAAGAGGAGTCTTTTGTTTTGAAATGAAAAAAATCTTATTAAAAGGAGAGAAATTAGTATATTGAATGCCACATTTATTTCCTCCATTGATAAAATTTTCTCTCTATCATTTTTTAGTTTCTCTCATTCTTATCTTCTCTCTCAAGGTCGTAACTTCCATTGGGATAAAATTCTAAAAATTAACAAAATTCAAACAAAATAATATAGGTGGTTGTCTCTAGATAATTATAGGTCTGAAGATCAATTTGTAGAATCTAAGAATTTTTATACATTCAAGGGTGTATTCTCTAGGCTTCATCTAAAAGGTAGTGTGTGTGTGTGTGTATATCATGTTCACATGCCTATAATTCTCTACATCTTCTGTTTTCTTTCCTTGTATATTTTTGAATTATGTATGATTATCGAAGTTATAATTTCGAACCATTAATTTGTCATCTAGTTGAATTTGATTTCCCTTTTATCTGTTATCCATGTGATAATAATAATATAAATATAGATTTGTTATAATATAAGTTGTGAATATGCTATATACTGTTTTGTATTTAGTCCCACATCGTGGGATTAGTTCTATCCCAAGCTCCTAGGCTTTATATAAATGTGCTAATGTAATGAAAATGGATTACTAATCTCTGAATGAATGAAATTGTTCTCTTTAATGGCTTCTGCTTTCTTTATTTTATAACACATTATCAGCACGAGGCTCTTATAAATCTTCTAAACGGTAAGCTATCTTTCTGATCTAATCGATCAAATCTTTCAGATCTCATTCTATTTTTTTTTTCTTTTAGATCTCATTATATCATTGATCTAATTATTCAGATCTGATTATATTTGTACATCTTATTTTTTTGTCCATGTATTTCAGATCTTGTTTTGCTGTAGATCTTTTATTTTTTTTAGTTCTAATTTTTCAAATATCTTGTAGATTTTACTATGTTCATATGATATTTTTTTTAGATCTGTAGATTTTAATCATCGAATCTCATATTTAATTGTCATTCACGTATATCCATTTTTTGTGATAATTTTAAATTTGATCTGAGACTAAAGTTGTTCCATAGACTAAAATGTAATTTCTGACCTTATTCTGTTAATTTTATTTTTAGATCTTATCTGTCGTAGATCTAATTTTCCAAATTTCATTACATACATACATACATACATACGTACATACATACATACATACATACATACATATATAGATATATATATTACCTCATACATCTTGCTCTATCAATCTTATCATTTTAGATCTCATTCCATTGTTTGGTGGAAAAAAAGGGTTTTCGTTTTGAAATTTTTTGTTTGGATTTCAGTTTGAATGAGAACTATAGAAATAATTCTACCACATGATTTATATTTCCAGAAGAAATATTTCACTATTTCTTAGAGAAACAAATATAAGGATAATACGTATCTAGAAAATCGTATTAAGTCTATATGAAAGAATAAGAACCTAAAGTTCATGTGTGCGAAGGTGAAAGATTAAAGTTTTCATAAGCTGAAATAAAGCCATGAAAAAAAATAAGCGAGCAATTCCAGAAGAAGATGTTGATATGTCCAGAAGACATAACATAAAAATAATATGTTGAAATAATATTAAAAATGTGGCAAACACTATTTCCTTGAAGAGAAATAGTATTATGATTCTCATGTTCTAATACAATTATGAAGAGTCCTCTTGTTTCATTGTATTTATTTAATATTGGAGACCTGAAGTTCTCAAATAAAAATTATACATATAAGTTTGCATTCCTAAAAATAAGGTTTATATATCAAAACTCAAATGTATAAATTTGAGATGTGAAGCTTTGAATTATTAGAAAAGCTAATTCAGATTATGATAAATTCCAATTGCAATCAAACCTGAAGTTTGATAATGAAAATCAAGTTGTACCATTTGGATCTAAAATACTAAACAAAGACTTTATTTTAAAGTAAAATTGGAACCTGAAGTTCTAAAAGTATTTGCCAATGGTATTAACTACTAAACCAAAAAATGTATAGAAATTTATTCACTCCAGAAGTGGTGATAATAATAATAATAAAAATCTCCAGAAGAGATTTGTTGATATATTTGGTGCTTTTACTAAACCAAATAAATACGTAAAAATATATCTACTCTCCTACTCTCTTTCTTTTTAATAGAAAACAAGGTATTCTAATAGGAAGTTTATTTTCTAATTTTTTTCCTTCTTCCATGCATCCAATCATGTCTTTCAAAAGGTAAAATATAATAGATCAAGTTTCTTTTCTTTGGCTCATCAGGTAAGTATTTTGGATTCTTCATAAAATGAATGTTAATATTTATATACACATTAATTATGTTATATTATATATAAAACTCATTCATCTTTCCTCTTTCAGCAAAGAGGTATTTCAATGTTTACTATTTTATATGCTTAATCTTTTACCTATTATTGTCATGTCATAAAAATATACTTATTTATCGTTATCAATAACTATAACTCATACAACATAATTTTTAGTTTCCAAGTCAAACTATTTTGTTTTTCATGATATTATTCATACACTATGTGATGTACAAATTTTCGCATATATTAACTCATATATTAATCAGTAGCAATTAATAAATCAATAAATAAAATTTATTGATTAATGAGAATGGTCCAACAAAGATGTGTTTGAATGCTTCATACAATTATTCTTCTTTTATATCTCTTATTGTAGACAAGGATCATAACATATATACATGGTATATATTTCTGTTCCTCACTATTGCAGTTGTTATGAATTAATAAATGGTATTTAATACTACCTATTCATATTCTTAAATCTACCTATATTATAAAAATAAACATGATAAAGTCAGCATAATTTTTTGATTATAATTCATCATTTCTCCACCAATCAACCCATATAAAGGTATTTCCATATTTTCAAGGGTAATTTTGCATTTTCAAGGAAATTAATGAATGAATAAATGAGACTGAATCTAGAGCTATCAAAAGGATGTGAATAAGAAATTATAGTCGCTTAGATTATATTTGGTTGTCTTTTATTATTTTCCGTATCATTTACTATTTTTATTTCCACTTATAGTTGGTAATATGATAAACATAGCCAAGCTTGAATTTAAAGCTTTGGACTTATTAGAAGATAACTTTTTGTCATAGTTATTAGACATTGACATCCAATTACAATCTCGTTGCTTAGAAAATGCCATAAAAATGATGATCCAATAGGATAAAACAATGGCTCTCATATTTTTAAGGTGTCATATCCATGACAAACTTAAAATAAAACATTTAACTGAAAAAAATCATCTTTACCTATGGAACTCCCCGAAGGAGCGTTATGACCACCAAAATATGGTCACACTTCTAAACACTAGACAAGAATGGGTGAACTTGAAGTTTCAAGTCTTTAAATCTGTTAGGAAATGCAATTCCTCTATATTTAGAATTACTTCTAAACTAAAATTATGTGAAAGGATTGTCAAGTAATACTAAACTGAAGTTAGATCATATCTTCGAAGTTGATGACGAAAACTTCATTAATGATGAAAACCTAAGTGCAATAATAAATGATATGGTCGAATTGATCAATAGTAGCAGCCTGAAGTCTGCCATGTGGATTTTATTTTGTTTCGGTTCAATAAATCAGTTAGAAGTTGGTGCTTGTATGTTTTTCCTTTCATAATTAATTGAAATAATATACCAATAATGTTGGCTTTAATCAGTAGTCTATTTTAAATTTTTGGAAAGTACTAGCATTTACTTATGCTTGTAAATTTAGTAGTTGACTAACTATATTGTCCTTTAGTTTTTAAGATATGGACTATCAATATTTGAGTGATAATATATGCCTACTAGATTGTGCAACTACTCACATTATTTTGAAAAACGGAAGTTTTTTTCTCCAAACTATCCGAAAATATTTAGCTAAAAATTTCAACCATAGAAAATTTGCTAATATAATTGAAGGGTCCGGAAGAGCCCATATAGCATATATCTTAATTCAAAATACATTATGCTCAAGCAAACTTAAAAGATTTTTTTGAGTTTTGAGGATATATAAATGAATAGCTACCATATTGAAACTACAATGAAAACGTCAAAGAATATCTTTGCGTTGTTTCAAAAACTGAAAGCCAGAATCTTATTTTAGAAAATTTAGTATAATTTCAACTGGATTATAATTCATGAAAATTGGGCATAATTGAATCTCATATTTAAACATGAGCCAGAAGCTCACAAATATCACTTGAATGCATCTTATCAATTGATAAAAGAATTATCCTCTTATCATTAATATTTATGGTGTATTTGCTAGTAGAAATATGATAATGGATCAAAATGAGAATCCAAAGATGATTATTATTTAATGTGACAATGTTTGTCAACATTGAGGGGGAGGATAAAGCGATACAAGTTCATTTTGATCTTCAGTGTTAAATATTTGTTAAAATATACAATGATGCAAAATATTAAGTAACTTGAATAAATTATCAATAATATCCCTGGTAGACTTTCTCCAATATAGATTTAATCCCTGAAGGATCAAAATGTGTAAACCACATCTGAAATATGGTACAAAAGTCAGTTTGAGATAATTTTGGAGTAAGTAATAAAGATGTCAAACAAAAGAAATGAGTGTTCTTGAAGAAACGCTTAAGGGTGCTCTTGAAGAGACTAATGACATGATTGTCAAATTACCCTAGAAGTGGTTTAGGTACCTAAAACATGATAATTAAAGAGATCTCGATAAATTATGTCTAGAACTGACAAAGAAATAATCATCGATGATAAATTTATAAGTAATAAAGCGCTTATGTTTATAGAAAGATTAAATATCTTGAATTAGGGGAAACATGACTGGCCATCATGAATCCTTTACTAGTAGAGAAATATGGACATGTAGTCCGCAAAGTAGCGAAAGTACTTGAAATGCTTAATATACCCTGAAGGTATAAATATGGTTTGAATCATATTAAATGATGAAAGTGTACAAATTCTTGAAGAATATAAATAACTTTTGTGGTTATAAAGAATGCAAAGAACAAGAAGCATAGATTACAACCTACTTTGAGTATTGTTGTAATGAAAATCTTGATATAATTCATGATGAGTAGATTACTTTCTATTTCTAAGTATTGTTGTAATGAAACTTTTAATATACATTGAAATGTTAGTTGCGATATGCAAAAATTATTCCTGAAGAATATAAATAACTATGATGATTATAAAGAATGCAAAGAAAATGGAATGTAGACTACAACCTTCTTCTAAGTATTGTTGTAATGAAAATCTTGATGCACTTTAAGATGAGTAGATGACTTCTTGCTTTTAAGTATTGTTGTAATAGAACTTTTAATATTCATCAAAGATGTAGTTACAATATGCAAAACTGATTTAAAGCATAAAAATGAAAACACATGATGTGTTTTTCATAATGGTAGCAAACAAAATGCATAAAATGCAAATCATATTTGGATTGATTGTATCGAAGGAAACTATTGATAAATTGTATTATTAATGAGATTCATGTTTATGGATCCAGAAGTATCTATAACCAATTTAAGTTATCGAAAGACGAATACGAATTCATATGAAACTTTAACTCAGGGGGAGCATTCATAAGTATTTTATAATGCACTCTTTTTCCTTAACTAAGATTTTTCCCACTGGGTTTTTATTAGTAAGGTTTTAATGAGGCATTATCTTGATCCAGAAGTATCAACGCCCCAGTAACATTTGAAAATAAGTTACAATGTACTCTTTTCCTTTATTTAAGATTTTTCCCACTGGGGTTTTCTTACTAAGGTTTTAACGAGGCATTGTCTTGATCTAGAAGAATCAAACGCATTTTCAAGAAATAACATCTCAAATATGTTATTTAAGTTAAATTGTATTTTTATCCTTGACTAAGGTTTTTCCCATCGGGTTTTCCTTTGTAAGGTTTTTAATGAAGTATTATATTGATCCAGAAGTATCGAACTCTATTTGATTCTGTAAATTATTAAAATATCTCATACTGTATTATACTTTTTTTCCTTCACTAAGATTTTTTCCATGGGGTTTTTCTTAGTAAGGTTTTAATGAGGCATTAGTTTGATCCAGAAGTATCAAACTTCATTTGAAGAAATGAGAAAATAAGATATGTCATTGTGCTCTTTTTTTTCCTTCACTAAGATTTTTTCCATTGGGTTTTTCTTAGTAAGAGTTTTAATGAGGCATTACATTGATCCTGAAGTATCAAACTCTTAGAAGGAATAACATTGTATGATATTTATGATCTCAAGTTGCACTCTTTTCCTCCTTCAAGGTTTTTCCATTAGGTTTTCATAATAGAGGTTTTTTTAACGAGGAAACGGACAATATCTAGATCGACTGAACGAATAAGTGCAAGCAAGATACAAATGAGGGGGAACAATCATCAACACATTACAAAAGAGACAATTTTAAGTTATCAGAGGATTCAAGATTTTGAAGACGCATATTCAAGGGGAAGTGTTATAATATAAATTGTGAATATGCTATATATTGTTTTGTATTTATTCCCACATCGTGGGATTAGTTCTATCTCAAGCTCCTAGGCTTTTATATAAAGATGCTAATGTAATGAAAATGGATTACTAATCTCTGAATGAATAAAATTATTCTCTCTAATGGCTTCTACTTTCTTTATTTTATAACAAGATTCTCTTTTGTTCTTTTTTGTTTATTCATTATGTATACATGTAATTTACATCCAGATCTGATTATCATGAATTCATGTATGAAAAAATTGTCTAATCCTTTTAATTCAAAAAACATTGTTTGAACAGAATTTTGGTATCATTATATTAATGGATCATATTACATATTACAAAGTTATGGATTGAAGGATGTTTTATAAATATTCTGAAATATTTTGAGTATTTTTTACATGTAAATTAATTGAATTTAAATTTCATATTTTGTTTCCAAAATAAAAAAAGGAAAAAAAGGGAAACCTTCAAGTTTCAATTGATTGGTTTCTTAATTTAGTGTTTGGATTTGTAACAAGCTATTTGTTTTGAATGCATGGTTTTGAATTGCAAATTAGGTAAGTATAATTTTGTGTAATTTTATTTCAAAATATTAATTTAATTTGTATACATGTAAATATGTGTATGTATGTAAATATGTGTGTGTGCACGCGCGCATGTATGTATCTATATAAATTTCAAAATTTACAAAATTAGCTTTAATAGAAATGTAATAATGTTTGAACTACCGTTTTAATTAAAGCCAATTTTAGATTGCCTTCCTTATCTTTCATATACATATATTTACGTCTATATACGTATGCACATGTAAACAAATAAAAAAAGAACATTTTTTCGGACAACAAAGACATATATGAAGGGGATATGTGACGGTTATGGTGTAAATCCCAACACCTAAAACATTCACATTTTCTATGTACATATTATATATGTAACACTTACACAATCACACATGAGCATACTTGATGTGCCCACCAAATAAATAAAAAATAATAAAACACATAATTTAAAATTGAATCAAACTATCTTAAATAATTATAATAAGATGATCATTTTATTTAAAAGAAAATTTAGAAAAATTCTAAATGAATTTACACTACGTAGGCCAAATAAAGATCCAAAAGGATTTTTTTTTAATTTACCCAATCATTCCACTTCCAGGTGGTTCGGTTCCAACAGTGGTTTTAGAGCCAAATAGTGTATGCGGTCAAAATTAGTCATGTTAGAGCTAACGAGTTAAGCTTATCAATTTTAGTAGGATGTATAGAAATCTAGAGTCTAGGCTTGGGTTTGGATAATCAAGTATCCTCCCCTTCCTGGCTACCGACCAGGCTCGAAAAGTGAAGTGAGACCAAAAGTTGCCCCTAATAGAAAAAACTTAAACCGCATTGGGTCTTGGGTTAATTTTCAAAATTGTTTTGAAAATTAAAATGAAATTTTGAATTTAAAATTTAAATTTAAAATAAGAAATACATTATAAATGTTATAACGTGATTTCAATTTTTTTTTGAAATTAAAAGAAGGTTTTAAATTTAAAAGTTACATTTAAAATAAGAATCTTATTATAAATATTATAATAGGATTTTCAAAAGTTATTGAAAATAATGAATGTTATAAATGTGATAATACAGTTTTTAAAAGTACTTTGAAAAAAAAATAGATATATGTTACAATATCTTAAAGTATTTAGGATGATGTAAGTATATACATATATACATAAAAAGTTTTTCAAATTAATATTTAATTAAATTATCTAATTAAATAAGTTAATTTACAAATAATAAAATACATACACATGGATATATATATATATATATGTGTGTGTGTGTGTGTGTGTGTGTGTGTGTGTGTGTGTGAATAGCCATAAATGTTTTATATACATATTCAATTAAAACATTTAATTGAATAACTTAAAATCAATTAAAATGTTGATTGGTTAAATTAATTAAATAAGATTTAATTAATGTAATGTACATAGGATTATTATATAAGTTAATTAAAATATAAAAGTTATATGATAAATAAACTTATATAATATGAATGTATAACACAAAAGTGGAATAGTAAGAAAACCAAATTAGACTTCAGGAATAAATATGCACGTATACCGTGATTTTAGATGTATCCGACACGTGAATCACAAAGATATTTCAAAAGAAATACATTATTCCACAAGTCCATATTACCCACTTAAATATATTAAAGATTATGAATCTTTAATGTAAATTTGTCATCTACCACTTATATGTTAATAAATTACTTGCATACTCCTTAGCTGTTGATATTCATCAAGCTAAGGATGTTATGTGTAGTACTAGTAATATATTAATTAGATTAGGTAAGATATATGTACATATTTATTTATATTCCTCAAGGTACGTACATTTATATTAGACCATCGTGAAATGGTGGGTACGAGTGAATAATCTTTTTCAATTTATTGATATTCCTCAAGGTCGAGATGAGATGAGGACAAACGCCATAAGTTAGGAGTTGTATATGATACAACCAATAAGAAATTATCGATCGACTGTAGGCCTATGATTTGTTGATATTCCTCAAGGTCAGAGTCCCAAGACATTCAATTCTTAAAGCCCACTAGAGAAATCAAAATATTTCTATGTTTTTTAGGGTTTTGAGAAACAAAAAAAATCTAGTGGAAGCCTTATTAGAAAAATGAAATAGTAAAATTTAACCTTTCTAATATTGTAAGAACATTTGCTATATAAAGTTATAGTAGTTTACATTGATAAATTTACACAATTAATATAATTGATAAAATGTTTATCAATTAAGATATGAAAATGAACTGAACTAAAGACTGATAAAAGAGATATAATATATACTTACCAATATATTTTTGCATGTTGATCCATGCAAGCCCCTTTTATACAACCACGATATACGTCCGTAACTTGATTACTTATGAGTTTGCCCATCCGAGATTGTGTATTGTCTTTAATAAGATTCGAACCCTAAAAGTAACACAAGAATATGGAAATTTAATCCATATACAGTCGCATATAAATGTTATACGGTGAATGGTCATAATTCGTAACATACTAAACCTCAATAAGATTAGTTCATTGAAGTAGGTACGTAAACTATGGTGTGAGATCGTATATTTAATGTGACTGATTACAATAATGTTTTTGTTGTGTTAAATATAATACTTGACCAAAGCCAACAAGATGGATCAAAGAATTTGATCACTTAAATATCAGTTTGATCAGTTTACATAAAGTGCAATTTATTTAATATCCTTAAAACTTAAGGATGACCAAATGTACTTTTGTAAAGAGTTTTTTAACGATATTGTAGTAAGAGTTTCCTTTAGATGGTTCGACCATTTAGAAAGGAAGGTGGATATACAAGAGTAGACGTAACAAAAGGCACAATTAGGTTGAGGAGAGTGATTGGTCAGTTCTACTTCGTACAGAAACATTGGAAACAAGAATTGTAAAATAACAATTGATACTTAAAATTGGAATGAGAGATTTCTATTTCAAAATGTATTTCCACATAGAAAGTTGTTTTCTATGAGATTTATTTCTTTAAATTTAAGATATTTGATCTGAAAATTCTCGACTGTAAACCAGTTACAGTAAATGAAATAAATATCCTATATTGAGTGGTTTAATGGAGCTTCGTATTTCATACGCTACTATAATAATAGCAGAAATAGTGGAAGCATGTCATATAACACTTATTGGTCGCATCAAGTTACGAAAATTAGTTTCGTAAAAGAAGCCAAACATTATTTTAGAAATAATAATTATTTTTCAGTATTGACTAAAAAATAAATATAATTTTGTTTCAATAGGAATATTATTAACATTCGTTATTAAAACTATAACACTAGTATTTGTGATGCATTAAAAAATACATTAGTGTCTAAAATTACTTGCAATTATTTTAAAATTATAAATATTTTTGGGAATTAATTTTTGATTGTATAATTATGAATCATATGATACTGGTTAATTATATCTCAAACATTTAAGGGGAAAACACCCATTCAATATGGGCGCCATATGAATTAGCGAACTCTTCGGATTGACATATATAGACATATGCAATCGCAAGTCCGTTAATACCAAAACAGTTCCACAAAATTAGTTTTATTCACTGATGAGTTGTCACATGTGTATTTGATACATATGTAGTATGTCTACGATAAGCTTACATAGTATAAAATGGAAGTAAATAAAATAACTTGCAATAGAAAATAAAATTAATTCGATTTGATCGAATAGGTGTTGGAATGTGTCACAAATCTACCTAAAATTAAATAAAGATTCAATCTTACCCGCTATGATACACAATGATGATTCAATAAGGAATAATTGAACTTCATTGGATAAAGTATGGTTAATGGTGAGTGAAGTTGATTTAACTTCTTTCTATAAGATCGTTTGCTTAAGAGTAGTACATGAGGCATCGAGGTTAAATTAATTTCGTCTAAAGAATAGTCTACAAAATCATACAAGATAAGGGTTTATATGAAATCCCAATATATCCTAATCAATGTAGTTGGCAGGTTGTGCGAGTCAAAAAACTGCATGTAATAATTGTACTTGAGTGACTTTGTATGAATCGTCCTATTTTTTTTCTAGAATGATAGTTATTGGATGGTCAATTTATGTTTTGAACATAAGTACATAAGTCATTGGAAGAGCTTGACCTGGATGCTAAAAGAACTTTTAACTTGTTAGAAGTATAAAACCAACCGATTTTTAGTTTAGGTTAACTGCTATAAAATTTCAATACAATGCATTGGAAAACCTAATGAATGTGATTCCTAGTCTACATAAATAAATGCTTCCACCTGACAATGTGTTGGTAGAGAACCGTTGTTCACTAAAAAGAGAAGTGTATGCATTTTATTCACCATGTGAAAAGATTAATACATATCCAGGTAGATGCATAATATATTGGAAGAAAGACAAAAATCCTATAAGGTTTGAATTCGGTAACGAAATAAGATATGGTTAACGAAATTGTAACGACCCAAAATTTTATTGCTTTGATTTATGAATACTTAATTTATTTTAAATATTCAATTATGGTTTATAATATTTACACAACCCTCTTTTAATTTATAAGTAATGACAGAGAATTCATTTTTGAATTTTGTTTACAAAAATGGGTAGTTCAATGGAAAACTGAAAATGTGACTGAAATATGTTTTTCTGATTTTCAGCTTCTTATCAAGTGACAAGTTGAAGAAAGTCATAATGCCTTTGTATAAACTTTAAAAAAATATTAAAATGTTTATAGAAAAATTTATATTTTGAAATGTAAAGATAAATAAACAAAATAATAATAATAACAATTAAGAATAATAAAATATATTTAAAATTTAAATATGAAATGATGGATTTGAAATATAAAGATTCCATAAGTGTTAAAATTAACTAAGCTACATGGATCACTCTAAAATCCATCATATTATCAAAGGGTTAGTACTTTGGTGGCTTGTGATAAGATGTAAGAGTTGAAAATGGATTTAAGGGCTTTTGGACTTTTGCCTTCTTTACTTTTATTTTATATTCCATCTTATATACATACATTTCGCATTTATTTAATCCATCTTATATATGCACTTTTCCATCCATTTTTCATACTTTTTATAAATTTTGGAAAAATCACATCTTTCAGTTCAAAATTCTTAGTTCACTCAAAGTTCAAAACTTGAAGCATCTCAAACCATGTGGAAGGTGAGATTTTCAATCTTTGTTTGAAATGAATGTTGAATATTTTGTTAATAACTCGATTTAAATATGATACTAATGTTTGTGAAATTGTTTTTAATCATTTATGTTAATAATTACTCGAAAATTAAAGGTCATGCTTGCTGTAAATCAACATACATAGGGATATAGATATAGGAATACACACTTTTCTCTCTTCTTTTTCTTTTTCATGTTCTCTGTGTTTAAAAATAAGCATACCCATTTTTATTCAAAAATCAATATCGCATATACAGTTTAAAGTAGCCAAAATGATCACCTAGAAAGTTGTTAGTTTTAGTCTCTAGTTTTTCTAAAAATAGTCATGGGTTGTTTCATCGAATATGATATGAGAAATTGGTCGATTTCAATAAGCGGCCGAGTGTTGTCAGTTTTTCGATGAACACGAATCGACGAACGTGGTATACGGTCTTATTCATCTTTTCCAATCATGATTTTTGGAGTTGGTCACATGATTTTATTGGTTGGGGTTGTGCCATGGTGATTAGATGATCAGTTTCTGATCATTTTGTAAAAACCGATGAGTCGATGGTCAAGGGGAGGAGCAACGACTGCTTAGAGGAAGCTTGGGACTAGGCGAAGGCGTGGAAGTAATCGTGGGGGTCCGGTGGCCTATGATGGCCATTTGAGGTGGAACTAGGGGTTTAGGATACTTTTTTTGGTTTGTTTGTTGTGATTTCTAGTAGAAAAGGGGAGCATCGGGTTTGATGACGTGAGACCTGGAGGTGGGACCGCATGTGGGATTCCATTGGTGGAGGCAGCAGAGGTTGAATGTGGGTATAGCGTCAGCGATGGGGAGGTGAACGAGGCATCTCCTATGCGTATACATGATTTTTGAATGGCAATGGGTTGGTCGAAATTTTATTTGAGGCATCGTAGGAAGTGACATTGATGCCGATGTGACGAGTTCGAGCAGCGGGGTTTGCAGGTGTTGGCGGTTTCGACAATCGACGGACGGAGCAGTAGTGCACGTTGTGCACAGGAAGAAGTTGGGTTCAATTTAGGGATTTTGAAGGAGGAAGAGTATTGTAGCATTTGGATGTTGGTTTGGCCTTGGGCTTGGTTGTTGATGGTGAGAAAAATATAAATGTTTTGATTTAACAAACTAAGGTGTTAACTTGAACATGTGATATCTCACTCATATTAAAACCATTTGAGCCATGGATTTTTTCATTAGGCCCGTATTGACGGGTACAAAACTTTGGTATAGATAACTGGTAATTTTGTTAAAGTATAATTTAATGATAAGTTGATAGTGGTGGAATATAATTATGCTCATTTAAATAATAACTTAGTTAACTAATTATACAACATTGATGATATCTTTTAGCAAAATACGTTTTACTATATCTTAATAATAGATTATTTTGGACGTCTTTTTAGTAGAATAAGTCTCCGTTCTTCTATTATATTAATTTGGACATTTATTTTATGGGCCAGTTGATTTATATTAGATAAATAATGTGTTAAACATTGATCGTTAATTATGGTTTGATTTACATATATGCATACTTGTAAATACTAGCATTGACTTGAAAAGTTGAATTTAACTAAATGGTAGCTTGTGTAGGTACTATTGTGGTTGCTAAGCCTCTTACCAAATTTTAAAAGCTATGGATTTAAATTGACTTCCGTTTTACAACAATTTATGGTTAAGTGTTTATATAATTATAATGATTTAAAATATAGAGATTAATAATGTTTCAAAGGTAATTAATTATTATATTAATAATGTTTAAAGTTAATTAATTATCTTATTAATGATGTTTAAAGTAATTAATTGATTTAATTAAGTGTATTTATTAATAATAAGGTTATTTATTAAAGGTGTTTATAAATAATTTAAAGATTTTATAAAAGAGTTTTATAAATGGTTTTAGAGATTTATGAAAGAACTTTACAAATGAGTTTTATTAAAAGGAATTTTTAAATATAAAAGAGGTTTATAAAAAGGAATTTATAAAGGAGATGAGATTTGATTTCCATAAAGGACCTTTAAATAATTATGGTGGCATGGAAAACACTTTCCATACTTAACACCAAAAAAAATCTTTCTCAATGTTTTGTGAACATACTAATATCGTTGGGATGAGTATATGGATAAATTTTCCAAGCAATGAAAGTGTAGTGTTTTGTGAATATACTTATACTAATGAGATTAGTATGTGGATATGTTTCCATGTATGGGAAAGAATAAAGGGTTTTTGAATATATCTTTTGTAAAGGTATTTTAAATGCAAGTATTTATAAAGTGATTTTAATTAATGATAGATTGATTAGAGATGGCCTAGTGGTTTCCATAGGGAATCAAATCTATGTATATTGGCGTTTGTTTATTTGATAGTTAAATAACCGACTATCAAATCTTGGCCAAATATAACTCTGGAAATATCTAGGAGAAACACAGTTGTTATATGGCACTGTTATTTTCAATGAGGCTATACTATGTATATAAATCTCATTTCATTCTCCTAGCACAAATGATAAGGAAATCTATCCACTTAAACGGTTAGGAGGTGATCTTCGTTCTTATGCATTGTCTGTTTATTTCCAAAAGAACCAAAGCTGAGTTTACTGGAACTATCGATTGGTTTTGGAGTGACCGGTAAGTGGAGGAGTGTACTTATATGAGATGACTCGAAATTGTAACCATTCCATAACCATATGTGCATTCTACTCTCTAGCAGAGGTTTGAGATTGGTTTCGAGATAATAAAATTAAAGACGGAGTTTTTTAAAGTGCAAGTGCTACTTACTGCTAATCATAAGGGTGATTCTAAAATGGATGCAGTAGAAGTGGTGCTTTCGGATTTTTCATATCCTAAACAACTTATATGGATGAATGCTAGTATTGCATTATTGCTTGGAAGGCAATGTTATCATTCTAAGTAGGAATTGCTAGGAGGAAAAGGTAAAAGCGTAACCTCACATGCCTCATAACCCGGTAATGGCTAAAATAGGTGATGCCCGCAGAGCTATGTGGTGAGCTACCATTAGAGGCACCATTCCTTAATCTAGATTTAGATTTATGTAGGTGTGGGACGATCATGGGGCAACGTTTAAGACTCGGTGCCCGAGGGATGATGTATTCGAATATGTCATGGTAAAGGGGCAGCTGGCTCTATCATGGCAGGAGGTCCATGTTTTGCCCTCGGGTACGTTTTTTCTAGAGATGTACTATACGGAAGGCAGTCCTTTACCTTGTCATCGTTGGAATCCAATCTCTAATGCGTGCCCTACGGTTTTAGCTATAGATACTAGTGCTGTTAAACGTAATTATGGGTGGCCATTCCAGATATTTTATATTAAGCCCTAAATATTATTATAATATCATTGGATTTTCTATTAAAAATTGTTTGGTTATCGTAAGTAAAAACCGGTCTGTGTTTATGGGTGGCGTGGTCATACGAGATACCTTTATTTTCAAAGGGTTTTATAAATATAGAATCCATATGATTTGATTTGAGTTTTCTCATGCTGGTTTACCAAACTGTTCCAGGTATTATTTTCTTATAATGCTCGGGTCAGCCCTAACATATTTTCTAGATTTAGCTAGACACTTTGGAGCTTTAAGACATGAGCTGGATACCTATAAGACGTATTCACGTATTTTATCTTATATTGTTTTGTTCTTATTGTATTTATCAGCATTTGTAAGGAAAAGTTGTTATAACCGTCCAGGCTGATGATATGTTAGAATGTGATGGTCGTATGTTTAAAAAATTCTTTTGTTAAAGATCTTTTTATATATTATATATTACTCGTCCTGTTATGAGATTATGTTCTGTCTTTATTTACTTTCACCCTAATAATCTATCTTCTTAGCACCCGGATGCTCGACAAGTGAGTATCGCAGATGTATTAGTGTCAACTTCTGAGGATCGAAATGGCGGGTTGTTACATTTAGTATTAGAGCTAAAGGTTAAGAGAGAACCTTAGCCTTGGAGGGGTAAACTCATTGGAGATAGGGTAGTAACACCCTAGAATGAGTTCGATGACATACGTATGAGCGTGTGTATTTGTTAGTGCTATAAAAAAATTAAATTGTTTTGATTGTTCCGTTGAGTGCTTTATGGATTTTGGTCAATACGAATAACCAACGTTATTGATATGGATCTCTAAACACTTGAACAAGGCCCAATGACACTGTATTGCTTTAAAATTGATAAAAAAATAATTTTACCTATAAAGGGGTAATTTTCAAAAATTAATATTGTTATTTTTGATGTGTTTGTTTGTTAGGGAATGATAATATTCAACTATTATCATTTAGGGTTTAATTAGTCAAGCTCGTTCAATTTTGAGCAATGACTATTGTTTGGTGATTTACCTACAATTTTACTTTTCCTAAACCTAGGTAGGGTAAATAGAAATTGTAGGAACATTAAAATGAACAACTTGTGAATTAAGTTTCATAGTTCGACTATAAGTCATTCGACAATAATGTTGAGTCAAAATTGGCTTTTCGTAAAAATTGTTTATTAAAAGAAAGCTAGGATACTTTAAATAAAATATTTGAGAACTAATTTTATAAAAATATGATTTATTAAAATGTTTTTATAAATTGAAGGATTTTTGAGAATTTAAATCTCGGTGCCTTTGGAAAAGATTTCAAGTGATTTTTGAAATTTATGATAACAATATTTCTCGGAAGTGTTTTCAAGTATAAATATTTTGGAAAGGAAATTTTAAAGTAAGGTATATTTTCCTTTGGATTAGTTCAAGGAATGTGTGACGACCCAGAATTGTGGGCAATATCAATTTAATAATATGTATTAATAAATTAAATTGATTTGATGATTGTCTTTTATAATTTTAATTTAAATTGGAAAATTATTCTTTTAAAAGCAAATAAATATTTGAATTGATAAATCAAATAAAATGTTTTCTATTTATAATGTATATATCTGTATATATTGTAAATAAAAATCTTTGGATTGAAATTTAATAAATAAAATCTTATTTTCAAATTGTTAATATATTTGGCAATTTGGAAATCCTGATTAATTTAATATAAAACTTTTTAAAGCTATTTAAATAAATGACTACATTGTTTCAAATTATTTGCGGTAATTGTTAATTGTTTAAAATATATTTTCAAGCTCAAGTTTAAATTTAAATAAGAGTAATAAAAAGATTTGTTTTATTTTTTTTAATATTGCTTGATAAATATGATTTGTAAATAAAATTCACAAACATTTATCGATTTAGTAATAAAAGAAATTTATAATCTCTTTTATAAATCATTTAAAATTGACAAATTTGTTACTTTTAAACAATATTAATAATGTATTACTTATATACATAAATATAAAAAGATTTCAACAAGAAAATGTTGTTATTTCAAATTGAATAAGTTGACTTTAATTTGGATTTTTAAAATTTAATCTGAATTTGAATTTATTTTTGAAAATTCAAAAAGGTAGATATTTTAAAATATTTTGGATTTAAATTATATGTATAGGTTTTTATTTATAATTGGTTTTATTTCTTTAAAGTTATTTATATATATAAATAAGTATTTATAAACTAATTAATTAAGCAAAAAAGGCTTTCCTTAACGTTTAAAAATAAATAGAGATTACTTAAATTACAAGTGTAAATCTCTAAGGGTTTAAATATGACATGTGTTAAGTTATAAATAAAACAATATGACAAATGTTGAAGTTTTGTAACAAGTGTCATTTTAAAACTTTAATTTTTTTTATTTTTAATAAACCACAATTTTCATTTGTATAAACCCATTGTTTTCTTATCTTCATTTCTTTTCTATTTTCTTACTCAAAACTAAGGATAAAACTCAAACAAATTTCTCTAAACAAATCTGAAATCAATACTTCAGCCTGCAAAATTTCTTAAATCAAAACCCTGTATGAATTTATCAAACAAATCTGTGATGAATTCAACTTCCCAAACCAGAAATGTAAACCAAATTCTACAGCCCGCATACCATTTTCAAAATCAAAATCTGTAGTCAGTTCCTCCACAAACTAGAAACTTGTTTCAATTCATCAACCTGTAACTCCATTTTCAAGTTTCAAATTCAAAAGCCTGAACTAAATTCTTCAACCTGAGAATATCAAACCTGCAATCATTCTTCAAAGCCTGTAATTCATTTCCATTTTCAAAAGCAAACCTGAGAAGAAATCAAGCAGTTCATCTCTATTTCAAGCTAAAACATTTTCAACAATGCATTTTCTTCTGGAAACTCAGTTTTCAAGTTCTTTTGCAAATTCCGGTAACATGCATTCTTCAACATCTCAAATTCAAAAGCTATTTCAAAAACAATAAGGCTCTACCCATTCTTAACAGATGAGTAACATTACTTTCTAAAATTTAAATGTATGGAATCTGTTGCATGTTCATATCTAGAATTTGTATGTTTGTATGTCTATATATTAGTGCATTTCTGTGTATATTTGTGAATGCATGGATGAGTACTTGGCTGTTTTATCAGTGACTTAATGGTTCTTAGTTTCAAGGCTAAGAATTTAAACAAAATCTATTATCTATGAGCTAATCTTTGTTAGGATTTAGGTCTTAAACAAAATATGTTTTTTGTGTCATAGATTAAAGATTAAAAGTTTATTTAAGTTTAAATAGTTTTGTAATACCTCTGGAAATCAAAAACAACAGAGCTAGTTAATATAAGTGAAAAACCAAACATACTAACTCATTGTTTCAGGCATGCAATCTGAAACTTCATCCAGAAACATGATTTCTAAAACTAAAATCAAAATTTTTAGTTTGGATTTGAATGAGTATTGTGGGGTTGATCAGAATTTGAATTCACGGTGATTTCTGGTGATCTCAATGGTCTAGGAGGTCGGGGTTCTCTCTGGTGGTAGTGGAGTAATTGAAGATGGTGGGAAAATTGTCAAATAAGCGATCAAATCACTGTGGAGGTGGAAGCGATTGATTTTGGTCTGTAAACCTAGTTTTGGTCATGGTGGGGAAATGACCCTCCACGAAGTCTCTGGTGGATCGAGTGCCACCAGTCTTTGGGTATTGGTTGCGGTGATGTTGGCGAGGTCATGACCGAAGGCTTTGATGATCAGATGATCAGAAACATGAGGACGAGGTTGTTCCAGGTTGTACTTTTTGGTTCCAGGTTTGGGTTAATAGGCTCGATTTTGATTTCGAGTTGGTTTCGATGTTCGAGTGGTTGTACTAGAGTTAGAAGACGATCGCCATTTTGCTGAAGGTTGTGGTGATGACCAGGGATGGTCGGAGCAACCGTGCATATGCACGGTGCATTTGTTTGTATCTTTTGAATCCCGAGGTTGAAGGGGAGAGAGGTACTCAAGTATTGCTCAAGTAGTTTGAGTGTTTGCTCGAAGTGATGAGTGATTTGGCTCGAAGACTTTAGGGTAGGGGCTCGAGTCGTGTTTTGGTTACAGGTTTCCAAAACCTGTCTGGTTTAAATTTTAAAATGAATTTTAAAATGCAAAGCAAAATTTTAAACAAAGTTTTAAATCAAAGTTTTAAATCTGGATTCAAATTTAATTTGTATTCTAGTTTTGAGATAAATAAAGTTTTTAAGAAAATTTAAAATGTTTAAAACAACTTTAAATATTAAAGTATAATTTAAATGATTGGAATTTAAAATGAATTTGGTTTTAAAAACACTTGTAAATTTCTTTTATAAGATAAGTGTTCTTTAACATGTGATTTAAAAAGTTTTTAAATTGTTTTTAATTTTTTTAAAGTAAAATTTGTATTTATTTTGAATCTTAATTTGAAATGAAATTAAAAGAAAGTTTAAAAGTAAAATGTTTTCAAATGTTTTTGGTTAATAACAAAATTAGTCATAGATAAGATAATGTTTTATCTTAAAATAAATTAAGATTTAATGATTTGCGATTCATTAAATAAATAAGGAAAGTAAAGATTATTTAATTAATTTAATTAAATAATGATTTAGGATTAATTAGTTAAGTAATTAAGGGTGTAATTTAATTAATTAAGGATTAATTATAAAATTAATTAAAGTTTAAGTTAATTAATTAAGGAATAATTAATTTATAATTAAGGATCATTAATTAGATAAGATTAGATTATTAACTAATGATTAGAAATTAATTAATCAAGTAATTAAAGATTAATTAAGTTACAGTTAAGCACTTAATTAATTAAATAATTAGAGATTAATTAATTGGTTATTAAAGATTAATTAAATTGAAATTAATAATGATTAATCTAAGTTTAATTACTTAAGAAAAGAAATTTAAAGAATTTTTAATAGTTGATGATGATCATTAACTAGGATTATTAAATAATTAATTAATGTGATTAATTTTAATAATTAATTATATTAATTAATTAAAGATAATCTTTGCCGAATTGTTTAAGTATAATTCACTTAATGAAAGTAATTAAAGGAATTAATTACTCAAGGTAATTAATTAAATTTATGTGATTAGTTTAAGTTAATTAATTAGTTTATTTAATTTAAATAATCATTGGATGACGGGTTAAGTAAAATTACTTAGTGTAATTTATAAAGTATAATTACTTAGTGAAGTAATTAGTAATGGTAATTACAGGATGTAATTAATTGAAGAAATGAAGTAGTTTGGGATTAATTACTTTGTGTAATTAATATGAAGAATAATTACTTAGTGCAAGTAATTAATAATTAATTACTCAAGTAATTAATCTAAGAATTGATTAATAAAGTTATTTGAAGATAATTAAGTGATGTAATTAAATAAGGGCTATTATTTACTATGTGATTAATCAAGGATGATTTATGAATGTGATGAATCAAAGATTAATTATTAAATATGATTAATAATTAATTAATGAAGTAATTAAGGATCATTAATTAATATAATTAATGATGTAACTAAGGGTTGATTAATTCAGATAAATTAATCAATAATAAGTTATTATGGAGCAATTAATTAATGTAATTAATTAAGGATTAATGTAATTAATTAATTAATTAATAAAGTAATTAAAGTTTAATTACTATAAATGGTTAAGGATAATTAGTTTGTGTAATTAATTAAAGACTAATTACTTAAAGTAATTAGAGGATGATTAATCAAGGGTGATTAATTAAGATGAATACTTAGAGAATGATTAATTAATTGGATTGTAATTAATTAATAGTTATGTAAGCAAGATTTATGTGATGAAAGTAATTAATTTAATTAATTACGGATGGAAGCAATTAATTTAATTCATTTTAAATTAATTAGAGATAGTGTGATTAATCCTTGCTTATGTATGGACTGATGATATTGATTGCCTTGAATGGTTTGAGATACCAAATATGAGATAAGTGATGCTGTGTGATATGGGTGCTTTGGTTGATTTGTGATGATAATGTGGATTATCTATTTGTGATGATAATGTGAATTATCTATCTATTGTGATATTGTGAATTATCTATCTGTGTGTATATAGATAATGAATTGAATTGTTTTAATTTTAAAACAACTTGGACCTAAAAGATGGTGTTTTGGATTTCGATGAGACCAGGATCGGGTTTTCAGATTTGGATATCCGAAAACCACATCGAACCAAATGAACAATAGGTTGTGAATCTCAAGTGAAGATGAAGATTCAAAGTGCAAGGGTTATTGTCGTTAACTCTGAGGGTGATTCCAAAATGATTGTAACGAGATAATGCCTTCAGTTTCATTTGAACCCGGAACGAACTTGTATGGATTGAATGCTTTTAGAACATCGTCAGGTGGACGATGAGCATTCTAAGAAATGTGATCTCTAAAGGTAATCGTAGCCTCAAGCCTCATCAACCGGGAATGGCTAAAACAGGGGAGGTGCAGCAAGGCTAAGTGGGTAGCACCCAAGTAGGACGAGATTTACCCATGTCTAGAAGTCCCTTTATATTCGGCTATGTGGGCAGTTGGTTGCAAACAACCACGGGGTTGTCTTGTCTTGTTCGTGACTGTCCAGTGAGTGATGGTTCTGGCTTTGTGTTGCAGGGGATTGGAAGTAATCCTCGGTATGGTGAGCTAGGCCACGTAGTCTGACGGACGGTACCCCAGTATCCCTGCCATTGTATGAAAACCCAAACTCCAATAAGTGCCCACGGATTTGATTGTAAACTTATGTATGCTGGAATTTAACAAATGTAACAATTTTGGCTATTTCTTATTTACTTGAAAACCCTAAACCCTATTATAATATCACTGGATTTCCTATCAAATGTTTTTGTTAGCGTAAGGTAAAAACTTACTCGTGTTTATGTGTGGGGAGTCTTACGTGATACCTTTTGTTTCAAAAGATTTTCAAAATTAAGCAACCTTAACCTGTTACTCACACCCGACTCATGTCTAACCCGGAGTTTGTCTTTTGTTTTCTTAAACTCATGGGTACTCAAATTTTTACGAGTAGCCAAGGGATTCAGGTTAGCTTTGAGGAATTGGGGAGGGGAAATGGAGCAGGAGGCTTCAGCGTTGTAGATATACATAGTGTTCCGCTGTGTGTTCTCTAAGTCGTTGTTTGAGTTGTGTATTGTGTTGTAATAACTAGACAGGTGTTTATAACTATCTAGTATGTGATGGATAATCTACGTAATTTTGATAGATGTTGTATACTATGTAATATTTTATGTGATTAATATTATTTATTCGTTCCGCTATTGAGATTTTGAAGTTGTTTCTTTTCTTTCTTCTCTATCTTACTCTTTTCTATCCCTTTCTTTCTTAAAGATGATGCGTCTTTCTGGGTAGTGAAAGACGGGTCGTGATATTTGGTATTAGAGCATTAGGTTGAGTGAATACTAAGGCTTTGGAGTGATTTCTTTCTTGAGAGAGCGTATTTGTAATTTTGATACATACATACATACATACATACATACATACATACATACATACATACATACACACACATATATATATATATATATATATATATATATATATATATATATATATATATTTCTACCTATTTGTTGGGTTACATGTTCGGGTTTTCCAATATGCATTCTAAACGTAGATGGGGTAGTGGTGTGTGTAGCACGACTACTACCAATGGTAGGAGCCCGAGTGTTGAGATTGGAAGTGTATCTGCAGAGACTGTTGACCCAATACCGTCTCGAGTGAGCTTTGTAGTGGTATAAGGATTTCATCAATCTCTGAAGGAAACCTTTTCAAGGTTCGAAGTCCATATATGAAGTTAGTTGAGTAGAGATTGTATCTGTTGGTTGAGCAGAAGCGGGTGATGGTATCTTGGCAACCTCAAGAAGTAATAACTGCGTGATGAGATGCAGTGACTACGGATGTCTCCGAAGATGTTTCTTTTAGAGAAAGTTTTAAGGAAGTGCATCTGCTTCGGTGATGTGGCTGAGTCTAGCAGGATGTTTGTGTTTGAGGTCCGAGTTTCTCGAGGAGCTTCTGGATAGGAAGTCTTTAGCATCTGTGGCAGCAGTGCACCTCGGAGTGTTCTGTGTGTCGGTAGAAAGGTCATCTGGCTTAGCAGTTTTCTAGAAGGGAAGTTCAGAAGTAGCAGAGTGGATCCATTTCTTTGATGGATTAGTTAGATAAGAATAAGCTGTTCTGATTAGTAAAGAGAGAACAGTTTCTTTGGATATTAGTCTGGGTTGATCGCAAAAGTGACTTGCGATGGTTTAGTGTTCTCTTGAGTTATTAGAGATTTTTCCGGATGTCTTCGTAGATGTCGAGGTTTGCCATAGCATCTGGAGGTTGAGTTTTTGTATCGACTAGGATTCCAGAATTTATACCGGTGGTTCAACTTATAGGAAGATGGCTTCTAAAGAGAGGGTTTGGTGAAGCAACGCGGGATCTGGTGGAACTTCTGAGTTTTCTTTTATAGATCTGATAAAGAGAGGGTTCTGGTGAAGCAGCGCGGCTTCTAAAGAGAGGGTTCTGGTGAAGCAGCGCGGCTTCTAAAGATAGTATTAGCTCGTTTATTAAAAATTCGATAAGCTTTACTTCGAATCGAATATCCAAGAAATATTCCTTCGTCACATTTTGAATCGAAGTTTCCAAGCTGATCTTTAGTATTTAATATAAAGCATTTTGATCAAAATATTTTAAAATAAGATATGTTTGGTTTTCTACTGTTAAAAAATTCGTAAGGATTATTTTTGGTGAAATGTCTAATAGAAACACGATTCAAAATATAACAAGCAGTTGCAACAGCTTTTGCCTAAAATTGTTTTAGTAACATGCTTTCATTTAATAAAGTTCTTGCACATTCTTGTAGAGTCCGATTCTTTCGTTCTACAACACCATTTTGTTGTGGAGTTCTAGGAAATGAAAAATTATGAAAATTCCTTTCTTTTTACAATAGTTATCAAATTGTATATTTTTGAATTCCCCTCCGTGATCACTTCTAATATTTTAATTTTAATACCTTTTAAGTTTTGAATTTGTTTAACAAAAATTTTGAAATTTTCAAAAGTATCACTTTTATTTTTCATAAAAATAGTCCACGTATATCTAGAAATATCATCAATTGTTACAAATATGTATTTATTATGATTTATGGATGGAATTTGGGTAGGGGAAAACAAATCCATATGAAGTAATTCAAGCGGTTGTAATGTCGAGATAACTTTCTTAGATTTAAACGAGGATTTGGTTAGTTTACCTAATTGACATGAGTCACATATATTATCGACCTTAAAATTCATATTAGGTAATCCTTTTACAAGATTATTTTTAGAAATTTTGTTTATATTTTTGAAATTGATACGACAAAATCGTTTATGCCATATCCATGGATCATTTTCTTTAGCTATTAAACATAAATATGAGTTATGATTAACTTTCATATTTAAAATGTAAATATTTTTATCTCTATTTCCTTCGAAAATAAGATTTTGATTCTGATCAAGAAAACTACACTTATTTTCATAAAATGAAATTTTAAAACCTTTATCGCATAGTTGACTTATACTTAATAAGTTATGTTTTAAATTCTTAACTAATAAAACATTTGTAATAAGAGGTAAATTAGATGTACCGTAATTGCTCACATCGCCTTTGCCGTTGATATATCCCTTGGAGTAGTCTCCAAAAGTGACAGAACCTTCATTTGAGTATGTAATATTTATCAACATGTCCTTATCTCCTTTCATATGTTTTGAGCAACCACTATCGAGTATCTATTTTCCTCTTTTCTTGAGTGGGACCTGCAAAAAATATGAGATTATCGTTGGTACCCACTTTTTTAATAGGGTCCTAAGAGTTAGATCTTAGCAAACCAAACCCAAGAGGGTTTAGTATCCCTTTTATAAATATTTTTTTTTTATTATATACACCTTTTATGAATGAACTAATATATTTCTTTCTTATTAGTTTGTTATTGGTTTTAGGTATCCATATACTTATGGTTTTAGAAATTGGTCAATTTAAAGACGTGGATGCTTTATTAGATTTAACTTTGTTCGAATTACTAGCTTGAGACTTTTTAACTTCCTTCTTATATCCTAAACCATGTTTATTATTAACAGATTGTGAATTCTCAATAATTCTAGATAAATTTTGTCTTCCTTTATTAAAATTTGAAACATTTTTAGTGATTCCATCTAGTTTAGTCTTTAGACTTGAATTTTCTGGTTCTACCATTTTAATATTAGTTTTTAAAATATGATTCTCGGAAACAAGACTATCATTCTTTTCTTTTCGAGTTTCAATTTCTTGACTCAATAATATAAGTTGAGAATTAACATTAGAGAAGGATTCTTGAGTTTTCTCAAGTTCTTCTTCCAATATTTTCTTCTCATCTTTGAGCATATCTCTTTCGAATTCAGCCTTCTTATGATTTTCTACAGCTTCTTTTTGTTTCTTTTAAGACTTTTAAAGGAGTCTAAAAATTCAGAGTTTATTTCTATCATATCATCAAAAGTAAAATCACTAACCTCATTAGCTTTAGCCATAAAACATACGTTAGCTTGTTCATTATCGCTTTCACTTCCTGAAGAAGATGATGAGGAATCTAAATCATCCCAAGTGACTGAAAAGGCTTTTCTTTTGAATTTGTCCTTCCTTTTATTTCGATGTTCTTTCTTTTGATCTGGACAATCTTTCTGCATGTGCCCCTTTTTGTGACAGTTATAACATTCCATAAATGATAAAGACGGTGGTTTATTGCTGTTTGAACTTCTCTTTCCATTGTTTTTGTTTCCTTTTCTGTATTTCAAGAATTTCTTGAAGTTCTTAGCAATAAAGGCTAGATCGTCTTGGTCTGAATCTGATTCTTCTTGTTCTGCGTGAAATGCTATATTCTTTTTATCTTGAGCCTGAACACTTTTAGCCTGCAAATTCACTTCATAGGACATTAGATTTCTGATTAACTCTTCAGGTTTTATGATAGAGAGGTCATTAGCTTCTTCAATAGCCAAGACTTTTCTTTTCCATTCATCCGTTAAAGAGTTTAGGATTTTTGATACAGTATCAAAATCAGTGTACTTTTCTCCTAATCCTAATAGTGAATGATATATATCTTGAAATCTAGAGTACATATCATTGATGGATTCATCTTGTTTCATTCTAAAGTTTTGAAACTGATTTTTGAGCATGAAGATTTTGCTTTGTTTGACTTTGTTAGTTCCTTCATGAGTGATTTTAAGTGTTCTCCATATTTCATAAGCAGTTTGACACATGCTAACACGATTAAATTCATTTCTATCTAGTGCACAAAATAACATGTTCATAACTTTAGCATTAGTAGTAGCATCTAATTTTTGTGTGTTTGACCAAGTGGAATATTCTCCAGTAGGAAGAGTGCATTCATTCTATGTGAAATTCCATGATTCAAAACTATTTGATTGCATAAAGATTCTCATACGGGTAGACCAATAATTATAGTTCAAACCATTAAAAAATGGAGGTCGTGCTGTGGATTGACCTTAAATAAAACTAGTGTTAGTGATAGTGTTAGTGGTAGTGTTGGTGTTGTTTTCCATATTAACAAGATATCAGATAACTGTGTAACGGTTATAAGATGCCTGGCTCTGATACCAAATGAAAGTGTGCTATGCAGTGTGGATCGTATAATATGGATATATGATAATGCGAAGTATACTGATGATAATAATACTGTAAATGATGCGGAATAAAAAGCAGTATAGTAAAATGACACCAGAGATTTTTATACTGGTTCGGAGCACCATCCTATGTCCAGTCCCAGACTCCTTCTGGAATTTCACTAAAACAATAACCCTCACTTAACCTGGAGGAATAGGTTTATACACCCCTAAGCAGCCGAACTGGGACCTAAGAAGTAGAACAGGATTTCGCCTCAACAGCCGAAGAGGACTTCACTTGCCTGAGCAGCAGAACAGGACTTCAACAATTACATAAAATAGTTTTGACTTATGTGTTCTGATAACATGGATTTGTCACTTGTAGTACACCCTTTCTATAATCTTCTCCTCGAGTATAAATGTTTATATTTGAAGTATATGAAGAATAGAAAGGTATAGTATTGCTTTTATGCAGAATAATTGAGAGTATGATAGCAAATAGATTTCAGAAAGTTAGATCAGAGAATAAGAGAAATCGATTGTAATTTGGTGTTTTGAAATGAGTTTGGAGTTTGTATTTATAAGTGTTAGAAAGCTACGATTGTTGGTGAAGAGTTTGGATCGAAGTGTTGCATCCGAATCTGTTCGTTAAAGGTTCGCAACTCTTCACAAAAGTCGTATCCTTTTAAAAATATGGCTGTTATAGAAATTCAGTCGGCTGGACTACATGGTCAGTCGACTGAATATTCAAACGAATTTAAATATTCAAATTCAAATATACATACACTGTGCATGTTGCACATTTTACCCAGTGTCAATCGACTGGACTACAGGGTCAGTCTACTAACCTGGTATATTTTGTGCAATATGCACAGTTTTGTATATATATATATATATTATTTTTAAACTTTTATAAATTAATTATATGCTTACATAAACTAATATATATACTTCTAACTGGGGGGAGATTTTAACAATATTAATCTAAGACTCAAACATTCAAAATATAAAATTGATGCACCAGTTTTGAAGTCTTGTCTCCTTGTAGTATATATTCTCTTTTTGTAGTAGTCGTCAAATCTATGTGTTGTAGATGAAAGCTCTGTGTCATGAATCAAAACCAAGTCTCAACAAATAGCACATCAGGCCAGCAGCCGTCTGACAAACCTTGAAGCTGATAGAGTTAGGGGGTATTCCCTGTCAATAATTCTGTAATTTATCGTAAATTATTAAATCTATAATAAAGTTTCATTCGTACTAAAAGGTGTTTTTCTTTCTGTTATATACTTGTTATAATGTGTTATAATTAATTTATTATTCAGTTTAAGTATAATGTGTTATAATTAGTTGACTTTTATTTATTTATTTATTTAATATATTGTTTCATTTAATTAAACAATTCAATTAAATATATTTTTTACTTCGAGCATTTTAATTTAATTTTATCTTAAACAATTTAAAGATAAATTTACAACTATAACAATTATAATTGCATACATGTATCTCTACATATGTATATATATATATGTATGTATGCATGTATGTATGTATGTTTCTAATTAATTATTTCATTTAGTTTAATTAATCATATTATTAAATATATATTGAAGTTTTTGAAATTAGCTGTTTAATTTCTTGAAATTTTTTTGTGACGACCCACCATTTCGACCCCTAGGAACGACACTTAACACATCCTCGGTGTTCATATGTTGTTGCTTAAACATCGAAAATATGAATCATCGTAGGGTAAAATAAAGAACAAAATAGAAAACTTCACAACGAAGCTCATAAATAAAAAATAATAGTAAATAGTACATCATGTTACTCCTTAATAGGGAGTTACCATAGTTACACAAAAGTACTACAAATCAGCATAGGCAGTTATAACATCGTGCCTTTACAAATGTTGAAACAAAATACACTTACATAAACTAGGTAATATAGCAAAATAAATAACTAAGAAGATGAAAGCCTTCTGCTCGGACGCCATCGTCAAAAATGCCAAACGAAAGAGCTGCTACTCTCGGACTACTCAAATAAAAAGAGTACCTGAGAGTTTAGGGAAACAAACAACTTGGATCAGACGATATGTCTGATATGAGTAAAACTTTAAGACAATAGGTTTGAAATTAAACACAAACATATGAGACCACGTCGCTGAACACGGTACGGATTTACTGCCACATAAATCAACATCCAAACATAAAGAATGGATAATTAATTAAATTCCATGAACAGTGGATGACTCTTCCTGATGCAAATAAGGAAATAAATTTGAAGGTTTGAATCAAATCAAAAAAGGAAAATCTCCAACAAATGATTAGGAAAGTGCACCCCCATCGAAGTATACCTCTAGTAATATACTTCCGAGAAGCACATTTACTCTGTGAAACTTCTTGAAACCTTCCAAGCCGAACCCCACCAAACCTTACCCAGAATATGAATATTTCACATCTAATAGCGCTACCGAATCCAATTTAGATGAGATGTGAAAGTATCATAATGGGAGTAACCCCACATAGCTTGACCTCCTCTCGTGCTTTACTTTTAGTCATTTTTGAAAATAGATATTTTTGAAAAAAGATATCATTCCTCAACAGGGCAATAAATTATCTTAGAATGACGATAATACAGAAGCTGAAGTACCTGATAGCCGAGAAACCAACTATCGGGGGATATAAAACGATTATATGTGGAAATTTAGTCTTGTATACTTACCACTACTCATCGAATTCAAACTTGGATTATTTCTTGGTTAACAATAATACTGAAAAAGTAAAGGTAGTGTTACCTCAAAATCATTTTCCACGATTATTCTTAACTTTCAAATAGCGATAAGTCTACTTCTTCGATGTTTAGTGCTAATTATACAAATAAATTGTTTCCATATAAGTGAATCGCTTTGCAAAAATTAATTCATTTTCATAAACGAATCAAACCTTTTTTTTTAAACCTGAAATCGTACTTGGCTTCACATTACAAGTACTAGCTTTAAAACACTTTATTAAAAAAAATTACTAAATTTGAAACATCATTACAAAAAGGATTTAACTACTTAAAACATCTTTATTACATTGATTAATTAACTTTAAAACTTCATTAAATAAGTTAATTAATTAACTTCAGTAACCTTTAAATAAAAAGGGTAAATCACCTTTAAACATCATTAATCCAATTAATTAATACCATTTAAATATAATTAAATTAATTTATAAATAATTAAATCTCACTATTTAAAAATGATTCATTAATTGTAAAAATCTTTAAAGGAAAGATCAATTAAAGTTAAACAGATTTATTAACTTATAAAAGTCATTAATTAATTTAAAAACATCATTAGCAAATCGATTATTTAACTTTAATCCATCATTATTAAAAGATTAATTAACCTTAAACATCATTAGATAAAATGATCAATTAATTTCAAAACATCATTAACCAAGTGATTAGTTAATTTTAAACACATCGTTAATAAGTTAACTAGTTAACTTTAATTCTTATTAATTAAATAATTAATTAAATTAAATAATTATTATTAGAATAATTAATTATTATCGAAAACATCATTAATCAAAAACTTGCTTAACTTGTAAAACAATTCCAAGCACGATAATAAAACCAAACGGTTTCGATAAAAGGTGATTTTCGGAAAGTGCGGATATAGTGAGTATCGCTATACGGACAGTTCAGAATTCAAGTTTATGTCATTTGCAATACAAACACATGTCATATAGAAATGGTATGAGCAGATATACATGGTGATCTACAACAATACAACATATAATAAGCATTTATTAACAAAGGGGTAAATTTAACTATTAAAATTTCATATATCTTATGATCCGCTTACTAACTTTTCAAAACGATTAACTTTCTAGAAACAAATCAATCCAACAACCAAACTATTATTTCACCAATACAACAAGCATTCAATAGCTATAACAACATAAATATAGTTTGAAAACATTTGGTTTGAAGGTGGAAGATTTACTCATCAAAATGTCACCAAATCAAGTCGAATCACTACAACTACTAGCACTAACTTCAACAATACCTCACTTCACTTGAATCTTGGTCTTTTGGACCCTCTTGGGTTATTTGGGCTCAACCTTGTGAGCAATAGGGCATGGCTATTGTCCAAAATGAGGGGTATGGGCCTTGTTTTGGATGTAAATTGGTGTGGAATGGTTTTGACTTGGTTTTAGGAATATAGAAATTAGTTTTAAGGTGGATGGACTAACATTTGACTTAGGATTTTCCTAAGGAGCCATCGATAAAGATAAGAAGCCAGGGAATGGAGATGAAGAAATGGAAATGTAAAGCGAAAAATGAGTGGAGGTTGATGTATTTATAGAAAAATGAGAAGGATATTTTAGTAAAATGACTTAAGGAATAAAATATAATAAACTATCATGGCATAAGGTGCTCCATCCCTCCTATACCCTAGTACACGTCCTCCCCCCTCTTTCATGCCTTAACTCATGCAAACACATCCGTGTGTGTATACTTGAAGTATGGTGATACATGAGAGTTTAATTTATATTTTATTATTTCATTTTCATTTTCTTTTAAACATAATGTGTCACATCATGTTTATATTTAAAGTAAGCATGGTTTATTAATACCAATACCTTGATTAACTTACCATATAACATGTATATGTGTGAGCATGTTGATACAAATGTGCATGACATTTCCAACGACTTTCCGATATCGAAAATTCGAAATTTCAGAAACGTTTTTCGGTCACATTTTCTATTTTCATTTGAACTAATTATTTTGTCAAACAAAATTTGAAAATGTTTTTAATATCATTAATTAGTGTTTAAAATATTTTTATTTGGTAAATAAATCCTTTATTTAAATATTCAAAAATGATTTAAATATTCTAATATAAAGCGATTAATTTACGGGTCGTTACAAATTTTGAATTTTTTTAAATGTATTCATACATCCATTAAATTTTCTTTGTACTTTAAACTTAACATTTATATTTAAAATATATTTTACATTTTAAAACCATAATGAAAATTAGTCTAAGGTCGAAAATCAATTTAGACCTTACATCTAGACCAGCCTTTTGGACTTACTCCATCTATTACGCCTGTTTGTAGCTAGGGAGTGAAGAATACTTTATTATTCAACTTAAGCCTAGACATTCATCAGATAGGCAAGTTTAATCTGTTGGCTCTAAATTTAACTAATTAGACTGCATAAACTATTTGAACTTTGATATCATTTGAAGGAACTATGAAGTCTAACATCCAACATTAAATCCAATCTAGCTGTTTAATTAAATCATATTTTATTTTAATGTTTTGCTTTATTTAATAAATTAAATATATTTAATGTGAATATGTAATCAAGAGAAGGAGTAGCAGCCAAGGATTAAATAGAAAGAGAGAAGGATAAAACTAATTAGAAGTGAATAAGGGAATAATGCTTTATGGAGATAATAGAAATCTTTCTCGTTCTCTTCTTAAGCCTTTCCATTTTAATTTTGAATTAGTTCTCGACTAAGGTAAGTCATTCTCTCTAATATGTCTATATAATACCAAATTAATCTATATTAGTTGGGTATGATGTTAAGTTAGAATGGGGATATTTAATATATCCATATACAATTGGTACGACGGGAATGGGAAATATATAACAAAGGTAATGTGAACATGATCAAATATATATATATATATATATATATATATTTGTGTGTGTGTGTAGATATTGAGAATTCTATCTACCATGTATATACTTAGCATGTGTGTATATATATGTTAGTTACCATATTAAATTTATTTGAAATAAAATATAAATATAAATATTACATTTTTTAATTTATATTTAGTGATATAGTAATCTGATCTTATAAAATAACCATATACAATTTGACTATGTTATGGTTTTGAAATTCAAATTCAAAATATCAAACTTTTGACTTGGTAAACATATATTCAAATGCTAGGCCTAGATTTAAGGCATTAATTCGAATTATAAAATATCTTAAATTGGATTAATATTATTACTATAAAATACAACCAATTATATTAGATGTTATACACAAAAGTTCAAAATTTAATTATATTATTATAAAACATGAATATGTATTATAAATAATATTTTGGCTAGAAATATTAAATTCTTTTATTTAAATTACAAAAAGGGGTTTAGTTCAAATAAATAGATGTGATGATTTAAAATATGGTATTGATCCAAACCACGACATCAATCTATCTCATGACTTAAGATGACTTAAAATTAATAAATGATTATTTAAAATCATTCCAAAATAAATTTTATGTTTATAAAATTGTTACATATTTATATTTGAACATATGTGAGCAAAATAAAAAACACACAAAGTATTTTTTAATTTAAAACTATCATATTGAATTAAAAAGAATATTTAACTAACCAATTAAATTGTTACAGTAATTATGATTATGGTAATGGAAATAACATATATAAAAATAGTAATAAGTATGAATCACATCATTAAATGTAAAAGAAGATCGTACCTTATAAATCTGGCCTATCAGTGACATCTAGATTTGAAAATTCTTCATAGATTCCTAGATAAATAAACATTCGAACCTTATTAGAATCGGATGGGATACCTTGTAATTTATTTGATTTAACCTTTTAGGTAAATTGGAAAAAATTTGTCCATGGAAGAAGAAGGGAGGGCTAGCCATGAAAGAAGGAACAAGGAGAAAAATTACATGAAAAAATGAGACAATCAATTGAATTGAAAAGGAAAAGTTTTATTTTCATTAAGAACATGAATTTTTTTATCATTCTTCTCTTTCAAAACTTTCCCCTTTAATTCCCATTAAGTGGATCCCATCCATATTTCCTCCCCTCTCTTATTATGGCCATTCACATCATATATTACATGGATCATTATTTCCAAAATCTTGTTAAAGTAATTAAATATATTTAAAACTCGTTTAAATATATATCGAGATCGTATATCGGTATGCGTATATATGACTTATATATATATATATCCAAATAATTACAACAATACCCAAAACATCACATAAATTAATAATTAATATTTCTTAAATTAATAATTTAATAAATTTATATAATTTCATAAATTAATTAAATTATTTGGTTTTTTAAGAGAATTCACAAATATGGTTGTCCGATTAGAGGTGTGAATTCAATCATCGAATAATATTGAACAATTCATATGTTAAAGTTTACACATCACCTTAGCTAGTGGGATGATAGTTTTTACAAATTCATCGCTTATAGATCTTTATAATAAAATCTAATTTCATATCTTCTTAAGCAAATACCTTTTAGTAATGATAATTTACACAAGTTTTGTTCTTCAAAATTATATCACTTTAGGGTATATGGATTTTGGCGTCGGTCAATTTTCAATATTATCCATATTCAACTTAGTTTGTTCAAAAAAAGTTCTTAGTAAAATAATAACATTTATTATTAACTATGCTATTCTATATAGATATTTTGACTTTGAGTTGATTATTGTTGACCATGAAACTAACTTCATACAATTAAGAAGACAAACTCTTGATTAAATATTATTTCACTCTCAATGCTTCAACTTATACCCAACTATATAAGTCGTATTTTATACATTTTGTACATTTATATATTATATATATATAAACCCTAGCTATAAGTTCTGCGTAGGGGGGTGGGGTGGTTATTATGTTATATTTTATTTGTAAGGGTTAATGGGGAAGAGCTAAATTTTATGCATGTCGGCAACACCTTTATAGAGTTTTGAATAAAAGTACATTAGTGCTCCCCTCATGTAACGGCCCGGAATTTCACCACTTTGATTTGCGAATATTTAATTAATTTTAAATATTCAAATAATAGATTTTATGATTAAAATAAAAATCTTTTAAATAATAAATAACGATGGTGAAATATTTTTCAAAATGTGTTTACAAAAATATATAGTTCGAAGAAAAATCGAAAATGTGACCGGAATTCATTTTCCAAATTTTTGACTTTTTGTCGGTTAAAAGTTGTCAAAAACGTTGTAAACTCTATTGTATAAACAAACACATACATTTATAATAAGTAGGATATTAGTGTCTATACACACACACACTTAAGTTAGTATATATGGATGATGTGAAATATAACCATATTTGTTTTCCTAAACTTAAAATATAAGATTCCTTCAGTAGCGTACGGAAACACAAGTACATATAGTATTTAAAACATGTTGTCTAAGCAAATGGAAATGGGGGACAAACTAGTGGGTTGAGATACATGAAGGTGAGGTGGCATGTTGATGTGGCAACCAACGGCAATAAGGTAATTTACTTTTTTCTTGCTTATAAATACCCATTTCATTTCTTCAATTTTTCACCCTTTTCCTTCTACAATATCTTTCTGGTATCTTATCCAAATGAAGGTTTTAATTTTTAAAACCATAGAAAATTCTTGTGGCAACTTTTATGTATACCACTTCTTCAAAATTTTAGTTTAAGCATGTCCAAATCTCATTTCTTTGTAGAGCATTTTCGAACCCAGATTTTCAAGTCTTAAAATTCCTCTTCTTCTTTTGACTATATCTTCTTCAGAATAAATCAAAATTGAGTGGTTCTTTTTTTTTGAAATTATATAGAAATTAATTTCAAGTACATTTCCTTTGAAAACCTTTCCAAATTCTATTAGTAACCTGTCCAAAAATCAGTTGGAAGATGACTAATTTTCGGGTTTGATTTTTGTGAATTCTGTAAGTTTATAGGATGGATCGTGTAAAGTAAATGCAAGTATATGCTACTAACTATATGATGTAACTAATATAAAGTTAATCCAGTAAAATATAGACTAAGCACATCAGGATTTTATGCTGGTTCGGACCTCTCATCCTACGTTCAGTCCTGAAGCTCCCCTTCGGAATTCGACTATCAAACACCCTCACTT
Source organism: Allium cepa (assembly GCA_030765085.1). NCBI lineage: Eukaryota > Viridiplantae > Streptophyta > Magnoliopsida > Asparagales > Amaryllidaceae > Allium > Allium cepa. Next base: position 853,624,495 of record CM060940.1, on the reverse strand, counting down.
TGCTTGGAGGAATAGGCTTGGTTACAATAGCTTGTTCTTGTCAAGTATGTGTTATAGAACACATATATTGACTATTAAGTACAAATGCTTCCAATATATATATCTAGAGAATATTGATTATGGAGTTCTGAATATATGGAAGAGTGAAATACAAGTATATGATTATGATTGCTAGAGATCAAGAATATATCAGAGTATAAAAGTGAAGAGCGCAAGTAAGTAAGGTAAGGTCTTCTCTTTGATTCTTGATGTTATTTATAGTGGTAGAGAGATCCCTTGAGTAGTTGCATCTATTAACAAGTGTTCTATGGTCGCTTCTGATGGTGATGAAGAGTTGCGGTGAAGAGAAGCGAAGATGACTTTTCAAGTGCGGCAGTTGTTATTTGAATTTCAAAATTCGAGTTCAGTTCCAAATGTCTGGTATATGTTTCATACGTCTGACTCTAAATATTTTTTTGTATACAGTAGCCTTTCAGACATTTGAGTACAGTAACCAGACGTCTGATCCTGTTTGTTTTGAATTCAGAGGATTTCTTCAGACGACGTCTGGCTAGTGTCTTCAGACGTCTGAAACTTGTGCATGTTGCTTATGTGCACCTGTGTCATTGCTCCATTGATCCTATCGACTTGTCATCTCTTGTAATATTCTTTGAGCCTTATTCTTGTCTCTTTAGTGATGTTACTTTAGCAATTACCTGTGAATATATATATATATATATATATATATGCACATTCGATTTCCATTGTATAGTTGTTGTCATCGAAACCGTATATTTGATTTCCTAACAAATTCAACGATAAATTCAAAGTCCCTCTACCTTTCAAGGTTGAGCTCCACCATCCTAGGTTGTGTATACCATACCTTAGCCGAACCATAAAACCACCATAAGGCCACCAAATCTTGTTCTTACCAAAGTCGAAGCTATGGCCTAGGTCCAATTAAAGTTTAATGGATGTTCGGGTTATTTTGGTAGCTTTAAAAGTGAGTGAACTTTTGTTTTAAATTAAATGTTTTTACTTCATAATTTATACTTAAATTAGCGTAAATTTGTTGGTTGTTTGGTTAAGAAATGATGTTGATATGTTATATATATATACATACATATACATACATACATACATACATACATACATACATACATACATACATACATACATACATACATACATACATACATACATACATATATATATGCTTGGATGTAATGTTATACTTGAGATTTGAAGTCTAAATGTTGTTTATGCATGTAAGATACGATCTTGCTTATGTTTTTGTATATGGCATGTGTATTTATGTTATAGATTTTATTATATGGTTGTATGCTATAAAAAGTTAGCATATTCGTATGGTAATGGCGATTTCAAATCCTTGTGAAACCATAGTTCTAGTTTTAAAAATCAAAATTCTTTTCAAAGTTCAAACTTTGCTTTAGTTTTCAAAACACTTACTTAAATTTTGAAAAAGTTAGTAAGCTTCCATAAGTTAAGTTTTCAAAAGAAAGAGCCAAAACAAGTTTTGAAGTTATGGTATATGTAGCGATAGTCATTATGGATGCATTTGTTTAGAAGTTCGATTTTTGAAAAATTAAGGCAGCGTTTGGCTTAAAAATGAATTTTGAGTTTTCGGTTTTCAATATGTATGTCAAATATAGAAGAATGGAGGGACGATGGAAGGGATGAAAGAAAGACGGATGAGAGGAGAAGGGGATAGAAGGACGACGGAAGAATGGATTGTTTCACCTTCTTGAGTTATTTTCCAAAACAAGGAGAAAAAAAGTTGTTTTCTATTTTTTATGTTAACTTTATTTTCTAAATTAATTGTTATGTGCATTTTTATATGGATGAAAACCCAAAACTAAAAATAACAAACCAAACACTACCAAAATTTTATACCTAAAAGGGTTGTAGAAATGTTTTATAAACTTAATAATGATGTTTAATAAAGTTAATTAAGAGTCAAGGAATTTATTATTAATTACTTATGTTTGATAATTAACAATTAATTAAGTACTAAACAAGGTTTATTAATTATAATTGAGTCTAGATTAGTACTAGTTAATTATCTTTTAAAGTAAGATTAAATTTTAATTAATTATTGATTAAGTAAGATAAATTTTTAATTAATTATGAATTATGTATGTAATTTTTTAAATTAATTATTAATTAAGTACATGGTAACTATTAATTAACTTTTTAAGCAAGTGTTCAATTATTTTTAATTATAAATTAATTAATGGTTTAATTTGTAAATAATTATTTTAAATAACGGTTTATTTATTATTTAAGGTTTAATAAAGGGATACATAATTAATTATCTAAGATTAATTAATATTTAAATATTAAATAAAGGTATAAATTATTGTTTAATAATTAATCAATGATTAATTAGGGTTTAATTATTTATTTAATAGTTAATTATTGTTTAAGTATTAATTAAAGGTTTAATTATTTTTAAAATAAATTTTTTGGATTGTTATTTACTTATTAAATAAAGTTTTAGAAGCTTAGACCACCTTATTTTTAAAGATTAGTTTTGTTTTCGAGAAGCAACTTTCTTTTAGAGGAAGATTTTAATCCAAAAGATTTCTTTATTGATTATCTTTAAGTAACCCCAATTGAATTTGAAACCCAAGGACATATGTCTAGCAGATTAAAACACCACTCCGCTAAATTATAGTTGACATTTGTTTAGCAGAATAAATCACTATTCTGCTAATTAACTTGTATTTTATATCTGTTAGGTAGAATAAATCACCGTAATACCACAGTTTACCAAGTAGATTATGTTGACATCAGTTAGGAAAAATAAAACCCATTCTGCCATTATATTAACTTAGGCATGTGTTTAGCAGAACAAATCTCCATATGCTATTTTTACAACTTGGAAATTTACTTATATGATTGCTATTAGTGGATTCCATATACATATCTGCTTGTTATTCTTGTTTTGTAAATACCCATATTATAACTTTAAAAGTAAACTCAGTTAAATAAGAACCATTATGGTCACCAAGCTTTTTTCTAATTTTTAAGGACAGTCATACTTTTAATAAAGGTTTCAAGTTAAGTAATGATTTTAGTAAAGGTGTTTTAAATAATCGTTTTGTTTATCAAAAGGACTTTATTAAATGAATTTATTAAAGGAGTCTTATTTTAAATAAGGAATATTTATAAGAAAGTTATATAAATGATTTTGGATATCTATAAAGGAAGTTTTATAAATAATTTTGGAGATATATAAAGAGATATATAAATGGTTTTGACATTTACAAAAGAGTTTTGTAAATTTAACTTGGTGGTTTATAAAGAGTATTGTAAATGGGTTGGGAATTTAATTAAAGGAGATTCACAAATAAAAGATATTTATTAAGAGGATTTATAGAAGGAAATTTATAAAAGAATTTGAGATTGGATTTCCTTTAACTGACCTTCTTAATTCTGGTGGTATGGACATTCGTTCCATACTTGACACCGAAGGAATACCGTTTGAGGTTATCTTTATCTATAATTTAAATAATTTTTTAATCTTTTAATATGATTTAGAAATAAGAAATCTTTCACAAATGTTTTGTGAATATACTTATGTCAGTGAAATAAGTATATGAATGTCTCTGATAAACACTTTTGAAAAGAGTTTTAATAAAAGAAAGATTTTGTTTGAGACTTAGCAGTTGTTATGGGTAATTAAATCTCTGATTTTGTTGTTCTTTTGTTTGATGGTTAAATAACCGACTATCAAATCTGGACCAAAATATAACTTTGAAAATATCTAGGAGAAACACGTGAGTTATATGGCATAGTCATCTTCGATGATGTCGTACTATGCACATAAGTCTCATTTTGTTATCTTAGGACAAATGATGGGAGATCCTTCCATTTAAATGGTTAGGGGGTGATCCTTACTCCTACGTATTGTCTGATTATTTCCACAAGAACTAGGTTAAGTTTACCGGAATTATCGAAAATTGTTTCGAAGAGATCGGATCAGATAAGTATAAATTATCCGTAAACCACTTCAATCCAACTCAAGCGTTTCGAATTAAAAATACCTTGAAGACTATTGAAGACAGTGCTTGTGAATGCATTGGCTATTTGCTACTAATCCAGAGGCTGATTCCAAAATGGATGTAGTAGAGGTAGTGCTTTCGGTTTACCAAGAACGAACTTGTATGGATGAATGCTAGCATTGCATTTCTGCCTGAAGGACAGTGTTAGCATTCCAAGATGAAATGCTATATAAAAGGTAATCGTAGCCTCAAGTCTCCTTAATCGGAAAATGTCTAAAGCAGGAATTTGCAGTAGGACTATATAGGTTGCTCCCATTAGGGTATGATCATCCCAAAATCTAGTGTCGATGTCTCTATGTATGCTTCAAGGCCCATTTTTGGTTGTTGATCACAACTAAAGGATGATCATATTAGGTACTGTCCGAGTTAAGGGGTAGGTTGGTCCTGAGTATTAGAGGTGCCATGTGTTGGCCCTCCAATACATTTTATCTAGAGATGTACTGATTCGGCGGGTAGACCCTTACCTTGTCATAGTTAAAATCCATTTTCCAATACGAGCCTTCGGACTTGATTGTATACTTGTTATGCTGGAATTTGATAATGTAACAATTTCGACTATGATTAATATGTATTTGTATCCTAGATATTATTATAATATCATTGGATTTTATATAAAAGTGTTTTGGTTATTGTAAGTAAAAACTCATCCGTGTTTATGTGCAGTGTGGTCTTACGAGATACCATTGATTTCAAAGGATTTTACAATTTATAATAAATAAAATTTCTTATGATTTGAGTTCTCATGCTGGTTTTACCAGGATGATCAGGGTGTTATTTCTCTTATAATGCTCGGGTCAGCCTGAGCATATTTTCCAGATTTAGCTCGATTTTTTAGAGCTTTCAGAAGACGAGCTGGGTTCTCCAAGACATATTCACATACTTTATATTTTTTCGTTGTTTTGTTTTGTTTTGTTCTTGTCTATATTTATCAACAATTGTAAGGATGGGCGGTTATAGTTATCTAGGTTGATAATATGTTAATGTACTCTGATATTGTGTATAATAAAGATGATTTTTTTTGTAATGACTTGTTCATATTATTTATTTCTCGTTATGATGTGAGATTCTGTTCTATCTTCTTCTTACTTCACCTAAAATGACATGTCTTTCGAACACTTAAATGATCGGCATGCAAATACCGAGGATGTATTAAGTGCCATCTTTAGGTGTAAGAAAGACAATCGTTACAATATATTATTCGAGCTTAGGTTGAACGAACACCTAGGCTTTGGTGGTGTAAACTCATTTGAGATAGGGTAAGTGAGACCCTAGGATGAGTTTAAACGTATATATTGAGTACGTATTTGTTAGTGCTATACAAAAAAAATTGTGTTGATTTATCGGTTGAGTGGTTTATAAGTTCTGGTCGAAATGTAGGGAACCACGGTGTCGATAGAGGTTTCTAAACATTTAAACTGGGCAAATAAATATAGTATTGTTTTAAATTGGTAAATGAAATAATTTTACCTAGAAATATATTTTATATATGAAGAAATAATTTTCAAAAATAAAGTACATTTATTATTGATGTCTTATTGTTAGGAGTTGATAGTATTTAATTATTGTCATATATAGGGTTTGATTAGTCATGCTTGCCCTATTGTGATCATTGACTATTATCTAATTTATTGATAGTTTTCCCTTTTCCATCGTAGGTTGGGTTGATAGAATTTATGGGAATATTAAAATGTACACCTTGTGAATTAAGTTTCACAGTTTGATTATAAGGCATTCAATGATAATGTTGGATCAAAAATATTGGGTTCTAATAAAATGATATTTATTAAAAAAAAGGAATCAAGTTTTAAAAATGAATATTTGAGGAAAGATTTTATATACAGTGATTTATAAATCAGAATTATAAAAGATGTTTCGAAAATAAGATGGACTTTCAGAGAATTTAAATCTCGATGGTTTTGATAAAGTTTTCAAATGATTCTTGGTAAAGTAGTAATAATTTTACTTAAAAATACTTTGAGGTATAAATATTCTAAAAAAGGAATTTGCGAGTAAGATTTTTCTTTTGATGATTCGAGGAATGAGTCTCAATTCTGTTTTATGATGATCTGAATAATCTTCTAAGTGACGATCTGATGTTTGCATAGGCGAATATGGTAGTGCACTTAGTAATTTATAATCTTTGTCATCGTACGATCGGAATGAGTTCGAATCTGAATGAATCCAAATTAAGTGGATGATAAATATTTTGTTAAAAATGATTTATCTAGAAATATATACATATATATAGTATTGCTTCAAAAGGGGATATGGAAATAGGAAATATTTTCATAATTAACTAGATCGAGCGACTCGAAAGTGACTAAAAATGGAAAAGGGATGTGTTCGGATGTTAAACTTTTCTCTTGAGTATTACCCTTCTTGGTAAAGCGATTTATGATACTATTCGGTAGTACCCAGTCCCATAATATCATTTTGGAGTTACTCAGGCTGTATGTATGCTTTCGAAGGGTTAAATATAAAGTATCATTTCAAAAAGATTATTAAAATAAAAGCCGAGTATTTAGCTTTTAAGTTCCAAAATAATCAGGTATTTTGATTAAAGAATGGGTTAGTAAATAAAGTTTTAAAAAAGTTGGATTAATTTAGTAAGGAGGTTTAATAAAAAAAATTCATTAAACTGTATTCTTTGATTTTAATATCTATGAGGTTAAAAAGTATTTGATGTTATTGGGCCAGCTAATAAATGTCTTTAACTTAGAGGTGTCTAAGAAAAAGTAGACTATACGACGGAATTTGGATATCAGCATCCTACTCTTTTTAGCTACTTACTAGACTGACTGGGTAAAAAGGTTGAATTGGTCAATTCGGTTTTAAGACCCAAATTATTTTGGGCTTATATCCGAATAGAATAAAGTGAATAGAATTAAAAAATCGTTGTTTTGTATATACTCTTAGGATGTAGAAGAGTATTATATAAATTAATAAATTAAATTATTTTATGAAAAGGTTTCATAAATAAAGTTATGTCGGTTAAAAATATTTGAACCTAAATTGGAATTGTTATGAAATATTTTTATAAATATTTGGGGAGGGTAGAAAGTAGTTGGGTAGTAAGAACCAATGAGATAAGTACGTAGGTTGTACATAGATCATTTTCCTTTTTCACATAATTCTCGATCCAAGATTCGAGTACATGACTTAAGGTGTTTCATTCCATTTCGAATAAGGATCTATCACTCGATTTTAGACGGCGAACACTTGGTGAGGGTTCTTAAATCTAGAACCAAAGTTTTCTATCATAGTATATGGTTATGTAAGGAGAATAGATGTTTCTAATTGAGAAGCCTGATCAGAGCCCACACTGGGAAGTCGGATAATCGATACTAGTTCAGAAGTAAAGCTATGTATTGGAGTGACCGATCGAATCAGATTTTTCAATAGGGATGATATACACACATCATATGGGCTTATGAGTAGTGTTAAGTATTTTTGGGTTTAGGGCCGTGTAATGACCCAGAATTTCACTGCTTTTATTTGCAAATATTTAATTAATTTTAAATATTCAAATAATAGATTTTATAATTAAAATAAAACTCTTTTAAATAATAAATAATGATGGTGAAATATTTTTCCAAAATATGTTTACAAAAATATATAATTGAAGAAAAATCGAAAATGTGATTGGAATTCGTTTTCTGAATTTTAGACTTTTCATCAGCTAAAAGTTGTAAGAAACGTAGTAAACTCTATTGTATAAACAAACACATACATTTTTAATAAGTATGATACTTATGTACTAGTGTATGTATGAATGTACACACACATACACACTTATGTTAGTATATATGTGTGATGGGAAATATACCCATATTTGTTTTTTTTTAAAACTTAAAACATAAGATTCCTTAAGTAACATAAGGAAACATAAGTACATATAGCATTTAAAACATGTTGGCTAAGCAAATGGGAAGGATGGACAAGCTTGTGGGCTGAGGTACATGAAGGTGAGGTGGCATGTTGAGGTGGAAAGAGGAGATGGATGGTAAATGATCAAAGGCATTAAGGTAATTTACTTTGCTTCTTTCTTATGAATACCGCTTACATTTCTTCAATTTTTCCACCTTTTCCTTCTAACATATCTTTCTCATATCTTCTCCAAATGAAGGTTTACTTTATCCTAAACGTAATTCCAGTGGCTACAACTTTCATGTGTATCACTTGTTTAGATTTTTAACTTAACCATGTTCAAATCACATTTCTTTGCAAAGCATTTTCGGACCCAAATTTTCATGTCCGAAAATTCATCTTCTTCTTTTGACCATATCTCTATTAAAATAGATCCAAATTGAGTGATTATTTTATTGAAATTTTATAGAAAATAATTTCCAAGAACTTCCCCTTTGACAACTTTTTCAAATTCCGTTAGCAACTTATCTAAAAATCAGTTGGAAGATGACTCATTTTCGGGTTTGATTTTTGTGAATTCAATGATAAATCCGAAGTTGTATGGATGAATGCTGGCATTGCATTTCTACTTGGAGGACAGTACTAGAATTCCAAAATGAATTGCTATATGAAAGGTAATCGTAGTCTCAAGCCTCATCAATCAGAAAATGACTAAAGTAGGAACATGCAGTAGGGCTATGTGGGTTGTTCCCACTAGGGTATGATTATCCCAAAATCTAGCATCGATGTCTCTATGTATGCTTCGAAGCCTATTTTTGGTTGTTTATCACAACCAAGGGGTGATCATATTTGGTACTATCCGAGTTCAGGGGTAGGCCGGTCCTGAGTAGTAGAGGTGCCATGCGTTGGCTCTCCAGTATATTTTATCTAGAGGTGTACTGATTCGATGGATAGTCCCTTACCTTGTCATAGTTAAAATCCATTTTTCAATACGAGCCTTCGGACTTGATTGTATACTTATTATGCTGGAATCTAATAATGTAAAAATTTCGGCTATGCTTAATATTATTTGTATCGTAGACATTATTATAATATCACTGGATTTTATATAAAAGTGTATTGGTTATTATAAGGTAAAAACCCATCTGTGTTTATGTGCGGTGTGGTCTTACGAGATACATTTGATTTTAAAAGATTTTACAAGTTATAATAATTAAATTTTCTTATGATTTGAGTTCTCATAGTAGTTTTACCACACTGATCCAGGCCTTATTTTTCTTATACTGCTTGGGTCAGACCGAGCATATTTTTCAGATTTGGCTAGATTCTTTAGAGCTTTCAGGAGACGAGATGGATTCTCAAAGATGTATTCACATACCATATATTTTTCCGCTATTCTATTTTGTTTTAATCTTGTATATATTTATCAGCAATTGTAAGGGCAGACTGTTATAACTGTTCAGTCTAATGATAGGTTAATGTACTCTTATATTGTGTATAATAAAGATGATTTCTTTTTGTAAAGACTTGTTCATATTATATATTTCTCGTCACGATGTGAGATTCTATTATGTCTTCTTCTTTCTTCCCCAAAATGACCTATCTTTTGGACACTTAAATGATCGACACATGAATACTGGATATTTATTAAGTGTCATCTTTAGGTGTAAGAAAGGAAGATCGTTACACCTCAAAAAGAGGATCACTCATTTTTTTTTCAAAAGAGATAGTGTTTCACTCTTAATGCTTCAACCCAGACTCAATTATAGTCGCTCGATGAATTTTTATGCTATCATTTAACTATAATCAAAGTAAAGTATTCACATTGAAGCTTCATAGTGTCTTTAAGTCGAGGGAATCATGTAATACCGTCACCATGAGATTTCCTATTTGACCTAGTTGTTATTAACCAATAGCAAACTCTTAAATAATTTATTCCATAGTTATCTAATAACTACGACCACGTAACTCCTTGGTGTCCCCATCAGCTATGAATAATACACCGTCCAACATTTAAGGAGTGTTACACACTCTGGTCTCAATAGATGTATCGATATCATTTCTTGAAACATCTCAACTAGAAATGTTTAAATCAAAATATTATTTTATTTAATGATTAGTTACCCAAGGTTGCAACTATTTGTAATTAAAACCACAAAATATTTTACTTAAGGATTTTCTTATTAATATACTTTAAATCGGTTATTTAATTAATTGTATCATAATATGATAAAGTGTAACGACTCGTAATTTTAACACTTTGAAAATGTGATATTTAATTATTTTAAATATTCAAACTTTAAAATTTCAAACTTAAACAATCATGTTTTATATGATAAATAAGAATGGTAAACTTATTTTTGATATGAATAAAGATTTTGGATTTCCATTGTAAAATTGACAAAAATCGGATTCCGATAAAGTAGCATACATGTTCAAGAAATTTGTTTAAAGGATATATAATTCCTTCTAATATATATATATATATATATATATATATATATATATATATAATTGATATCAAACTCATTTGATAATAAAAGTAATTTAATTTATAATAGTTCGATAAATATATAAAACTTGTTTTATAAAATTGACAAATTTCATCGCATATCGGTAAGTTGATGTCGTATTTTTATAACATGATTTGGATATTGTTTTATATTATTTTATAAGTCAAATATGCTTGTTTTAATCATTTAAAGATAGTAATAAATTTATTTTGAAGTTTGGCTTACATGAATAAACAGTTTAACATAAACGTCAAAATGTGATCGAAAAACATTTTGTCGAAAAACAACGTTTTATTCAAAATAAGTTGCTGCAACATTATCTCACCTTTCTTAACATCTTTTAACATATATGTTACACATTTTAATAACTAAACATGTTTACTTCTACTAAATAGGACTAGAAAACTTCTAGAAGTCTGTGATATCCCGGAATTTCTGGCAATAACAATTTAATAATCTGTGTTAAAAATTAAATTAATTTGATAATTATTGTTAATAAGAATTGAATTAATTTAATAATCCAATTAAATAAATATTAAATTAGTAGATTTAATCTTTTAAAGCTAATGAATTGGTTTCTATTATAATGTAAATATATGGTATATATTGTAAATAGATAGCTTTGTTTTAAATTTAACAAATAAAACATCTTTTCTAATTCTAATATTTTTGGTAATTTGGAAATTTGATATTTTTTATTTAATATTAAGCTTTTCAAAAGCTATTTAATAAATAACTATATGGTTATAAATTGTTAAGTTTAAATTGTTTAAATTGATTTTAGCATAAGTTTAAATTTAAATAAGATTAACAAATTAGTTTGTTTTTAAATATAGCTTGATAATACAAGTGATTTATTAATAAAGGAATAATTTCTTTTATAAATTATTAAATTTGATAGATGAGTTATTTTTAAACAATAATAATGTTATATATATATATATATGTAAATCTAGATTTTGAGTAGAATATTATTTTCAAATTGAAATGGTGGTTGTTTAAATATATATATCAAATTGATTTTAAATTGTATTTAAAAATTTAATTAAATGTATATCTGGATTTCAAAAGAGATGATATATATATCTTAATATAGATATTGGATTTAAAGGTATGACAAAAATGATTTTGTACAAATATAATTTGTTTTATTCTATTTCTTTAAAAAGAATTCTTATTTATATAAATTAGAATAAGTATTTAGTTATTAGTAAATTAATTAATAAAAGCTTTATTTTCATTTATAAATTCATTTTGCATGTAAAATTACAAATGTAAGATAATAAAACAATCTAAGCACATGTGTAACATATTAATTAGGGAAGTTGACAAGTGTTGTATTTTATTTTTATTTTTCTTTGCTTTTTAACAAATCATGAATTTAGTTATATAAACACATACATCTTCCTTTCTTTTTCTTTTTCTCATTTTCATTTCTTAACTAAAGAAAAATATTCTCAGCTGAAACTCGTTCACTCTAAAGCAAATCCTCAAATCAAAACAAATCTGAGAATCAAAATCAAAATCAGTAATTAAACATCTCAAATCTATTCCATGTAACATTTTAAAATCTGAAGCAAACCTGTTCACATGCAAAGCAAATCTGAAGCCTGCATTTTCAAATTAAAGCAAGATCAAGTTTGCATGCAAGTTTATAAATCAAAACAACATTTCAGCAACTCAATTTTAATAACAAAAGCATTCAAGTCAAAAGTTTTAAAGTAAAGGGATTTCAGTTTTCAAGCTATTTTCAAAAGCTTTTCACAATGGTGCTATGTCTTCATTCTTTATTCAGGTGAGTAACTTCACTTTTAAAATTTTAAGTAGGTAAATTTGGTTGCATGCTATTTAATTTGAAATGAATATGAATTGTATGATATCTGTTGTGTATATACTCATGTATAGTATGCATGTTGTTTCTTTAGAATACTCTCTGCTTTTACCTTCCAGTATTCCAGTTTGATTTAAAAATTCAAACCTTTTGATCTTGACTCTGTTTAAATTTAAGTTTCAAATGAAACTTGTTTGCTTAATCATAAACTTTAGTTTTAAATTGTACTAAAGTTGAAATAATATGTAAATGTCTCTGGAAATTGTAAACAGATGATCAAACATTAAATTAGTGAAAATTCAAATACCATGATTCGATGTTTCAGAGTTAAGATCTGAATCATCATACAAAATTATGATTTTTAAAAGCAAAATCACAATTTCTAGTATTAGAATCGGAGAGCGGTTTAGGGTTGTCTGAATTGTGCATTTTGGGTTGTCTCTGTTGATCTAAATGATCGGAGGGGTCGAGTTTCTTCCTGGAGGTGGAGGAGTGATCGTAGTTGATGGAAAAATTGTCTGATGATGGTGCATTTCAGTATGGAGGTGGTGGTTGTGGTTTGAAGTCTAGAACCATAGTTTTTAACTAGGCTTGGTTAATCGATCACCACGGATTGTAGGATTGATTGAGTTCATCAATGTTTTGTGATGACAGCAGGGTAGATGGCGAATGTGTGGCCGGAGTCGCTGATATTCAGGAGGCCGGAGTTGTGGGAGCGAGGTGTTTCCAGGTTTTGGTTGAGGATTATTAATTAAATTTTAATTAACGATTAAAGATTAATTAATCAAGTAATTAAGGATTAATTAAGTTACAGTTAACACCTAATTAATTATATAATCAGAGATTAATTAACGGGTAATTAAAGACTAATTAATTTGTAATTAATAATGATTAATCTAAGTTTAATTACTTAAGAAAAGTAATTAAATAATTGTTAATAGTTAATGAGGGTCATTAACTTGAGATTATTATACAATTAATTAATGTAATTAATTTTAACAATTAATTAGATTAATTAATTTAAAGATAATCATTTGTGAAATTGTTTAAGAATAATTACTTAATGGAAGTAATTAAGGAATTAATTACTCGGTGTAATTAATTGAGTTTAATGTGATTGGTTTAAGTTAATTAACTAAGTTTAATTAATTTAAGATAATCACTGGATGCTTTGATAAATAATTACTTAATGTAACCAATGAAGTGTAATTACTTAGTGAAGTAATAAATTGATAATTACTGGATGTAATTAATGGAAGATGATTTAAGAATGAAAGTAATTTGGATTAAATTGCTTTGTATAATTAATCAAGGGATTAATTAAGATAATTAATTAAGGAGTAATTAATTTATTTAATGAGTAATTAAGGGTAATTAGTTACTGGGTCTGATTAATCAAGAGTGATTAATAAGTGTGGTTTAATGAATGATTAATTACTTAATGTAATTAATCAATTTAAATAGAATAATTAATTTAAGAAGTAATTAAGGATCATTAATTAATATAATTAATGATGTAATCAAGGGTTGATTAATTAAGGATAATTAATCAATGATAAGTGATTATGAAGTAATTAATGTAATTAATTAAGGATGAATGTAATTAATTATAGTTAATTAATTAATGAAGTAATTAAAGGTTAATTACTATAAGTGGTTAAGTATAATTAATTTGTGAAATTAATTAAAGATAATTACTTGAATGTAATTAAAGGATAATTAATCAAGGATGATTAATAAAGGTGAATAATTAGAGGATAATCAATTAATTAATTTGTAATTAATTAATGGTTAAGTAAGCAGGATTTGTAAAATGAAGTAATTAATTTAATTCACTTTAAATTAATTAGGGATGGAAGTAATTAATTTAATTCATTTTAAATTAATTATAGATGATGTGATTAAGTAAATCATTGCTTATGTATGGATGGATGATAATTGATTCCCTCGAATAGTTGAGATCTTAGATATGAGATGAGTAACGCTGTGTGATATGGATGCTTTGGTTGCATTGTGATGATAATACGAATTATCTATTTATGATGATAATGTGAATTATCTATTTGTGATGATAATGTAGATTATCTATTGTGATATGTGAATTATCTATCTGTGTGTATATAGATAATAGAATTGAATTGTTTTAAACTTTAAAACAACTTGGACCTAAAAGATGGCGTTTTGGATTTCGATGAGGCCGGGATCGGGTTTCCAGATTTGGATATCCGAAAACCACATCGATCCAAATTAACGATAGGTCGTGAATCTCAAGTGAAGATGAAGATTCAGAGTGCAAGGATTATTGTCATTAACTCCATAGGTGATTCCAAAATGAGTGTAACGAGATAATGCCTTCGATTTCGTTCGAACCCGGAATGAACTTGTATGGATTGAATGCTTTCAGAACATCGTCAAAGTGATGTATTCTGATAAAGGTAATCATAGCCTCGAGCCTCATCAACCGGGAATGGCTAAAACAAGGGAGGTGCAGCAAGGCTAAGTGGGTCATGCCCAAGTAGGACGAGATTTACCCCTGTCTAGATGTCCCTTTTTATTTCGGCTGTGTGGTGCGGTTGCTGATCACAACTGCGGGGTTGTCTTGATCGGAACTGTTCAGTAAGGAATGGTTCCGACCTTGTGTTCCAGGGGATTTAGGGTGGATCCTCGGTACGTTGATCTAGGCCACGTACTGTGACGGGCGGTACCCCAGTAGCCCTGCCATTGTATGGAATCCAATCTCCAATAAGTGTCGTACGTTTTAGTTGTTTCCAACTATGTTGGAACATGAGATGCACATCCCAGCTATTTCTGTATTTTACTTGAAAACCCTCGACCCTATTATAATATCACTGGATTTCCTATCAAATGTTTTGGTTAGCGTAAGGTAAAAACTTACCCATGTTTATGTGTGGGAAGTCTTACGTGATACCCTTTCTTTCAAAGGTTTTTCAAAAGTTAAAGCAATCTTAACCTGTTACTCACACCAGACCCATGTCTGACCCATAGTTTATTCTGTTTTTCTTAAACACTTGGGTACTCAAATTTTTACGAGTAGTCAAGGGATTCAGGTTAGCTTTGACGAATTATGGAGGAGCAATGGAGCAGGAGGCTTCAGCGTTGTAGATATATATAGTTTCCGTTGTGTTGGTATCTTTGAGTGGTTTCTTTGTATTGTATTGAGTTGTAATAACTAGACAGGTGTTTATAACTATCTAGTATGTGATGTATTATCTGTGTGACTCTGATAATTGTTGTATAATATGTAATACTTATGTAATTAATATAGTTTATTCGTTCCACTGTTTAGATTTTAATGTTGTTCTTTCTTTCTTCTCTTTCTTTTCTCTTTTCTATCCCTTTCTTTCTTCAAGATGATGCGACTTTCAGTGGAGTGAAAGTCGGATCGTCTCATTTGGTATCAGAGCACTAGATTGAGTGAATACCTAGGCTTTGGAGTGATTTTCTTCTTGAGAGAGCATATTTGTAATATATATATATATATATATATATATATACACCTATTTGTTGGGTTACCTGTTTGGGTTTTCCAATATAAGTTATAAAGGTAGATAGGGTAGTGGTGTGTGTAATACGACTACCATTGGTTGGAGTTTGAGTGTTTGAGTTTGAAAGTGTATCTGTCAAGACTGTAGACCTAATACCGTCTCGAGTAAGCTTTGTAGTGGTGTAAGGATTTCATCGATCTCTGAAGGATACCTTTTAAAGGTTCGGGGTCCATTTTTGAAGTTGGACGAGTAGAGTTTGGATCTGTCGGTTAGGCAGAAGCAAGTGATGGTATCTTAGCAACCTCAGGAATTAGTAGCTGCGTGATGAGATGCAGTGACTATGGATGTTCCCGAAGATGTTTTCTTTGGAACAAGTTTAAGGAAGTGTGTCTGCTTCGATGTTGTGGCTGAGTTCAGCAGGGTATTTCTGTTTGCTTTAAGGTTCGAGTTTCTCAAGAGTTTTGGATTAGGAATTCTATGGCATCTGTGTCAGCAGTGCAACTCGGAGTGTTCTATGTGCCAGCAGGAAGGTCTTCTGGCTGAGTAGTTTTTTCTAAAGTGGAGTTCAGAAGCAGCAGAGTGGATCCATTTCTTCGATGGATTGGCTGGATTAGCATAAGCTGATCTGATTGGTAAAGGGAGAACATTTTTTCTATGGATATTAGGCTGGGTTGATCGCAAAAGTGACTTTCGATAGTTTGAATGTTCTCTTGAGCTATTGGAGTTTTTTTCCAGATGTCTTCAAGGAAGTCAGAGGTTTGCCGCATCTGGAGATTTAGTTTTTCTTATCGACTTGGATTCCAGGAGTGCTGCCAGTGGTTCAGCTTAGTAGAAAGATGGTTCCTAGAGATAGAGTTTAGGTGAGCAGCTCAGGATTTGATGGAACTTCTGAGTTTTCTCTTTATGGATCTATGGAACCATATTTCTGGGATGGGTTGTCCAGTTTGTGCTCGTGTTCATCAACAGCGTTTTCATCTACTCCAGATCAGAGTTGTGCAGCGGAAGCAGTTTGAGAGTGTTTCTATTTTGTATTTTCCGGATAGGAGAAGTAAGTTCAGTCTTCTAATGATTGAGGAGTAGAGTTGGTGGTCTTGATCATTGGTTGATCTTGAGGGGGTCATTTTTGTTGAGTTGCTTTGGTCCAGTTTGTTTCTTGAGGCATCAACGGAGATTGAGCTGATCAGGAAGGATATAGGCAGCCCAGGATCGTCGGAAGAGTTTTGAGGATAAGAGACGAAGGAATTTGGATTCCGGAGTCGGAGATTTGGTTTTGGAAAAGTTTTTCTCTGATCAAAAGAGCTGTAAGATGGGGTAAGACTGGGAAGCTAGCTCCGAGGTGTTTTGGTTCTTTTCTGTGTTCTTGTGAGGATAAGTGTTTGGTCTACAGGATTGAATTGCCGGTTTGGATAACTGAGATTCGATGTGTTTCACGTATCTCTGAGGGAGTATGTGTTTGATCTATCTCTGGTTGTAGAACCAGCAGTTCAGGAGGTTTGGTAGTTGAGTCAGACTTGTTTGTGGTCTGATATCCTGTTTAGTTTTGTAGATCTAGATGAGTGGGAGCCCTATAGCTTAGTAGTATTGATTGTTTGGATTCTATAGAGCGAGTATACCGGTATTTATACTTGGAAAACTCTAGGAAATTCTATCCAGAATTTTGTCTGGATATTAGATTTGTTTGTTTGGATGAATTGGTTGCTATAGTTGTTAGCATATGATTGATATATGCTTATATTTTAAATTTAATCTTTAATGAGATTATTAAATTACCTTTGTTTTAAATTTCGGGGGCGAAGTTCATTTAAGGGGAGAGGAATGTGATATCCCGGAATTTCTGGCAATAATAATTTAATGATCTGTGTTAAAAATTAAATTGATTTGATAATTATTGTTAACAAGAATTGAACTGATTTAATAATCCAATTAAATAAATATTTAGTTAGTAGATTTTATCTTTTAAAGCTAATGAATTGGTTTCTATTATAATGTAAATATATGGTATATATTGTAAATAGATAGCTTTGTTTTAAATTTAACAAATAAAACATCTTTTCTAATTCTAATATTTTTGGTAATTTGGAAATTTGATTTTTTATTTAATATTAAGCTTTTCAAAAGCTATTTAATAAATAACTATACGGTTATAAATTGTTAAGTTTAAATTGTTTAAATTGATTTTAGCATAAGTTTAAATTTAAATAAGATTAACAAAATAGTTTGTTTTTAAATATAGCTTGACAATATAAGTGATTTATTACTAAAGGAATAATTTTTTCATAAATTATTTTAATTTGCTAGATGAGTTATTTTTAAAACAATAATAATGTTATATGTGTGTGTGTGTGTGTGTGCGTGTGTGCAAATCTAGATTTTGAGTATAATATTATTTTCAAATTGAAATGGTGGTTGTTTAAATATATATATATACCAAATTGATTTTTAAATTGATTTTAAATTGTATTTAAAAATTTAATTAAATGTATGATTGGATTTCAAAAGAGATGATATATATATCTTAATATAGATATTGGATATAAAGGTATGGCAAAAATGATTTTGTATAAATATAATTTGTTTTATTCTATTTCTTTAAAAAGAATTCTTATTTATATAAATTAGAGTAAGTATTTAGTTATTAGGAAATTAATTAATAAAAGCTTTATTTTCATTTATAAATTCATTTTGCATGTAAAATTACAAATGTAAGATAATAAAACAATCTAAGCACGTGTGTAACATATTAATTAGGGAAGTTGACAAGTGTCATATTTTATTTTTATTTTTCTTTGATTTTTAATAAATCATAAATTTAGTTATATAAACACATAAATCTTCCTTTCTTTTTCTTTTTCTCATTTTCATTTCTTAACTAAAGAAAAATATTCTCAGTTGAAACTCATTCACTCTAAAACAAATCCTCAAATCAAAACAAATCTAAGAATCAAAACCAAAATCAGTAATTAAACATCTCAAATCTATTCCATGCAACATTTTAAAATCTGAAGCAAACCTGTTCATATGCAAAGCAAATCTGAAGTCTGCATTTTCAAATTAAAGCAAGATCAAGTTTGCATTCAAGTTTATAAATCAAAACAACATTTCAGCAATATTTTAAGAACAAAAGCATTCAAGTCAAAAGTTTTAAAGCTAAGGGATTTTAGTTTTCAAGCTATTTCAAAAGCTTTTCGCAATGGTGCTCTGTCTTCATTCTTTATTCAGGTGAGTAACTTCACTTTTAAAAATTTAAGTAGGTAAATTGGTTGCATGCTATTTAATTTGAAATGAATGTGAATTGTATGATATATGCTGTGTATATACTCATGTATAGTATGCATGTTGTTTCTTCAGTACCTTGCAGTATTCCAGTTTGATTTAAAAATTCGAACCTTTTGATCTTGACTCTATTTAAATTTAAGTTCAAATGAAACTTGTTTGCTTAATCATAAACTTTAGTTTTAAATTGTATTAAAGTTGAAATAATATGTAAATTTCTCTGGAAATTATAAACAGATGATCAAACATTAAATTAGTGAAAATTCAAATACCACGATTCAATGTTTCAGAGTTAGGGAATCATCATACAAAATCGTGATTTTTAAAAGCAGAATCACAATTTCTAGTATTAGAATCGGAGAGCGGTTTAGGGTTGTATGAATTGTGCATTTTGGGTTGTCTCATTGATCTAAATGATCGGAGGGGTCAAGTTTCTTCCTGGAGGTGGAGGAGTGATCGTAGTTGATGGAAAAATTGTCTGATGATGGTGCATTTCAGTGTGTAGGTGGTGGTGGTTGTTTGAAATCTAGAACCCTAGTTTTTAACTAGGCTTGGTTAATCAATCACCACGGCTTGTAGGATTGACCGAGTTCATCAAGGTTTTGGGTGATGACAGCAGGGTAGATGGCGAATGTGTGGCCGGAGTTGTGGGAGCGAGGTGTTTCCAGGTTTTGGTTGAGGAGGTTCCGGTTTTGTTCCAGGTTTTGTTTCAGGGTACTCGCTTTTGATTTCGAGTATGAATCGATTGGATTGGTGTTTGGATGGTCTGAGGTGATGATCGTCGACTATGGGAAGGTCGCGAAGATGATCAAAGGTGGTCGGAGGCACCGTGCATGTGCACGGTGCACGGTTGATTTTCTGGTGAAGTTTGGTTTGTGGGTTTTGGTAGTCTCGAGTTTTACTCGAAGCTGTTGGGTGTTTTGCTCAAAGCAGTGTGGGTTTGGACTCGAAGTCATATAGGGTTGGCTCGAGTAAATATTTGCTACAGGTGTTTGAAAGAAAAACCTGTTCTGTTTTTAAAATTTTAAAATAAAGTTTAAAATGAAAATCAAAGATTTAAACTAAGTTTTGAACCTAAGTTTGAATTTGAATTCAAGTAAGTTTGAACCTTAGTTTTGAAATGATTTAAGTTTTTGAGATTTAAATTGGTTTTAACAACTTTTAAGTATTTAAAGTATATTTGGCTTGAATTTAGAACTGAAAGTTTAAATTGTAAAGTAGAATTTTAAAACAAGTTTTAAATCTAAGTTTTAAAATCTGGAATTTTAGTTTGAATCTCAGTTTTAAAAATAAAATAACTTTTTGGATTTAAATTGTTTTAACTACTTTAAAATGGTTAAATGGTTTGAATTTTAAAATGAAGTTTTAAAATATAAGTAAAGTTTTTAAAATCTGGAATCAAAATTAAATCTGTATTCCAGTTTTGAAAATTAAAGGAAGTTTTTAAATTTAAATTATTTTAAACAATTTTGATTTTTAAAGTATATTTTTAAATTGATTTGAATTTTAAAAAAATGAATTTGGTTTTTTATATTCTTTTAAACTTCTTTATAAGATAAATATTTCTTTAACTTGTGAAATAAAAAGGGTTTTAAATTGTTTTTGAACTTTGTTAAAGTTAATTTGTATTCATTTTAAATTTAAAATGAAATTTGAAAGTAAATTTAAAAGTAAGTTGTTTTTAAATACTTTGTTAATGATAATTTGATCATTAATAAGAAAAAAAATTTATCTTTAAATAAATAAATATTTAATGATTTGTAATTCATTAAATTACTAAGGTAATTAAAAATGGATAATTAACTTTTTTAATTAATTAATGGTTTGGATTAATTAAATAAGCAATCAAAGGTTTAAATTAATTAATTAAAGTTTAAGATTAATTAATTAAGGAATAAGTAATTTGTAATTAAGGATTATTAATTAAATTTTAATTAATTATTAAAGATTAATTAATCAAGTAATTAAGGATTAATTAAGTTACAGTTAACACCTAATTAATTATATAATTAGAGATTAATTAACGGGTAATTAAAGACTAATTAATTTGTAATTAATAATGATTAATCTAAGTTTAATTACTTAAGAAAAGTAATTAAATAATTGTTAATAGTTAATGAGGGTCATTAACTTGAGATTATTATATAACTAATTAATGTGATTAATTTTAACAATTAATTAGATTAATTAATTTAAAGATAATCATTTGTGAAATTGTTTAAGAATAATTACTTAATGGAAGTAATTAAGGAATTAATTACTCAGTGTAATTAATTGAGTTTAATGAGATTAGTTTAAGTTAATTAATTAAGTTCAATTAATTTAAGATAATCACTGGATGCTTTGATAAATAATTACTTAATGTAATTAATGAAGTGTAATTACTTAGTGAAGTAATAAATTGATAATTACTGGATGTAATTAATGGAAGATGATTTAAGAATGAAAGTAATTTGGACTAAATTACTTTGTATAATTAATCAAGGGATTAATTAAGATAATTAATTAAGGAGTAATTAATTTATTTAATGAGTAATTAAGGGTAGTTACTTACTGGATATGATTAATCAAGAGTGATTAATAAGTGTGGTTTAATGAAAGATTAATTACTTAATGTAATTAATTAATTTAAATAGAATAATTAATTTAAGAAGTAATTAAGGATCATTAATTAATATAATTAATGATGTAATTAAGGGTTGATTAATTAAGGATAATTAATCAATGGTAAGTGATTATGAAGTTATTAATTAATGTAATTAATTAAGGATGAATGTAATTAATTATAGTTAATTAATTAATGAAGTAATTAAAGGTTAATTACTATAAGTGGTTAAGTATAATTAACTTGTGAAATTAATTAAAGATAATTACTTGAATGTAATTAAAGGATAATTAATTAAAGATGATTAATAAAGGTGAATAATTAGAGGATAATCAATTAATTAATTTGTAATTAATTAATGGTTAAGTAAGAAGGATTTGTAAAATGAAGTAATTAATTTAATTCACTTTAAATTAATTAGGGATGGAAGTAATTAATTTAATTCATTTTAAATTAATTATAGATGATGTGATTAAGTAAATCATTGCTTATGTATGGATGGATGATAATTGATTCCCTTGAATAGTTGAGATCTCAGATATGAGA
This sequence comes from Allium cepa, assembly GCA_030765085.1. Taxonomy (NCBI): domain Eukaryota; kingdom Viridiplantae; phylum Streptophyta; class Magnoliopsida; order Asparagales; family Amaryllidaceae; genus Allium; species Allium cepa. The sequence continues at coordinate 853,602,287 of CM060940.1, read as the reverse complement.
TAAGTAATGCTGTGTGATATGGATGCTTTGGTTGCATTGTGATGATAATATGAATTATCTATTTGTGATGAAAATGTGAACTATCTATTTGTGATGATAATGTAGATTATCTATTGTGATATGTGAATTATCTATCTGTGTGTATATAGATAATAGAATTGAATTGTTTTAAACTTTGAAACAACTTGGACCTAAAAGATGGTGTTTTGTATTTCGATGAGACCGGGATCGGGTTTCCAGATTTGGATATCCGAAAACCACATCGATCCAAATTAACGATAGTTCATGAATCTCAAGTGAAGATGAAGATTCAGAGTGCAAGGATTATTGTCGTTAACTCAGAGGGTGATTCCAAAATGAGTGTAAGGAGATAATGCCTTCGGTTTCGTTCGAACCCGAAACGAACTTGTATGGATTGAATGCTTTCAGAACATCGTCAGGTGGACGATGAGCATTCTAAGTGATGTGTTATGATAAAGGTAATCATAGCCTCAAGCCTCATCAACCAGGAATGGCTAAAACAGGGGAGGTGCGCAAGGCTAAGTGGGTCATGCCCAAGTAGGATGAGATTTACCCATGTCTAGATGTCCCTTTTATTTCGGCTGTGTGGTGCGGTTGCTGATCACAACTGTGGGGTTGTCTTGTTCGGAACTGTTCAGTAAGGAATGGTTCCGGCCTTGTGTTGCAGGGGATTTAGGGTGGATTCTCGGTACGTTGATTTAGGCCACGTACTGTGACGGGCGGTACCCCAGTAGCCCTGCCATTGTATGGAATCCAATCAAGGGATTAATTAAGATAATTAATTAAGGAGTAATTAATTTATTTAATGAGTAATTAAGGGTAGTTAGTTACTGGGTATGATTAATCAAGAGTGATTAATAAGTGTGGTTTAATGAAAGATTAACTACTTAATGTAATTAATTAATTTAAATAGAATAATTAATTTAAGAAGTAATTAAGGATCATTAATTAATATAATTAATGATGTAATCAAGAGTTGATTAATTAAGGATAATTAATCAATGATAAGTGATTATGAAGTAATTAATGTAATTAATTAAGGATGAATGTAATTAATTATAGTTAATTAATTAATGAAGTAATTAAAGGTTAATTACTATAAGTGGTTAAGTATAATTAATTTGTGAAATTAATTAAAGATAATTACTTGAATGTAATTAAAGGATAATTAATCAAGGATGATTAATAAAGGTGAATAATTAGAGGATAATCAATTAATTAATTTGTAATTAATTAATGGTTAAGTAAGCAGGATTTGTAAAATGAAGTAATTAATTTAATTCACTTTAAATTAATTAGGGATGGAAGTAATTAATTTAATTCATTTTAAATTAATTATAGATGATGTGATTAAGTAAATCATTGCTTATGTATGGATGGATGATAATTGATTCCCTTGAATAGTTGAGATCTTAGATATGAGATGAGTAACGCTGTGTGATATGGATGCTTTCGTTGCATTGTGATGATAATACGAATTATCTATTTATGATGATAATGTGAATTATCTATTTCTGATGATAATGCAGATTATCTATTGTGATATGTGAATTATCTATCTGTGTGTATATAGATAATAGAATTGAATTGTTTTAAACTTTAAAACAACTTGGACCTAAAAGATGGCGTTTTGGATTTCGATGAGGCCGAGATCGGGTTTCCAGATTTGGATATCCGAAAACCACATCGATCCAAATTAACGATAGGTCGTGAATCTCAAGTGAAGATGAAGATTCAGAGTGCAAGGATTATTGTCGTTAACTCCATGGGTGATTCCAAAATGAGTGTAACGAGATAATGCCTTCGATTTCGTTCGAACCCGGAATGAACTTGTATGGATTGAATGCTTTCAGAACATCGTCAGGTGGACGATGAGCATTCTAAGTGATGTATTCTGATAAAGGTAATCATAGCCTCAAGCCTCATCAACCGGGAATGGCTAAAACAGGGGAGGTGCAGCAAGGCTAAGTGGGTCATGCCCAAGTAGGACGAGATTTACCCCTGTCTAGATGTCCCTTTTTATTTCGGCTGTGTGGTGCGGTTGCTGATCACAACTGCGGGGTTGTCTTGATCGGAACTGTTCAGTAAGGAATGGTTCTGGCCTTGTGTTGCAGGGGATTTAGGGTGGATCCTTGGTACGTTGATCTAGGCCACGTACTGTGACGGGCGGTACCCCAGTAGCTCTGCCATTGTATGGAATCCAATCTCCAATAAGTGCCGTGCATTTTAGTTGTTTCCAACTATGTTAGAACATGAGATGCAAGCATTCCAGCTATTTCTGTATTTTACTTGAAAACCCTCGACCCTATTATAATATCACTGGATTTCCTATCAAATGTTTTGGTTAGCGTAAGGTAAAAACTTACCCATGTTTATGTGTGGGAAGTCTTACGTGATACCCTTTCTTTCAAAGGTTTTTCAAAAGTTAAGCAACCTTAACCTGTTACTCACACCAGACCCATGTCTGACCCGTAGTTTATTCTATTTTTCTTAAATTCTTGGGTACTCAAATTTTTACGAGTAGTAAAGGGATTCAGTTTAGCTTTGACGAATTGTGGAGGAGCAATGGAGCATGAGGCTTCAGCGTTGTAGATGTATATAGTGTTCCACTGTGTTGGTATCTCTGAGTGGTTTCTTTGTATTGTATTGAGTTGTAATAACTAGACAGGTGTTTATAACTGTCTAGTATGTGATGTATTATCTGTGTGACTCTGATAATTGTTGTATATTATGTAATACTTATGTAATTAATATAATTTATTCGTTCCGCTTTTGAGATTCTGATGTTGTTCTTTCTTTCTTCTCATTCTTTTCTCTTTTCTATCTCTTTCTTTCTTCAAGATGATGCGACTTTCAGTGGAGTGAAAGTCGAGTCGTCTCAAAATCATTAGTAAAAGTAAGGAAGAATTAATAAAAGGAAGAAAAGTAAACATCACGTCAAATCAAAATCCAACAAAATAATTACTTTTCTTTACTTAATCTTTAAATGACTAAGACATAAAGTAAGAAGTGAAAGGATGATTTTATGTATTGAAAAAATAGATGTTGCTTTATGTTGAAGTAAGGATAGTTTGGTAATTTGGAAAGAGGGTATTTTGGTAAATTTACCACTTCTTTCTTTTACTATAAATATCCCACTCCTTCTTCACTTTCCTTTACATTTCTTCTTCTTCTTTTCTCAAGCTTCTTCACCTTCTTCCTCTTCTCTTTAATAGATTCCAAGCCATAGGAAAAAATTAGAAAGAAATAATGTCAAAATATTTATAAAATATTCAAAAGAAATCAATGTTCATCCTCTTCAAATCAAACTCGTCTTTTCTCCATATTTTACCTGTTCTACTTTCCGCTATAACTTCTTCAACACAGTTATAAAATGCAAAATACTTTTTTAAAATCATGTATTTTTCCAGTGGCTGGAACTTTCATGTTGAACACATTATCTCATTCTATAATTAACCATGTCAAAAATCCACTTCTTTCCAGTGCATTCTCTGGCCCAGTTTCTAAGCTAGAGAATATGCCATTTTGTTTTGATTATAACTTGATCATAATAGATCCAAATTAAGAAATTCATTTTTTTAAACTATATGAAATTTAAGTGGCTACAACAGTTTTGTTGATTACTTTTTCCAATTTTGAGATTTTCTATACCTGAAACTCAATTCTTTAAAGTATATTTTCGGGCTTTATATTTGTGAAACCAAGAATAGCTCATTTTCTTTAGACTATATCTTCCTCAAAACTAATCAAAATAAAGTTATTTTTTTTTATAATCAAAAGAAAAGAATTTGTAACAACTATTCAGTTAACAAGTTTTTCAAATTTTAAGAGTAAGAGAGTCAAAAACAAGATAGAAGATGACCTATTTTTCGGATCTAATTTTGAAAATTCAAGGTCAAAGCTCCACCACTTCTTCTCTATACTTTTGGCCAACCTCCATCTCAAGCCTTGGCCAAGCACTAGAAAGGAGAAAATTGGGCTTATTTTGATTTGGTTTCCAAGCATGATAGGAGTATGGGTTATATCTTAATTTCCTTGCCTTAAAGTTTGACGGAGTGGAATCCAAAGCAAGTTATTTTTTATTTTAAGTTCATTAAAACCATTGCTAAATTGAAAGAACTTTAAGTGTTAAGTGTTGTTTGAAACCCTTGTTGAATGCCTGTTTACTTCCTTGCTCGATATTATGTTTGGATGGTTAATTAAGTAATTTAAAATTGATTAGTACATGTGTATCGTCTGTGACATCCAAGGAGACTTTGGCGAGGGACGGAACATGTCGAAGGGAAAGCCTGCAGGCTCCAAAATAAATATCAACCTGTTTTAACTCAAGATAAAATAAAACATGTTATAAATATTTGATAGAATGAAGCGTTGATTTATCATTTATTGTTTTGTTTATTTTGTTAATTGATTGTTTGGTTGTTTAGATTATGCTCGACCAGTTTATGAGCATTGATTATTATATATTGATTATTGACTTTGCTCGACCAGTTTATGAGCAATTAATTATCCATATGCATGTGTTGGGTAGAAAATAATTGTAGGATAACACTTTCTGATTTATTTCACGATTTGACTTTAAGGTGTTTAGCGGTAATATTTGATTCACTTCAATTTAATGAATTTTTTTGAAAATTAGTTTTCAAATGAAAATGTTATGAAATGTTTTTCCTTTAAAAGAAATAGAAATGTTTGCTAAGAATATTTTGAAGTTAAATTATATAAAAGTGATTATATAAGAATGGTTTTATAAAGATCTTTTATGAAACAGAAAGAATTTCGAGGACTAAACCCGGTGGTTTTAAGATGATTATTGAACAGTTTTGGGAAATGAAAATTATTATAGATTTGAAAGTACTTATGAATATTAGTGGGAAATGATTTGTCGCTTCGGGATATAAAATGATTTGTTATGTTACAGATGATTCGGGTAACCCGTAACTAAAAAGTGGGCACATGTTTTTGGTATGGTCCGCTCTTGGAATAGAGGGATGTACTTATTTATCGATTGTATGAAGGCTGGGACCCAGTTACCTTATCATTGGGAGAAACCTCCCGATCTAGTTGCATATGGTTCGTTATGTTTTTATTACAGTATTTGGGATTTCCAAACAAACTTTTCAAAAGAGATTTGATTTAAGATCTCGAAGTAAAGTATAATTTGAATATAAAAGATATATATTTCAAAAGCTTTGAAATAAGAATTCGAGAATAAAGTCCAAAGAGATGATTTCCGTAAAGGTAAATAGATTTGAAAATCTAGAATTGAAGGTTAAGCCTAAGTGGATAGTTTTGGGAATTGCATATTGTTTGTTGCATCGTAGGCTCCATGAGTTCTATTTACGATAGGAGAACTACGTTGATTTGATCCTGTTATATTATTGGATACCCAATTAGATAAGAGTACGTAGGCAGTCACAAGTGGTAGTGATACAGCCCCTAAAATAATATAACCATTTCATGTTTATCTGTTATTGGTTGTTGTTTATCTTATGCGATTGTATCTTTCCTCCTTACTATTTTATTCCGCATTTACATTGTTTATTGAGTTCGCAAGTAAGGATAGTGTTGTCTCTCTCATCAGAGTTGTGCAATGGTAGATTTATAGTCATTGTATTTGGTATGTATTAAAGCACACTTTGTAGGATTAATAAATAAATTAATTACTATGATAAGTTGTATAATTAAAATTGTATCATATACATTTAGTAATGTTGAATATTTATCAAATATGGTGTACTAAGTTGGTAGTTTTCATTAGTAGTTTTAAAACGGATGGATTTTTCGGCAATTTGAACTGGTCCGAAAATCCGGGTCGTCGCTCGTGGTATCACAGTTTAGGTTAGGTGCCTAACTAAAATTCATCTAGGGTTAGTATATCAACCTAGGAATTTTAAAAATGAAACTATCTTAATTTGATAAATAAAATGGATAGGATAAGGCACCGTACCTTCGACCGGGGTTATGGATGATATTACTATTTTGGTATGCTTAACTTTCATTAATTGTATGTTTTTCGTTATATTTTTCCGTCATTGTAATTTTGAAAATGAAATTCTTTAAAGTATGGGAGAATGTAACGATCCTTAATTTTAACAATTAGAAAATGAGATATTTTAATTATTTTAAATATTCAAATGTAGAATTTTCAAACTTAAACAATCATGTTTTATACGATAAATAAGAATGGTAAACTTATTTTGATATAGAATAAAGATTTTGGATTCCCATTGTAAAATTGACAAAAGTCGGATTCCGATAAAGTAGCATAAATGTTCGAGAAATTTGTTTAAAGGATATATAATTCCTTTTTAATATATATATATATATATATAATCGATATCAAACTCATTTGATAATAATAGTAATTTAATTTATAATGGTTCGATAAATATATAAAACTTGTTTTATAAAATTGACACATTTCGTCGCATATCGATAAATCGATGTCGTATTTTTATAAGAAGATTTAGAGATTGTTTTATATTATTTTATAAGTCAAATATGCTTGTTTTAATTATTTAAAGATAATAAGAAATTTATTTTGAAGTTTGGTTTACATGAATAAATAGTTTAACAAAATCGTTAAAATGTGACCGGAAAACGTTTTGTCGAAAATCAACGTTTTATTCAAAATAAGTTGCCGCAACATTATCTCACCACTGTTAACATCTTTTAACATATATTTTACACATTTTAATAACTAAAAATGTTTACTTCTACTAAATAGGATTAAAAAACGTCTAGAAGTCATTAGAAAAAATAAGGAAAAATTAACAAAAGTAAAAAAAGTAAACATCACATCACATCAAATCAAAATCCAACAAAATAATTACATTTCTTTACTTAATCTTTAAATGATTAAGACATAAAATAAGAAGTAAAAGGATGATTTTAAGCATTGAAAAAGTGGATGTTGCTTTAGGTTGAAGTAAGGATTTGATAATTTGGTACTGCTGCGGTTTCTACCCCTGCAAATAGTTTAGCACATTCTTGATAAATTTACCACTACTTTCTTTTTCTATAAATACCCACATTCTTCTTCACTTTCATTCATGTTTATTCTTCTTCTTTTCTCAAGCTTCTTCACTCTATTCTTCTTCTCTTTAATGTCTTCCAAGCCATAGGAAAAAATTAGAAAGAAATATTATCAAAATATTCAGAAAATATTCAAAAAAAATCAATGTTCATACTCTTCAAATCAAACTCTTCTTTTCTCCATATTTTACATCTTCTTCACTCGGCTATAACTTCTTCAAAAAAGAACCAAAATGCAAAATACCTTTTTTTCAAATCATGTATTTTTCCAGTGGATACAACTTTCATGTTTACCACATTATCTCATTCTATAATTAACCATGTCAAAAATCCACTTCTTTCTAGTGCATTCTCTGGCCCAGTTTTTATGCCAAAGAATAGGCCATTTTGTTTTGATCATATCTTGATCATAAAAGATCCAAATTAAGAAACAATTTTTTTTAACTATATGAAATTTCAGTGGCTACAACTTTTATGTTGATTACTTTTTTCAGTCTTGAGGTTTGCTATGGCTGAAACTCAATTCTTTGAAGTACATTTTCGGGCTTTATATTTGTGAATCCGAGAATAGCTCATTTTCTTTTGACTGTATCTACCGCAAAACTAATCAAAATCAAGTGATTCTTTTTTTAAATTCAATAAAAAAGAATTTACAACAACTTTTCAGTTAACAAGTTTTTCAAATTTTGAGAGCAAGAGAATCAAAAACACAATAGAAGATAACCTATTTTTCGGATCTAATTTTGAGAATTCAAGGTCAAAGCTCCACCACTTCTTCTATATACTTTCGGCCTACCTCCATCTCAAGCCTTGGTCAAGCATTAGGAAGGAGAAAATTAGGCTTATTTGGACTTAGATTCCTTGCATGATAGGAGTATGGGCTAGGTCTTAATTTCCTTGCCTAAAGTTTGAAAGAGTGGAATCCAAAGTTAATTATCTCTTATTTTAGATTCATTAAAACCATTGCTAAGTTGAAAGAACATTAAATGTTAAGTGTTGTTTGAAAACCCTTGTTGAATGCTTGTTTACTTTATTTTCTAAAAACAATGGTTTGATTTCCTTGCTCGATATTATGTTTGGATGGTTAATTAAGTAATTTAAAATTTAGAAGTTAAATACTTAATGGGGTATGCAGAAATGATTAGTACATGTGTTTCATCTGTGAGATCCAACGAGACTTGGATGAGGGATGGAACATGTCAAAAGGAAAGCCCGGATGCTCCAAATTAAATATCAAACCATTTTAACTCAAGATAAAATAAAACATGTTATAAATATTTGATAGAATGAAGCGTTGATTTATCATTTATTGTTGTGTTTATTTTGTTAATTGATTGTTTGGTTATTTGGATTGCGCTTGACCAGTTTATGAGAATTGATTATTATTTATTGATTGTTGACTTTGCTCGACCAGTTTATGAGCAATTAATTATCCATATGCATGGGCGGGGTAGAAAATAATTGTAGGATAACACCTTGTGATTTATTTCACGATTTGACTATAAGGTATTTAGCGGTAATATTTGGTTCACTTCAGTTTAATGAATTGTTTTGAAAATTAGTTTTCAAATGAAAATGTTATGAAATGTTTTCCCTTTAAAAGAAATAGAAATGTTAGGTAATGAATATTTGAAGTTATATTATATAAAAGTGATTTATATAAGAATGTTTTATGAAAATATTTTATGAAACGGAAAGAATTTCGAGGCTAAACCCGATGGTTTTAAGATGATTTTTGAAAGGATTTGGGAAATGAAAATTATTATAGATTTGAAAGTACTTTTGAATATTAGTGTGAAATGATTTTTTGCTTCAGGATATAAAATGATTTGTTATGTTACCGATGATTCGGTTAACCCGTAACTAAAAAGTGAGTACATGTTTTTGGTATAGTCCGCTTTTGGAATAGAGGGATGTGCTTACTTATCGATTGTATGAAGCCTGGGACTCGGTCGTGTTGTTATTGAGAGAAACCTCTCAATCTGGTTGCATATGGTTTGATATTTTTTTAGTATAGCATTTGAGATTTGCAAATAAACTTTTCAAAAGAGATTTGATTTAAGATCCCGAAGTAAAGTATAATTTGAATATAAAAGATATATTTCAAAGCTTTGAAATAAGAATTCGAGAATAAAGTCCAAAGAGATAATTTCCATAAAGGTAAATAGATTTGAAAATCTAGAATTAAAGATTAAGTCTAAGTGGGTAGTTTTGGAAATTGCATATTGTTTATTGCATCGTAGGCTCCATGAATCCTATTTATGATAGGAGAACTACGTTGGTTTGATCATGGTATTTAATTGAGTACCTAATTATATAGGGGTACGTAAGCAGTCACAAGTGGTAGTGATGCAGCCCCTAAAATAATATAACCCTTTCATGTTTATCTATTATTGGTTGTTGTTTATCTTGTGTTATTGTATCTTTCCTGCTTACTATTTTATTCCACATTTACATTGTTTATTAAGTTCGCAGGTAAGGATAGTGTTGTCTATCTCATCAGAGTTGTGCGGTGATAGATTTATAGTCATTGTATTTGTATGTATTAAAGCACACTTTGTAGGATTAATAAATAAATAAATTACTCTGGTAAGCTGTATAATTGAAATTATATCATATACATTTGGTGATGTTGAATATTTATCAAATATGGTGTATTAAGTTGGTAGTTTCCATTAGTAGTTTTAGAACGGACGGACTTTTCGGCAATTTTAACTGGTCCGAAAATCCGGGTTGTCACATAAAGTATATAACATAAATCAAACTTCTTTATTACAAACATGACTGACTACAAAGTTTGAGATATATAATAAATTAAATAATTGCCCCTATGGTATATCACTAACTCCTCGGTTCCTTTCTCCCTGAACTCGGTGTGCAAATCTCATCTTCAAGTATTCCATTAATTCTTTAATGGTGGCCAAGATTATTATTTTTGTGTCTTTGAACGAGAGAGAGAGAGGCTATTTATAACCACCCAAAGTCAAATATCTTTCACACTTCTCTCTCATTTGGATCAGGTCTCATCAAGACTCATGGATCAAGTTAAATGCATCCTTTTACCCCTTCATATGGCCAGCCATGCCCTTCACTAGACTTACATAGTATTGGGCCTAATTAATATATAATATATTAATTATTAAAGCCCACTTATTCAATTAAACCAGTAATAACAAATGTAAATTACTTTAATTAATTATGAAGCTTCAAATAAATAAGTAATATGCCATAAAAATTTACTATAACATTTGTGTTAATTTTATTATAAATTTATAACATTTGTAAATTAATTTTAAATTTGTTGAACTCGAAAATTAACTAACAACATAGTTGTCTGGACTCCTTGATGTAGACTTTGTTGTAGTGCAGTGTTGAGCACGAGTTCAGTGTTTTGTAGATCATTTAAGTGAGATCTAATTTCTAGTCTTTATTAAGCTACACCTTGAAATGATATTTTATGCACATTTTCATTTCTTCATCACTATGTCACTATGATATCTAAAGTTTTTTCAATAATCAAAAACTCTAATAATATTTATTGTTAATTGCAAAGACTTCAGTTATTTCCTATAACTTTTATCGATTAGCTGTTTTACTCTAACTAAATATTTTAACTTTAAATTGACTACCAATTACGATAATACTAACATTTTACAAAAATGTGATGAATCTTCTTTTGAGTAGTATTTTGCTTCGAATATTTCAACGTATATCCAACCATGGTAGTAACATGATTGTGATGTCATGTGGTAGACCATAATCGAAGTACAGTCTAGTTACATAAACTCAATAGTAATCTTAAGTCTAAAGACTGCTGCACGACATTACATGGGATCTTTTATTTCAATTTATTTGTATTTACTTATAGAAGACTTTCTTAAGTCATTCTATGATTATTTCAATCAATCACACGGATGTAATTCCTTGGTTTCCCTGATGGCCATGACTAATTGTCGTCTATCATATGGAAAGCACTACATTCGCTAGTCACAATGGATATATTGATACCTTTTTCTTAATTCATCTTAACGAGGAACATTCAAGGAAAAGTATTTTGATTATTCGATTCAAAACTCATGGTTCCGAATACATTTGCAACTGCAATCGATAAACTATCTTTCCTGAGTAATTTTTTTTACTTTGTATACATTTGATGCATTAAAATCACTACTTATATCACAAATATATCATCACACGCTACAATAAAAATATCCTTTTACATCGGGCAATACCCATTGTAAATTGGGTTTCGCAACGGGCCAACGTCCGTATTATTAGGCGACGTTGTAATAGATCTAAAAACTTAACAACGTTTTAAAACCATTGCGAAAAACCATTATAGTAAAATATTTTACAACGGTCCATAACCGTTGCAAGTGGGTCTTTTACAACGGACATAGATCGTTGCAATATGCCACAGCCACAACAGACACTGGTCATTGTAATAGATGTCTTTGACAACCTTTTTTGTCCGTTGCAAAGAACGATGCAAAATCAAAAAAAAATCCAACGTAGTGGTGCATTATTTATGCAAATACTCCAATAAAATTTGGATGGACACAAATACGTTTTCTATGGGTTTATATTTACATATAAGTGCTTTGGAAAAATTACATGAATCAATACATGTGATTTGAAATACAATAAATTTTGTTATCTATTTTTCAATTAAAAGTATGTTTACCGCATCTACAGGTAATGCGCAAGTAGGATCAATAGTCTTCAATCCTAGATATTCCATAAGTGAAAGCCCTACAAAAGCAAATTCATAACTTAAAAGATTAGTTATAGTCACCAAAAGGTACGACGTTAGAAAGGAAGTAATTCAAGCAATTAAAAAGGAATGTAAAATGTAATAAGAAAGCAAATTTAAACTAATAGCAACAAAAAAGGAATTATTATGCAACAAGAAGGGTGCAGATTAAAATTTGAGAAAATTAATTTTAACTTTTAGTGAAGGAAACATGGAGGGAGATTTTACTTAGGATCTGAATTATTGAAGTTGGGAAGGAGATTAGGATCCAAAAGTATAGGGATATCTGGTGCACTATCATTTACACAAAAAGTTACATAACCTGATTCACAGTATGCAGAATTATTCAAATGAAACCAATGTAGCAATAGTTTTCCGTGTCAGAAATATCTGTTCACTGTAACTCACTCAAGCAACATTTTTTAGTACATAATATTCTACCTGCAATGCAATGATAGTGGAGGATAAGGCCAGACCATTACCAATGACAATTGATGCAGGGCCTGTAAGACCTGCAACCCAATGAGAAACCAACCAGCAAATACCGCAGTCACCAACACCTAAAAAGTTATAAAAACAAAAATGATGAAGAAAATAATTCAATTTTCAAAGTAATTTTCTTAAAACACTAGCATAAGATTAGAAGTATATTGATGTTAGTGTTACCTGAGCAGAACCTAGTCCAAAAACATGCTTCTTCATTGAGCTTAGCCTTTCCACAGAGAGCTGCAAGTACAACAACGCATCATACAATTTGATATAAATATATATATAAACCGAGTATGATAAGTTATACGTTAAGTCTGATGTTAAACGGCAAAAATACAACTCCAAATTCAGCGACAGCTTTAGTCCCATGGAGATGGCGTATAATAGAGAGCCCATAAGGCCCAATAAGAATACCAACAGCAAGATATCCAAGTACAGGGCTCCCTGATTCATATAACAGTTTACTATTATGATGTGTACCTAATATATAAATTTAGTTTCTTCCTATTTTAAAATGTAGACAAAAGAAACAAAACTGGAAACTTAACTTTCAGATCAGTAAAAACATTCCTTAAGGGCTAATTATTTTAAAATAAACAGAATTTAAATGGAAATTGAGGAAAGACTAAGCAGGTATTCATCTTCTTTCTTGGTTGCTAAATCAAAATTGATGTGGTAAAAGAATGGACGCTTGTTTAAGTTGTAACCAATACAAGTTTATTATTTACCTATTTATCATTCACTCATAGTATAATGTCAACATTGGTTAGTATTAAATGCTAAAAAAATTAAAATAAAATTAAAAAAATGGTCAAATATCTAAAAATCAGATATGAGTCATATGTTAGCATATTGATCCATTTCCTGTCTGGGTTGGGCTTTTTAGCCTTTTTATTGTTTCTGTTTTCTATCTATATAAATCTATCTCTGTAACCCTAATGTTATCAATCTTTGTTTGCTCAGCCGTCTTGCTGAATAATATGAATTATCTTTTTCTTCTTATTTGATTTTACAAACGTTTACATGGTATCAGAGCCTCGTTCTTATTTCTGTCTGCTACCTCGTCGCTATCTTGTCTTCCTGTCTCAACCCGAAACCCTAGCCTGGTATCATCACCTGCTCCAAACCCTAGCACCCACTGAAACCCTAGCCTGTCGTCGATCTTGTCCCAAAACCCCAGAGCCCCGTCCCCAGCCTGCATAAACCCGAGTCCCCAGCCTGCCCTAGCTGCCGATCTCCTTGACCCAGCTGCCAATCTCCCTGCCCTAGCTGCCGATCTCCCTGCCGAAACCCTAGCCTGCTGATCTCTCTGTCCTGAAACCCTAGCCTGCTGATCAACCCGAAACCCTAGTTCCCCAAAACTCTAGCCCAATTGATACTTGTCTCGACCTGAAGCAGTTGCTGACTTCAAAATATGGCAGAAGGTGATGATTCATTACAGACTATTAGTGTTCGTTTAGATGGAAAAAACTATTCTTATTGGAGTTATGTCATGAAAAATTTTCTGAAAGGAAAACAGATGTGGGGATATATTTCTGGTGTTATTGTGGCTCCTGAAGCTGCTAATGTTGAATCGATGGAGAAATTGAATACTAACAATTCAAAGATCATCACTTGGATTAATAATTCTGTTGAGAATAAAATTGGTGTGCAATTGGCTAAGTATGATACTGCTAAGCAAGTTTGGGACTATTTGGAGCGACTTTTTATGCGCTCTAACTTTGCCATTCAATATCAATTAGAGGCTGATATTCGGTCATTGTCTCAGAATGATCGAAATATTCAAGATTTTTATTTTGAAATTACTGCTCTTTGGGATCAATTGGCTATGACTGAGGTTGCTGAGCTTAGGTCATTTGCTCCATATATCGCTCGTAGGGAGGAACAACGTCTTGTTCAATTGTTGATGGCTCTTCGACCAGAGTACGAGCATTGTCGTGCGTCCATCCTACATCGCACTCATTTACCTTCTGTTGATTCTATTCTACATGAATTATTAGCTGAAGAAACTCGCTTGAAGTCTCAAACTGAGAAAGTTGCATAGACTTCTTCTGCATCTGTTTTTGCTACAGGGATTTTACCAATCTCATCTCAACGCAACAAGATAAATATCAAGAATGGTCGTGATTGTAATTATTGTAAACAACCAGGCCATTGGAAGAATCAATGTCCTGAATTATTGGCTCGTCAAAAAAAATCAAAGTTTTAAACCAGGTGATAGGTCACAACAGCAACAACGCGGTAGCCAACAACAGTCCCTCTCTACTGCACAAGGACATGGACAGTCACGAGGTAGTTCCCAGCCTAGGACTGCTGCATTGGTACATCCTTTCGGTGAATCAGTTGTGGATTCCTCTATGGACTCTCTTGCAGAACAATTTCAGAAGTTCCTTGCTAGTCAGTCTTTGTCTCAAAACATGACTGCTCCTCAATCTCAGCACCTTGCCATGACAGCTCCCTCCATATTAGGTTTGAATTCTCCTTTGTGGATTTTTGATTCTGGTGCCTCATATCATATGTCCCATGATTGTTCATCATTTATATCTATGTCTTTTGATTCTCGCTCACCTTCTATTTTGACTGCTGATGGCACACCTTTGGCATTAACAGGAATCAGTACAATTCAAACCACACACGTTTCCCTCTCAAATGTTTATTGTATTCCTAAATTAACTATGAATCTTGTGTCGGTCGGACAACTTTGTGATCTTGGATATCTTGTTCATTTTTCTTCTACCACTTGCTCTGTGCAGGATCCCAACTCCAAAAAGTTGATTGGGACAGGCCGTAGGAAGGGTGGTCTCTATGTTTTGGATGACTTGCACATTCCAAGTCATGCCGCTACTGCTAGTATTGACCTTTCTTCTTTTCATTTAACTCCATTGTCTTCTAAGTTTTATTTGTGGCATTCTAGACTTGGTCATATTTCAAGCTCTCGTCTTAAATTCTTGTGTAATTCTGGTGTTTTAGGAGATTTACGTTCTCATGATATTTCAGATTGTAGTGGTTGTAAACTTGGAAAATTTTCTGCTTTGCCCTTTAATCAAAGTGTTCCTACTTCCACTGCACCTTTTGATTAAGTTCATTCTAATGTTTGGGGTCCAGCACCCATCCCCACAAAAGGTGGGTGCAGATATTATGTCTCTTTTATCGATGACTATACTCGTTATTGTTGGGTTTATCTGATGAAACGCCATTCTGAGTTTATTGATATATATACTGCCTTTCAAACATATATTAAAACACAACACTCTGCTGTTGTTAAATGCTTTTCGTTCTGATTTAGGGGGGAATACACTAAGGGAGACCTTTCTAATATATTCACGGTTGATGGTACTTTGCATCAGACTTCCTGCACTGATACCCCACAACAAAATGGTGTTACTGAAATAAAACATAGACACATTGTTGAAACTGCCCATTCTATGATTCTTTCAGCTAGCGTTCCAAAAGAATTTTGGGGAGAAGTTGTTCTCACTTCCGTTTATCTTATTAATAAGATCCCGATTTCTCATAACTCTGGTATTTCTCCTCGTTCCAAATTGTTTGGTCAAACTCCTGATTACTCTCACCTAAAAGTGTTTTGTTCCACTTGTTTTGTTCTTCATCCACACTAGAACGTACAAAATTATCTTCACGTGTTGCTATATGTGTTTTTCTTGGGTATGGTATTGGATAAAAAGGCTATCATTGTTATGATCCTTCTTCAAATAAACTATATGTTTCACGTCATGTTTCCTTTATTGAACATATTCCCTTCTACTCTATTCCAGCTAGTCCTCATAGTATGACTAAGTCTGATCTTATTCACATTGATCCATTTTCTGCTGATAACTCCTCTGATTCACCACCTCTTATCATTGATACTCCGTCATCCATGCACTCTGTTCCTCCTCCTTCTACAGGTGACACTTTATCCCCTGCTACTACGACTGTTCAAACACCTCCTATGATGACTGATCATGTTCAACCTCGCTATCCCACTCGCACATGTAAATCTACTCAATTATCTAATTTTGCTTACTCTTGTTACTCTCGGGCTTTTGCTTCGTTTCTTGTTTCCATTGACACTTTCTATGAGCCTTCTTCTTACTCGGAGGCTGTTCGTTCTCCTGTGTGGCAACGTGCTATGTCTGAGGAAATGTATGCTTTAGACAAAACTGGTACATAGGATCTTATATACCTTCCTACTGGAAAGAAAACTATTGGTTGTCGATGGGTGTATAAGATTAAAACCAAGTCAGATGGTTCTATTGAGCGATATAAAGCTCGTTTAGTTGCTAAAGGATTTGCCCAAGAGTATGGCATGGATTTTGAGGAAACATTTGCTCCTGTGGCTAAAATGACATCTGTTCGGGTTCTTATTGCTGTTGCGTCCAGTCGTAAGTGGGACATCTCTCAAATGGATGTTAAAAATGCTTTTCTTAATGGAGATCTTAAAGAAGTAGTTTACATGGTTGCTCCACCTGGTGTTTCTCATGCTCCAGGTCAGGTTTGTAGGCTTAAGAAAGCTCTATATGGCCTTAAGCAAGCACCACGTGCTTGGTATGAGAGATTTTCGAATGTAGTTACATCACTTGGTTTTACCTCTAGTCCCCATGATTCAGCACTTTTTGTCAGATTGACGTCTGCAGGCCGTATTCTTCTTCTACTATATGTAGATGATATGATCATTACAGGTGATGATAGTAATGGTATTGTGAGTATTAAAGCCACATTGTCTCGTCGTTTTGATATGAAGAATTTGGGTCATCTACGTTATTTTTTAGGGATTGAAATAGCTTCCTCAGAAAAAGGCTATCTTCTTTCCCAGTTCAAATACACTACTGACATTATTCACCGTGCTGGTCTTACTGATACACGTCATGTTGATTCACCACTTGAGGTAAATGCCCGATATACTCCGACCGATGGGAGTCCTCTTTCTGATCCCACTTTATATCGTTCTATTGTTGGTTGCTTTGTATATCTGACCATCACTCGTCCAGATATTGCCTATGCTGTTCACATTGTTAGTCAGTTCGTATCTTCCCCTACCTCTGTTCATTGGGCTGCTGTTATGCGCATTCTTCGTTACTTGTAAGGAACACTTTATTAGAGTCTTTTGTTCCCATCGACCTCATCTTTGGAGCTTCGTGCCTTCTCTGATGCAGATTGGGCTGGTGACTTAACGGATAGAAAATCCACAACTGGCTTTTGTATATTTTTAGGTGATTCCCTTATTTCATGGAAGAGCAAGAAACATAATGTTGTTTCTCAGTCTTCCACTGAGGCAGAGTATCGTGCTACGGCCTCCACTACATCTGAGATTATTTGGTTACGTTGGCTGTTGGAGGATATGGGTGTTTCGATTTCTTCTCACACTCCTATGTATTGTGACAATAAGAGCGCTATTCAAATTGCTCACAATACTGTTTTTCATGAGTGCACCAAACATATTGAGATTGACTGTCATTTCACTCAGTATCACTTGCTGCATGGAACTATTTCTCTGCCTTTTACTTCGTCATCGACGCAACTTGCTGATTTCTTCATGAAGGCTCACACTATTGAACGTCATAGATTTTTCATTGACAAACTCTCGATGCTTCTTGCCGTACCATCGTGTGTTTGAGAGGGGATGTTAGCATATTGATCCATTTCCTGTCTGGGTTGGGCTTTTTAGTCTTTTTATTGTTTATGTATTCTATTTATATAAACCTATCTCTGTAACCCTAATGTTATCAATCTTTGTTTGCTCAGTCGTCTTGCTGAATAATACGAATTATCTTTTTCTTCTTATTTGATTTTACAAACGTTTACATCATATACAACTAAAGGATTATGGACAGCTATAAACAAAAAATTGTATTGAAATATTACATTGTCTAATATTAGTCGATAACAAAATTGGGAAGCTTAACACATATAAAAAAGGCGGTACAAAAGGTAATATAGTTTGTAAATAATTATTTTGGCCACTAATAATTACCTCTAGGTAGCTTATGGAATGTAGGTACAAATATAACACTCGCTAGTAGTAACCATAACATATCAAAGAGGGATGCCTCCTCTTCGTTGATCCGAGGGGTTAAAGGAAATAATGCACTTGTCAGAATAGTATGCTACAAAAAATATTGGATGATATAGAGACAGACGTACTTTATGCTTGTAAATAAAAGTACATATAGAGGTCACTTGCCTCTTGGTGGGGTATATGTGCAAGAAGTTTCTTTAACCTTTTGGAAAATCTACGGATCCCTCGAATCAATGGCTTTGTATTTGAAGCAACTTCTTCAATAGTAACTATCTTGGGTTGGTTAAGCAATTGGGTAGTTGTCTCCGCTTGGTTATTAAGAAAAAATGCCCTGTGAAACCAATTAAGAAGAAATGAGAGGGAACTTTAGAGATTAAAATCATCACACACAATTTTATTGATGTTAAACAAACGATAGTCATCATGTTGTTATTCAATTGAGAGTTTATTGATGAGATTATCAAATTTAAAGTATCTGCTTTAGATGTTACTTTGTAACCATACCTTTATGCAGTTATATTTTGTAGTTTCTTTTTTTTTGGGAAAAGGAAGAAGTAATCTAAAGTCGTAACCAACTACATATGCACTGAGATAAACATGTTGATTGTGATGTCTAAAGAAATCTATGTACTCACTGGCCCTGTTGATACTAAATGTTTGTGGGTTTGTAATCAAACCTTAATTTATTTGTCGCTGTCACTTATTTAGTGAAAATGCAGTAGTAGTTCGTATTTCATATGATAATCATTAGTGCCACATGATTAGATAGGCAGTTGCTTCATTATTTAACACATGTAATCCCTCCAGTTCATACGACTAGCATGCAATGCATAATCTACATGTCAGAAATCTCTGTTTTCCACCAATTGTGGTTGTGTAATCGGTTGTTTTTCTCATGGTCGTATATGTAATTATCATGATATCGTGGAAGATCGATTTTGTTTTCTTGATGTCAATTATTGTCCTGGGTAAATGTCAGCATTCTGCATAAAGTGGTTATACTTTGCTTTCGCTACTTTGGTTTATCAATGTTGTTTACTACATTCCCCAAACTATTTTTTTCCTAATGAGATTGATGGAAGTGATAAGAAGAAAAAGAGACATTTTGGTGAATTCCAAGTTGGTAAGAAGAAGGTGAAGACCAAACTGTCAGCGTTGTCAAAAGCCAAAGAAGAGCAAGCCATGGAGATTGACAACTGATAAATTGAAAGCTAAAATCGAGTAAATTTATCATTGCATTTAGTTTCTTTAGCTTGTATTATATAGAGCAACCCTTTTCTTTTAAACATAGCATTCGAAACGTCAAACATACATGTTACTTTTTTTTCCTCCTTACTGTAAGTACATTTGCTGTGAGTAATGCTAAAGAGGTTGTGTTTGCATTGCTTGCATCCATACCTTGTTTGGCTGCATACTTGGCAAATTTTACTTTAGTATAGTCCGGTGCTCTAACAACATGGATATACTGGCATCTCCTTTTTTAGCATGGTCAAATTATTTGCTGGATAAATTTAGTTAATTGAATACCAACATGATGACTGTTGTTTGTTTAACATCATCACACACAATCAAAAATGATGTATTGCAAACTAAAAAAAGAAATTAGCACTATGTGTACAGATAGTGCATTTCGCTAAGTTTATAATGAACCAATAATTAATGTAGTGATTTCGACTTTCGATTCAGGAACAATGTCCATCATATAGTATACATGATTATAGATTCCAAAGAAATTTCATGGTAATTAAACTCACCCCATCCCAATAAGCACGGCTCCAAATATCAACTTGGGTGCCTGGTTCCTGGTGGAAGTGATTAGCTTTTGAAATGCTGACGTAGCAGTGAACTCTTCACCATCATCTTGAAAAGAAAAAAATGAAGCAGGGACAAACCGTGATGATTTCTTTTGTAGGGCTTTAAGTGAACTCTTCAGCTTTTAACGATCTTGCTGAGCTTTCTCAGCAGCCTCGGTTAATCACTCTACTTCAGCCTCGGTTTATCCAAACTTGGGTGCGAAGATGAAGGAGAGGAGGGTGGAGCGGAAGAAGTAGAGGGCGGAGGGTGGTCATGATGGAGGAAATTATTTAGATCTACGTTTTGCTTATATTTGAATTTGGGAAAGTGAGCTGTTTGATTCTAAGGGCATCTCCCGTGGTAATAATGGATTGGGCCCCAGTGGCCAGGCGTCCATTTAATGGGCGTCTTGCCTCAGGCGTTCATTTAATGGGCGTCTGCCAATCAGGTGTCCATTTTATGGACGCCTGAACTAAATGCCGCCGCGTCCATTTTTTTCGGTTTAATTTTTAAAAAAAATGGACGCCCATTAAAAAAAATGGACGCCCATTAAATGAACGTCCATTAAATGGGCGCCCATTAAAAAAAATTAAACCGAAAAAAATAAGAGAAGAACTGAATTTAATGGTGTCCATTTTTTTCGGTTTATTTTTTTTTAAAATTAGAAAATTTAAACGAAATGCCGCCGCGTCCAACCAAAATCGCCCGAAGAACGGTTCACAGACATCCAACGGAGCAAGCTGAACCATTACACGTTCCGCCACCACCTGGAGTTTCACCTGACGATCTACGTGTTCTACATGAGCTGCCAGATGGTTATCGGCATAGAGCCGAAACCACTTTGACGACCATACAGGTATAAATTACAAATTACTATAACTTGTTATTTTAATATGTACATTACATACTCATATTAAATAACCATTACTGTATCAAAAATTGTTATTTCATAAATTATCTATAGGACCATTACATTCACTGTCGGGGTAGTTGGGCTAAGTGCATTACCCAGTTTTATGACCATCTTCCCGGTCCTATTATTGAGAGGCTACAAGCTAGTTCTTTTGGTATATTTTTGTCGATTAGACCTTTTCAGTCCTTTGATCGACCTCTCATTCAGGCATTAGCTGAGAGGTGGTGGCCCACCACGCATACGTTTCATTTTTCAGATTTTGAGCTTGGTATCACCCCAGTTGATTTCTACATGTTTACTGGGATTAAGATTGGACGACATGGTCTTCGACCTTTTCCATTTGATGATATATACGAGTCGCCCAATTTGTTTACAGTTTTTTTACCACTGATAGATGTTACATGCGTAGCTAGTGGTTCTGTTAAGTTGACTTACTTGCAGCAGTACATCACCAGTTATATAGCTAGAGCCGATATGATGGATGCAGTTACTAGAGCATTTTTGTTGTACCTATTTGGTTCGACCTTTTTTCGAACCAAAAAGGTACGGTTAGACTATGCTATTTAGCATCTCTTACCAGATTAGACCAGCTACATACTATTGACTGGGGCACAGCGATATTAGGCACCATATATACCGCTCTAGATTCATTTGCGCTTGGCGATGTCAGGCAGATGTATGCTTTTTGGTATATGTTGCCGTTATGATACTACGAGTACACGACAAACATGCATCCCCGCATCCAGGACACGGCTAGTCAGGCTGCTGAGCATTACTTCCCTAGGATGAGACGATGGGAGACTATGCAGCACGTACATCATGTCCCCTTAGGTGTACGACATGACTTGATGGAGGCTAAGTCACAGCTTGATATGCGTAGTCGAGGTAACATCATTTGGACTCCTTGGGCCTCACATTGGACTCATCTAGCAGATGCAGGTCTTCTGGTGGACGACCATCCCTTGATGATTGCGTATTCACTATCTACACGTAGGGTTGTCTTGCATACACCTGCATTTATGCCTATGTGGTATTTGGGAGAGAGATGTGCTTATCAGATTACGGGTGATCGTCGTATACCATATGATCCTTTATCTTGTGAGGACATGTTTGGTAGACATAGGGTGATCGGCGATCAGTACTTAGATGCTCTACGACAGGCTGGATAGTAGTACTTTCTTCATCGATGGGGATTACGATGCTTATTGGGCTAGTGTAGCACCCCATAGATTCATCGTACCGGATTATGTTCGTGGGGTCAACTCTGATCATATAGGAT
Source organism: Allium cepa (assembly GCA_030765085.1). Lineage (NCBI taxonomy): Eukaryota > Viridiplantae > Streptophyta > Magnoliopsida > Asparagales > Amaryllidaceae > Allium > Allium cepa. Next base: position 853,579,984 of record CM060940.1, on the reverse strand, counting down.
CTCATCTGGCAGCCGGTAGAGTTCAGGTACCGCAGGTTTCATTTGACCCGATTCCGTCACAGTTCTCCCAGACTCCCATGCAGTTGGAGCCTGATACTACTTTTAGAGCATATGACGTGACAGGTACTTTGATTGAGCAGCCTTTAGTCTTTCCATATCACCCCGACTATCCTGGTGTGCCTTCAGAACGCCTAGAAATCGTTTAAATCGGTTTAATTTTAAATCGACTGTTTATTGCCGTATCTCACACATATGATGGAATTAGCTTCCGAAACTTGTTCCATTGTGTCCGGAATGTGGAAAAACCTTAGGATCGCCTGTCGGCACGCGTTGTTTAGAGATTGTTTGAAAAAGTTGCTTTAAAATGACTTTAATATTAAAATATTATTAAAAATGCTTATAAATTCACGTTTTTTGAGGAAACCCTAGCCTATTTGCTCCAGCCGCCGGCCCTATCATCAATGGCTGCGAATTTCACTTCTTCCTCTCCAATTTTCTTCAAATCCGTAAGGAATTACGAAATGTCTTCAACTACAAACTCGTAGAGGACGTCAAGATCTATCATATCAACGGTCAAGATCGCGAATAGCTTCACGAATCAACGGCAAAGGGGATTTGAAGGGCGCACGTTCATGGGGCTGTATCTCAGCAATGGCAAGGCCGAGCTTGGCCTAGCTCTGGCCGAAGGTGGCTCTTGTCATAGGCTACAAGGTGGCGCTCTCTGATCGATGCATAGGCGAGTGTGGTGGTCGCGAATTCAAGCCCTAGATTTGTGCTTATGGGTTTTGGTGTGCGTTTTTTTTTACCTGGAGAGAGAGGCCGTGTGCGTGAAGAGAAGGTGAGAGGGAGGAAGCTAGATGTGCGGCCAGGATCAATTTAGGTTGAGAAATGTAAATTAATGTTGATTTATTCATATTTAAATCGTGTACAAACTTTAAACTGCGATATCTTTTTGCTGCGAGGTCCGATTTGGGCGAATCAAAGTGCGTTGGAATCGTATGGTCGCGCTCTTCGCAATGCAACTAGTTTGGAGTCGATTGGAGCTCGTTTGAATTTCGGATAAAATTAAACGTTCGTTTAATTTTATTCGGAACGAACGCCGAAACCGGAAATAAAATCAAGGTGAGAACTCCTCACTCAATCGAAAGGTTTTGTTTGAAATTTTAAATAGTTAATGTTGATTGATGATTGCTGATTGATTGTGTTAGTAGATATAGTAGGATATATACTATATATAGCGATATATATATATTGGCATATGTATATATCGGATTTGATTTCCCGCCTCGTATAGCGGATGAGACCCTATTGCGCCGTTATTAAGCGGAATATTTATAAAATCCCATATACCGCGATATTCCACCTTGAAGTGGAATTGGTATTGTGCTAACGTCTGTGGATGCAGGGTAACAGGTTGGAGGGATCCAACTGGATTCCTCACATATTTATTTGTTTATAAATATTATGTTGATTGTTGATAATCACATTGATATATGATGTTATTCCCGTGATTGACCATTCGATGTCGTTGCATCATCGGATTCTAATTTTTAAATTAAAAATAACGGTTTTGAATTTAAAAGGGGTTTTAAATCGATTTTTCAAAGAATAAGGGTTATTAAAATTTTGAATTGATTAAATTTTAAAATAAATAGATGGATAAATTTTTATGTTTTAAAAATTTATATTTTTATAAAATATAACTTAAAAGAAATTTTTAACAATAATAGGTTTTTATAAAATAGTTAAATTTGGTTTTTGGGAAGTTATTATTATTAATGGTTTATATAAAGGATTTTATAAATGGATGTTTTTAAATAAAAATTATTGAAGTTATAGAATAAATTTATAAAGTGTTAAGTTGATGTATAACATGAATTTCACTAGGATTTATAGATTAATAAATGTGAAATTTATAAAACGAATGGTTATTGGAAAATTTTAAATTTATAAGTTATTAACTTATAGAAATGGATTTGGGCATTAAAAAGGGGAATTTCATAGAAATTGTTAATAAATGAAGATTTCATTAGTTGAAATTATTATAAACCATAAAGAAATCTTGTAAGTGATAAGATTTTAAATTGGTGAAGTTCAAAGGAACGATTTGGTAAATAAATAATATTATAAGTATTTAACTTACAATATGGCTTTTGGGTATGAAATTGGGTTATGTAAATTGCATCGGATTAATAAAGGAATTTATAAAATTGGGGTTTATAATAGAAATGGAATTTATAAACTATGTTTATAAATTTGAAATCCATCGAATTTGATAAATTGAAATATGGGAATTTGTTAAGTGGGCTATATTCACTATTTTGAATATTGAATAGATTATTAAATAAAATGGGTCTGTTTTTGGGAAAGGAATGTTTTAAATGGAATTTAAAACGAATTAAAGGTGTTTTAAAATGTATTGAGTATTGAAAACATAGATTTCAACATTGATTGTTGAAATAGACGTTTTCGAGAAACAGAAGGGGATAATTTGTATAGTATTGGATTTATATATCTATTTTTAATTTCAAATCCATATACTAGTGTTTTTGGGTTGTCGTAACGATGTTTTACGCAACATTCGTTTTTAACCCAAATAAATGTGAATAAGGGAATGTTTTCTTAAAGAGAATGGAATAAATACTTAACTATGATTTAAGTATATGGAATATTTTCAAATCGTTGAAAATAAATAAATTTGTGAATTACTTATTTTTAAAATAAGCATGGGAATGGTTTTCTAATATGAAATGGAACGGTTTTTGTGAATTCACCTTTAAGGTAATTGAAAGCAAATAACTTGAAATCGATTTGGGAATCGTATGCTGGTAGATGCTTGGAATTTAAATCCACCTTGGAATTTATGTATATGAAGGGAAATTTGTTTAAAAATAAATGTTGATTTATTTTTAAATTTGAAAATATAATTTACGAATTTGGAACGTAAGTTAAAATAAATCGGTAAAGATTTATTTGGTGGTTTGAAATTTGTTTCAAAAGGTATAAATGGTTAAGGTGATTTGAAATTAGTTTTCAAATGGTTAAGGTGATTTGAAATTAGTTTTCAAATGGTTAAGGTGATTTGAAATTAGTTTTCAAATGGTTAAGGTGATTTGAAATTAGTTTTCAAATGGTTAAGGTGATTTGAAATTAGTTTTCAAATGGTTAAGGTGATTTGAAATTGGTTTGCAAATGGTTAATGTAATTTGAAAATTGGTTTTCAAATGGTAAAGGTAAATTGAAAATTGGTTTTTCAATTGGTTAAGTGTGGAAAATTTTATCGTGAAGTGGTTTTGGTAAAACAAATAACTGGGGCAATTATTTGGAAATGGTGTATATATATATATATATCTTGTGAAGATATTTTTGGGACTTAATAATTTTGGAAAAATTATTTGGAATCTGATGATGTGGCGCATCTTTATTGATAGTTAAATAACCGACTATCAATATTTACCCTTGGATGGTATTGATTGTGTTTGTTTGGAATTGAATGCACACTTATTTTTAAAATAAGCGCTCGCTATTCGGTTTAGCCGGGAGAGGACCTTTGTGTCATATATCCCATTCCGAATATGCGATACGTCGTTTGGATTGCATTTGAAGACCGGTGTTGAAGACCGGGTATTTGTGAAAACGATAGGATGACCTATCGATTGTCTCCGCATCGTTAGCTACGATATGGAGATTTCCTTTGTGATGGGAAATTTTATCGGGATTGTGAATACCCGGATTGCAAGGGCTTCTTTGGAAGTGCCTTCGGTTCTGTTCGAACCCGGAACAGACTTGTATGGTTACGTGTCTGACATTACATTTTGAGAGATAGAGCAGATTTCTTTCAAATACATTTCTGTTGGTGGCGGAGAATTTATTCTCTTAGCTTAACACCCTTCTCTGAGACGTACGAGCTCAGAGGTTATGTAGTTGAAGGTTATCAGCGATATTTCCCAATCTGGTAATGTGGCATGCTGAGTGCTGCTGTGTGATGATCATTGGTTGGTCATTTGTGATATGATCATTTGTTTGATCATTTATCTTTGTGATTATTGCTTTGGTCATCTGTGGACCCAAAGCATGGCTTTGTTGCACAAAGCGTAGCTTTGTGGACGAGACTTCGTCAGGACCTCACTCCCCGGAAATGGTCGAAACAGGAATATGCGGCAAGGTTATGAGGGTCGCGCCCTTTAGGGTATGTCATTTCCTTCTGGAAAAGGGTGGTATCATGGTATGGAGCCCAGATATTTACTCATGTGGAAACACTATATCTATTTCTGTGTGGTGTTGTTGGTATCGAGCGCTCGGATAAAGGTCCCAAAGGACCGGGGGATGACATATTCGTGTAGTAGTTACCTAGTTACAGAGGTAACCCGGCCTTGTGTTGGCAGAGATCTAACCGTAACGTTAGTTCTCGGGACGTCCCGCCAGAGGCGATCCCATGTGGCAGTAGGAAGTTCCTTAGCCTGACCATTTGTTGGAAATCCATTCATCCAATACGTGCCTTGTACGGTTTTAGTTGTAGAACCTGCCATTTAACATGGCAGCTATAGTAGGCATAGTATCATGGTACCTATGCTGGCTAGGATTTATATTATACTTTCGAAATATTTTCCACTATGCACTAGTAATAATATCAAAGAATTTTTCTCGTAGTAAGCATGTTTGACTATCATAAGGAGAAATCTCCCCCATGTGTGCGTTTGCATTGTGTGTGTGCCGGGAGGCCTTATGGTAGTTTCATTTTCCAAAAAGCATTGCGGATTTCGAAATTTAAATTTTCTTGTTGCTTGTTTAAAGATAAACTGTTTTGAGTTCTCACACCAGTCCCATGACTGACCTGGAGTTTATTGTTCCTTTCCTAAACTCTGGGTGCCCACTATTTTCCACACGGGCAGTCTAGAGTTAGGTTATCAGGTTATTCTGGATTCGGGAGTTGCTGTGCAGATCTGGAGGCGAGCCAGATAGCGTAGTCTATTATCTATTGTATATAGTATTTCTTTCCGCTGTTGTTGTCGTACACTCTGATTGATGTAATGTAATGTGATGTAATGTATAAAATGTATAGTTCTTTTGTTTTAATGAATATTCATTTATCTATTATATGTTGTTCCGCTGCGACTGTGAGATTCTGTTATTGTTTCTCGTTCTGTTACTTGTTTTTCTGTTTTCTCTTCTCTTTCTTTTCTTTCTTCTTCTACCTCTTTCTTCTTCTAAAACCTTAACGGTTCGATTTTTCGGCAACGAAAAATCCCGATCGTTACATTTGGTATCAGAGCTTATGGTTAAGCGACAACCTGCTCTGTTGGGTGTTACTCATTAGAGATAGAGTCAGCAGTACTCTAGAATGAGTGTGAGTGTAATAATAGATATGAGTGCGTATTTGTTAGTGAGTATAAAATTGTTTTATATTGTGATGATTGGTTTGTTGAGTGGTATATGAACCTTCGTCGGCGCAGCCTCGAAAACTGAATCGAAGAGGTTTCTAAACACTTGAATAGAACAATTCGACACAATATTGTTTTAAATTGGGTAAATGAAATAATTTTGCCTCGATTATATTTTATATATAAAGAGAAAATAATTTTTCAAGAATTATTGAAGTGTGTATATAGTTGATTGCTTGGTTGTTGTAAATGATATATATAAATATAAAATAATTAAAAGTTGTTTGAATGAGCTAATAAAAGCAACTATTGTAAAAAGAATAATGGTATAAACCAATGAATCATAAGATGAAATTATAATTAATAATGATTTACAATTGTAAGATAATCATGTATGTATATAAGAAGTAAAATTATATAAGTAAAAGGTTTATAAAAGTGATTTATGAATAGAAAGAAAACTTTTTGAAAGAATAATTAGCATTGATTTCACTATTGTCACTGGGAAATAATAAGGGTGATGACTGCAGCATCATCAGTATCATTTTCGAGTTTCTATGTGATGGATTTGCTACAAAAATGAATTAAAAACTGAAGTTTTGTTGTAATAAACAAATTTGAAAATTAAAATTCAACTTGAAGTTGATAAATATAAGTGAAAAAGGTTTTGAACTTATAATATAAGTTAGAAGTTGAATAATAAGTTTTATAACTTATTAAATGGGAAAATGTAAGTGAAACCAGTTGTTGAAGTGGTTAAACAATTAAGTTAAGTAAAATGGAATATGAATTTGAATATTGATATGAATTTGACTTAAGTAAAAGTTAAATAGGATTTACTTTGGGATTTAAAATCCGAATTGAATTGATAAGTAAAGCTTAAGTTTATTTGAACAAATGATGTTAAATGGAATAACTTAAGTGAAGTTAAAAAAAAAAAAAAATTTTTTTTTTTTTGACCTTTGTATCAAAGTTAAATAATCAAGTGAATTAAATGATGTAAATAAAGTTGAAATGGAATGCAAGTTAAGTAATATTGAAAGAATTGATGTTAATATCAAAGTAAGTGAATAAAGTGAGTAAATGAAATTGTTAAAGGTGTGAACTTAAGTTATATAAATGAAATTCAATTTTATTTGTAAAAAAAAAAAAAAAAAAAAAAAAACTAGCAATTGAATTAAAGAATGGATTGAATGTTAATCAATAGAATATGAATGAGTTGATATGAAATGATGCATGCAAGTGTAAATTCATTTGAAAATAGTTGAATAATAGAATGAAAATCAATTGAATGTTAAACCAATTGGAATTAAAACAGTTGAACCAAATTGAATGTAAGTAAAACGAATAAAATTTGGTTGTATTGGATGTACATTGGTCGTTATTGCTTGTTGGTTGATTGTATGTAAATTCATTTAGTGTTAATGAAATTGAATTAGCGCATTTGAAAACTATGTAATTGAATTCAAATTGAATGTAAAGTAAATGAATTTGAATAGAATTGAATTTGATTTGGGCTGAATATGAACCAATGTGAATTTAATTAGTGAATGTAACTAATTGAAACGAATGAATTGAATATGCAACTTCAATAATAAACCAAAAATGTATAAGAAGCATGTATTGGAAATTTTGTAATTGAATTGGCAAAATGATTTGAATGTTGATGTTGGAATTGGATACTATTACTAGTATGATATACAGGTATATAATGGAATTGGGATTTTGGTTATGAAGTTAAATTGAATTGCTCAACAAAAAGGTACGTATTTCAGTTTTTATATGAGATTTGGTGATTTCCTTCTCCAGCCACTTGGCTTTCTTTTTTTCTTTTGATTCTGAGGGGCCGTGATGCCATTTTGTAGTCGTACCGATCTAGCCGCGCAAAGGAGACTCTGGCGAAATTTTTCGAAAATTTAGGGAGTTAGAAAAATTTTGAGAAATTTTGAAAGTTTGAAATTTGAATTTAAATTTAAATTTAAATTGTTAAGTAAACGAAGTTGTTTGAAACTTATAATTGAATTGGGAAAGCTAATTGAAATGATAGTAAATCCTTAATAAAAAGATTGTTTTGAAAAGTTAGTAAAACTAATTAGCTTTGGAAAAATAATAAACGGTTTAGGATTTTTCTCCTTAACTTGCAATTTCGAGGACGAAATTCTTTTAAGGGGGGAAGATTGTAACGACCCAGAATTTTTAATAATTTAAATTTGAATATTTAATTAATTTTAAATATTAATAAGTGAATTTTTGGAGTCGAATAAATTTTATTTTGAATTTTGGATTTAATTTTGCAATTAAATCGATTTATTTAATAGTGAGATTCCACAAATAATTTAATATTGGGTTAAATATGATTGAAAATGATTTGGAAAATTTTATTTTATCATATTTAAGTTATAGAAATATTTTGGAACTTGTAAAACTGAATTTGGAGTTAATTTGTAAAAATTGAATATTTTAATATTTAATTATCGACTGAAAAATAGCCAATTTTTGAACAGTCTCGGAATTGAACGAAACAAGTTCCATTGGATCCGTAATAGTTAATTATTATCGGATTTCAATTTTCGTAGCAATCGGAGTTGTCGTTTGACCGTGGCAGCTCGAAACGCATCGATATCGTTTTAATTTTAATTCGGCGAGTAAAAATAGCCATTTTTCAAACGGTCTCGGATTTCGACGAAACCAGTTTCATCGGATCCGTAATGTGATATTATTGTAAGATTTCAAATTTCAAGTCGTTTGGATTTGTCGTTTGTCCGGTGCAAGCCAAAACGCCTAGAAATCGTTTAAATCGGTTTAATTTTAAATCGACTGTTTATTGCCGTATCTCACACATATGATGGAATTAGCTTCCGAAACTTGTTCCATTGTGTCCGGAATGTGGAAAAACCTTAGGATCGCCTGTCGGCACGCGTTGTTTAGAGATTGTTTGAAAAAGTTGCTTTAAAATGACTTTAATATTAAAATATTATTAAAAATGCTTATAAATTCACGTTTTTTGAGGAAACCCTAGCCTATTTGCTCCAGCCGCCGGCCCTATCATCAATGGCTGCGAATTTCACTTCTTCCTCTCCAATTTTCTTCAAATCCGTAAGGAATTACGAAATGTCTTCAACTACAAACTCGTAGAGGACGTCAAGATCTATCATATCAACGGTCAAGATCGCGAATAGCTTCACGAATCAACGGCAAAGGGGATTTGAAGGGCGCACGTTCATGGGGCTGTATCTCAGCAATGGCAAGGCCGAGCTTGGCCTAGCTCTGGCCGAAGGTGGCTCTTGTCATAGGCTACAAGGTGGCGCTCTCTGATCGATGCATAGGCGAGTGTGGTGGTCGCGAATTCAAGCCCTAGATTTGTGCTTATGGGTTTTGGTGTGCGTTTTTTTTTACCTGGAGAGAGAGGCCGTGTGCGTGAAGAGAAGGTGAGAGGGAGGAAGCTAGATGTGCGGCCAGGATCAATTTAGGTTGAGAAATGTAAATTAATGTTGATTTATTCATATTTAAATCGTGTACAAACTTTAAACTGCGATATCTTTTTGCTGCGAGGTCCGATTTGGGCGAATCAAAGTGCGTTGGAATCGTATGGTCGCGCTCTTCGCAATGCAACTAGTTTGGAGTCGATTGGAGCTCGTTTGAATTTCGGATAAAATTAAACGTTCGTTTAATTTTATTCGGAACGAACGCCGAAACCGGAAATAAAATCAAGGTGAGAACTCCTCACTCAATCGAAAGGTTTTGTTTGAAATTTTAAATAGTTAATGTTGATTGATGATTGCTGATTGATTGTGTTAGTAGATATAGTAGGATATATACTATATATAGCGATATATATATATTGGCATATGTATATATCGGATTTGATTTCCCGCCTCGTATAGCGGATGAGACCCTATTGCGCCGTTATTAAGCGGAATATTTATAAAATCCCATATACCGCGATATTCCACCTTGAAGTGGAATTGGTATTGTGCTAACGTCTGTGGATGCAGGGTAACAGGTTGGAGGGATCCAACTGGATTCCTCACATATTTATTTGTTTATAAATATTATGTTGATTGTTGATAATCACATTGATATATGATGTTATTCCCGTGATTGACCATTCGATGTCGTTGCATCATCGGATTCTAATTTTTAAATTAAAAATAACGGTTTTGAATTTAAAAGGGGTTTTAAATCGATTTTTCAAAGAATAAGGGTTATTAAAATTTTGAATTGATTAAATTTTAAAATAAATAGATGGATAAATTTTTATGTTTTAAAAATTTATATTTTTATAAAATATAACTTAAAAGAAATTTTTAACAATAATAGGTTTTTATAAAATAGTTAAATTTGGTTTTTGGGAAGTTATTATTATTAATGGTTTATATAAAGGATTTTATAAATGGATGTTTTTAAATAAAAATTATTGAAGTTATAGAATAAATTTATAAAGTGTTAAGTTGATGTATAACATGAATTTCACTAGGATTTATAGATTAATAAATGTGAAATTTATAAAACGAATGGTTATTGGAAAATTTTAAATTTATAAGTTATTAACTTATAGAAATGGATTTGGGCATTAAAAAGGGGAATTTCATAGAAATTGTTAATAAATGAAGATTTCATTAGTTGAAATTATTATAAACCATAAAGAAATCTTGTAAGTGATAAGATTTTAAATTGGTGAAGTTCAAAGGAACGATTTGGTAAATAAATAATATTATAAGTATTTAACTTACAATATGGCTTTTGGGTATGAAATTGGGTTATGTAAATTGCATCGGATTAATAAAGGAATTTATAAAATTGGGGTTTATAATAGAAATGGAATTTATAAACTATGTTTATAAATTTGAAATCCATCGAATTTGATAAATTGAAATATGGGAATTTGTTAAGTGGGCTATATTCACTATTTTGAATATTGAATAGATTATTAAATAAAATGGGTCTGTTTTTGGGAAAGGAATGTTTTAAATGGAATTTAAAACGAATTAAAGGTGTTTTAAAATGTATTGAGTATTGAAAACATAGATTTCAACATTGATTGTTGAAATAGACGTTTTCGAGAAACAGAAGGGGATAATTTGTATAGTATTGGATTTATATATCTATTTTTAATTTCAAATCCATATACTAGTGTTTTTGGGTTGTCGTAACGATGTTTTACGCAACATTCGTTTTTAACCCAAATAAATGTGAATAAGGGAATGTTTTCTTAAAGAGAATGGAATAAATACTTAACTATGATTTAAGTATATGGAATATTTTCAAATCGTTGAAAATAAATAAATTTGTGAATTACTTATTTTTAAAATAAGCATGGGAATGGTTTTCTAATATGAAATGGAACGGTTTTTGTGAATTCACCTTTAAGGTAATTGAAAGCAAATAACTTGAAATCGATTTGGGAATCGTATGCTGGTAGATGCTTGGAATTTAAATCCACCTTGGAATTTATGTATATGAAGGGAAATTTGTTTAAAAATAAATGTTGATTTATTTTTAAATTTGAAAATATAATTTACGAATTTGGAACGTAAGTTAAAATAAATCGGTAAAGATTTATTTGGTGGTTTGAAATTTGTTTCAAAAGGTATAAATGGTTAAGGTGATTTGAAATTAGTTTTCAAATGGTTAAGGTGATTTGAAATTAGTTTTCAAATGGTTAAGGTGATTTGAAATTAGTTTTCAAATGGTTAAGGTGATTTGAAATTAGTTTTCAAATGGTTAAGGTGATTTGAAATTAGTTTTCAAATGGTTAAGGTGATTTGAAATTGGTTTGCAAATGGTTAATGTAATTTGAAAATTGGTTTTCAAATGGTAAAGGTAAATTGAAAATTGGTTTTTCAATTGGTTAAGTGTGGAAAATTTTATCGTGAAGTGGTTTTGGTAAAACAAATAACTGGGGCAATTATTTGGAAATGGTGTATATATATATATATATCTTGTGAAGATATTTTTGGGACTTAATAATTTTGGAAAAATTATTTGGAATCTGATGATGTGGCGCATCTTTATTGATAGTTAAATAACCGACTATCAATATTTACCCTTGGATGGTATTGATTGTGTTTGTTTGGAATTGAATGCACACTTATTTTTAAAATAAGCGCTCGCTATTCGGTTTAGCCGGGAGAGGACCTTTGTGTCATATATCCCATTCCGAATATGCGATACGTCGTTTGGATTGCATTTGAAGACCGGTGTTGAAGACCGGGTATTTGTGAAAACGATAGGATGACCTATCGATTGTCTCCGCATCGTTAGCTACGATATGGAGATTTCCTTTGTGATGGGAAATTTTATCGGGATTGTGAATACCCGGATTGCAAGGGCTTCTTTGGAAGTGCCTTCGGTTCTGTTCGAACCCGGAACAGACTTGTATGGTTACGTGTCTGACATTACATTTTGAGAGATAGAGCAGATTTCTTTCAAATACATTTCTGTTGGTGGCGGAGAATTTATTCTCTTAGCTTAACACCCTTCTCTGAGACGTACGAGCTCAGAGGTTATGTAGTTGAAGGTTATCAGCGATATTTCCCAATCTGGTAATGTGGCATGCTGAGTGCTGCTGTGTGATGATCATTGGTTGGTCATTTGTGATATGATCATTTGTTTGATCATTTATCTTTGTGATTATTGCTTTGGTCATCTGTGGACCCAAAGCATGGCTTTGTTGCACAAAGCGTAGCTTTGTGGACGAGACTTCGTCAGGACCTCACTCCCCGGAAATGGTCGAAACAGGAATATGCGGCAAGGTTATGAGGGTCGCGCCCTTTAGGGTATGTCATTTCCTTCTGGAAAAGGGTGGTATCATGGTATGGAGCCCAGATATTTACTCATGTGGAAACACTATATCTATTTCTGTGTGGTGTTGTTGGTATCGAGCGCTCGGATAAAGGTCCCAAAGGACCGGGGGATGACATATTCGTGTAGTAGTTACCTAGTTACAGAGGTAACCCGGCCTTGTGTTGGCAGAGATCTAACCGTAACGTTAGTTCTCGGGACGTCCCGCCAGAGGCGATCCCATGTGGCAGTAGGAAGTTCCTTAGCCTGACCATTTGTTGGAAATCCATTCATCCAATACGTGCCTTGTACGGTTTTAGTTGTAGAACCTGCCATTTAACATGGCAGCTATAGTAGGCATAGTATCATGGTACCTATGCTGGCTAGGATTTATATTATACTTTCGAAATATTTTCCACTATGCACTAGTAATAATATCAAAGAATTTTTCTCGTAGTAAGCATGTTTGACTATCATAAGGAGAAATCTCCCCCATGTGTGCGTTTGCATTGTGTGTGTGCCGGGAGGCCTTATGGTAGTTTCATTTTCCAAAAAGCATTGCGGATTTCGAAATTTAAATTTTCTTGTTGCTTGTTTAAAGATAAACTGTTTTGAGTTCTCACACCAGTCCCATGACTGACCTGGAGTTTATTGTTCCTTTCCTAAACTCTGGGTGCCCACTATTTTCCACACGGGCAGTCTAGAGTTAGGTTATCAGGTTATTCTGGATTCGGGAGTTGCTGTGCAGATCTGGAGGCGAGCCAGATAGCGTAGTCTATTATCTATTGTATATAGTATTTCTTTCCGCTGTTGTTGTCGTACACTCTGATTGATGTAATGTAATGTGATGTAATGTATAAAATGTATAGTTCTTTTGTTTTAATGAATATTCATTTATCTATTATATGTTGTTCCGCTGCGACTGTGAGATTCTGTTATTGTTTCTCGTTCTGTTACTTGTTTTTCTGTTTTCTCTTCTCTTTCTTTTCTTTCTTCTTCTACCTCTTTCTTCTTCTAAAACCTTAACGGTTCGATTTTTCGGCAACGAAAAATCCCGATCGTTACATTAGTCGGGTTATATCCTCCGTATGAGGTACGTTTATTGTTTATTGTTAATTTTCCTTTATTTTCTGCTTGGTTTCTTACCATGTCAAATATCATCTTTATGTAGTATGCTGCTAGATTGGACCAGGCCAGAGTTTCACTTGGTGTATTTCGCGATATGACTCTTGCACATACACACACCATGCATGATATGTACATGCAGCATACACAGATGCTAGAGGCCCAGATTGATCAGCTATCAGCTAGACTTGCTGTATATGAGCCTTTCGGATCACAAGGCGGAGGTGATGCTGGTCCCAGTGGGTATGATGCTGGTGGTTTAGATGAGGACGATGGGGATGATGAGGACGAGGGGGATGATGGGGTGACGACGACGACGATGGAGATGATGATGGTGGTGATAGCGATGATGATGGTGATGGAGATGATGATGATGACGATGACGATGACGATGACGATGACGGAGATGATGATGATGGTGATGATGCTGACGACGATGTTGCATCCCTTTAGCTGTATACCTTTTAGTTTATGCGTAGTAGACGTTTTATTATATGTTGCAGTTCCTATAGCTTATCTACTTATGTCATTGTTTGAGTATACTGTGTATTCTTTATGTTTATATACTTTCACTTTCTTGGATTTTGGATGATAATGCTCGAGTATACTGTGAATTCTATATGTCTATGTATACTGTGAATTACACATGTTGGTGTATAATGTGAATTGTATATGTCTGTTTAACTATGAATTATATATGTTGGTGTACAATGTGAATTCTATATGTTTGTGTATACTTATAAGCACTAACTAGTTACTAATAAATATACAAAAAAACCAATAGTGACAGTAGATAGAAAACTTATAAAAACCTACTCGTGACATAAAAAAACTACTAGTGAGGCACATGAACATAGAACACTGATTAAAAACGACACAGTAATAATAGACCACAAATATGAAGAAACTAGGCGTTACATAACCAACAACAGCATTATCATTTGAAAAGACAATTCAGAAAGCTCTCGACACATTAAATAACGTTACATAACCAACTAGCAATATTGTTATCTTAAGGCCATCCAAATCTTTCTAGCCAGTTTTGACGTATGAAGTACGCATCATGGGCTAAGAAAGGCGTGCGATATTTTAAATTGTATCGACCGTCATAAGTCGAACGTGTAGTCTCAAACACATTTTCCAATATTACCTCATTAATAATCTTTGTATAACGCGTGCATGCCCTAGTAATCTTTGTAAACCGAAAAAAATGGACGCCCATTAAAAAAAATGGACGCCCATTAAATTCAGATCTACGTTTTGCTTATATTTGAATTTGGGAAAGTGAGCTGTTTGATTCTAAGGGCATCTCCCGTGGTAATAATGGATTGGGCCCCAGTGGCCAGGCGTCCATTTAATGGGCGTCTTGCCTCAGGCGTTCATTTAATGCGAACGTGTAATGCCTCAGGCGTTCTTCTCTTATTTTTTTTGGTTTATTTTTTTTTTAAATTAGAAAATTTAAATGAAATGCCGCCACGTCCAACCAAAATCGCCCGAAGAACGGTTCACAGACATCCAGCGGAGCAAGCTGAACCATTACACGTTCCGCCACCACCTGGAGTTTCACCCGACGATCTGTTCTACATGAGCTGCCAGATGGTTATCGGCATAGAGCCGAAACCGCTTTGACGACCATACAGTTATAAATTACAAATTACTATAACTTGTTATTTTAATATGTACATTACATACTCATATTAAATAACCCTTACTGTGTCAAAAATTGTTAATTCATAAATCATCTATAGGACCATTACATTCACTGTCGGGGTAGTTGGGCTAAGTGCATTACCCAGTTTTATGACCATCTTCCCGGTCCTATTATTGAGAGGCTACTGGCTAGTTCTTTTGGTATATTTTTGTCGATTAGACCTGTTCAGTCCTTTGATCGACCTCTCATTCAGGCATTAGCTGAGAGGTGGTGGCCCACCACGCATACGTTTCATTTTTCAGATTTTGAGCTTGGTATCACCCCAGTTGATTTCTACATGTTTACTGGGATTGAGATTGGACGACATGGTCTTCGACCTTTTCCATTTGATGATTTATACGAGTCGCCCAATTTGTTTACAGTTTTTTACCACTGATAGATGTTACCTGCGTAGCTAGTGGTTCTGTTAAGTTGACTTACTTGCAGCAGTACATCACCAGTTATATAGCTAGAGTCGATATGATGGATGCAGTTACTAGAGCATTTTTGTTGTACCTGTTTGGTTCGACCTTTTTTCGAACCAAAAAGGTACGGTTAGACTATGCTATTTAGCATCTCTTACCAGATTAGACAAACTACATACTATTGACTGGAGCACAGCGATATTAGGCACCATATATACCGCTCTAGATTCATTTGCGCTTGGCGATGTCAGGCAGATGTATGATTTTTGGTATATGTTGCCGTTATGGTACTACGAGTACACGGCAAACATGCATCACCGCATCCAGGACACGGCTAGTCAGGCTGCTGAGCATTACTTCCCTAGGATGAGACGATGTGAGACTATGCAGCACGTACATCATGTCCCCTTAGGTGTACGACATGACTTGATGGAGGCTAAGTCACAGCTTGATATGCGTAGTCGAGGTAACATCATTCGGACTCCTTGGGCCTCACATTGGACTCATCTAGCAGATGCAGGTCTTCTGGTGGACGACCATCCCTTGATGATTGTGTATTCACTATCTACACGTAGGGTTGTTTTGCATACACCTGCATTTATGCCTATGTGGTATTTGGGAGAGAGATGTGCTTATCAGATTACGGGTGATCGTCGTATACCATATGATCCTTTATCTTGTGAGGACATGTTTGGTAGACATAGGGTGATCGGCGATCAGTACTTAGATGCTCTACGACAGGCTGGATAGTAGTACTTTCTTCATCGATGGGGATTACGATGCTTATTGGGCTAGTGTAGCACCCCGTAGATTCATCGTACCAGATTATGTTCGTGGGGTCAACTCTGATCATATAGGATCTCATCTGGCAGCCGGTAGAGTTCAGGTACCGCAGGTTTCATTTGACCCGATTCCGTCACAGTTCTCCCAGACTCCCATGCAGTTGGAGCCTGATACTACTTTTAGAGCATATGACGTGACAGGTACTTTGATTGAGCAGCCTTTAGTCTTTCCATGTCACCCCGACTATCCTGGTGTGCCTTCAGTCGGGTTATATCCTCCGTATGAGGTACGTTTATTGTTTATTGTCATTTTTCCTTTATTTTCTGCTTGGTTTCTTACTATGTCAAATATCATCTTTATGTAGTATGCTGCTAGATTGGACCAGGCCAGAGTTTCACTTGGTGTATTTCGCGATATGACTCTTGCACATACACACACCATGCATGATATGTACATGCAGCATACACAGATGCTAGAGGCCCAGATTGATCAGCTATCAGCTAGACTTGCTGTATATGAGCCTTTCGGATCACAAGGCGGAGGTGATGCTGGTCCCAGTGGGTATGATGCTAGTGGTTTAGATGAGGACGATGGGGATGATGAGGACGAGGGGGATGATGGGGATGAGGATGACGACGATGGAGATGATGATGGTGGTGATAGCGATGATGATGGTGATGGAGATGATGATGATGATGACGATGACGATGATGATGACGGAGATGATGATGATGGTGATGATGCTGACGACGATGTTTCATCCCTTTAGCTGTATACCTTTTAGTTTATGCGTAGTAGACGTTTTATTATATGTTGCAGTTCCTATAGCTTATCTACTTATGTCATTGTTTGAGTATACTGTGTATTCTTTATGTTTATATACTTTCACTTTCTTGGATTTTGGATGATAATGCTCGAGTATACTGTGAGTTCTATATGTCTATGTATACTGTGAATTACACATGTTGGTGTATAATGTGAATTGTATATGTCTGTTTAACTATGAATTATATATGTTGGTGTACAATGTGAATTCTATATGTTTGTGTATACATATAAGCACTAACTAGTTACTAATAAACATACAAAAAAACTAATAGTGACAGTAGATAGAAAACTTATAAAAACCTACTCGTGACATAAAAAAACTACTAGTGAGGCACATGAACATAGAACACTGATCAAAAACGACACAGTAATAATAGACCACAAATATGAAGAAACTAGGCGTTACATAACCAACAACAGCATTATCATTTGAAAAGACAATTCAGAAAGCTCTCGACACATTAACGAAAGTTACATAACCAACTAGCAATATTGTTATCTTAAGGCCATCCAAATCTTTCTAGCCAGTTTTGACGTATGAAGTACGCATCATGGGCTAAGAAAGGCGTGCGATATTTTAAATTGTATCGACCGTCATAAGTCGAACGTGTAGTCTCAAACACATTTTCCAATATTACCTCATTAATAATCTTTGTATAACGCGTGCATGCCCTAGTAATCTTTGTAAACCGAAAAAAATGGACGCCCATTAAAAAAAATGGACGCCCATTAAATTCAGATCTACGTTTTTCTTATATTTGAATTTGGGAAAGTGAGCTGTTTGATTCTAAGGGCATCTCCCGTGGTAATATTGGATTGGGCCCCAGTGGTCAGGCGTCCATTTAATGGGCGTCTTGCCTCAGGCGTTCATTTAATGCGAACGTGTAATGCCTCAGGCGTTCTTCTCTTATTTTTTTTTGGTTTAATTTTTTTTAAAATTAGAAAATTTAAATGAAATGCCGCAGCGTCCAACCAAAATCGCCCGAAGAACGGTTCACAGACATCCAGCGGAGCAAGCTGAACCATTACACGTTCCGCCACCACCTGGAGTTTCACCTGACGATCTGTTCTACATGAGCTGCCAGATGGTTATCGGCATAGAGCCGAAACCGCTTTGACGACCATACAGGTATAAATTACAAATTACTATAACTTGTTATTTTAATATGTACATTACATACTCATATTAAATAATCCTTAATGTATCAAAAATTGTTAATTCATAAATTATCTATAGGACCATTACATTCACTGTCGGGGTAGTTGGGCTAAGTGCATTACCCAGTTTTATGACCATCTTCCCGGTCCTATTATTGAGAGGCTGTAGGCTAGTTCTTTTGGTATATTTTTGTCGATTAGACCTGTTCAGTCCTTTGATCGACCTCTCATTCAGGCATTAGCTGAGAGGTGGTGGCCCACCACGCATACGTTTCATTTTTCAGATTTTGAGCTTGGTATCACCCCAGTTGATTTCTGCATGTTTACTGGGATTGAGATTGGACGACATGGTCTTCGACCTTTTCCATTTGATGATTTATACGAGTCGTCCAATTTGTTTACAGTTTTTTACCACTGATAGATGTTACCTGCGTAGCTAGTGGTTCTGTTAAGTTGACTTACTTGCAGCAGTACATCACCAGTTATATAGCTAGAGTAGATATGATGGATGCAGTTACTAGAGCATTTTTGTTGTACCTGTTTGGTTCGACCTTTTTTCGAACCAAAAAGGTACGGTTAGACTATGCTATTTAGCATCTCTTACCAGATTAGACCAACTACATACTATTGACTGGGGCACAGCGATATTAGGCACCATATATACCGCTCTAGATTCATTTGCGCTTGGCGATGTCAGGCAGATGTATGCTTTTTGATATATGTTGCCGTTATGGTACTGCGAGTACACGGCAAACATGCATCCCCGCATCCAGGACACGGCTAGTCAGGCTGCTGAGCATTACTTCCCTAGGATGAGACGATGGGAGACTATGCAGCACGTACATCATGTCCCCTTAGGTGTACGACATGACTTGATGGAGGCTAAGTCACAGCTTGATATGCGTAGTCGAGGTAACATCATTCGGACTCCTTGGGCCTCACATTGGACTCATCTAGCAGAATGCAGGTCTTCTGGTGGACGACCATCCCTTGATGATTGTGTATTCACTATCTACACGTAGGGTTGTCTTGCATACACCTGCATTTATGCCTATGTTGTATTTGGGAGAGAGATGTGCTTATCAGATTACGGGTGATCGTCGTATACCATATGATCCTTTATCTTGTGAGGACATGTTTGGTAGACATAGGGTGATCGGCGATCAGTACTTAGATGCTCTACGACAGGCTGGATAGTAGTACTTTCTTCATCGATGGGGATTACGATGCTTATTGGGCTAGTGTAGCACCCCGTAGATTCATCGTACCAGATTATGTTCGTGGGGTCAGCTCTGATCATATAGGATCTCATCTGGCAGCCGGTAGAGTTCAGGTACCGCAGGTTTCATTTGACCCGATTCCGTCACAGTTCTCCCAGACTCCCATGCAGTTGGAGCCTGATACTACTTTTAGAGCATATGACGTGACAGGTACTTTGATTGAGCAGCCTTTAGTCTTTCCATATCACCCCAACTATCCTGGTGTGCCTTCAGTCAGGTTATATCCTCCGTATGAGGTACGTTTATTGTTTATTGTTTATTGTTTATTGTCATTTTTCCTTTATTTTCTGCTTGGTTTCTTACTATGTCAAATATCGTCTTTATGTAGTATGCTGCTAGATTGGACCAGGCCAGAGTTTCACTTGGTGTATTTTGCGATATGACTCTTGCACATACACACACCATGCATGATATGTACATGCAGCATACACAGATGCTAGAGGCCCAGATTGATCAGCTATCAGCTAGACTTGCTGTATATGAGCCTTTCGGATCACAAGGCGGAGGTGATGCTGGTCCCAGTGGGTATGATGCTGGTGGTTTAGATGAGGACGATGGGGATGATGAGGACGAGGGGGATGAGGATGACGACGATGGAGATGATGATGGTGGTGATAGCGATGATGATGGTGATGGAGATGATGATGATGACGATGACGATGACGATGACGGAGATGATGATGATGGTGATGATGCTGACGACGATGTTGCATCCCTTTAGCTGTATACCTTTTAGTTTATGCGTAGTAGACGTTTTATTATATGTTGCAGTTCCTATAGCTTATCTACTTATGTCATTGTTTGAGTATACTGTGTATTCTTTATGTTTATATACTTTCACTTTCTTGGATTTTGGATGATAATGCTCGAGTATACTGTGAATTCTATATGTCTATGTATACTGTGAATTACACATGTTGGTGTATAATGTGAATTGTATATGTCTGTTTAACTATGAATTATATATGTTGGTGTACAATGTGAATTCTATATGTTTGTGTATACTTATAAGCACTAACTAGTTACTAATAAACATACAAAAAAACCAATAGTGACAGTAGATAGAAAACTTATAAAAACCTACTCATGACATAAAAAAACTACTAGTGAGGCACATGAACATAGAACACTGATTAAAAACGACACAGTAATAATAGACCACAAATATGAAGAAACTAGGCGTTACATAACCAACAACAGCATTTTCATTTGAAAAGACAATTCAGAAAGCTCTCGACACATTAACGAACGTTACATAACCAACTAGCAATATTGTTATCTTAAGGCCATCCAAATCTTTCTAGCCAGTTTTGACGTATGAAGTACGCATCATGGGCTAAGAAAGGCGTGCGATATTTTAAATTGTATCGACCGTCATAAGTCGAACGTGTAGTCTCAAACACATTTTCCAATATTACCTCATTAATAATCTTTGTATAATGCGCGCATGCCCTAGTAAAGTTTCTGTATGCAGTCCTGAGCTCTTGAGCCGTACGTCTGACTTGAGAGCCCACGTCATTGTTGTAGAGTTCAGCCAGAGTGTCCCAAAAATTAATTACCATTGACTCCTGATTATCGCACATCTCATCGGTTTGAATGTATACTGCATAAGCAACTTCAATTCATGAGACGTAAATGTCATGTTGGACAATGTAGTTTGAATAATGTTAGGTTTTAAAATGATTTAAACATATAGCGATTTGTGAATTTATATAATGGATGTTCCTTCTCTCCTCTCAACAAATCAGAGAATCTTTACCGAAAAATGAACGTGGCTACAGTACGTGATTTGACCGCACACTGACACGCCTTCTCTCCACTCAACAAAGTATAGAATCTTGACCGGCAAATGAACGTGGCTACAGTACTTGATTTGACCACACATTGGTCAACCTTCTCTCCACTCATCATAGCAGAAATTCTTGACCGGCAAATAAACGTGGCTACGGTACGTGATTTGACCGCACACTGACCCCCCTTCTCTCCACTCAACATAGCAGATATTCTTGACCGGCAAATGAACGTGGGTACAGTACGTGATTTGACCGCACACTGACCCCCTTCTCTCCACTCAACATAGCAGATATTCTTGACTGGCAAATGAACATGGGTACAGTACGTGATTTGACCGCACACTGACCCCCCTTCTCTCCGCTCAACAAAGCAGAGATTCTTGACCGGCAAATTAACGTGGCTACAGTACGTGATGGTGACCGCAAACCGACCCCCCTTCTCTCCACTCAAGAATTAGTCATATATATATAACCATATGGATTTCATACTTGTTCACCACAATTTAGTCTAACAAAACATTCAAATATCAAACAACTATCCTCAAATATCAAACGATGTCTGGATGTTTACTAAAAGCTATATTGGTATGCGACAGTGACTCGGAAGAAGAAGCGTACGCGTTAGCGCATCAACAAGAGGAGGAGGAACTAATGGAGATATACCGTGAAGCATACGGATTAACTTCTGGAAAACATGGTGGTTCCGTCGTGGGTCGGAAATATATCAACCGTAACCAGCAAGCATTTCGAAAAACACTTATGCAAGATTACTTTGCCCGTGATCCAACTTACGGTCCATAGATGTTTAGACGATGATTCAGAATGAGTCGTCCATTATTTATAAGAATTCTCGAAAGTGTTCAGCAGAATAATTATTATTTTGTTTTTAAGCAGGACGCTGCAAAAAAACAAGGTTTGAGTGGCCATCAAAAGATGATTACAGCTTTGAGGATGTTAGCATACGGTACACCTGCTGATGCCGTTGACAACGCATATCGTATTGCAGAGAGTACAACATTGGAAAACCTAGATCACTTCTGTCAGTCTGTTGTGGACATTTATGGGATGTAATATCTTCGTTCTCCAAACGAGGCAGATGTAACGTGCTTGCGTGAAATGCATGAAAGCAAGGGCTGACCTGGAATGCTTGGAAGTCTAGATTGTATGCATTGGGAGTGGAAGAACTGTCCAAAAGCTTTTCATGGAGCATATAATGGCAAAGAAAAAGAAACCAACTATCATCTTAGAAACAGTTGCCTCTCATGATTTGTGGATTTGGCATGCTTTCTTTATAATGCCAGATTCTCTTAATGACTTAAACGTTGTCGAACGATCTCATTTGTTTAATGATTCGGCACAAGGTAAGTCAACTCCCGTATCATTTACTCTTGGTCATAACACATATGAGCATGGATACTATTTAGGAGATGGAATTTATCCCAAATGGAGTACGATTGTAAAGACATTTGCAAACCCAATGACGGCAAAACAGAAACAATTTGCTGCAATGCAGTAAGGACAAAGGAAGGACGTAGAAAGGGCGTTTGGGGTCCTACAAGCAAGGTTTGCAATGGTCAGCAATCCATGTAGATTATGAAAGAGATCAAAAATGGCTACAATTATGTTCTGTTGTATAATTCTGCATAATATGATCATTGAAGATGAACGCGGTATGGATTATCCTGATTTCGAATATGAGGGGGCAAGACAACCCCCCGAGTTGTTTCGCACAGCCACGTTACGAAATGAAGGACAATACGCAATTCATGACGATCATCATGAAGTATATCGTAATGCAACTATTCATAATAGACTCCAAAGGGATTTAATAGAGCATATTTGGAATTCTCATGAAAATCAGTAGTTGGGGATGGTGGATCTTTGTTTAATTACATATGTTTGCCTTTTTATTTCTGTAACGAAGTGTAGAATGCTTCAATTTTTATGTTTGTAATATCATTTATATTTGATGAAGTAAATCTATATTGATATCTACATAATGCATCGAAAAAATGATATACCATTGAATATTGTAAAACTGAAAATAGCACTTGATTGCAAATATGAACTGAAGGTACATGGATATTTAAACTGCAATAACTAAAAATATCACAATAATACGTCAACTATATGTGTTTCGTTCCAGATCTACTCTCAACAATGCGTTGTTTGTACTCCATCCAATATTGCATTGTAATTGGATCCATTCCGGTGACATCCTTTCCATTACTAAGGTCTCTTGGCGCTGACGCTCTAGCTCAAAGCGGACCTTCTCAATCTCAGTCAGTTCTTTTAACACGGCAAGCTTTTCTGTACTTCCTTTTTGACGTTCTGCATTTTCTCTTGCATGTTTTTCATGCATTAGGGCTAAACGAGAATCGATTTGAGATTGAAAAGCAATTTTCTTCTTAGCTGCTCGTTACCCCATCGGTCTAACGTCTTCATCAAATGCGGGTACTGCTTCTTCGTCTTCGTTATCTAGGCATACATTTGAGTCTATATGAGAAGAATTGTCTGGGCTAGAATTGTAATTAGATCTACTTGTTTTTTTCTTCCCCTTCGACTTCGTCTGGACATCTCTTAAGCTTTTTGCGGTGTTTGAGCTCCATTTTTGTTGACTAACAAGCAAGTCATAGCAGTTTGCAAACTGATAGTAGTGGGGTTTCTTTGTACCATTTTCTCTTGCAAATAATTTCAAGAACTGATCGTTCGCCATTCTCTTCTACAAAAACAGAAACACAAAATCATATATTAACAAAGTGATCAGAAATGAAAGTAAATTAAAAATCATATTTTACAAAACGCTACCAATTCAGCTTCGCCACCCATTCCACTTGGATTTGCTGTTCTTATTTTGTGGATCTGCGACTCGTAGAATTGTGTTTGTCGATTAATCTTTCCAAAACGACCCGTGATTGCAAACATTGACCTCGCCTTTTCAACATGTTTTTTATTGTACGCGGTCATGACTTTTGCCCAAAACGCCTCTCCACTTTGGTCGTTCCCCTTTACCGAGTCGTTAGAAAAATGACAGCAAATATAACACAAATCCTTATCTTCGTCGTCAGACCATGGAGCAGAAGAATGGAACGATAGAGGGGGACGGTTTGGGGATGAACATTTTGAAAGGGTTGAGAATCTAAATCCCAACTATCCATATTCATCGCTTCGGTATATGATTGAAACGGATGAGACATACTTTCAATATTAAGGAATTGAGAATAGAATTGTAATAGAAGAAGAGATGTGTGTATTACAATCTGAATATTATTCCGATATATGTAGGGAAATCATAAATATGACCGTTTATAGCCGTTGTAATTTTCAATATGACTGTTTATAGCCGTTGTAATTTTAAATATGACCGTTTATAGCCGTTGGGGGTCAAAATATGACCGTTCTTAGCTGTTGGAATTCAAATGCAGGGGCCGGTTATAGCCGTTGGAAGACGGCGGGGGGTGGAGGAGGGGGGGCTTGGGCGCCCATTAAATGGGCGCCCAAGCCCAGTTCAGGATTCTGAATCGAATCCTGAACTTTCAGCTGAATTGTCGCCCTGAATTTGATGACTGAAGAGAATTTTGATGAAAATTCAGTATGTAATTTGACCACTGGAGATGCCCTAAGCAAGTGTTTGATTTAGAGCGGAGGGAACAAAATTTTTAAGCGGTCAAATGAAAATCCAAAGCAATTTTAAGATGAAAGTACAGAGCGGGAAAACTAATTACGTATAAATTAGTTTTCAATCTTTAATGAAGTCATTTTTAAACTTCTACTATACTCCATTATTTATGAATTAAGAATTATAAATTATTAAGTATAAATTATATATCATATGACATATATTTTTCTTTATACATCATTATTATAAATTATTGATTATGATTAAATATTAGTAAACATTTATACAAATTAATTTTTTTCTAAAAGTAATTATAATCGTATTTAAATTATTTATTAAGATTATTATTGTAAAAATCAAGGCTGATTCAATATTTTACCACTTAATTATAATTGAATATCAATTATTGAATACTGATTATTGTGTATATATTATTAGTTATTAATATTAATTATTATTCATCAATCATTAATTAAATATATTACTAAACGGTAAATTAATTATTTTTTAAATTAAACTATAATATTAATTACTAAAATTGTTTTTACAACCTTTTATAACAACTGGCAAATTAATTTTTTTTATAATATGTAACTATTACAACTATCGAAAAAAAGGTTTATGAAAATTGGCATCTGTTGGTGGTGACCATACGAAATGAACAGATACCTTCCCAACAGTCATACTTGTTTGCTGTTTGAATTCAAATTCAAAAAGGAAACAATATGTGCTATTTTTGGATGGGGCATTGCCCCCTGTACCCCCGTGACCTGACCGGCATTGCCACCCCCATGGACCCCACTTCGTAGTGGCAATCAATTTAAACAATTTTATGAAAAACTTTCAACAAGACTTGGTTTTTAATTATTGATTATTTAACGGTAATTATTAATTACTAATTACTAATTCTTACTTATTACTTCTTAATTATAATTGAATATTACTTATTAATCATTAAAGATTACTTATTAATTATTAAATAGTAATTAATTTAATAGAAATAATTAATTATTAAATATTACTTCTTATTTATTACTTATTAATTATTACTTCTTAATTATAATTGAATATTAATTATTCAATAGTTTAATTATGTAATATTAATTATAATTGAATGTTAATTGGTAATTATTATTAAATATTACTTCTTATTTATTAGTTATTAGTTATTAACTATTACTTCTTAATTATAACTGAATATTAGTTATTTAATATTAATTATTTAACATTAGTTATTTAATTTTAATTTTTAATTTTTAATATTAATTTTTTCTAAATTTTATGGATCTTTTTAAATTTTAGAAAAAAATTATTTCTATTATTAAACTGTAGTAAATAATTAATATTAATTAATATTAAATTATTTAAATATTAAATATTAAACATTAATTACAAAATATTAATTATTAAAAGGCAGTGACTAATTATTTAATATTAATTATTTTACTAAATTAATAACATTTATTAATTATTTAATATCAATTAT
Source organism: Allium cepa (assembly GCA_030765085.1). Lineage (NCBI taxonomy): Eukaryota > Viridiplantae > Streptophyta > Magnoliopsida > Asparagales > Amaryllidaceae > Allium > Allium cepa. The sequence continues at coordinate 853,553,633 of CM060940.1, read as the reverse complement.
TAGTTATTTAATATTAATTATTTTACTAAGTATTAATAATATTTATTAATTATAAGTCATAAATATTCGCTATAATTTACTAATTATAAATAATTAACTATAATAAATTATTAATATAAAAAACAAATATTGATTATATATAATAATTAGTAATTATAAATTATTTATTAGTAATCATTAATCGTGATAAATTATAAATAATACCTATGTACATTATTATTTATAATTATTAATTATGAATTATAGTAAGTACGTCTAAATAATCGATGATAATGATGATTAATATTAATATTATTAATAATCAATTATTAAAAATTAATAATTAAGAATAATCAATATTTTTGAAGAAAGCATTGTAATTTTAATTATCAAAAATCGGTAACAAGTTTATTACAACAGGCATTCTATGGCTGTTGTAAAATCGACATCTATTACAACGAGTAAAAGAAAATAGTTGTAAACTAGCAAACATGTATGAAAACCGATATCTATTACAATAGGCAAAAAACCATTGTAATAGGCATATATTACAACGGTCAAATTAAAAACGTTATAATATGTGTTAGCACTAGAATTGGTCACTAACACCCTTAAGATAGATTATGTAGAGAGATTAATGAAGAAAGTAAATTAAAACAGAGAATTGTATGCTAAATTAAATGCAAAGACAAGAACACCGGATTTATAGTGGTTCGACTTAACTGCCTACATCCACTTTGAAGTTAATTTTTGTTGCTTTACTCAAAAATTGAATACAGATACAATCCATACACCAAGTACTTGAATACAAATGCTAAGTAAAGAGAATGAATCTTGAATACGTCAGAGTCTCCTCAGTGTTCTCGAAAAAAAGTCCCTTTCACCATGCCCCTGCCCCTCTATTTATAAAAGAAGATGGGTTGGACTTCCCTCATGGGCCTAGGAGTTAGATACCATAGCCCGTAGTAAATGACTTCTGTACGTCGGGCCCCAAATGCCGAATGGCAATTGCCGAACCACGTACCCAGGCCGAACGGCATTCGTATGCTGAACGAGGAAGATATGCCAAATGGTATCTGCATGCCGATTGAGTCAGTGTGCTGAGTGAAGAGTGTAGGCCGAACGAGACCTGTACCGATCGAGACTTGATGTCGGTCGAGAGGAGTTGCCTAACGACCTTGCTATGCCTTGTGAGAAGAAATGCCAAACGACCTTCCTATGCCGAATGGCCCTTCCATGCCGAATGATGCTCTTATGCCGAACGATGCTCTTATGTTGAGCGAGGCTTGGATGTCGAGCGAGGCTTGGATGCCGAACGAGGCTGGATGCCGAACGAGGCTAGATGCCGAACGACGCTCTATGCCGAGCGACCTCTTGATACCGAACGGTGCTCTATGCCAAGCGATTTGTTACTTGGTCAAGCCAACGGGTAACACTTGCCCCCCAAAAGTGTATCATGTGGACGAACATGATACGGTTTGAACCATGAGCACTCTGTACCTTTCTTTAAGCTTTTGTTTTGTTTCATCAATAGTGATCTCCTTAATGTCGAATGAGACATTGAATGCCGAACGACATATGGATGCCGAACAAAATACGGATGCCGAACAACATACGAACGCCAAACGACATTGAATGCCAATGGACATTGATGCCGCGCGAGGGAGGTGCGTTGACCGGTTCTACCGGTCACTGTCCATTCGTCTTCCCTCGTTCCTATATAACTCAATACTTCTCTTCTTTTCCCTTTTACTTTTTACCTCCGCTTAAACATCCTTACAAACTCGTCATCTTTCAGACTTTTGCCAATATCTAAACTTCTCTCAATACTCCCGAATCCTTCGCGTTACCTTCCGACTATTCTCAACAACAAATCTGAGTGGATTTCGCTTCTAAATCGAGCACATCGCTGAACCTCGACCCTTTCTTCTAGGCATGAACCATTTACCTGCTCAACTCTCCCTAATTAGGGATTTAGGACAGGACATGAATTTACGGCCTTCCTCTAACCCACGAATACGCGTAGATAAGGAAGATATATCTGAGGTTTAGGCGAGCCTTAGGATTAGATAGAGTGGAGGATGAAAGAGGGCGTTGGCTCAGTAGAAATTGGTGAGGGTTGATATGATCGATAGAAGGTGGCGTGTGAATTAGAGGAGAACATATGGCCGTGGCTGAACTCCGCATGCCGAATGGTGTGAGGGAGTGTAGGAGTGAATGTCGAAGTTAGGTTTAGCATGTCGAGCGATGTGGCTTGGTATGACCATGGCTCGGCATAACACCCTTATGCCGAATGAGGAAATAAGGAGCACAGGAGATAAGTAGAAGTTATGGGCAGAGCGTCGAGCGATGCGGCTTGGCACGTCTTGCCGAACGACCCATCTGTGTCGAGCAGTAGAGAGGGAGCATAGGAATGAGGTTGGAGTTAAGGGGAAAGCGCCGAGCGATGCAGCTTGGCATGACTGTGGTTCGGCATGCCTTGCCGCATGCCGAATAGTGGAGAGGAAAAGTAGGAGAGTGGTGTACATATGACAGTCAAAACCATCTCAGCTTGAACTCAATGCATTGTTGACTTAACACACCTCTTATTCCCGAACATATGACAGTGGACAAGGATGGACTTAAACAATTAAGCATATCGGACAATCCAGACCGATAACTCTCTTGTTTTGACAACTATGAACCTGAATTTAACTTGCTTAAAACAGTTAATAACCTTCCGTAAACAGCGTTGATGCCGAGTTCAAAACATAAACCATCTTACGATAAGCTCTCGTATACGGTCAGCGATGACGGTCTTCGAAGATGATAGTTCGAAGCCTAACTTCATTTCATCAATTCTGCGACTTTTAGTTTCTTGGCACTTATACTTGAATGATTGCACCAGTTCACACACCATACGGAGGGAGTATTTTGTTGTTAAGTCTAATGTCGATTGTCAATTATAGTTCAAACAGGTGTTTCATTAGATTCAACACTCACTAGAGATGTCTAGGAAATCTAGCTCTGCCACGATCTCGAACAGACCCGGACCATCTTCTCAACAAGAAGTAGTTGGATCTTCAAATCCATTGACTACTCCTGCACAAGACATGCCGAGCCACACGACCACATCTGTCGACTTGGCTCCCGATGCCTTGGATGCAGTGATCTTTTTAGACGATCCGATCGATTCTCAAGCCTCAACGATTAACGAAAGCATGCTTCGCCGTATATGCTCAGTACATGGGATTCCTTTTGATGATGTATTGGTTCCATCAGGACAGGATCGCCCTCACTTGCCTCCAGTCGGATATGCAGCCTGCAACAGATTCATGTGTTGGGTCGGTAGCATGCGCCATTCAACTCCTTTCTTCACGACCTGTTGTAGTATATCAAGATCACCCCATCGCAGTTACATCTAAATAGCCACGCGTTCCTTTATGGCACTTGATTCTCTTCATGAGTGTCCTTTTCAGGCTCCCGACTCCCCGTGATATTCGCTATATCTATCGCTTCAAGAGACTGTCAGATAGCCCATCTTTTGTATTCCTCGAGCCGCATAGCAAGTGTCACATTCTGACTGGGGCATGGAGCAAGTTCGTCCAGTATAAGCAGGAGTGGTTCTACGTGCATTGTCCTTCCGGATTTACGAGGAGATGGGTGGAAGGGAGTAAGTCTTTTTTCTGGATCGATACTCGTGTTTGGCGGAAACTGCATCTTTTCTAACTCTTTCTTTATTTTTACAGGTATCAACCCATGTCCCGAAAGCTTCGAGTATTCTGAAGCTGTCGAAGCTACCCGAGCTATCCTCGCAGAAGACTGGGACATCAGGTCTCTTATTTCAAATGAATCGCTCTCGAAGTTTGGGCTGTTGGCGGAAGGTCGCCGAATAAGCCTCCCTCAAGGCGTCACTATAACCAGGCCTGCTTCGGGCAAAGGAAAAAAGCAGGCCGGGTTTCAGCACATAACGCTCCTGACACACTAGAGGAGGGGGAGATTAAAGAAGCCGAAATGCCCGAAGTACAGGGTGAAAATGTTAGTCCCACTCGGGACCCGATAGTCGAGGTTCATGATATCGAAACGACACCTTCCCCTTCGAAGGTAAAGAAGAAATTGACCTACAACCTGATGAAGAAAACAGTGGATGGAACTTCTAAGGTCACCCTTATTCCAGTGGAGAGAGAGCCTTCCTCACAACACTTAGAGAGTTCTTTGAAAGGCCTGTCAAACCTCACTATACCTGATGATCTGCTTAACTATGGCTTCGACGATCCAGAGGTCCTTAAGCTTCATTCGCCCACGAGAGGTGATACAAGCGCTCAAGCCCAAAACTAGGGAGAAAAAACTCCTATTAGTAAAGATAAAGAAACTGGTCCATTGGGGGAAAACACTAGGACACACACGGACACGTGCACTTCACCTTGCACTTAAATTTCTGCCATCGCTATACTCTTTTCTAACTTGTCGTTATTTCAATTCTGTTCAGGTGATATGGGGTGTACACATGGACTCGATCGTCTTCGTGGGTCATCCATCTTTCACCACTCTGGACAGGATTCGGGCTCCGAAAGACGTCGGGATAGAGATGATGACGGGATAGGGATTATCACTCCCGGGATTCATCATCTCGAAAGAAAAGTTACCATCAGTCTTCATACTATTATAATCCTCCTTCTCACTCGGAATAAGGCAAAGAAAAATACAGCCACAAGGGGTCCCAATCCAATGTCCCCCGCGATCAACACTCTGGTTCAACTAGCATACGGCAATCTCGGAAACCTCGTAAGAAAACTAAACTTTCAAAGCCACCTCCCTCTTCTCTCGCAACAAATCCGACGATATCGGAGAGGCTAGCCGAGCTTAACGCTAAGTTCCCCAAAATCTGCTTCGATGGTCTGAAGTTCCTCCCGGCGATTCATCACATTCCGGGACACGTCAAACAGAGCGCCGTTGCTTGCAACAACGATGTTTATGTTCAACATGACGCGTTGTCTATCTAGCTGAAAAAGTCTTGGAAGTCTCTATGGAGCGTCAACACGAAAGTGACCGCCTGAAGCTTGAATCCATTCACGATAAAGACATTATCAAATCTCAGGATGAAGAGCTCTTTTCGTACAAATCTCAGCTCGAAGCCGCCCAACAAAGTGCTAAAGATACTGCGGAGGTCATCAATTGTCTGGAAGCAACTCATAAGAAAGAAATTGATGAAGCGGCCAACGCTGCGGGGCCTGGCTTTAGAGAAGGATTCAGTTCAGAAGGAAAGGGATGCATTTGACCTCCGAGTCAAAGAGCTGGAAAATCAACTCCGCAAAGAAAGAGAGGAGAAAACTGCTGCCCAGGAAGAGTCGCAACGATATTGCGACGAGATCGTTGCTACGCGACTCCTAAAGGCAAAGCTCGACGACGAGCTCTCTAAGGTCGAGATGCTGAAGGATGAAGCCCGTGAAGAGGGCAAGTGAATAACATCCGTGGAGATTGACTCTCGCCTTGAGGCGACAACAGAGGCTGGCAGGGAAGAGATTAAATGCATGTTCGACCTACTTATAGCAGAATACAAAGCTCGCATCTTCATGCATCGGGACTTAACTTTTCTTGACGAGGGCTAGCTCGAATCTCTAGCTTAAGCATGGAAGACTTTAATAAAGATCAGGAAGGTCAAACTAGGCACCAAAGAGGTTGATGAGGAGGCTTTGGTGAAAAAATTTCTCATGGGAAACGAGCCTTCAGACTTGTCTGCAGCGAAGGCCCTTTATTACAAAGGTTCCTCCTCACCAAAAGGAAAAGATGTCATTGTCGGTCCGTATGAAACCGAATCTCCAGCCCTTCCTCCTACTCAATCGGTTGATCGGCCAGTACTCGATCCGTTCGAACAACATGCTGGTTATGACCGGGAAGACCTTGGCCTTGGTATTCACGCTCTATCTCCTATTCCAAAGGGTGAGACTCCTTGGACGGTTGAGAGCCAACAAGAAGCCAGTGTATTACTCTTATTCTTAAAGTTAAAAGAGCCTTCGTTTTCGACGAAAGGTTATTGTATTCTAACGTTTGTCTCTTATGATTTTGCGCAGGTCGCTCTGACCCTGAGCCCGCTCTGAGAAGCGGTAATGCCAAGGAGAGGAAGGAGAAAATGAGAGAAACTACTCGCGCGGGAGAGACTCTCGGTCCAAATGCTCAAGCGATTGAGGCACTTGATGAGGATAAGTCTGAGACTTCATCTCCTGTCGAAGGAAGTTATGAAATTGAGATCACAAGCGCCTCTGCACACACTTCTAAAATGAGCATGAAAGAGCATTTCGTGGAGGAAAAGAAAAAGACAGCTGATATCAAAGTCGATCCTCGAGTCATGGATTTAGATGATCCTTTAAACAAGCCTTTGAAGGTCATCCTCCCTGATGGGTCCAGGCCACTAGAGGTCCCTCATTCTTCCTCGATTCTTACCTTCCGCTCAAGAAAAAGTCTAAACGAAAACACGTGGGGGAAGAGTCACCTGAGAAAACAAAGGAGGAAAAGAAATCAAAGAAGTAGCTGTTACACTCGTTCAACGAGAGTCAGCTTAGATTATGTAATTATTTTATTTATTTTCATAGCCAATGTAGATAGACTTTCGACCTCAAGTTTTGGAGGAGTTGTAGTTGAACCCCATTTTGGATTAATAAATAAAGTTTAGTTTCTTTATCTTTCAAATGACTTTTGTTGTTCAACTTTCTGTATAACCGTGGTCGAAACCCGAGCTATTGTGAGTTATATAAACTCCAATCCATTTTCATATAATTCAGAAATTTTTTGGAGTTGTACATCCCCTATTTTCACGCTTCAAGTACTTAGAATATTTTTTAGTCTGTATGTTTGGGACTTGATGTCTTCAACTCATTTGCACTCTAGTCCGCACTCTGGGGACTTAGAGATTTTTAGTCTTTTATACTCTAGTCTGCACTCTGGGGACTCAGAGTACTCCAGTCTGCACTCTGGAGACTTGGAGATTTTATGTCGTTTATACTCCAGTCCGCACTCTGGGGATTCAGGGTACTCCCGCACTCTAGGGACTTGGAGAATTTAAGTCGTTTATACTCTAGTCCGCACTCAGGGGACTCAGAGGACTCCAGTCCGCACTCAGGGGACTTGGAGATTTTTAGTCGTTTATACTCTATTCCACACTCTGGGGACTCAGAGTACTCCAGTCCGCACTCTGGGGACTTGGAGATTTTAAGTCGTTTATACTCTAGTCCGCACTCTGGGGACTCAGAGTACTCAAGTCCGCACTCATAGGACTTGGAGATTTAAAGTAGGTTATACTCTGGCCCGCACTCAGGGGACTTAGAGTACTTCAATCCACACTTAGGGGACTTGGATAATTTAAGTCGTTTATACTCTAATCTGCACTCTGGGGACTCAGAGTACTCCAGTCCGCACTCAGGGGACTTAGAGAATTTAAGTCTTTTATAATCTAGTCCACACTCAAGGGACTCAGAGTACTCCAGTCCGCACTCAGGGGACTTGAATATTTTGAGTCATTTATACTCTGGTTCGCACTCAGGGGACTCAGAGTACTCCAGTCCGCACACAGGGGACTTGGAGGTTTTAAGTCGTTTATACTCTGGTCCACACTCAGGAGACTCAGAGTACTCCATTTCTCACTCAGGGGACTTAGAGATTTTAAGTCGTTTATACTCTAGTCCTCACTCAAGGGACTTAGAGTACTCCAATCCGCACTCAGAGGACTTGGAGAATTTGAGATCGTGGATAGTCGATTCACATCCACCCTAAGTTGACAAGCAAGGTCGATAGATGGATGGATTCATCCTCCTCGAACTTGGTTTAAATATGGGCGAGGTTGTTAGGAGGATGGATCCACCCTCCTCGAAACCACATTTATGAACTTATACTCCAGTTCGCACTCTGGGAATCTGAAGTTCGTAAGAGGATTGTCGTGTATCAATCCAATTTAGTCTCTAGTGCAATGGCTTGCCCCCGGGTTTTTCTTGACGAGTGACAGGTCGTTTCACAGCCACTCTCTCTTTGAGCAAATCCCTCTATTTGACGGAATTTAGCTCTTTGTGCATTGTGATAGTTGTATGACATATTCAATAGATCACAGCTCTGGTGCGAAGAGACGACATTTTATTGTCGAAATAAGAAAATATGGCAAAGTCAGTTGCATTGTTATAAATTCAAGTTTTGGAATGCAGAAACAAATTGCAAATGACTAATATACTAAATAAATAAAGCCTGCCATTTGCAGCAGTGGCGAAGATCCTCGCTGTTGCAGGCTTCTGATAAAGTAGGACCGCCAATGATTGCTAACTTAAATGTGCCATTTTCGAGCTTTTGTTCAATCACGTATGGGCCTTTCCACGTTGGTTTTATGTGCAAAGGTACCGAGTAGATTCTTTTATTGACAAAATCATCGAGCTCGAAGGTTCGGGATCGGACCTTGACATTGTGCAATTGGGGGACCCGACTTCGATACATGGCTGCTCTCAAGTCGGCCTGATCCCCATGAACGACTCCAACGCCATTAGCGGTAGGAAATTTAAAGTCAGGCACCATGGTGCAATAACAGCCTTGAATTCAGCAAGGGCCGGTCGGCCCAAGAAAGCATTGTACGACGAGTCTATGTTCAGTACAACAAATTGCAACATCCGGACTCTCCAACATTCTCTAGTTACCAACTCTACTGGCATTTCCACCATCCCAATGGGTCTGGTTTCATTCCCGTCGAAGCCATAAATATGGAATTGACAAGGCTTCAAATCTTTGGCCTCCGTCTCCATTTGGTCATAGGCTCGCTTACATATTATATTCACATAACTTCCACTGTCAACCAGAATCTTCTTCATCCAAGCATGACCTACTTAAGCTGATATGACCAGTGGATCAGTAGTTGGGGCTCCGAACCTGTTAGCATCTCTATTTCGAAACACGATGTCGTCGGTCAACGTTTTTTGTCGTTTGGTCGGGGCTCTATCCTCCAAATTACTACGACACTCGAAATCCACACGCCTAATGGATCCGGCATACAATTTTCCTTCCTTCCAGCTTTGGTCTGCTAGATGAGGACCACCACTAACTGCATTTATTATCGATCTCCCGCCATTACGAGCGAGTTCCCCTTGTCTTGCTTGGTTGGGCGTATTATTCTGATTCGATGGGCGTGCACCTCTCGACTGTGGCGCTTGTACAAACTGTTCTAGCTTCCTTTCTCTTATCAATTTCTCAATGAGATCTTGCAAATGATGACACTCGTTTGTATTATGGCCGTATCTCTCGTGACATCTGCAAAATTTATCTGTTTGGATTTGTCTCTCCGATGGCTACTTTGGAGTAGGTTTCTTGTATTGGATAGTGTTACAAGTTTGTAGATATACATTTTCCAGCGATGTATTTAGAGGAGTGTATTCGTTGTAACTCGGAATCCTCGCTTCCATTTCCCTGCTTCTCATTTCTTTCTGGGATTTCCTCCTCCAAACCCCTTAGATTGTCTAGGTTTGTTCTGGACATTGACTTGAACTTTTTCTGAGTTGTCACCGGATTGTTTTACGGCGATATTGCTTTTTACGGTCTCCTGAACAGGCCTTGGTGCTTTATCTCGCCTTGTCCACCTGGCTTTCTCCCTTCTTATGAACTGATGAGCCTTCAAATAGAAACGCTCCAACGTAGTTGGAGGCTTTCTTGCCAACCAATCTCCAAACTCTAAATCTAGATCTACTCCTCGCGTTACCGCCGTTAGAATTGCGTGGTCGCTAGGGTTGCTAACTTCAGTTGCCGCAACATGAAATCTCTGCAAGTACTCTTTCATTGACTCCCTCAGAGCCTGGATTACACTAGATAGGGACATCACATCCTTGGGACGAGTGGCAAGTATCTTGAATTATTCTACAAACTTCATTGCCAACTCATCATAGCTGGATATAGACCATGGGGAAGTCGAGTGAACCACATGGTGGCGATTCCGGATAAAGTGATTGGGAAGCATCTACACTTGGTTGCATCATTCGCTCTAGCCGAATCCATCATCCATTCATACCTCATCACTTGTTGCCTGGGGTCGGTCTTTCCTTCATAGGTCGGGATAGTTGGCATGCTAAATTTCCTGGGTACTCGGCCTGTAGAATAGTATCTGTGAATGGAGTACGACTCCTGGATATCCCTAAATCTTCATTGGTCAAGCCTTGATTCTCTCTCATCAACTGTCTGACCATAGCTGATAAGTCTGGAGTTTGTATAGAGGATGGAAGGTTTAGACTCTGTTCTATGGGACCGCTCAGGTTGGTGTCTCCTCTACTGGCGGTCTGCCAAACCTGTATCTTGGGGACCAGCTTCATTGGGGTCTTGATGTGACGGACGTCCAGTATCCATACGTGCTCTAGCTCCTAAGTTTCTGTAACGCCCCACCCTGAGACCCACATTAACAAAGAGAATTACTGGGTAATTCTGTCTGCTACTGCAGAGAATAGAGCTAGTTAGGAGCGACCATCTATAGCATTGTCTTAAATAACTATTGAATACGTCGACAATTGTTTTCTATTTTTTTTTGATACTCAAGTGGATTGACATATCCAATAAATACTTAATACAAAACTATAGGTGGCTAATGGATCTATCAGAACAAAATATAATGATAGAATGCATATCATATCACAGAACAGTAATCGTCATATATATAAATACATATACATGGATACATCCCAGTATAATACAAAACGATATACAAAAGTGGTCAGAGACCACACTATCTACATCGATTGAAAATACACATCAGAGCCAAGCGGAAAGAAATGTATACTACACAAAAATGCTAGGCTGATATCCAAGCAGATGCATCAAAGCTATGTCCCGAAACTGATATCTAACCTGAAATAACTCGGTTTGACCCGAGTATAAAATACACGGGTCGGTCTAGCTAAAACAATCAGTTAGTAAGGATAGGCGATAATATGAAGCATAAGATACAAGGTAATAATTCTTCTCAAATGAGAAGAGGCAAAAGAAAGAACAAATACTCATGACTTAAGTGAAACAATGTCACTTAAGTATACAAAGGCCTCAAAAGAGGTAAACTCAACAATAATACTCAAATAATATAAACATCATCTCATATCATCGGCGGCATCCCAAAATATATACATGGTTTACATGAACCAAATCTCTTTAAAAGGAGAAACATCAATACAAACTCTCACCAAAATGGCAAACATAAAACATTCTCATATAGGATGATTCAAAACTCAAATATAGAAGAATCTCCAAATTCAATTATACCTCTTCTCCTCGGTATACATTTATATAAATCTAAATCTCAACTCGCCAAACTGGCAAAACCCAAAATATCCTACAAAATCATGAAATCATCTAACCTCATAACTCAAGGAACTCGATAAGAGTTCAAAACATCATAAATGAAATCACCATATACATAACATCTCATATAGCACTAAGCTATCGATGTAATAAAACATCTTAAAATGGTGAAATCACAATAAAACAGAAAACCCAGATTGGCCATATCCCCGATTGCAATGTTGAAGCAATGCTGCACGTGCTAAACTCAAACGGCCGAAGCCTCAGACAAGGTTGCTAACACCTCTCAAAGCAGTTCGTCCTTATGACAAGGTTGCTGACACCTCTCCAAGCTGTTTTGTCAGCCCTAACAAGGTCGCTAACACCTTCCAAAGCAGTTCGTCCTCATAACAAGGTTGTTGACACCTCTCCAAGCTGTTTTGTCAGCCCTAACAAGGTCGCTAACACCTCCCAAAGCAGTTCGTCCTCATGATAAGGTCACTAACACCTCTCAAAGCAGTTCTGTTAGGTGAACATCGTGAATGTGTCACAAACTCACGGATAGGAACCCAAAAAGTGTTAACGTGTGTCCCATACCACACGTTCACACTTAGCGGTTTACTAGCCGCTAGTCGATGCCACACTGGAACATCATAAAACTCAAAAAATCATATCTTGCCTCATCTCATTGGCGAATGATAAAGAGACACCATACTCGTCTCATCTCATCGACAAGTATTAAATGGCATCGTAATTCGTCTTATCTCATCGAAAAATGAAAACATCGTGATGGTTCCTCGTAAACCATAAATCTCAAAGTAGAAATCTCAAACCATAAAACTCGTCAAATATTGGCCTTCCTAAATAATTCCTAAATATAGGAATTATAATCTCAAATACCCGCCATAAATTGGCTAAGTAACTCAGAAATCATAACCCAGATAGTTTCGATCGTACAAGTCCGGAATTAACCGAAATAGTAAACGCACATGTCCCATATCACGTGTATTACTAAATCATTTAATTCTCTTTCTCATACGTTCGAATAGTGCAAAATTGTGTGTTTTATATTTAAAATAGTTTACTAGAGAAAAGAATTTTTAAAACTTATTCCCGAAAAGATTAATAAATCCAATATTTGAGATTCCTTTATTATAGGAAATAAATAGATTTTATATTAGAAAATAATTTTAAAATATTATATAATAATAATTTAAAATTTCCATTTATTTCAAAAAAATCACTTCAAAATTATTTAGTGAAAACCATGCTCGAAAACAATGAAAAACAAGAAAGATAACTCAAGACCGATAACTTGAATTCAAGACGAATTCAATTCAAATTTAACCCAAAATCAATTTATATTTTATTTAAATTTGGGTTTCAAATTCTTCAAATATAGCTAGCCTATTGATTGGCATCATAGCTCTCAAAAATTCTCAAAACAACATTAAAATCGAATAAGAATGGAAGCAAAATCAAGCTAATACAATTCTAAGTTCAATGAATGTTTGTTGCTGTCATCTTGCTCTCCGGACAGCAACATTCAACCATAATTTCGACCAAGCAAAATTTCAAATTATAGAAAACACAAAGAATAAAACTTATAGCACATGATCTAAGCTTTTCTAAACATCCAAAATTATTAAATTCGGTTAAGAAACGAAGAAATTACGTCTAATTTTGTTTCAGCTTCAAACACAAATCAAATATATATTTTGCTCTCGGAATAGCTGAAAGAAAATTCAATTTTGACATAGCTAACTTCAAAATTACAGAAAACTCAATACATGAAAATTGTAGATAAATGATTTAGCTTTGAACAAAAAAAAATTCATTTAATTCGGACAAATGGTTCAAAAGTTACAACTGAAACAATTTCTCAGATTTGAGTTTGTTAATTCTGCCATTTAATCAACAGGCTAGCGACAAAAAAACAAGTTTTGAACATTTAAATTTCAAAATTATGCAAAACACAAAGCATAAAAGTTGTTCCTTATAAAAACTCCTTTCAAATAAATAAAAGCTCACTCAATTACGACTTACCAATAAAAAGTTATGATCATTTTTATTTCAGATTTCAACTTAGAAAATTGACACAGCAAAGCATGTATCAGTTTCAAACCCAATTTTGATCCTTTAAATCACATAATTTTCAAAAACATACAACATGAAAGTTTTAGAACATGGTCCCGAATTTCCAGAACTTGAAGAATTATCATATTTGGACATCAAACGAACAAGTTATGATTAAATTACCAACAACACATAACACAGAAAGTTACAATTTTACAATGACAGGACAGCGAATTTGTATTAGATTTTCCGACCATCCGTGCTCAAAATTTGCAAAAGTGTTTAACATGAAAGTTATCACACTTTCTTCAAGATTTCCAGAACTTCAAAAACAATCAAATTCCGATGTAAAACGAAAAAGTTATACCCAATTTACTGACAGTGGTTTACAAATGAACATGCAATAAAAATAAAATTGGGATTTCTAACCTTGAAATCTCAATCTATGCTAGAGATTGTGAGTTTTCAACTCATCTTGCTATATCGAAACAACAACCCGGATTATTCGCTGAAAGAAAGAAGTTTGTCATGAATTTAAGCTTCTACAACCTGTAAAACTGTAGATTTAGCTTCAATTTGATTTTAAAAACACAAAGTTTGAGTTTTAATTTGAAGATTTTGGTTAGGGTTTAAAGAGGGAATGAGTTTCTATTCTTTGAAGCTTTCTGGAATATACAGCAGGAAGAAAAAGGAATGTACGTACCTTTTTTTTTCTTTTTTAGTTTACTAACAAGTTGGGCTAAGAAATAATGAGTTTGGACCCAAATTGAATAATTAACCTATGTTTATTTATTTTAACACTTAATACATATGAACACTAATGCAATGGATCCAACCAACCAATATTTTCAAGTTTTCACTCAAATAAAATATGTAGATTTATATACATGCAAAATAGAATATTTTCTATCATATAAAAAAAATTAATCTTTATTTTTAAGACATTATATTATCATAAACCTTAATTTACAAAAATACACCATTTTCACCAATAAATGCAAAAGTTCACATTTTTAACTTCTAAAATGCAACAAAAAATTATTTTCTTACTTGGAAAAAAAATGGCAAACCACTTTAAACTTCAATTCATAATCAAAACATATTTTTAAACCCAATTTCACCTTTTTATTAAATATAACACCTTTTAAGAATTAACTACTTCTTTTAAAATTTATTAAAAGAAGCAATGACAATAATTAATAAAATTATTGCTTTATCACCCAATAAAGATCATCTTCCACTCAAATTACTATAATAAAGTTCTCAAAACTTTATTTTCTCATTTATCCCCAAAATCAGGGTTATTACAGTTTCCCATTCCGGCTTGAGTGTGGTCTCCAAGATGTAAGTGATCCCTAGTTGATCGATCAGTAGCATCTACTTGTGTAGTTTCCGTTTTGCGGAGTCTACGCCTGAGAGGTTCATCAGATGGGGTCGAACTATCAGATGAAGAATAAAGAACGGGGCTACCTCCAGCATTCTGATGTTGTTGCTGAGTAAGCTGAGTCATGAGGTTAGCGTTATCTTAAATATGCTCAACGAGTTGTCTTCTACTTTCCATGAGTTCTCTCATCAAGTCGTTGAACTTTGTCCTAGTAACAACTTCCGTCTGGTCATGAGCTCCGGCAGTCCCTGCATCTAGATTTGCTTGTTGACTGCTAGGTCCTATTTGTTGTACGCTAGCAGTCTTGTTGACGTCCGCGTTATGAGAGGCCAATCTAGTACATGGTCTTCCCATAGTAGAGTTATTGATAGGAACTCTAAGTAGAATCAACGGACGTCCTGTGAATGACTTGGATCTCTTTTGGGGGATTTATTCAATCCAGTAACTACAAAGCAGATCCTAGTGGCCTGAGAATTCTGTTATTAGTGAAAGCACCAAAATGTTAGCACCAGAATTGGTCACTAACACCCTTAAGATAGATTATGCAGAGAGATTATGAAGAAAGTAAATTAAAACAGAGAATTGTATGTAAGTTAAATGAAAAGGCAAGAACACCGGATTTATAGTGGTTCGGCGTAACTGCCTACGTCCACTTTGAAGTTAATCTTTATTTCTTTACTCAACAATTGATTACAGATACAATCTGTACACCAAGTACTTGAATACAAATGCTAAGTAAAGAGAATGAATCTTGAATGCGGCAGAGTGTCTCCAGTGTTCTCGAAAAAAAAGTCTCTTTCACTGTGCCCTTATCCCTCTATTTATAAACGAAGATGGATTGGACTTCTCTTATGGGCCTATATAAGAGTTAGATACCTCGACCCGAAGTAAGTGACTTCTGTATGCCGAGCCACAAATGCCGAACGGCAATTGCCGAACCACCTACCCAGGCCGAATGACATTCGTATGCCGAATAAGGAGGATACGCCGAACGGTATCTGCATGCCGATCGAGACAGTGTGCTGAGTGTGAAGAGTGTAGGCCGAACGAGACCTGTTCCGAACGAAACTTGATGCCGGTCGAGAGGAGATGCCAAACGACCTTACTATGGCTTGTGAGAAGAAATGCCGAACGACCTTGCTATGCCGAACTGCCCTTCCATGCAGAACGATGCTCTTATGCCGGGCGGGGCTAGATGCCGAACAAGGCTAGATGCCGAGCGAGGCTTGGATGCCGAACGAGGCTTGGATGCCGAGCGAGGCTAGATGCGGCACGACGCTCTATGCCGAGCGACCTCTTGATGCCAACGGTGCTCTATGCCGAGCGACCTCTTGATGCCAACGGTGCTCTATGCCGAGCGACTTGTTACTTGGTCAAGCCAACGGGTAACAATACGTGTCTATTACAAGGTGCAAAATAAAAGAGTTGTTGAAAAGTGGTATCCATTACAACAGACCTGAAAAACCGTTGTAATAGGTTTTTATTACAACGGGCATTTAAAGATCGTTGTAAAAACGACGTTGTAATATGGTATTTTTGTTGTAGTGATATATAAAAAGAAAAAAATTAAAAAATACTTTATTTCAAATAAGATTATTTTACAAGAGTTAACTTATATAACTATTTATATAATTGCTCTTGAGGCACACTCTAGCCCAATCTTGGGAAAATTTTACTGGGAGTATTCCAATTGCCATCATCATCACGTCAACCATGTCGTGCTTGACCATCTTGACTTCGAGCATCGTTTTCTCAAAGATTTCAAATCACATTTCCAAGGTCATTTCGATCGACTTCTTTTAGAAGATTTTGTTTGTCTTTATTTTGTGCTTGTGGTCTAGTAGCTGGATTATGACTAGTAGCATTTTATCCCACATTTACTACATCCACAGATTAAGGTCCTTTATTCGATTTATTTTGTGGGCCAAAGTTCAAACCACATTTGCTAATTCACTATTTTCAATCTTGGATTTTGTCATGTAGTGGGTGGTGGAGTATTTGGGAGGTTCAATTCCTCTGTCCACTTATTGACTTGTCCCATGTGCTATAATGATCTGAACCATTCGTTTTGTATTATCGATCATTCAATAAATATAGTGAATTCTACCATCTCATCAATTTGTTGTGATGAATGACTGACGTTGTTTGTGAGACAGGAGAACGGAGAAAAAGAATACAGAGGGTTTTTGAGTATTCGGTCTCCCCTCCATCCACACTGATCATAAGTTAAGCACCAATATGTTTGTGGTGTTTTTTGCCCTCGACTTTGCGGTGGATGTGTTGATCTTTTGCTCAGAGTGATGACAAAAAAATATTAACACGTTCAACTAGTTTTCTTTTCAACTTCTAGTGATTTATATGGTACAAAAACTAGCTTTTCAAACTTAGGTTACTAAAATACATTGTCTCTAATACAGATCAAAAACATGTTTCATATTATGTTCCAGCAGAAGTAGAAGTGTAAAATCAAAGATGATCACTCTAAGGAATATTTGGATTAATATTATGAACCTCTAACTGTGGAGTCATTTCTAAACCGTAAAACCAAGAATCGCATTCCTTTGCATATTCCAAATTCATCCAAAAATTAACAGCTTCCCGTGAAATAATAACGCGTACTCAATTCTAGATCTAAAATATCAGACGTAAGCATCATTAATTCACCACGCATTACTCTTCCTTCCATGCAGAAATTCGAGGATATGCCCTGAATCAAAGGTCAAAGATGCACATGTCACACTTATTTTCACACTTTTAACTAAAGCAGGTCCCACTTCCATCAATTTTTCAAAAAGAAAAATACAATTTGAGCTTCTTCTTCGCGATCGAATCTGCACGCCTTCATAATCTCCTCATAACCAGGAAGAAATTTTTTAAAATAGAAGTAGCAATGGAGATTAAAGAGTTAGACTACATATTGGTTCCAGTCGGTCTCTCAGTAATGATAATTTACCACTTATGGCTTTTGTACATGATCATCACCCAGCCCACCAAAACGGTCATCGGCATCAATTCCTTCAATCGGCGAATCTGGGTTCGAACCATGATGCAGGTATCATCATTTCTTATACTAGTTTTTTTATAATCAATTTGGGCAACAAAACATCGACATCATATAATATTGTATAAAATAAAAAATTAATGAGAAGTTTCATAAACATGGTAGTTGTTTGCTGATATGGATTCCGTATCAAATTAGAATAATGAATATTGAACAGAAGATGGCAAAAAAATTAGGGTTAAGATATGATCTTTTAAGTTTGAACATTTCTTTTGGAAGTAATAAAAAATATTAATATTTTCTCATATACAGATCTTTATAATATCAGGACCCAAGCAAAGATTGGAATCAGGGTGACAGTTAGATCCTGCCAGATGGATCCAAACCCGACCCTATGAGTCTTTGGTTCTGATAGGTTGAGTTTTGTTGGGTCAAAACTATAAATTTTAAATCCAATACCAGACCCGATCCAAACCGAGCTTCGGTTCGAGTCTGGTTAAGTAATAGCACTAGAAATGTGTATATTTTAATCTTTTTGAATCGGGTCTTTCAGGCAGGATCTGTTCGGATTTGGTTGAGTGATGACAATAAACGTGTATATTTCAATGTTTTTTGGTTGGGTCTTTTGAGTCAGGTCAGCTTGTGTCGGGTTTGATCTGGTCTTTATGTTATTTGTCATCACTAAAATGCGATCCAAGGTCCGTCGTGTTCGATTCGAGTTCTGGTCTTCTCGAGTCGGTTCGGATTTGCCGTTTTCGATTATGCTTTCCAGCCATAAATGCGAAACTAGCAGTGCAAACCCAAAGAAATGTAATGCAAAATATGCTAATGCCTTCTTTATAATCACCTTCGGCAACGTGCAAATGTAAAAACTAATATTAATATCATATAATAAATTATTTAATGAGAAACTAAACGGAATTTTGTAAACAGCCTAGGTTTTCAGTTAATATTCATTTAGTGTTTAACGGAATGAATAATGAATAGAATATTGAACAAAAGATGAGAAAAGTTTGAGTTAAAATAAAAATAAATGAAGGCAGATATATAGATTTTTATAATCTCAGGACCCAGAAATGAATGGAATTTTTTAGCATTAAAAAAAAGAACTCTTTAAGAAAGCAAAGCAAAACGCAAGTGTAAAACTTAAGGTCAATATCATATAATAGATTTAATACATTTATTAATGAGAAAATAAACAGAATTCATAAACAATATAGTTTTTAGTTGATACGAAATCAGCATCGATAAATTTCTCAATATAAATACTGATTTTTACAATTTCAGGATCCAGCAAAGAATGGAATACTAGCAGTACAAACATTAAGAAACAACATAATGGCATCAACAGTGATGGCCTCAACCGCCATAGTACTTGCTTCATTAATCGCAGTTCTGATGAACAACGCCTCTCTGGAACACAGCAGAACCATAATCGGGAACACAACAGAAGCGTTTCAGTCTGTAAAGCTGTTTTCGATCCTTGTATGCTTTCTCCTTGCTTTTCTGCTTGGGATACAATCGGTGAGGTACTACAGCCATACGAACGTGCTTATCAATGTGCCTACAACGGGGAATATGAACAGGGCGGTTGCGGTGAACTATGTGACTCGGGTTTTGAATAGAGGAGGCATGTTTTGGTCTATGGGGCTGAGGGCTTACTATTTCTCTTTTCCTTTGTTTTTGTGGGTTTTTGGTCCTATTCCTATGGTTGCTTGCTGTTTTGTGCTGGTCTTTGTGTTATTTTTTCTTGATATGCATTATGATTGTGCTCCTGGCATGGATTTTATTCTGAATGATGATGGAAGGTGCTAAATGGTTAGGTTTTGTAAGTTAAATGCATGCATGCATGGATGTTTGATGTTGAACAATTGCTATGCCTAATGTGTATATGATGAACACAGCATTATATATTTCTCGGTGCATGTGTGAGAAATTGAAAGTAGTTACTCTAATGTGAAAAAAATACGCTTCTGCGCAAACTCTTCAGTTTCTTTTGCTTTTGGCTCTTATTATTATTATTATTATTATTATAATTATTATTATTATTTTCAGTTAACTTTTTAGTTTTTTCTTGGGGTCTTCTTTAGATCTTAAGGAGTAGATAAGCGGAAAACTGTATACCAAAACATTCCAAATGTCGTCTCCAATGAATCTGAAATTGAAATTTCCATCCCTTAATTGGGGTAAATACGCCTAAGCGCCTCTTGTGACACTTATTCACTAGAACGCTCGATTTTGGACAGTTATTGAATAAGCGCGTTACTTTGGACGTTTATTAAATAAGCATCAAAGACAAACATTTATTTAATAAGCATCATGTTAGGTGTGGCTTGCATTATATTAGAGTGAGTGCGTAGGTTGGATTATAATTAGTTCCACATCATAAGACATTTCAAATGAGATGAACATATATATGAGATTGGTAGCATCTAACAATAAGGAATTTCTTTTGTTACAATAAATATTGTCATGAAAATGTATGTGCTCTAAGGCGATGTAGAGATATCCAATCATGATGTTGGCATCAAAAGAGCTTCTGAACCGTTCCTCTCCTTCTTCTCCTTCTAATTCTCCCCCTTTGTCAAATCAAAATCTCCATTCATAGCAAAATCAGAAATCCGTTGATATTGATGAATTTGGTTTTCAAAAGATTCAGAACTGAAGGAAAAACAATCAAAAATCTGGATATCAATGTGACAATTCGAATCAATCTGGATCCGTTCCTCTCAGATCCAGTTCTGAAGCAAGAAACACTCCACGAAGTAACTGAACTAGCCCATAACACATTCAGGTTAATCAGAATAATGCTTCATCATGGACAGAGATGATTAAAAAAGGCAGATTAACTTTTGATTTTGATCTCAATTTTGTTGTTCCAATCAATATCAGCAAAAAGAGAATTGCCACTGTAAAAGAAGCGGTCGACAAAAGAACAGAGAATAAGAAGAGCTTTTCAGTTGTAGCTTATGTTTTAGTGATAGGCCCCCTTATCATCACTTCAAGGCCTTTATTGCTCGCACTTGGAATCCAGGTAAATTTGAGATATATATGCAAAATAATGGATTTTTTATCATCAGATTTTCTAATACCGAGGATTGTGGAAAAAGAACTATAAATGGGGGACCTTATTTCATAAATGACAAGCTTATTATATTAAAAAGATGGAGTAAGAAACCGATTCTTGATAGGATATTAAATACTATGCCGATATGGATTAGATTGCCAGAACTCAATCTAAGATTATAGGATGAAAATGTTTTCAATGCAATCGCAAGGGTAGTTGGTATTCCCTTGGAGCCAGATGAACCAATGGCAAAGGAAACCAGGCTACATTATGCTAGAATTCTCGTTGAGATTAAAGATTATGCTGAGCTACCCGAAGAAGCGTAGATTACAATGTATGATGAGACAATATAGTGCAGAAATTGAATATGACACTACATCAAAACAGGCAAATCCTAACATTAGTAAGTGTTAAAAATAATATTAGTAACACTTTTTAAGTGTTACTAATGGACTGTGAGGAATGAAGCGGCCAAATTCGTAACACTTCTAAGTGTTACAAACATACGTATTACTAACACTTATAAGTGTTGGTACCTAAATATACGGTAACACTTATAAATGTTGGTACAGAAATATGCGGTAACGCTTATAAGTGTTGGTACATAAATATACGGTAACGCTTATAAGTGTTGGAAAATGATTATTTAGTAACACATATATGTGTTGTTACACATAAAATGCTTTGCTTATCATTTAGGTTTGTAACGTAGATAAGTGTTATTATCCAAAATATTGGTAACACTTATATGCGTTACTAATTGAAATTATGTTTTTGCACTATTTTATACGAAATTAATATTAAATTCTTAAAACAAATGAATATAATATCTCATAAATGATGATGTCCATATCATATATAATTCATCATATCAATTCAATATGAAGTCTAAAATGCTTCCATGTCTCAAATGCAACAATATCATATTTAGATAATACTATAATATGAGCTACAAACTTTCCAATTTCAAAATACCACAATATCATATCCAAATTATAAAAAAGCAATTTCATATCATATTTAAATATCCAAATTTCGTATGTGTTTTCTTCCTCGTTACCGCGACATTCCAACTTCTGTTTTTCTTCCTCTTCCTCCACAAGTGCCTGCATTCAATACGTATTAAGGTAAGCTTGTTATTAGTTTTCAAAAATGGTCTAAACCGATTTTAAAAAAGCCAAATTATAGTAATCCTTAGTAGTCTAAACGTAATAAGGAATACTGAGCAGTTTTATTTCATAGTAGTAACCCAAATGACCATATGGTTCAAATAGCCTGAACTAATAACAATACATTCACTGGTCCAAATGACAATACTGTGCAGTTTTACGCATGAAAGTTAACTCTCTAAAGCCTGAACATGAACAATATGGTTCAAATAGCAATTCAAGCTGAGTAGTTGTCATGTACTTGTATACAAAAAAATAAAAATGGCTCAGTAACCACACACACTATAATGTAAACGAGAGAAATTGCAAATTGCACAAAGAACAAATCAGTGCAATGAAAGAAATCATTGCACAGAGAACAAATCAGTGCACAGAGAACACATACTATAATGTAAATGAAATGAAAGAAGAACAGTGCAATGAACAGAGAACAAACGCAAATCTTTTTCTGAAATGCAAATTGCACAACAACAGAGAACAAAAAGAAAGTGAAAAAATCGGGTTTAATGTGGTACAAAATGAGAGTTTGAAAATAACCATGGACCCCAAAAACTTAATTGCTTCAAAAAAAATGTAACTGTATGAAAAACTATAAGTGCAAGGATAAGCATATTTACAAAGAAACCTTAAAGCATATACATAAAACTGCACACTATAACACTAGTTGAAACAAACACGGGAACACTAATCCATTGATACAACCTTGGCATTTGGTTGAATTCGTTGAGTGACAGTATGAAACTGCACCAAAAACATCAGGATAAAAAAATACACAGAAACATCATGGTTGCTAATCCGTGGATTTTCGTTACCCTTTTAAAACTGATAGAATAAAGATTGCTGATTGTAGTAATCAATTGCAGAAGTATCATCATCAGCAAAA
Source organism: Allium cepa (assembly GCA_030765085.1). Classification (NCBI taxonomy): domain Eukaryota; kingdom Viridiplantae; phylum Streptophyta; class Magnoliopsida; order Asparagales; family Amaryllidaceae; genus Allium; species Allium cepa. Next base: position 853,530,815 of record CM060940.1, on the reverse strand, counting down.
CTAGAAATCTCAGATAAAAAGAAACTACATACTTTATAGCAGGCTTACTGAATAAGATACCTTGATTGTCAATACTAGGAAGGACGATTATGCACAGAGTCATTCAAAGAATCCAACATACTTGCACATATTTCCATCTTGAGTTCCTACGAAATGTCCAGAAAAGATTTCGTCACAAGATAAAAGGACTTAGGCCAATGGTATATACGATAGATTAAGCTAGCATTTTGCACAGTTCAACATACATATGATTCACATCGCCCTGTTGCCTATACTTTTTTCCGTATCAAGTTCGATAGAATACATAAGTTTCAATTCTTTCATCATTGGATTATCAATATTTTCATCCAAATCAGCAAAGGTAATGGTGACATCTGGCTAGAGCTGAGCAGATTGCACCAGTGGAGGCAAAACAACACTCATATTGTAACAATCAACTAGTAGTAGCCTTCCATCAAACACCGTAATCCAAGACTGGTGCATTTTATCAAACACCTATGCATGAGCACAACAAAGCCATGGCAGATACTACGGATGATAATAGAGAAGAAGATGCAAAGGATAACGAAAATAGAAGAAAAAATGAAGAACAACAGGAGAAAAGATGACTAGAAACATAGGAGTTTGAATTTGAACTAAAAGTGACATGTATCATCTGTACATGTGCACATTAATACAGACACATTGACTTGGTAAAAGTTCTGTTTTAAATTTAAATAGTTAATTTTATACTACAATTAGTTCTGAATTGCACAAGAATATTGGTTAGATGTTATGTGTTATAAGATTGTAAATATGCATTGTACCTGTAAGAATTGTGACGTGCGACGTAATGAATTTTTTTTCTCTCCTCTTTTCGTTTGTCTGTTAACTCCTTCACTCCTCTGTAAAATTCTACTATTCCTGTTGCTCAACCATAGTCGCTTTCTACAATATTCCATCTTCTAAATTCCATATTGCTTGCCCAGTTCTGCACATTATCCCTTGGTTCACTCCTACACTTCTGTTTCTTCAATTATTGGAATCTTCTCTTCTTTACTACTTCATGTTACTCGTTATGTTATTTGTATTTACACTTCTACCACTCCTACCCTTAACTATTTCTTCTGATCAACCTCTTTTCTGGAATTTCCGAACCAACTCTTGTAGGATCGATTTCACCCTAGAGGGGGGGAGGGGGTGAATAGGGTGACAATATTAATTTTAAAAATTAATCACGGAAGCTTTTAAAACAATTTCAACACAGAATAATAACAGCACAGATAGCAGAATAATAAAAGACAGAAATAGAACGACACAGAATTTAACCAGCTTCGGCAAAACCCTGCCTACGTGCTGCCCCCAAGGTTTCTACTAGAAATTAAGTAGTCACACGCTTACACACGTAAACTCGCGACACCCGCTACTGACTAACCTAACCTACGCTCAAAACCCTGCCACAACTCATCCACTGAGTTGCGAATTCTCAAACTACGCCACGTAGTTTGTGCCTTAGTCACACGACTAGAAATTACAACGGTTTAAAAACAAAATTACAAATAAAAAAAACTTTAAATTAAAACAACCCTAATTCAAAAATAAAAAACCCTTAATAAAATAAAACCGGCCCCCTTTTTAATTTGGCCCAATCCTCTTTCATATGCTTCGTTCCTTTGTGAAAATGGTGGTCGTTCCTATTTCTTTCTTCGTCGATCTGTAATTAGGGCTTTCGAATTACAATCGAAACTGCGCCTTTGTTGATTGATCGATAGGGATTTTGCGTGATAATTTGTTCTCGTTCGAGTTCCTCTCGGCTGCTTTGATGTTGGTCGAGTTCGATTGATTCTGGTATGTAATTTTTTCTTTTCTGGTTTAATGCTTGCTTGAACTCGATACATTTGCCGATGATGTTGATTGCAATTTATAGGAGTCGAACTCCTAGATTTTCATCGTATATTTTTTATTTGAATTCGTCAAAACTTTTGCTCTGCCGCTTGATAATGTTGAACGTTTGAGATTTCACCGACTTATTCAAATTCGTATCTTTCCCTTACTTCACTGTCACGGTTTTAGCTTGAAACTATTTGATCCTTCCTTGATCGTTACGGCAACTACTTTCCTATTTTATTTGGATTTGATTTTTGACTTTTTCCATTTTTACACATACTTGATTTCTGACTTGGTCAACTTCGATGTTGATTTGTGAATTCAACTTCTTCTTTTTTCTGATGACTTCGTTCTCGACACCGTGTATGCGAATCCATGACTTCGGCCATTTTGATTTCTTAAAATAAAACCTGGTGATAATGTTCGAACCGCACCATCTGTTCCATTATGATGGATTCTGTTTCTTTGTTCATACTGTTGCTGTATCACTTGTGTACTGAGCATTGCTGAAACTTTGATTTGTGTCACTTGATTGCCGAGTCTTTGAGCATTGTTGTGTCACTTGATTCTTCTGAAGCTCGAGTTACTTCAACACACTGCTGTGTTTATTTACTTGGTTATGTACTTGGGCTTGTAGCATTGAAACTGTACTGATGCAATAGTTCATCTTTGTTGTATATATGCTTGCTACTTGGTCATTTTTGTATGTTGTCACTATATCAGCACTATTGCAGGTTTTCTTTGATGTTGAACCACTGTCTTCACTTATAACATGTTCAGTGGTCTAGTTTCTTCATGTTGTAACTTGACCATCTTACTGTTCACTGTGCCTTGTACTTGGTGTATCATATGTATTTGTGTATTTGCTTTAAGTTGAGTTGCAGACTAGGGTAAACCTTTGTACGGGTGCACTTGATTTGAGTTCATTTCTTGTTAATGTTTCAAGTTGCCACCTCTGATCTTGTTGGCACTGCTTATACTAGTTGTAATTGATTTGCACTGCACTGTTCTCTGTAGCATATCTGGATGTCTTCATTTAGCCTTCTTGTGATGTTGCTCTACTTTGTGTTAGCATTGCTTTGTCTTGACTTTATTGGTGCCACTGGTGTACTTGAGTCAGTGGTTTGCTTCATTATGGACTGGTCTGGATTTGTTTAATTTGATGAAAAGGCTTTGCCTTTGCCGGTTCACCTTGTAGTCTCTGATGTAGTTTCCATTGTATTGATATTCATGTCTGCACTCTTTCATTTGATAGTTGCTTGTACCTGTATCAATCCATATCATTGCTTTGATATTATAGTCTGGTCTTGGTGCAGTTGCTATGCCTTTGTGCATTTCACTGTGTTCATTTGAGTTGGGCATTGTTTTGGTTTTCCTGTTCGCATGCTTGACGTCGTAGCCTGTACAACTGCCCTGTGTTGAATCCAGCTAATAGCTTGGATTTGACCTTGTGCGCGTGTTGTGATTTTATTTGTATTGCATTTGAGTTGAACCCGACTTTTCATTTGGGTTTGACCTGTGCTCACCTGTCACTGTAACACTATCAAGTGTATATCGGTGTGCACGGCCTTGTGGCATGTACAGTGATACATTGTGCATGTCACATTGTTCGTGTATGATGGATTAAAAATTAAATGATGACGAACAACCCAAATAACTGAGGCAAATATTATTTTAAAAATTCACATTTTATTTTATACTGCAAAAATATTTCCTTTTCAATTTTACTGCGTCAATATTTATATTTGCAGATTGCTCAGATGCTGGATTCAATTTGGAATAAAGTTGAAGATAAATACGAGTGTGAGTGATATGTAGTGAGGTCAACTGTAAATGTAAAATTGTGATGTAATTGAATTTGTATCAAAGTTGTAGATGTATAGTGAGAGCTTGAATTTGTACTATTCAAAATTATAATAAATATTTGTTTGAATAAAATTCTGTTTGAATTCAAATCCTGTGTTATTTAATTTTATTCATCAAATATTTATTTAACCTGTGAAAAATGAAATAGTACATTACCAAATACATTTACACGAATATATATATATATATGTGTGTGTGTGTGTGTTTATTATCGTCAAACAAAAATCATATAATCGCATATTCAACAATCTCCCCCTTTTGATGATAACAAACATATATTTAAGATTTTGAATATGTTAAATGTATTTGATCATTGATATACTCTAATTGCTCCCCCTATTTAAATGCTTCCTCTATACACAAAGCTCCCCCTACATGTATGCATACAAATAAAAATGTGCAAATGAACCTAGATGCAAATGGAAAATATTTGACCTTTGCTTGATTTTATTTGACAAAATCTTAACTTTTCTCTCCCCCTTTTGTTATCAGCAAAAGAGTAATAGTGTTAGAGAAAATAGAGATAAAGTGATCGATATTAATTCCATATTAAAAACTCAATTGAATATAAATATTAAATTTCAATAAAAAATCAAACAAAAATCATTACTACCCTTGTTAGGCGCATATTCCACTTTTAGAAATAATGGAAATGATGTTCTCATATGAAACCATACAGTTGTATCTATTTGTGGTACTTATATATCAGGAATTTGAATATCTACTAACCATGCATAACCGTTAGGACTTTTAAATGAGATAAGTAGTATTCCAATTTTATTTTAAAAAAATGAATTCAAGTATCTTCTTACCACGCATGACCGTGAGGACTTTTAAATGGGATTAAAATCAACTTGTTTATCTAATAAATTAACTTTGATATGCGTTCCATACATGCATAACCGTGAGGACTTTTAAATGAGCATGGAAGCACATAACAAATTCCAAGTAATTCACCCATGCATAACCGTGAGGACTTTTAAATGAGAGTGAATACTATGGATTTTATTTTATTTTATAAAATGGAAAACGAATGATTCCTGTTTAAAGTACCACATATCGACAAACTATATTAAATTTTTGATGAGCGATGGTCGATAGAAATATGATAGAAACAGAAATGGTCATGGAATCTTTACCCAACAAAAAGTTTTTATAACTCTTGTTTGAATTTCTAAAGAAATTTTTCTAAATATACTGTCTTGAGCAATGTATGATAAATATCAACACTCATCACTTTTTCAATCACTATTTATCTTTTCGATAATTATTAGGGATTTAGACTAGTCAAAATTGTCATTTAAAATCATTCAAAAATAATTATAAAATCAATTTTTGAAAAAAATGATTTTCTCGAAGGGGTTATATAAGAAAAAAAATTCTGCTATTTGAAAATTATTTATATATAAAAATATGCAGATATTTTCTTTGAAAATACGATGCAGTTACTAAAAATCACGTTCAACTAGTAAGTTTTCTATCAACTAGATTACCAGTATGATCTGCATCTGAATTTCTCTTTCATTCGAAGTTATCTTTAATTGAATTTGATAGACCAGACTATGAAATGTCCATAAAAACTCAAACTTAATTTTTAATAGCATTTTAAATGACATTCTCTTGAATTTGAATTAAAGTCGTGTAAATAATCAGAAATCGTGAATATAGAGTTAGCCGTACTATAACCAAAAGTATTATCATCCAACAAAACACTATTTTTAATCCAAACTAATATATATGAAGTAAATCAAAGAATCTAGAGAATTTTATAGTGTTTTTGGCATAAATATAATTGAAAAATATGTTGAACAAGTCAGAATCAAAATCATCATCTCTTCATCATCTCAATATTGGCTGATTTTACTAGATTACAGTGTAGAATATCACATTTAACATGTCGTTCAAACAGATATACCATTACCTGTTTTACCTTTTCGATATGTTTCATTTTTGTCCATTGTGATTTTGTCACCTTTATACTAGGCTAAGGAACTTTGCTTTATCGCCCAATGTGTTTCTGGAACAGCCAGAATCCAGATAACACTGTTGTTGTTCCTTAGCCTGCCACCACACCTACACGGGAAAACATTTTTGTGACCTATTTGTTTTTATAGGTCCATGATTGTTAGTGGAAGAATATTTTGAAAGATAATTTTGTGGAGACCCAAAACTATTTATATGTGTTCCTTTCGGCACCCAGATTTGTTTAATTTTGAGAGATTCTATATTTGTGCCTTTTGGAACCCAAATTGGTATAGTTTTCACGTGTTTGGGATTATACCAACCACTATTTTGAGTGTGTCCAAATTCTCTGCAAATTGTGAACACTAAATTGACTTGATTAAATTCATTTCTAGCTTTTTCAGTTTGATTATATCCAAGTCCTTGTCTAACTATATTAACAGTTTGTTTTCCTAATAGCATATTCAACGATTTTTCACATTTTGAAAATTTATCTAAAGTTGTTGACAATTGTTGGACTTGTTTTTGAGAGATTCATTTTCGTTTAACAATTATGTTCACTTTTTAATAGAATTCTCTTTCCTAGTATTTTCATTTTCTTTCAAAATCAGAATTTCATTTTCAAGTGATTTTATATTAATTTTTGATTTTTTGATTTCTTCTTCGAATGTTGGACACTTATCACACTTAGGGATCCTACTTTGATAGGTTTTAACTAATTGGTCAAGTTGTTTATTTAAGTCTATCAAAGTATCTTTTTGTGATTCAAGTTTGGCATACTTCTCCCTAAGTCGTTCAAAACAGCCATTTACTTCGTGAAAATATATAAGTAATTCTGAATGAGAAAGTTTTGATACCTCACTTGGCTCGTCATCATCACTGTCAGTTATTTCACCATGAAGACACATGTCTGCTTTTTCATTCTCACTGTTAGCACTTTGATTATCTTCATCACTTGTATTCCGCATGGCTGCAAAACTTCTCCTTTTTGATTTCTTTTCAAAGTCGCGTTGATTTTGAGGACAATTGGGCTTGATGTGTCCGGGTTGGTTGCACTTATGACAGATGATCTTTCGTTCTTCTGGATTGTCCAATATTTTATTTATTCTGCCTTTCAATTTTCGATTTAGAGCTGGATTTCCGTATTTGTAGTTCCACCTTTTGACTTTCTTTACTATCAGCTCTAATTCCGCTACTCCGTCATCATTATCATCACTATCACTTTATGTTGTTCCTTTAAGTGCTATTGATTTCTTTCGAGTATCACTTCCTTCACGCTCTTCCTTGAATTTCATTTCTAGCTCATAAGCGGTGAGATTTCCGATGAGTTCTTCGACTTTCATTTGTTTCAAATCTTTTGATTCTTGAATGGCAGTCACTTTGGCTTCAAAACTCCGTGGAAGGACTCTGAGGATTTTTCGAACTATCTCCAACTCTGTGTATGATTTTCCAAGAGCTTTTGATTTGTATACGATATTGGAAAGTCGTCCATGCATCTCTTTAACAATTTCCTCCTTTGCCAATGTGAAGTTCTCGTATTCGCTGCTTAGCATGGCAAGGCGAGATTCTTTGACTTGAGATGTTCCTTCGTGAGTCACTTCTAGTGTGTGCCATATTTCCTACGCAGTTAGACAATGTGAGACACGATTAAATTCAAACTGATCCAATGAACAGATAATAGAATTCATAGCTCTAGCATTAGCATTTTGTAATTTATTTTCTAGTTCTGTCCATTGATCCATTGTTTATCTATTTCCTGATTATCTACCATTATAGTTGGTGCTCTATAACCTGTCTCAACAATGTTCCAAGCGTCAATGGTTTTCAGAAAAATTTTCATTCTATTTTTTCAATAAGCATATTCACCATTGAACATTGTTGGTCTAACTATGGACTGACCTTCAGCAAAAGCATTATTAAAAGAAGCCATTTTAAAATTCAACTTTTTAAAACAAAAATTGATTTTTGAAAAAAATCAAAATTTTAAAACCAACTTCTATTCCTAGCTCTGATACCACTTGTAGGATCGATTTCACCCTAGAGGGGGGAGGGGGGTGAATAGGGTGACAGTATTAATTTTAAAAATTAATTACGGAAGCTTTTAAAATAATTTCAACACAGAATAATAACAGCACAGATAGCAGAATAATAAAAGACAGAAATAGAACGACACAGAATTTACCCAGCTTCGGCAAAACCCTGCCTACGTGCTGCCCCTAAGGTTTCTACTAGAAATTAAGTAGTCACACTCTTACAAACGTAAACTCGCGACACCCGCTACTGATTAATCTAACTCTACGCTCAAAACCCTGCCACAACTCAGCCACTAAGTTGCGAATTCTCAAACTACGCCATGTAGTTTGTGCCCTAGTCACACGACTAGAAATTACAACGGTTTAAAAACAAAATTACAAATAAAAAACACTTTAAATTAAAACAAATCTAATTCAAAAATAAAAAACCCTTAATAAAATAAACCGGCCCCCTTTTTAATTTGGCCCAATCCTCTTTTATATGCTTCGTTCCTTTGTGAAAATGATGGCCGTTCCTATTTCTTTCTTCGTCGATCTGTAATTAGGGCTTTCGAATTACAATCGATACGGCGCCTTTGTTGATTGATCGATAGGGATTTTGCGTGATAATTTGTTCTCGTTCGAGTTCCTCTTGGCTTCTTCGATGTTGGTCGAGTTCGATTGATTCTGGTATGTAATTTTTTCTTTTCTGGTTTAATGCTTGCTTGAACTCGATACATTTGCCGATGATGTTGATTGCAATTTATAGGAGTCGAACTCCTAGATTTTCATCGTATATTTTTTATTTGAATTCGTCAAAACTTTTGCTCTGGCGCTTGATAATGCTTGAACGTTTGAGATTTCACCGACTTATTCAAATTCGTATCTTTCCCTTACTTCACTGTCACGGTTTTGCTTGAAACTGTTCGATCCTTCCTTGATCGTTACGGCAGCTACTTTCCTATTTTATTTGGATTTGATTTTTGACTTTTTCCATTTTTACACATACTTGATTTCTGACTTGGTCAACTTCGATGTTGATTTGTGAATTCAACTTCTTTTTTTTCTGATGACTTCGTCTCGACACTGTGTATGCGAATCCATGACTTTAGCCATTTTGATTTCTTAAAATAAAACCTGGCGATAATGTTCGAACCGCACCATCTGTTCTATTATGATGGATTCCGTTTCTTTGTTCATATTGTTGCTGTATCACATGTGTACTGAGCATTGCTGAGTCTTTGATTTGTGTCACTTGATTGCCGAGTCTTTGAGCATTGTTGTGTCACTTGATTCTTCTGAAGCTCGAGCTGCTTCAACACACTGCTGTGTTTATTTACTTGGTTGTGTACTTAGGCTTGTAGCATTGAAACTGTACTGATGCAATAGTTCATCTTTGTTGTATATATGCTTGCTACTTGGTCATTTTTGTATATTTTCACTGTATCACCACTGTTGCAGGTTTTCTTTGATGTTGAGCCACTGTCTTCACTTATAACATGTTCAGTGGTCTAGTTTCTTCATGTTGCAACTTGACCATCTTACTGTTCACTGTGCCTTATACTTGGTGTATCATATGTATTAGTGTATTTGCTTTAAGTTGAGTTGCAGACTAGGGTCAAGCTTTGTACGGGTGCACTTGATTTGAGTTCATTTCTTGTTAATGTTTCAAGTTGCCACCTCTGATCTTGTTGGCACTGCTTATACTAGTTGTAATTGATTTGCACTGCACTGTTCTCTGTAGCATATCTGGATGTCTTCATTTAGTCTTCTTGTGACGTTGCTCTACTTTGTGTTAGCATTTCTTTGTCTTGACTTCATTGGTGTCACTGGTGTACTTGAGTCAGTGGTTAGCTTCATCATGGCCTAGTCTGGATTTGTTTAATTTGATGAAAAGGCTTTGCCTTTGCTGGTTCACCTTGTAGTCTCTGATGTAGTTTCCATTGTATTTATATTCATGTCCGCACTCTTTCATTTGATAGTTGCTTGTACCTGTATCAATCCATATCATTGCTTTGATATTACAGTCTGGTCTTGGTGCAGTTGTTATACCTTTGTGCATTTCACTGTGTTCATTTGAGTTGGGCATTGTTTTGGTTTTCCTGTTCGCATGCTTGACGTCGTAGCCTGTACAACTTCCCTGGGTTGAATCTAGCTAATAGCTCGGATTTGACCTTGTGCGCGTGTTGTGATTTTATTTGTATTGCATTTGAGTTGAACCCGGCTTTTCATTTGGGTTCGACCTGTGCTCACCTGTCCCTGTAACACTATCAAGTGTATATCGGTGTGCACGGCCTTGTGGCATGTACAGTGATACACTGTGCATGTCACATTGTTCGTGTATGATGGATTCAAAATTAAATGATGACGAACAACCCAAATAACTTAGACAAATATTATTTTCAAAAATTCACATTTTATTTTATACTGCAAAAATATTTCCTTTTCAATTTTACTGCGTCAATATTTATATTTGCAGGTTGCTCAGATGCTGCATTCAATTTGTAATAAAGTTGAAGATAAATATGAGTGTGAGTGATATGTAGTGAGGTCAACTGTAAATGTAAAATTGTGATGTAATTGAATTTGTATCAAAGTTGTGGATGTATAGTGAGAGCTTGAATTTGTACTATTCAAAATTGTAATAAATATTTGTTTGAATAAAATTCTGTTTGAATTCAAATCATGTGTTATTTAATTTTATTCAGCAAATATTTATTTAACCTGTGAAAAATGAAATAGTACATTACCAAATACATTTACGCGAATATATATATATATACGTTTATTATCATCAAACAAAAATCATATAATCGCATATTCAACTACTCTTCACTTTTCCTATCGATTATCCCTTCATACTTCCTGAAAACTGCAACAATCCTCACTAAAAATCACTTCAAGCTTTAACAATGACCACAAAATTTAAGTAAAAGAGAACTGAACATACCACGTGTAAAGGAGAAAATCAGTGGCTTAGCCTGCACATTCAAACTGCAACCAACCAAACATCCTCCTGTCAACATCACCTGACCACTTCAGACATTACTCCTCTCTGCGTTAACTCCTGCTCTAATCCAGTCATCTCTACTCCACCTCTGTCACTATAGTACCAATCCACTTCAAATAGAGACAATTGCATCGCTTCCACATACCCATACAACTACTTGCATATTCACAAATTCTTCCATACTACGGTACTACCCCACAACTTCACCACATACAAGCTTGCAATTGACAGACAGCCTACATATTCAACCTATTTAAATACATTAGGTAAAAAAGATCAAAATATTATGATTGTAATAAAATTAGATGTACAGTTATAATTGAATGATGTTAATCAATTAAGAATGGTGCATATAAGGTGTAACTACAAAAATTGAATATACGATATAATTGAAGCTAATTTGGCAAGACATAACACAACCTGGGTTTTTTTAAATAATTCAATATAATATAATTCGAACTTAGTTCAGACATCAAAACAAAGCATTTGATATACTCAATAATTTCATTCAAATTCTTATGTTACACAACCACAAATTGCATTCATCTTTTTTACAAAGGAGCATAACGATATACAAAGCAAGCAAAATAATATCGAACATACACTACATTGAAAAACCAACTAAGTGATTACCTCTATTTCACAAAATATAATATAACAAACATGATGTGAAGACCACTTCCTTTTCATATGTATTAAACCATGAAAGCAATCTCATCTGATATCTGAAAAGAAAAGGCATGTTCCCAGAATGTAATCAAATTTCAATATAAAATTAATTTTAAATTAGATGTGCTGCATATGATCTGTAATAAACTTTATTACACCAATCATGAAGCAATTAGTCATATATTTCATGGCTAACATAGCATGTGTAGAAATTCAACACAATGTATATTTAACATTGATTCTTTCGTGGTAATATATGTAAACATATTGAAATTGTAAGATAACATGTCAAACAGTCTAATCCAGTGATCATTTCTTTTAATTTTATTAAAAGAAATCTAAAGTCATATGAATAAAATTAGAATAAGTGAGTTTATGACTTCATGAGTAAATATGTGTGTTGCTAAAAGAGTTATATTATGTATCAATTTACGATATATATTTAGTAAAGTAGTGAGACACAAACTCAACCGTCATAAGATCAACAGTGCATTCCATGTACATTTATTATTCATGTGAACCTCATGACTTGACTGAGCAGTGAAATAAAATCAAATTTTCATAAAAATAATTGTTTACTCGTAAGAATCATGAGAGATGTCAAATTTAACAATATAATCAAAAATAGCCATCTTGTATATACATCAGACTCATTCAGTATTGTACATTATCCATCACATGCTTACATAAGTATATAAGGTATAACAAGTAACAACACATCATGATATTAGTAAATAAGAAAAACACTAACAACTGAAGTTAAAGATTCAAAATTTTCATGTCTTTCTCAACATAACAAATAAGAGACTATAATGCTAACCTCAATTAGTCCACCTAACAATTGAACCTTGTCTTATTTTTGAAAACTCAACAAAAGTATTTAGGTTAAATCATCAGTCGCCAGACCCAAATCCCTAATCGCTAATCGACCACGAAATCCCCACTGTCATCTACCGCAACCTCGAATTCTAGCCGCCATCCACACCCAAACTCCAGTTTACTTTCTCCAACATAAATCAAAATTTATAACTGGCATGTAAAAATCAAATAAATTAAGGAGGTAGAACTAACCTTGATGAAATATTGCATAAAAATATTCGTTGTTATTGGGTAATATGATGAGGAGGAAGAAGCGTTCGGGAATCCGAAGTCGATGTCGCAGCGACGAAAAGAAAGTCGTCTTCAATGTTTCTTGGAGAAGAAGGACCGCTCCAGAAGCCACTCGCCGTCGTTGAAGTCAAGAGATTGGGGATCGCATGAAACCCTAGTTAAAAAAAAAATATGCGGCCGAAAACTGATGGGAAGGGGGAAGCGTCATAAAACATATCATATGTAAAAATTACCAAACACTTCATTTTTCAGCGAATATTTACATGTTTACCAGCTAGTATAACACTTATTTGTGTTGCAAATAATAACCAATATGTTGCAATGTTTATACATACCACTATTTATTTTTACTAACACTTTTTTAGGTACCCTAACACTTTTTTACTGTTGGTAGTTTATAACATCTATAAGTGTTGCAAATTGACATATATAAAATGTTGCAAAATAACTATTTTGGTGTAGCGTGAGTGTATTCCTCCAAGATGTAAAACATGTGCTTGTTTCGTTCATATAATAGAAAATTGTGTTACTAAAATAATATTAAGGGAGACAGTCAAAGAAGATTCCAAGCCAGAGCAAGAAAACAATGAAGTAGAAAACATGAATGTTGAAAAACCAGTTTCTGAAAAAAAATTGTCTTTCAAAGTAATGTTGGGGATAACCTTGAGAATTTTATGAGAAGTAATGCAAATTCAGATAACTCGACAGGAGCAGGTTCTTAACAATATAATAACATTGGGGATACTGCAAATTTGGGAAAGAATTTGCAAGATCAGATGGCTGCTTAAAACACAAGAGAAATGCATTCAAATGCATCCCTCTCTGCATTTCCACAAGATCATTTACAAACGCCTATTACTTGGGAAAAAAAAGTAGGGGATAATAGTGCACAAGTCACTGAGGTCTCCCCATGTAAGGAATTTCCTAAGTTTTATTATAAATACAGATAATATGAATGTTGATTCTTGCTCTCTGAAAAATATAGACTTATTAACCAGCCCAGAAAATACGGATATCCTTACCACTTACCAACCTTACTCCTCAGGCAAGGAAGACTGTATCAGATATGGCCATTAAGAGTGCTATCGGCCAAGTGACTTCCTCCTCTTCCTCTACAAACAAACATAAAACAAAAAACAAGAAGAAAAAGACGTCTAGAATGAAAAAATTAAATGATATTTCATCTCCAGATAAATCAGAGGATACCGAGGACATGGAATTCAGGAAAAAGTATATTATCAAAAATGATAACTGGGAAAAAAAGCTAAAGGCTAAATGCAATACAACATGCAAAAAGAAAAGGCAAAAAGTTGGAGGTGAAAGAGGACGATGATAGATGCAGTATTTCACTGTAGCTATTAACATATCCTTTGTTATCATTATGTCGATTATTGTATGGAATGTTAGGGAGCTTAATTCCCTAAAAGAAAGATGAGCCTATCTAATTTACTTTTCATAAAAAACCCAGTATCATTGGTATTCTAAAACACAAATTAGATAATCCTAAAATTGTTGATTATCATGCTAAACATTTCTCTAATTGGAATATTACTAATAACAATTATATGGGGTGTAACAGCAGAATAATGATTTTTAGGGATGCTAACATTTAGAACTTGTGTAATCAAAGCTCTAATTTTCAATACATTCATTGTTCATTCATAAATTTGGGGGGGGAGGGGGGGGCAGTTCATCTTATTATCTCTTTTATTCATGCATTAAATTTTAAAAAGGAAAGATCTAATCTTTGGAATGAGCTTGAACTTTTGAATAAAAATATTAATCATCCTTGGTTAATTTTGGGGGATTTTAATACTGCTATGCATGTATTTGAGAAAAGAGGGGGCAACCATGTTCCTTCCAAAAAAATGAAATTTATTAATAACTTCATGCTTAGGACTAGTTTAATGGAAGCTATTTTATATGGAAACAGTTTCACTTGGAAATCTGGTGAATATAGGATTAATTATTGTAAATTTGATAGAATTTTGATTAATCAAAATTTATCAGTCTATTCCCAGATTATAAGTGTTTCACCTTACCTCAGGCTACCAGTAATCACACTCAAGTTCAAATCTGTCTTACTAATAGTAATCTGATTAAGAAAAATGTCCCTTTTAGATTTATGAATGGTTGGGTTTATGAAGAGAACTTTTTAGATGTAATTAAAAACAGCTTATTTATAAATATACAGGGCACTGCTCAGTTTAAATTTCATAAGTTCTTACAAATTTCTAAAGGAAATCTTAAAAGCTGGGATAACAACAAGAATAAAAATGAGCTCAAATTAGCTAGAGATAAATGCAAGAAATTGCAAATTGATTTTGACTATGATTGCTCAGACAATAACATTGTCACCAATTTCTTTTTGGCTCAAAATAAACTTATTTCCTTCCTTCAAGTGTAATTTTCTATCTTAAGGCAGAAAACAAAAGTTGACTGGCTGACTAATGGGGATGAAGCTAGTAAATTTTTTTATGCTAGAATGTCTAGTAGGAAGAGTCAAAATGATATTGGAAAACTAATTGATGCAAGTAGGAATGTTTGAATTATATAAAAGATGTAGAGAGGGAAATCATTAATTACTTTACTAACTTCTTTAATTCTAATGGGTACACTGAGAGTTTTCCTAATATTAATACTAAATACTTGCTAAATGAAAATAGCCAAGACATTCTTCTTTCTCTATTTAGATTAGAGCAAATTAATAATATAACTTTTAATGCTAATAATAATAAAACTCCTGAACCTAATGGTTTTGGAACCAAATTTTATAAAACTCATTGGGCTGATATCAATAATTCTATTTCTAATGTTATATTAAAATTTTTTAAATCTAAAAAACTTTTAAAAAGTTTCAATTATACTTTTTTGACTTTGGTTCCAAAGGTTAACATTCCCAATGGTTTATAAAATTATAGACCAATTGCTTGTTGCAACTTTATTTATAAAATCATATCTAATATTTTATGCCACATAATTAAAGTTTTCCTGAAATTTTTAATCTCTGAAAATCAAAGTTCTTTTATACCTGGTAGACTTATAACATCATATGCTTTGCTTGCTCATGGGCTAATTAGAAATTTTAACATTAAAAATAAAAAGGTTATGTGTATTAAAATCGACTTTCATAAAGCCTTTGATAAAATTAATAGGCAATTTATAATACACAGGATGCAACAGATGGACTTTAATGGAAAAATCTATGCACTTATAAAAGAATGCATACATAATGTTACATACTCGGTGTTAGTTAATCGCTCCCCTAAAGGTTTTATTCATAGCAATAAGGGAATTAGACAAGAAGAACCATTATCTCTTTAACTATTCACTATTGTTATGGAATATTTTTCTATTCTTATTGAAACTGAACAAATTAAGGGGAACATTAAAGCAATAAACAGAGTTAAGCCTTCCGATTACAGATCTTTTATATGTTGATGATTTACTTGTTTACAAATGCAAAAATTCAAAGTGCCAGAAAAATTGTGAAAATATTTGAAAAATTGGATGCTCGTGCCGAATGAATGCAAATGTAAAATTTATTTCAGTAAAGGATGTTCAATAAAGAAAAGATTCTAAGAATATTAAACTTCAAGGAAGGAAGTCTACTAGTCAAATATCTGGGTCTGCCTCTAAGTATAAATAAGATCAATGATAGAGATTGCACAAGTTTATTTGATATTATTCAAAGTAGACTTGAAGGGTGGTCTAGCATAATTCTATCTCCAGCTGGTAGATTGGAGCTAACTCATACTATCATCATCGCAATTATTATGTATTAGATCCAACCCCATAATATTCCAGCAAAAGCAATTCATAAAATAAAAAAAAATGTTTGCTAACTTCATTTGGAAAGGAAATCAACATAAAATTACTTGGGATAAAGTTGACACTAAGGAAATCAAGTGGTTAGGGCTTAATAAATATTGGTGATTTAAGAGAAGCACGCTCAAATTATTTTGGAAATTTATTGACCGTAAATCCCTATGGATATGGTGGATGAATGGAAAGTATCTTAGAAACAAAAATTTCTGGACTACAAGTATTGAAAATCATCATTCTTTCACTTGGAAATACATTCTTAACTGTAGAGAATCTGATACAAAAATGTTGGAAATAAAATTTCAACCAAGTTTATGGTTTGATCCATG
The DNA here is from genome assembly GCA_030765085.1 of Allium cepa. Taxonomy (NCBI): domain Eukaryota; kingdom Viridiplantae; phylum Streptophyta; class Magnoliopsida; order Asparagales; family Amaryllidaceae; genus Allium; species Allium cepa. Next base: position 853,514,166 of record CM060940.1, on the reverse strand, counting down.
GATCTTTGGAAAATCAGTGATAAATCTACTTGGTTGGAAGAACTTATATTTTTAGGTAGGGCCAACGAAAAAGTTTAATGCGTTATTCAGAATGAATGTTGGAAAATACAGAATCATCATGCTGCCTCAATATTTAAAGTCCGCAATTGAGAAAATTTTTATAGATCAAAAACTTCAAAAGGATGTGTAGGCCTGGAAATTAAACACAAAAGGCAATTTCTCTTTCAAAAATGTATGGGAATTCATTAAGTGGGAATAAACAGAGGTTAACTGGCACAAAGTTATATGGAATAAATCAAATTATCCAAAAATGTCTCACTGCACCTTATTTTCCCTTCTTACCAACCAAAGATAGATGCGCCAAATGGACTAAAAATGCATAACTAAGTGTTTGCTTTGCAAAAGTGATGCTGAAAGTGTAGACTATTTGTTTTCTGATTGTAATTACTCAAAGCATATATGGTTTATAGCCAAAAGGGTTCTAAAGTTCAATCAGTTTGGATCAATTCAAAGCATCATACATTATATCTACAACAATTAAAAAGCCAAATCAAAGGATTTTAGAAAAGCCTCAATAATGTTAACTACAGTTGTTTATCATATTTAGAGAGAAAGGAATCAAAGACATCGTCTGAATAAAGTAAACAACAACATTCAATTGTGGAAAATTATTTGCTCAGAATATCATATTATCATCAGAAAATCAAACAAACAACAAGACTTTTCAGATTCAACAAACGTAGAAAGTAAAAATTTGGATAATTATGAGGATAGGGTTGAAGATTTCTTATAGAGAGGGAAATATACTACTGATATTCCCCGAGGAGGATCATCTGGCCTTAGCCTTCAATACAGAAAATATTTCAAGTCAAAGGAACCGTCTCTAAGCAGAGATAGCTTCACCATAAGCAACCTTCTTGGAGGTGGCCACTCTAACACTGCTTACAGGAAGGATAACTTCAAGGGACGTAAATATAACATGGTTAATTTCAAAACTTATTATAATAGAAATACAAGGAATAATCTTTGCTATTTACTGGTTATAGATGATTGGAGCTACTGCTCTTCCAGCAGAGTTCCTGTGAAGTTACATCTCTATAAGAAGATGACTTTATACTTTTGGACATTAATAAATGGAGATTCGTAGAAAATTACTGCAAAAGTATATTGAACAATCAAGTGTATCACTTATCTGTCTGGTGTAGATGGGAGAGTAGCAATTCTCAAGCTCAAGTGAGACAAACAGAGAACAACTCCTTTTATCCTTGCAATTACTGAGAGATAGGCATAGATCTAAAGGAAAGCTACAATTTTCAAAGATAGAGAAGTATTCTTCTGATAGTTCTCAACGTCTCAGAGTTAATCGCTTGGATTTGGATTCTTAAGCTAATCTAAAGGGTATGAAGGAGCCTTGGAAGCCTCCTTGAAGTTGGATCTCATTTTATTTTAGAGAAACATGGTAAATAGTCTTCCACCATCTGCCATTTCTGTTTCTCTATATTGCTAGGGTTTTCTTTTGAGTGATTAGTCAATGTAGTAAGCAGAGGTGTAGTTTTAGGGTTTGATATCGGGTTGCATTTGATTTGGTTTTTGTCAGGTGTTGCAACTAGGCCTTGGGCCAATTTATTTTACTATTTCAAAAAAAATAATACAAAGGTACATGCTGTTACAAAATGACATATTAAATACATGAGCGCATAGAAATAACAAGAAGAGCTATATCATTCTTCAAAAACATTACACGTGTTTTTTTCATATGTAACATTTCAGTTACTTTCGATTGTATAAAATGTTGATCATACACATACACTTCGTGATAACAATTGAACTCCTAACTACATATTTGTTGATATCCAATTTAATTCTTCTTTAGACCATCCTTTCCACCCGCAGTTCGCATAAGGTCACTTCAAAAAATTTCTTTTCACCGCCTTCGAAAACTCTAAATACCTGACTCCACATTCAAACCAAAGTCCTCTTCCAGTATGAGTGTAAAACATAAACGTTTGAGCTTCATCACCCACATAAGTCATAGTCCTCTGGAATGTAATCTTACTTGACCGTTGAAAATTCACAAAAATAGACAGTTAGTTCAATCCAGCTATAGTTCGACGCTATTAGCCCAAGTGCACATCGTTTTTATGATACACTTCGTCGCAACATACTCGATAGGTTATAAGAGATTCCTTTTTCTCTATTCCTATTTGTTAGACAAGTACAGTCATTCGATCGATATCTGCTTCAAAGCATTGTCAAAGAAATGGTGGACCACTACCTAGATATTTAACTTCCTTGATTTGATCTGGGCCTTACATTGATTGACTTCCATATGTTAATCAACATAGTTGTAGAACCAAGTTCTTATAGCTTTTGATGACACATTCGAGCATACATCGATTTACACACAGTTTTGTCATACTTTTGATGTGGGTGCCATCTATATAGTTTTGCCATACTTTTGATGTGGGTGCTATCTATATAGTTTTGCCATACCTCTAATTTGGGTGTTATCGACAGCGGAGCTGTCAAGCTCACATACCTGAAGTGGTATATAAACACAAATAGAGGTATAATGCAGATGGACGATGCTGTTATGAGTGCTCTCTTTCTATACACTTACGATTTGATGTTCTTCTCAAACCAATGGAGTACATTCCACCCAGGATATTTAGTGATCTAACGTTGCTTTGGAGTATTGACTAGGGCATAGCTATATTGAGTTCTCTTTATTCATTTATCAACTACTATGTTGTAGGATGGGTTTGAAGGAACAGGCTGGTCTACGTTGGATGAAATGGGTAGAATTTAAAATCTTTATTTGGATCTTAACGAACCTATAAAGTCTATTAACTAGCATCAGATCCAATTTTTCTATTTAAATAAAATCAAATTTTATTTAAAATTATTTTGTATTTATTGGTTTAATCTAATTTTTATTTGAATATATCAGATATATATTCATAACATCACATGATAACATAAAGACATATGAAAATATGTATAACAATATATATACATATGGGGCTAGGATCAGCTACATCTCATTTTTGCTACACCGAAAATCCCCGTGATTTCAACCACGTGTTCCAAATTAAAAATATACATTCTCTCTCCTGAAGTGAGAAGGTATATTATTTAATTCGATACATGTGATTGAAATTAAGGGGATTTGAGGTGTAGTAAAAGTGAGGTGTAGCCGATCCTTGCCTATGCACACACATAGATATCAGAGTTTATATATATTGTATAAACATGTATATTATATTTACATATGTATGTGACTAATTCATATGCATATTTGAAATATAAATGCCTAAGCACACATATATTTAAATATACTAAATATATATGGTTTGTATACACATATCAATAGTATTATATATATAGTTTTTCTTTAAATTGGTACCTTACTAACACAATGCATATACTTCAATCATAAGACGATGGGGTAAATTCACATAAATGAGTGTAAATCAACCCCAATGCATGTGGAAGCAATAAGATTGTTTTATAATGCGATAAAATAAATAACAACAAGAGAATCCAACTAGCAAATCGTAAGAAAAATGTTGAGAGTTAATAATGGATTTATAGTGGTTCCACTATTGCAAGATAGTATACATCCACTTTGGAAAGAGAAGATTTTAATACTTTCTAGATATGAATAAATTTACAAGATTCATAATGAAGGCTAAGAAGAAGAATATAAGAAATACAACTTGAGAGGATGATTTTAATATCTAAAGAATGATTATCTTTATACAAAGATTATTACTTAAGACTGAGTTAATTGATTTATGGTTATAAATCAACGCCTCATCAATTCTCCTATTCTTATATGGGAAATGTTTACTCATTTCATTTTTCAATTTCCTCTAATTTGCATACACTTGATAAGATGCCTTCTTTAATCAGCTGATTGGAGAATTAATTGATTACTTCACCCTCCCAAAAATAATTCTTTTACTCATGTAGATAATTCATTGCCCTCTTTAATGCTATAAAAGAGGTAATATATTTGAGTTGTCATCTCAAATATATTCCAAATATTCTGTAATTGGAAATATTATATCACTGAAATCAACTCTTCTAAATCTTCTTTAATATGGAAATGTTTTATCACCAAAATCTAACAAACATCCACCTTGATAATATATTGCCATCTAATCCTACCAACTCCATCTATATCCTTTTATTCCAAGCAACTCTCGGACAAGACACCATGGATACTTTTCCAATGAGCTTTGGTATGGCCATCACCCATTACACTTTGTCAACGAACTCCGAAAAGGCCACCGTCCGCCACTAAAGTGTTGAAAGTACCCTCTGCATATAGGACATATCAATCTCCACAATGAAAATAAATGTCTCCTTCTACTAACCCACTCTCCCCATGATTGAAATTTGCAATAGACAAGGACTTAGTGAACATGTATGCTGCATTATACTCAGTGTGAATCGTTTGAAGATGTATCTTATTTTCTTCATTCATAAAGACAAGAAAAGGCTCTCTTACCTCTATATGCTTTGTTCTCGAACTAAATGTTAGATTGTTAGCAAATGTATTGCACTTTGACTATTGCAATACTATTATACTCACATGAAAAAGCCTAAATCACACAACAACCTCTTCAAGTAAAGTGTTTCCTTAGCTACTTGAGCAACAATAATCAATTCTGCATCTATAGTAGACAAGGCGATTATAGTCTGTAACCTCGGTCTTCAACTAATAGATGTTTTTCCAAGTGTAAAGACATAACCTGAGGTTGATTTCCTTCGATCTTTGTCTCCAACATAATCAAAATCTAACCAAGCTAAAATCTTTTTCCCTACTGTCAAAAACAGACTCATAATTTATTGTTCCTCTATGATATCCCAAAATATACTTCACTGCTTCCCAATGCCATTTCCTAAGATTAGCCATACAACGACTGTTACCCCGCTTTTTGGTCAAGGTCGGGATGTCAGCAATGGATATCGGGATTGGAATCGATTGGAAATAAGGCTGTGATCGATATTATCAAAATTTGACCAAGCTTCAATCAAGACGGCATCGATTGGGAATGACGAACAAGGCGACGAAAGGCTACGTTTCAAATTTCAAATAAATCAGAGTTCGTATGCTCAAGATATGATTGATGCAAATTGAACATTGTTCTCGTTCGTATCCATCATGTTTAGTTCCCTTCGTATCCATCAACTCGCAGGCCTTGTTCGTATCCACCAAACATACACTATTCGAATCCATCGAGCACGCCCCACTTCGTATCGGTCCATACTCATCCTACTTCGCGTCCATCATCACCAGCTAGTTCATATCCACGGAAGAGGCACCACTTCATATCCATCACATCTACTCCTGTTTGTATCTGTCACCTGGTGGCATTTCGTATCGCTTCCGTTAACGCATATCTCATATCGATCATCATTTACATGATTCGTATCGATCGGTCAACGATCGACACGAAGCATACCACCCGTGAGCGATACGTGGCAATGCCGAAAAGGTATCGATACGAAGTGTTTAAGTCTATAACGATACGAATTGGAGTACGAGACTATCATACGCAAAGGCTATTGGATCATTGATACGAAGCAAGCATCCCTGGATCGATGCGAAGCATGGAGTGCATTAGGTTGATATGAACGAGGCACAAATGAGTGGATGACTTGGTCACTCGACACGTAAAGTGGATCGATCCAGAGATTTAGCGCCACGTTACCATCATATGATCGACATGAAGGGATCGATACGAACCGTATCGATATGAACGTGATAGTCAACCAATAAATATAAACTTGCATCAATCATAACTCACAATCCATAAGTCCAAATGCTATCAAATTTTCACAGGAGCTTACGCATAACCACAAGAATGTTCACGATCGATCTCGACACAATTGGGCAAGCTTTGGATCGATACGAATCTCGTTCGTATCGATCATGGATCGAGTCGCAATCACCAGGGACCGATCACATGGGCCCACACACGTAAGGGAAGGAGTCTTTTGACATCTGAGCGAGATATTTGCCGCCAACACCTATAAATGGCAGTCCAGGAGCTTCAGAAAAGGGATCTTTGGCTCTTCTACATCCAAACTCTACCAAAACTACTTTTGTACTTTAATTCTACTGTTGTAATTCACTATAACCAACGAAAAAAGATCAATAAAAGTCAATCATTTCATTGTGGACGTAGGCCATATGCCGAACCACTCTAAATCTGCGTGTTTTTGTGTGTTTCCTTTTAAATTTTGAATGTTCTTCACATTTATTTTCTCTACATTTCTGTATCTGTGATCTGGAATTGTAAACGTGTGCTTTCATTGGCAATTGGGTGTTTTGACCAATTTTGATACAAACATTTTGGTGCTTTCACTGAGAACGGCTAACATTCTGGGATTCTACAACTTGGATTTTAGATCCGAAGGCTTAAGGACTTAAATTTGGAAATCTTGTTGAATATGCTAGTATATGATTTTTATTTGATGATAATAAACATATATATATATATATGTATATATATATTCATTTAAATGTATTTGTTAATATACTATTTTTTTCACATAATAAAATAAAATTTGCTGAATAAAATAAATAACACAAAATTTAAATTCAAACTAATATTTTATTCAAATAAATATTTATTACAATTTTGAATAGTACAAATTTTAGCTCTCACTGCATATACACAATTTAATTACATCACAATTTATCATTTACAAATGCACCTCACTACTTTTCACTCATTCACTCTTATTTTATCTTCAACTCTATTCCAGATTGAACCTAGCATCTGAGTTATCTGCAAAAATATACACTGACGTTGTAAACTTGAAAAGAAAATATTTTTGCAGCGTAAAATAAAATGTATTTTGAAAATATTATTTGCCTCAATTATTTGGGTTGTTCGTCATCATCTAAATTTGAATTCATCATACACAAACAGCTTGTGACATGCACAATGTATCACTGTACATGCCACAAGGCCGTGCACACCGATATACACTTGATAAAATTGCAAGGATGGGTGAGCACAAGGTCAAACCCAAATAAAAAGCCAGGTTCAACTCAAGTGAAATAAAATCAAGTCACGATATTGAGCACAAGGTCAAACCTGAGCTTTAAGCTGGATTCAACACAGGTGCAATCCAAACGTACCACTTCAATAAAATGGTCAAAAATCCAGAACCAATATAAATCAAGCCTCAACCATAGTTCAAGTCGTACACATGAAAATAGAGGCTAGACAGTCCATTCAGACCATCAAGCAAGTGCGCCACTAAACTAACGAAGACAAAAACAGGCAAGTACAACTCTAACTGGAGACATATAGAGGCAAGCTCAAACCAATACACACAAACCAATAAAGGTAGTTCACAAGTCAAAGACCAGAGGGACCAGGCACCAAACAGAAACCAAGTACACACACTAATGTACACATGGTGACATGCAACAAAGACCACAATTATGAACTGATTAGTGCATATGAGCTCAAATGATCTGGAAACCAAACCGTCGAGACAGACCAACATTAGATACAAGTGAACAAGAGAACAATGCCAACTGATCAGAGCAAAGCAACCCACAATAGTTACAACATAGTCAAAATGAAGACACAAATATCAATGGCACTGCCTCAACAGCTACAACATATACAACATATATATATACACACACACATGTATAATCACACATGTATATACACAGTGCATATATACAACAAGCATATAGCATCATCAATGGAACCAGACTCAAGAAAATATACAACATACATATGGTTGCAGTGAAGATAGAACTCGAGGCAACATGGAAGCAGTGCAGCAGTTCAAAATGTCAACTAATCACATATACGAAACAGTGACTCATGGAAACGCAGACACAAAAATATACGAATTCGAACAAAGACAAGTTAAATGCCAAAAATCATGGAACAACAGCTTCAACATCAAAGATCGGACCCAAAGTAAATAAAGCAGTGAACTATATATGCAATGTTCAAGGCAGAGGCAAAAATCAAAGCAGCAGTTCATCATAAACAAAGTCCAGAAGTCAAAATATTTTCAAATGGGCAAAGTCAATCACAAACACAATCAAAGTCACATATCATCATAGCATTAAATGGCCGAAATCAAGTGATGTCAAAAACCAATCAAAAAGGGACCAGAAAAACAATGCCATGATGACCAAAGAAGTCGAACAGGTAAGAAATTAAGTCGTGTCAATCAAGAAACGAAATTACATGAAATTGAAGAAGTCGAAGATCAATCTCAAGCATCCATACAAAATCGAATGGCCAAAGCATAGCAAATGAAAAATTCAAATTAACGAAATTAAAGGAATTCGATTCCTATTTAACCCACAGCATCATCGACCGTAAAATGCATTCGAGTTCAAGCAACAAAGAACAATCATTCAACTCGAATCAAAGTCGAGTATAGTATAAATCGAAGAAGGAACGAACTTACCAATTTTCGCAACAGATAAACTTGACTCAAATTGAAGCAACCGTGGGCAAAGAGAAGATACAATCGATCATCAAAGAAATCACGAGAACAACCCACTCGATCGATCAATTGAAGCAGCACGTCAATTTCAGTATGCCCTAATTTTCTCAAGGAAGGAAGTAGCTAATCTTGCAAAGAAACAAGGTACAAAGACACCAATCAAATAATACAAAAGAAAAGAGATTTATTTTAGGCCGGTTATAAATAGTATATGGGATTTATTGTTTAAAATTAGGGTTTTGTGTTTAATTTGTTTTTAAATTTGTATTTTCCTTTTAAACCTTTGTAATTACTAGTCGTGTGACTAGGGGACGAACTACGGTGGTGTAGTTTGAGAATTCACAACTTATTGGCTGAGCTATTGTAGGGTTTTGAGCGTAGAGTTAGGTTAGTCGATAGCGGGATGTCGCGAGTTTATGTGTGTAAGCGTCTGACTACTTAATTTCTAGTAGAAACCTTGGGGCAACACGTAGGCAGGGTTTTGCCGAAGCTGGGTAAATCTGTGTGTTCTATTTTATGCTTTTAATATTATGCTATTATCTGTGCTGCTATAATTCTGCCATATCTGTGTTGCAATTATTTAATATAAACTTCCGCATAATTTTTATAATTAATAGTATTACACTATTCACCCTCATCAAGGGTGAAATCAATCCTACAAGTGGTATTGGAGCGAGGTTCAAAAGCCATTTTGTTTTAAAAAGTTTGATTTTTCAAAGACCAATTTTTCTTACAAATTTGAGTTTTTAAAATGACTATTTTTGTTGAGGGTCGGTCCAGTATTATCCCTCCTATTTTTGATGGAACAGATTTTTTGAATTGGAAATTAAAAATGGAATTTTATTTAAAATTTGTTAATGTTAAATGTTGGGATATTATTGAAAATGGGTGTGATATAACAAATGAAAAAATTATCTCATTAATGCTCTTGCTATGCATACATTATATTCTCATATTAATCAAGATAATTTTAACATTATCTCTCATTGTGAAAATACACATGAGACCTAGAATACTTTAGATGCAATATATGGTGCAAAAGTCAACAACAATGAGAAGTTCTCCACAATTAACTCAGAAATGTGCTTGACAGGACTGGCAAAATGCAGCAATGATGAAGATTCAATAGCCAATGAGATAAGTGATTTTCAAATCAATGATTTAGTTCTCTTGTGCTAAAAATTAATTGAAAATAATAAAGCTCTTGAGTTGAAAATTGATAAGTTGGAAAGGGAACAAGCTAAACTTCATCAGAAAAATAATGATTTGGAAAATGATCTTAAAAATATTGAGAAAAACAAAACTGAGTTGATTTGTAAAAACAACATTTTGCAAGAAGAGTTGGATAGCTTTAAGAAGTCAGAAATTTCTAGATGTTCGATTTTTGAAAATAAATTAAATGAGATCAACAAAAATTTCAAAACCCTTGTAAAAGAAAACGTGATTTTGAGCAAATATGAATTTATTCAATTAAATCACAAGTTTAAAAAGGAAATTGAAAAAGTAAAGGATTTTGAAAAGATTGAATTTAAGAAACTCCAACTCTTTGAAACTGAGATGCTTGAAATTGAGAATAAAATTAGATAGCTTCGAAATGAAAATGAATGATTAAAAATAAATATTTTTGAAAAGAGAGTTAGTAGCATTAGTTTTTGTTTGAAGCTAATAAATGAAAATAAACTTTTGAAATCCAAAATTAATAAACTTGAGTTGGTTACTCGAAAATTTTTCACTAGAGATAAATCATTTAATATACTCTTAGAAAAACAATTCTTCGAGAATAAAAGAAATGCATTTGGATTTGCTAAAGTGTCAAAGTATGAATAAACAACTAATAACATCGTTAAAAGGAAAAGTGTGATACCCAAACACTTGAAAACCATTCCAATTTGGGTTTCAAAAGGCATGAATATACAATCCATTAAAGTTAAACAAATGTGGGTGTCGAAAGGAACATATATAAATAGTCTTGGCTCTCCACAAACTTACTTTTAAAAATCAATTGCCACTAACAATCATGGACCTATAAAAATAAATAGATCACAAAAATCTTTTCTCGTGTAGGTGTAGTAGCGGACTAAGGAACTACAATAGTATTACTTGGATTCTAGCTGTACCAAGCACACAACAGGCGACAAAGCAAAGATTCCTTAACCTAGTACAAAGGTAGCAGAATCACAATAGGCAACAACGAAAAATTATCGTAAAGGTAAAATAGAAAACGATACATCCATCTTGAACGATATATTTAATGTGATAATCTGCACCATAATCTGAATTAAATCAGTCAGTTATGTGATAGTAAAATAAATGATGATTTTGATTCCGACTATTTGATTTGTTCTTATTTTTGACTCTAATTTATGCAAAAATGTTGACCAATCTTCTTTTCATCTTTTAACTAATTCATATAAATTTGTTTGGTCAAATGAAGCTGTTTTTATTGGTTTCTGATGACTCATGATACAAGTGGATATATTTGTTCTGACACTATGGTCATCGTTCGTCTATTTACACGGTCTAAATTCAAATTTAAAAGAATTCCATTTAAATGCTGTAAAAATGATTTTAAGGAATTTGTTGCAACTTCATGATCTGGTCTATAACATTTAATTAATGATAATCTTGAGTGAAAGAAAAATTCAAATGCAGATTACATTGGTAATCTGGTTGATAGAAAAATTACTAATGCAACGTGATTTATGTTGAGACATTCAATAGTTGTATCATTTTCAAAGAAAATATCTGCATGTTTTTCATTTCAAATAATTTTCAAATTAGCAGTCATTTTTCTTTTATAAAACCCCATTAAGAAAATCATTTTTTGTTGACATTGTTTCAGATTAGTCATTTTGAAAATTTTGATTTTATAATTATTTTTGGATTTGATCTTAAATGACAACATTGACTAACCTGACTCCCTACCGATTGTCGAAAAGACAAACAGTTATTGAAAAAGTGATGAGTGCTGATATTGATCATATATTATAACTTGAGACTGTATATTTAGTAAATTTATTTACAAATTTGAACAAGAGTTATAAAAAAAATTTGTTGGCGAAAAAAATCCATAACCATTTCTATTTCTATCATATTTCTATCGACCATCACTCATCAAAATCCAATATAGTTTGCCAATATGTGATATTTTAAATGGAAATCATTCGTTTTTCAATTCATTATATTTTTAAGAAATAAAAACATCCAAAGTATTCACTCTCATTTAAAAACCCTTATGGTTATGCATGGTAGATTACTTGGAATTTTTGATTATGTGCTTCCATGCTCATTTAAAAGTCCTCACGGTTATGCATGTATGGAATGCAAATCAAAATTGATTGATTAAATAGACAAGTTGATTCTCATCCCATTTAAAAGTCCTCACGGTTATGCGTGGTTAGAAGATACTTGAATTGATTTTTTAAAAAAAAATTGAGAATACTACTAGTCTCATTTAAAAGTCCTAACAGTTATGCATGGTTTATTCTAATTCCTGATATAAATATATCAAAAATTGACACAACTATATGGTTTTATATGATGATATCATCCATATTATTCTAAAGTGGAATATGCGTCAAACAGAGTATTTATGATTTTTGTTTGATTTTTTATTGAAATTTAATTTTTATACTCAATTGAGTTTCAATGTTGTATTAATGTCTAACACTTTGTCTCTATTTCTATAACACTATTACTCTTTTGCTGATAACAAAAGAGGAAGATAAAAGTTAAGATTTTGGAAAATAAAGGTCATGTATTTTCTATTTGCATCAAGGCTCATTTGAATATTTTTATGCATATATGTAGGGGGAGCTTTGTGTAGAGAAGGAGCATTTAAATAGGGGGAGCAAATAGAGTCTATCAATGATCAAGTACATTACTAAATTCAAAATCTTAAACCTATGTTTGTTATCATCAAAAGGGGGAGATTGTTGAATATGCTAGTATATGATTTTTTTTGATGATAATAAACATACATATATTCATTTAAATATATTTATTAATGTACTATTTTATTTTTCACGTAATTAAATAAATATTTGCTGAATAAAATAAATAACACAGAATTTAAATTCAAAGTGATATTTTATTCAAACAAATATTTATTACAATTTTGAATAGTACAAATTTAAGCTCTCACTATATACACAATTTTATTACATCACAATTTATCATTTACAAATGCACCTCACTACATTTCACTCATTCACTCGTATTTTATCTTTAACTCTATTCCAAATTGAATCCAGCATATGAGTTATCTGCAAAAATATACACTGACGCAGTAAAATTGAAAATAAAATATTTTTGTAATGTAAAATAAAATGTATTTTGAAAATATTATTTGCCTCCATTATTTAGGTTATTCGTCATCATATAAATTTGAATTCATTGTACACAAACAGTGTGACGACCCGGGTTCCGACGCTCGAAAATCGACATCCAATACATCACCCGTATTCGAATGTCGGAGATTCAAACGTTGGAGTTAGGTTCATTGGAGCTCATAACACATTAGGTGAAAATAACACAGCGAAAACAAAGAAGAATTGATTTTATTGATACACAAATGGATACAACATAGATACAACAAACTGATAACGAATGAACAATATCAAAGCCTAATATACAACAACGGGAAGAAATAACAGAACTGGAAACAAGAGCAACAACAGCGGAAAGATAACATCAGAGTCTTCCAAGAGAGAGAGAGAGAGATAATCCAACAACTGCATCTCCATAGCTCCAAAGATCTCCAAATCAAAAAGCTCAAAACGCAAAGGCTATCATGCTGCAATATAGTGAATGCGATCCCGAATTCACCGACTTCAAAGACTTCCAAAATCCAAAGACTTCTGAATCAACATCAACTATCTGAACTAGCTTCGGAACCTATTGATAATCTAACTCTAGGCTGCCCGTGTGGAAAATTATAGGCACCCAGAGTTTAAAAAGGAAACAATAAACTCCAGGTCAGTCATGGGACTGGTGTAAGCAAACAAAAACAGTTGTTTGAACAAAAGGAAATAAAAAGAAATTCGCTATGCTTTTGGGAAAATAAAACTACCATAAGGTCTCCCGACACACATAATGCAATTGCATACATGGGGAAGGTTTCTCCTTATAGTAGTCAAATATGCTTGATACGCGAACATCCTTTTGATATTATTGTTAGTGCTAGTGTGGAAAACATTTCAAAAGTATAATATTAATCTTAGCCAACATACGTACCATTATAGTATGCCTACTATAGCTACCATGTTAAATGGCAGGTTATTCAACTAAAAACCGTACAGGGCTCGTATTGGATGATTGGATTTCCATCAAATGGTCAAGGCTAAGGAACTTCCTTTCTGAATGGGTACGCCTCTGGAGGGACGCCCCGACAACCTAATCAGATCTCTGCCAACACAAGGTCGGGTTACCTCTGTAACTAGGTAACTAATTTGTCATGAGTATGCCATCCCTCGGTCGTAACCGACCTTTATTGAGGTGCCAACAACAAATTCCAACAACCATATAAGTTAAATATCTGGGTTCCATGCCATGGTACCACTTTTTATCCAGAAGGAAATGCACATACCCTAAGGGGCGCGACCCCTGTAACCTTGCTGCATCCTTTCTGTTTCGACCATTTTCGGGGTGTGAGGTTCGATGAAGTCTCGTCCCACAAAGCTACGCTGTTCACAAAAGCCATGCTTCGATCAACCAATGATCAGCACTTAGCATGCCACATTACCAGATTGGGAATATATCACTAGTAAATATCAACTACATAACCTCTGAGCTCGTACGTCTCAGAGAAGGGTGTTAAGCTAAGAGAATAAATTCTCTACCACCAAACAGAAATGTATTTGACTGAAACTAGCTTTACATCTCAAAGTGTAACGTCAGACATACATCCATACAAGTCCATCATGGGTCTGAATGGAATCGAAGGCGCTTCGTCCAATTAAGGAAAAAGTCCTTGCAAATCTGGCTATTCCCTAATCACGTCCGAACTCCCCATCGCATAGGATAATCTAAATCTGTATACCGGGACCACTCGGTGCAGAGCCAATCGACAGGTAATCCTTTCGTTTTCGAAAATACCCAGTCTTCAACCACCGTCTTCAAATGCTATCCTATTACGTCGTATCATTATTCAGAATGGGTTTTATGACTTAGTGTCCTCTCCCGGCTAATCCGAATAATGAGCGCATATTTTAAAAACATGTGGATACAGTCACAACAAATTTCCATTTTTAATCCTTTTGAAACAAAAGATTCACCTTTAAGATTCGATGCAGTTTTCAGATAACCATTTGGAATCCAACCCCCGGTCGCATCGAAATTCAAATTTTGTTTTAAAGGCCAACTTGTTTAAGTAAGCAAATTCAATTCAATTCAGAAGTTCACATTCACACAGCAATACATCATAGACAAATATTTATCACAACTCAATCCAAATAGTTCATATCACAGAACATCACATATCAGAGATACCAAACAATTCAAGGAATTCGATATAATCCAATCATCTATAAGCAAGATACATAATCGCATAATTTATAATTAATTTAAACCAAATAAATTAATCACTTATGAATTTATCACCTAATCTTGCATAATTAACATTAATTAATTACAAATCATTTGATATTATTATAATTAATTAATGAAATTAATTAATCAACCTTAATTATCCATCTTAATTAATTATCCTCAATTAATTAATTGTCCCTTAATTAATCACATAAATTAATTAACCTGAAGTTAATTACACTAATCAATTAATCCTTAATTAATCACATTAATTAACCTAAGTTAATTACATTAATTAATTAACCCTTAATTATTAATTAATTAACCTTTAATTAATAAATTAATTAACCTTTAATTAATAAATTAATTAACCTTTAATTATTTAATTATCCTCTAATTAAGTAATTATCTTTTAAGTAATTAATTATCCCTAAATTACTTACATAAATTAATTATCCTTAATAATTACAATAAGTGATTATCCTTAACTAATTTCATTGAGTAATTATCTTTTAAGTAATTAACCTTTAATTACTTACATTAATTAATTAACCTTTAATTAATTGATTATCGTTTGATTAATTATATTAACTAATTAACCCTTTAATTACAAATTAATTTATCTTTAATTATTACTTAATTAACCTTTATTTAAGTAATTATCATTAAATTACAAATTAACGATCCTTTAATTAATCAAGACCCTAATTAATTAAGTTAATACACTTATCTTAATCATCTACTTAATCCAATAATTATTAGATTCCTTTTGAAAATATTTATGGATTAATTTATTATATAATTATTCCAAAACCAAATCAATTAACTTTTAACAATATTTAATCTTTAAAAATTTAATTTTTGAAAACTTGTTTGAAAATAACCTTTGAAATTAATTTATCATCAACACATGAATTAACTTAAGACCTCTAAGTTAATTAGTAATTAAAATCATTTCACCATCTTTTATTAACTATTTAATTATATTATTTAAATTTATTCACATGACTTAAGAATTAACTTAAAATAATAGATATATAATAAAGTACGTTAAACTTAATAAATTTAAAATAATTTGTTTTAAACCTTTAACTAATTCCAAAACTAGAATAAAACATTTATTATTTTAAAAGAATTAAACAAGAAAGTGTTTAAACATGTTTAAATTCAAATTTGAAAAACTTGTTTTATTTTAAAATCTAAAACTGCTTCATCATATACACAAGACCGACTCGAGTGCTAACCCTGCCCAATACAATTTTTCCCAAGTTCTTCCCCGAGGAAATCCCTCCTTTTTTTTAAACTTTGTTTTTTGAAAACTTAAAAACTGTTACACAGCTAAACCTACACAAACTACTCGAACACAATCCCGAGCCAAGACCCAACTTTCCCGAAGCCATACCTGAGTTCCACTTCATCTTCCCTAAGTCCAAACAAAACCCAGACACACAAAAGTGCACATGTGCACATGCACGTTGATCTGACGCTCCTCCGACCAACTCCCCGACCATCAGCAAGTTGTCGGCAACCTCGCCGACTACCACAACCACCCATTTCGACGATTTCGCCAAGAAATCAAAATCGAGCACATCGATCGCACACTGAAACCCAAACCCGCCAATAAAAATCATCACGCTCTGATGACCTCGATCACCAAAAAACTTGCCCATCCACCCAGAGCTGCTCCACGACACGACGCTTCGATCCAGCTACCTCTATTCGATTCCGATCCACCCTCGGCCATGCAAACGACTCGACAACCTCCTCGACCAAAACAGGTCACGAAACCCTACTTCGTCGTCGATACGCCACCACCGCCACCTAAAATTCCTCCTAGCATTTTTTCCATGATCCCCATACTTCACACTTTCTTCGGCATCAAACACGACCTACAACTTGTCTCGTTCGTTGGCAATCGACGAAAACCCCAAATCTGATCAACTCGAAATATCTCATCAATCCCAAACCTTAAAATCTTGAAACCATCATCAAAATTTATCAATTTCAACTACGAATCAGGTTGTAGAATCAGAACATGAAATTTAGATTATTGGTTTTTTGACTTTAAATTAATCATACTGTAATATCCAAATTTCAAAATATTTAATCAATATTTTCACTTGAATCTATTTTTAAAAATGATGTTACACATATACAGACATTTTTCATTCAAAGATCGAAGCCTAACGAGACTATGGGAAGAGAAATTTATATTTGAACCTTTTTAAAACCTGTAAAGTTTAAACAGAAGCATGCATACCTGGTTCACAGACATGCATACATCAATCTACCTATATATATACATGCATATTTTTACATCCATATACACAGTTTTCACCACATACTTCAATCATCAAGATATATATACACAGATTCAAGTAAATTTGCTCACCAAGATATTGAATAAGGAAGTTCTTTGAAACTGGAACTTGAATTTTGATCAGAACTTGATTTTGATTTGCAACCTGATTATTGAGATGATCTGCTTGATTGTTGTTCTGAAGCTTAATGCTTGATTTAAGTTGAGTTGAATTTAGATGCTTTGGATCAGGTTTGAGATGCTTCAGGTTTGAATTTGGAAAAAAATTTAATTTCTGGTTTTGTTCCTTTCTAGTTTCCAGGTTTTGATTTTCTAGTTTGATTTCTTTCTCAGGTTTTGGATTTTGATTATGTTTTTACTGGTTTTATTTTCTCTAGATTGTTGTAAGTTCCCAGGTTTGAAAAGTTTGAGTATATAAATTTTTTGACTGAGAGAAAATGGGAATGGAAGGGGAAGTAGTGTATTTATAATATTGTTTTCCTCTTTATTCATTAATTTCAAAAATAAAAAGAATTAATGACACTTGTTATAACACGTTGTCCTTAGCTTACATTTGTTATTGCATGGCAAATCAAATTACAAATGTTTAAATGTATTTTATCTTGTTTACACTTGTCTATGCATGTATAAATATTTTTATATGTTTTTATTCAATTTTATATTATATCTTAAATTTTTTTTAATATATATATATATATGATTTATATTTTCTATTTTTAATTAATGCATTTCCTTTTATAAATATTTATATAACCTTAAAGAAAATGATTTTAAAATTTAATTATACATTAATAAATAAACACATGTATATATTATAATTTAATCCTTAATTAGCTTTTAAAAATTGTTATATTTAATTCAAAACATAACTTCCCAATTACAATACATGTATACACACACACATATATATATTAAAAAATAAATTTTTATTAATTTTAAAATACATAGTTTTTAAATTCAATTTATTTTTAAGATATTTATTCTTGAATTTCAAAATCAAAATTCTATTTCCAATTTATTTATATTTATATAAATAAACATATATCTTATTTGTTTTGGAAAATTAATTTAAAGTAATTCACAATTTAATCCTGAAAATTATATTAATTACTAAATTAATTTGACTTAAAAATGGGATTGTTACAGATATCCTCCTTAAGAAAATTTCGCCTCTGACATTTGCTAGACAAGGAGAAAAACAAAGAACATATATAGAGAAATGGACTACCAGATCAAATCAATCTATTCTACATTTGGCTTACCAAATCAGAATACCGAGAACAAACTTATTCAATACTTCATGAAATACTCCAGTCATCTGATCTACGAAATATGCAGGGGCGTTGGCTAGTCTGAAGGGCACAACTAACCATTCATAGAATATATCGGGACCCCAAAAATAGACAAATGGATACAATTTTCTGCAATTCTCAGCTGATGGAATCCTTGGGCTAGATCCATCATAAAAAAGAATCAAGCATCATGCAATTTGATCGAACATGTCATCGATTCGGTGCAAAATAAATTTTATTCTTAAAGAGTAACTTATTAAGATCATGATAATCTACAAAAAAATTTAAAGATCTATTGGACTTGGCTATAAATACCATAATTGAACCCCAATTGGAACGACTAGGTCGTATAAATCCTTTCTCCAGTAAATCTTAGGTTTGCTCAACTAGCTTGTCCCTCTTCGGACTTGGATCCTCACAAGAAATCACAACAAAAATTCTAAATTTGGTTCTAACCGAAATCATTTTATTGATATAATTTAATTTAGCTTCATATTTTTATTAACCAATTCATTTAAGTAAAATTCAACTTCATTAAAGTTAAGAACGAAAATACTGATAGGAAACCGATGATGAGAATACAAGAAAGGAACTTTTCTACAACGTAAACAAAGATTCGTAGGGCCACCTACCGGTTTCTTCACACAAATAGGTTCATTTATGAATTCCGGTTCAAGATTTAATTCTCTATAGTTTTCTAGGAAATAAAACTATGCGTGGTTCTAGTGTCGGATAAAAATCTAACAATTTTATCATAAATAAGAATATTAGGTAAGAAGTAAAGTAATTTCTTGATATGTCCTAGAAATACCAGCGAAAGGCACATAACACTGCTCAATACTTGCTTGAATTTATCCCATGTGAACTCATACTCTGATTCGGCCAATTAATGGTCTCCACTATACCAAACCTTCCTCTTGTAGCTGCCAGGAAGCCATCAAAGAATTGAAATTGGATGACGATCCAAAGATATTGAAGAAAAAAGTTGTTCCTTATTATTACAGGGTATCGACCATTTTTTGTGGTACTCCCATGTCCCCTACCTCGTCCTCTTCTTGCACTCATTCTCATTATCAGTGAATAGTAAGAGAATTGATTGAGGCATTCCGACATGATATCTTAGGGAATATACTCATTCTAGGGCATCTCTTACCCTATCTCCAATGAGTCACCTAATGAGTTATTCTCCAAAGTTAAAGTCCTTACTCAACCTTTAGCTCTGATACTAACTGTGACGACACGGGTTCCGACGCTCGAAAATCGACATCCAATACATCACCTGTATTCTAATGTCGGAGATTCAAACATTGGAGTCCGGTTCGCCGGAGCTTATAACACATTAGGTGAAAATAACACAGCAGAAACAAAGAAGAATTGATTTTATTGATACACAAATGGATACAACATAGGTACAACAAACTGATAACAAATGAACAATATCAGAGCCAAATATACAACAGCGGGAAGAAATAATAGAACTGGGAACAAGAGCAACGACAATGGAAAGATAACATCAGAGTCTTCCAAGAGAGAGAGATAATCCAACAACTACATCTCCATAGCTCCAAAGATCTCCAAATCAAAAAACTCAAAACCCAAAGGCTATCATGCTGCAATATAGCGAATGCGATCCCGAATTCACAGACTTCAAAGACTTCCAAAATCCAAAGACTTCTGAATCAACATCAACTATCTGAACTAGCTTCAAAACCTATTGATAATATGACTCTAGGTTGCCCGTATGAAAAATTATCGGCACCAAAGTTTAGAAAGGGAACAATAAACTCTAGGTCAGTCATGGGACTGGTGTGAGCAAACAAAAACAGTTGTTTGAACAAAAAAAATAAAAAAATAAAAAGAAATTCGCTATGCTTTTTGGAAAATGAAACCACCATAAGGTCTCCAGGCATACACACAATGCAATCGCACACATGGGTAAGGTTTCTCCTTATAGTATTCAAACATCCTTGATACGTGAAAATCCTTTTGATATTATTATTAGTGCATAGTGTGAAAAACATTTTGAAAGTATAATATTAATCTTAGCCAGCATACTTACCATTATAGTATGCCTACTATAGCTACCATGTTAAATGACAGGTTATAGAACTAAAAACCGTATAGGGCTCGTATTGGGTGATTGGATTTTCATCAAATGGTCGAGGCTAAGGAACTTCCTTTCTGAATGGGTATGCCTCTGGAGGGATGCCCCAAGAACCTAACCAGATCTCTGCCAACACAAGGCCGGGTTACCTCTGTAACTAGGTAACTAACTGTCACGAGTATGCCATCCTCCGGTCGTAACTGACCTTTATCGAGGCGCCAACAACAAATTCCAACAACCACATAAGTTAAATATCTGGGCACTATACCATGATACCACTTTTTATCTAGAAGTAAATACACATACCCTAAGGGGGGCGACCCCCGTAACCTTGCCGCATCCTTCCTGTTTCGACCATTTCCGGGGTGTGAGGTTCGATGAAGTCTCATCCCACAAAGCTTGTAACATCCAGCCTTTTTGTACGCTTAAGCAGACACACATGTCAACTCAAACCATACAGAATGACAGATTGTTATTAGGGCAAATAAGGAAAGCAGGGAAAGAAATAAAACAAAAAAGAATCTCATAGCGGAATGACAAAATATAATAATCAAATAACAGCTCATGAAGCTGTTTTTACAAAACATTTGATTATACTTATACAACACATATCAAAGTTACACATACCAGATAATAAATAATGCAACGAAACAGTATGAATGCAGTGGAATAATATAATAAATAATAGTAATACAATCTTCGTCTTCGTCCTCCAGAAATAAGTCTTCAAATCCTGAAATGCTCAGGCTGACCCAAGCGAATTGAAAAGGCAAAACACTCGAGTCGGAACTAAAAGATCTTATGTAAGTTAAATCAACTATAAATAATATGAGTGGAACGACGTCAGAGATGTTTATGAGATTTGACATCTCCTATCCAGTATCTAACGTGAGTACAGTAACTTAAGAGATGCTCAGGATTCACATCTCCTAAGGATCCGTTAAACTATTTACTATGTAGTAATATTTCGCTATTATAATAATGTCTATAGTAAAATAAACTTACTTTTAAATAGCATCAAGGCTTTACATTTTCCACCTTAACACGTAATAGTCCCAGCAGTCCATCCAGTATCAGCGGGAGACTACCCAAAATACTCCACGGGCTATGGGAGAAACCAAACTCGTACAAGATGCGCTAGGGTAGGTGACACGACACACAAGGCAATGCCAGGGTAAATATACCAATTACTATCCGGACTGGTGGTGACGCATAGCGCGCAGCTACCGCCCACCTCGAGCCACACCCCCAAAATCAAAAATAAAAAGTGGCCACCAAATGAATCTCCAAGTCAGAATATAAGATCGAAGGAGTGTGTCCGATAAGAGGAGCCACCTCACTGGCACATAATCGCTCCGGTTTTAGCCACCTTATGCCAACTCACGGGAGTCGGGTTCATGTATATACCTCAATGGAAACGCCACCACCATTCTACTTCATTTTGGAATCTCCACCGCGTACGCGGTTGTTAAAGTGGTTTTCGGAGTTGGCAGAGAGTATGACAACTTCCGATCCCAGTCTCTTTAACAACCAAACGTTAGTATAACACCGCGGTCTTTTCAAAATAGTTTATACTTTTAAAACTAGAATATTATATCCATTTCAAACCCATATAAATATGATATCATTTCCGTTTAAAACCCAAATCAACATAATATCATTTTTATTTCAAATATATCCCTTTCCAAAAATCACAGCACTTCCAAAGTTATAACACTTTGAAATCAAAATATTTGAAATATAACACCTTCAAATCATAATATTTTGAAACTCATAACCTTGGAACATAATTTCCACTATTGAAATGGTTTAAATATTAAAATACTTTATATAATAAAATAGCTTCTTCACTTTCACAAATCAATTCCAAATACAGATTTGAACCCCCAAATAAACCATTTCAATTTCCATATATTTCAAAGCTTTAAATATTCCACCATTTCAAAACTAATTCTTTGATAATTCCATGTATATCAAATTCAATTACTATTATTTAGATTTGAAATGTTTACTCAATAACCAATATTATTTAAGTAAAACTTTTAAACTTCAAATAATTGGATATTCTTCAACTTATTTAACATGATATATTCATTTAAATCAACTTGATATTCAATTAAATTACTCTAAAAAAAATCAAGTTATAACATCATACCTTTTAAAATTTCAAATTTAATAAAGTTTTCATCAAATTTATTTGAGTTTAATTCTTAAATAAATTCAACTTCAAATAAATTTCCAATTTATCTCCCAACCTTAATTTTACTTAAATTGATATAAACCTTATATTAGAATATAATTTATATAAAAACTTAACCATATTATATAAAAATAATCAAACTTTATTATTGGACTTATTTTATATCTCCAAACGAATTTTCACATAGCTAAAAATCAATAATAAAATAACATTCATATAACATTTGAAATCAATGTTTATATAACCTATATATTTCTTTACAAAACCATAGTAATCATTTTAAATTATTTTTATATATAGACCGCGGTGTCTGTATATAATTTTCTTTCTTATGGTCAAGTGATACAGATATTTATCATTTCAATGCATAATTTAAAACATAAATACGGTTATATATCATTTCAAAACGCAATCTCGAATGAAATAAAATCCATAACAACTTGCAGTTTATAACAATATAAAATACAACATCCATTCATCCAATATCAATCATCAAACATTTATCACAATCATCATCCAATTCAATCAATAACATCAATATAAAACAGATAATAAATAACAGGAATTTACTGGCAGTTAATATTCAATGATAAATTAAATAACAATTTAACGGCAGTTTATATGCAATAATAAATTAAATAACAATTTAATTCAAATCAATTCAATTTAACTGGGATGATGATTAGAAATATGTCAAACAGTCATAAATAAATTTCTATTTACATCATATATCAATTTAACAAACATAAGAAATTTTAGAAGTTGTGAGTGGGTTAAAACACTCACATTTTGAATTTAAATTGAATTTTAAATCCAATTTAAAACAAAAATTTGAACAGTCTCGAAATTCATCCAAACCAGCGTTAAAATGTCCAAAATTTCGATAGGATCGTGGTGGAGAAAACTGCGCGTAAATCGGACCTTGTGCGCACAAGTTATGCTGATTAGAACATTTAACGATTTGAATTATAAAATAAAAAAATAAAAAATAAAAACGAACACGTCACCTACCTCCTGCAATAGACGCGTACCCCCACGCATTCCATCCTCCAGAACCCTGTACATGCGAGCACAGTGCATCGCGACAAGCTACAACCACCGCCGCGTGGAGGCTCACCGCGCCACCCCATGATCGCCGATCTCACCCAATCACCCGCGACCCACCATCGGTCCACCTCCGGCCACGAACTGCACCAGCCGCCGCTAATTTTACAACCCTAATTGAATTCTATAGCATGATCTAGCCGTTAACTCATCGCAAATCTCCCATGGATGCCCTCCCTTCGATGACCTCTACCCAATGGTGCCTTCAATTGCCCGATCGGATGACGATCATAAATCGCCAATGAACGGCCGAAGATAGTTCATCATTTTTTGCACAGACAGGGGTTCAATTTGAAAAATGAATTACAGATCTAAGATGCGCTCGTCGAGAGCTTCAGATCGATATAAAATTCGATAGGTATTGAGGGGTTCGAATTTTTGAGTTGAATTTTGAATTGAAATAGGGTTTTGAAATTCAAGGTTTGTCTGCCATTGAGAAAGAGGAGCAACAGAAGTTTTGTACGTACAGAAATGAGGAATAAGAAATGAATTAGGGTTTATAACGAGGTATATATATGCAAAGATGAAATAGAATAGGTGGGCAAGATTGAATTACACGTTGAACGATAAAATGGCCCAAAAAGCCCGTTTTGACTCCGGAACGAAATTGGGTCAACCCATATATGAAAATAGATGTTTAAAAATATTTTAAAATCAATGGAACAGGTTTCAAGGCCAAATTCCATCGTATGAAGAAGTTATGCTGAAATCAAGTTATTTCAAATTGATTTCAACTGATTTCAATTAAATTGATTTCTAGGCGTTTCGAGTCCGTACGATCAAATGACAAGTTCAATTGTTACGAAACTTGAAATCCTACAATAATCCACCTTTACGGATCTGATGAAACTTGTTTCATCGAAATCCGAGTTAGTGACCAAAATGGCTATTTTTATAATAATTAAATAAATTAATAATTAATTAAACCAATCAAATTTTCAATTTCAATTCTATAGTTTACAAATTTTATCACTTTTGATTTATTTAGTCATTTATAACAATTTAAAACAAATTTTCATGTTGATTCAATTTTAATTATTTCAAAAATTACTATCTTTGCTTTCAATTTCAATAATCCAGAAATTACGGATTTTATTTTCAATAATTCCATTTAATTGACTTTTCATTCTATTATTCAATCTATTATTATCAGATGGATGAAATTTACATTGGTTCATGATTTATTACCTTAATTTACATTAACAAGACTTTAAATTTATATTTATTGCAATTGATTCCAATTCAATTTCTATTTCTTTCAATATTTAATTACCAAAACCCTATTAAGCTAACAAATTTAATTATCAAAATCTTCGGGTCGTTACACTCTCCCCCACTCAAAACTTTTCGTCCCCGAAAAGGAAAAAGGAGGGGAAAAGAAGGAATTAAGTAGTCAATATATCTTATTCAAAATATTGACTTTATAAACAAATAATTATAAAAATTAATTAATTTAAATAAAATATACCAATTTATAACCATTAAATCTTTTTATACTTAAATTAGTAAAGTTTGGAAAACATTTTTCAGTATTTTCTAAGTCCAAAATTTACGAAAATTTCAGCAGAGTCTCCTTTGTACGGAGAGGCTTGGGAGAAAATATAATATCAAATACAACAATATATAACATGTAATTTCCAAATAATATACCCCAACATGGGAAAAACAATATACTAGCGCTATAAAACCGTAATCCGAGAACGTACCTATATGTCGGACAGTTAACGCTTATTTTATGAAATCAAAAGCAGTGGTAATTGCTTCCATAACCTGTATTTCACGTACATAATCCAAAAGAGTTAATAATTATATAAAATGAAATATTGAAAGTTTTTTTAACCACTAACAAAAAAATCAATAATAATTTCTTGCAATCACAACATACAACCATCATATGAAGCCAATAAAATCAACCATCCATATATCCATAGCAAACAAAACAAATAGTTTTTCGGATTTACAACTTTAAATTGTATAGAATGAATAATAAACTACTAAGTGCACCATTTACTCAACATTCTTAGATGAAATGAAATAGATTATTCATTCATCCAGACAATTTAAAGTATCCTTGCCCAAACAACCATAAATCAAACAAATAACAATCCCAAACAATAGATCAAGTTCATTCTTATTAATTTCATTGCATAATATTTGTTGTTTGATTTCCTTTTCATTTATGTAATGATTTATCTTTTTAATTTACATTTATTTCTTGCAAATTTTCATTTATTTATTACTTAGTTTCATTTACTCATTTATTTATAATACTTACCTTTCCATTATACTTAATTAGTAGCATTTCGTCTACACATCAAATTCTTATTTATTAAAGAATTTCATTACCTCAAGTTTTTACTTGTACAATATCCATTACATTTTCTTATAAGCATTAGAACTTTTAATATTTGGTAAGTAATATATATATGTATATGTATATGTATATATATATATATGCTTTTAAGGATGTAACTGAAAGTTACACAAGTTTATTTTATTTCTTTTACATTAATTAAATGTTCAATAATCCTATCTTTTGTCTTATAGGTTACACATTTCAAATTTTCTTGTAATTTCATTCATAACTTAGAAACTTAATCTCTTACTTTAATTAGAGGTTCCAATTATAACTTAATTACATTCCATTTCACTACAATAATTGAAACTATCAATTTACAGAAACTTAAGAACTAAATACCGGGTTAAATTTCAAATCATTTTAAAATAATAGATAAATATATCTACTTACAATTTATATATCCAATTGTATTTGAAACAATTTAAAATTTATATTTGTGTATCAAAATGAATTTGCAGTAAAACTACTGCAGTGGCCTTCCCATTTCGAAACTCGAAAATGAATGTCGATGATGCGTGCACTCATCACCGAAATTATTTTCCAACGACAGAGAGGGGAGTACAGAACTCATTTCTTTTCAAAATTTCTTTAAAACAAATCTTTCAAATTATATTGAAATATTTATATCAAAACATACTTCTAATAATATTATCATTATATTTCAAAATCATTCAAAACAAATTTTCAAAAACCCGAGACTTAGATTCTAAGTTTCCAATTTTCATTTATTTTATTTTAAATCTTATTTCCAATCAATATTTATAAATTTAACAACCAATATAATACAACCAATTATAACCTTTATAAAAAATATTTTATATACAGAAAATATAATAGGCAAAATTATTTCATTCACCTATATTCAAAACAAATATTGTGTCGATTTGTCCTACTAAGTGTTTAGAAATCCTTATTGATGTCATAGCGTCCCATGCACCAACCAGAATTTATAAATACAAAACGGAACAAATTAACACTATATTAGAACCTTTTTATAACACTAACAAATACGCTCTCTCATATATACACTCATCGACTCATCATAGGGTATTACTACCCTATTAATAAAGAGTCACCCTATTAATAAAGAGTCAGACCCCACAAAGCTAAGATTTATCGCTAAACCAAAGCTCTGATACCAGATGTAACATCCAGCCTTTTTGTACGCTTAAGCAGACACATGTGTCAACTCTAACCGTACAGAATGGCGGATTGTTACTGGGGTAAATAAGAAAAGCAGAGAAATAAATAAAACAAAACAGAATCTCACAGCGGAATGACAAAATATAATAATCAAATAACAATTCATGAAGCTATTTTACAAAACATTGGATTATACTTATACAACACATATCAGAGTTATACATACCAGATAATAATAAATAATGCAGCAGAATAGTATGAATGCAGTGGAATAACATAATAAATAACAGTAATACAATCTTCGTCTTCGTCCTTTAGATATAAGTCTTCAAATCCTGAAATGCTCAGGCTGGCCCGAGCGAATTGAAAAGGCAAAACACTCAAGTCGGAACTAAAAGATCTTATGTAAGTTAAATCAACTATAAATAATATGAGTGGAACGACGTCAGGGATGTTTATGGGATTTGACATCTCATATCCGGTGTCTAACGTGAGTACAGTAACTTAAGAGATGTTCGGGATTCACATCTCCTAAGGATCCGTTAAACTATTTACTATGTAGTAATATTTCGCTATTATAATAATGTCTATAGTAAAATAAACTTACTTTTAAATAGCATTAAGGCTTTACATTTTCCACCTTAACACGTAATAGTCCCAGTAGTCCATCCAGTATCAGCGTATCCCCAGATCGGGAGACTACCCAAAATACTCCACGGGCTACGGAAGAAACCAAACTCGTACAAGATGCGCTAGGGTAGGTGACACGGCACACAAGGCAATGCCAGGGTAGATATACCAATTACTATCCGGACTGGTGGTGACGCATAGCGCAGCTACCGCCCACCTCGAGCCACACCCCCAAAATCAAAAATAAAAAGTGGCCACCAAATGAATCTCCAAGTCAGAATATAACATCGAAGGAGTGTGTCCGATAAGAGGAGCTACCTCACTGGCCCGTAATCGGTCCTGTTTTAGCCACCTTATGCCAACTCACGGGAGTCGGGTCCATGTATATACCTCAAAGGAAACGCCACCACCATTCTACTTCATTTTGGAATCTCCACCGCGTACGCGGTTGTTAAAGTGTGGTTTTCGGAGTTGGCAGAGAGTATGACAACTTCCGATCCCAGTCTCTTTAACAACCAAACGTTAGTATAACACCGCGGTCTTTTCAAAACAGTTTATACTTTTAAAACTAGAATATTATATCCATTTCAAACCCATATAAATATGATATCATTTCCGTTTAAAACCCAAATCAACATAATATCATTTTTATTTCAAATATATCCCTTTCCAAAAATCATAGCACTTCCAAAGTTATAACACTTTGAAATCAAAATATTTGAAATATAACACCTTTAAATCATAATATTTTGAAACTCATAACCTTTGATTATACTTATACAAATATAACACCTTTATACTCATAATATTTAAATCATACAGAATGACAGATTGTTATTAGGGCAAATAAGGAAAGCAGGGAAAGAAATAAAACAAAAAAGAATCTCATAGCGGAATGATAAAATATAATAATCAAATAACAGTTCATGAAGCTGTTTTACAAAACATTTGATTATACTTATACAACACATATCAAAGTTACACATACCAGATAATAAATAATGCAGCGAAACCGTATGAATGCAGTGGAATAATATAATAAATAATAGTAATATAATCTTCGTCTTCGTCCTCCAGAAATAAGTCTTCAAATCCTGAAATGCTCAGGCTGACCCAAGCGAATTGAAAAGGCAAAACACTCGAGTCGGAACTAAAAGATCTTATGTAAGTTAAATCAACTATAAATAATATGAGTGGAACGACGTCAGAGATGTTTATGAGATTTGACATCTCCTATCCAGTGTCTAACGTGAGTGTAGTAACTTAAGAGATGCTTGGGATTCACATCTCCTAAGGTTCCGTTAAACTATTTACTATGTAGTAATATTTCGCTATTATAATAATGTCTATAGTAAAATAAACTTACTTTTAAATAGCATTAAGGCTTTACATTTTCCACCTTAACACGTAATAGTCCCAGTAGTTCATCCAGTATTAGCATATCTCCAGATCGGGAGACTACCCAAAATACTCCACGGGCTATGGGAGAAACCAAACTCGTACAAGATGCGCTAGGGTAGGTGACACGGCACACAAGGCAATGTCAGGGTAGATATACTAATTACTATCCGGACTGGTGGTGATGCATAGCGCGCAGCTACCGCCCACCTCGAGCCACACCCCCAAAATCAAAAATAAAAAGTGGCCACCAAATGAATCTCCAAGTCAGAATATAATATCGAAGGAGTGTGTCCGATAAGACGAGCCACCTCACTGGCCCGAAATCGCTCCTATTTTAGCCATCTTATGCCAACTCACGGGAGCCGGGTCCACGTATATACATCAAAGAAAACGCCGCCACCATCCTACTTCATTGTGGAATCTCCACCGCGTACACGGTTGTTAAAGTGGTTTTTGGAGTTGGCAGAGAGTACGACATCTTCCGATCCCGATCTCTTTAATAACCAAACGTTATTATAACACCGCGGCCTTTTCAAAATAGTTTATACCTTTAAAACCACAATATAATATCTATTTCAAACCCATAAAATACGATATCATTTCCGTTTAAAACCCAAATCAACATAATATCATTTTTATTTCAAATATATCCCTTTCCAAAAATCATAGCACTTTCAACGTTATAACACTTCGAAATCGAAATATTTGAAATATAACACCTTTAAATCATAATATTTTGAAACTCCTAACCTTGAAACATAACTTCCACCACTAAAATGGTTTAAATATTATAATACTTTATAATAAAATAGCTTCTTCAATTTCACAAATCAATTCCAAATACAGAATTGAACCCCCAAATGAACCATTTCAATTTCCATATATTTCAAAGCTTTAAATATTCCACCATTTCAAAACTAATTCTTTGACAATTCCATATATATCAAATTCAATTACTATTATTTAGATTTGAAATGTTTACTCAATAAATCCAATATTAATTAACTAAAACTTTTAAACTTCAAATAACTGGATATTCTTCAACTTATTTAACATGATATATTCATTTAAATCAACTTGATATTCAATTAAATTACTCTAAAACAAAATCTAGTTATAACATTATACCTCTTCAAATTTCAAATTTAATAAAATTTTCATCAAATTTATTTGAGTATAATTCTTAAATAAATTTAACTTCAAATAAATTTCTAATTTATCTCCCAACCTTAATTTTACTTAAATCGTTATAAACCTTATATTAGAATATAATTTATATAAATACTTAACCATATTATATAAAAACAATCAAACTTTATAATTTGACTTATTTTATATCTCCAAACGATTTTTCATATAGCTAAAAATCAGTAATAAAATAACATTTATATAACATTTGAAATCAATGTTTATATAACCTATACATTTCTTTACAAACCATAGTAATCATTTTAAATTATTTTTATATATATAGATTGTGGTGTCTGTATATAATTTTCTATCCTATGGTCAAGTGATACAGATATTTATCATTTCAATCCATAATTTAAAACATAAATACAGTTATATGTCATTTCAAACACAATCCCGAATAAAATAAAATCTATAACAACTTGCAGTTTATAACAATATAAAATACAACATCCATTCATCCAATATCAATTATCAAACATTTATCACAATCATCATCCAATTCAATCAATAACATCAATATAGAACAGATAATAAATAACAGGCATTTACTGGCAGTTTATATTCAATGATAAATTAAATAACAATTTAACTGGCAGTTTATATGCAATAATAAATTAAATAACAATTTAATTCAAATAAATTCAATTTAACTGGGATGATGATTAAAAACATGTCAAACAGTCATAAATAAATTTCTATTCACATCATATATCAATTTAACAAACATAAGAAATTTTAGAAGTTGTGAGTGGGTTAAAACACTCACCTTTTGAATTTAAATTGAATTTAAATCCAATTTAAACCCAAAATTTGAACAGTCTCGAAATTCGTCCAAACCAATGTCAAAATGGTCGAAATTTCAATAGGATCGTAGCGGAGAAAACCACGCATGAATCGGACCTCGTCCGCACATGTTATCCTGATTAGAACATTTAACGATTTGAATTATAAAATAAAAAAATAAAATTAAAAACCGAACACGTCACCTACCTCCTGCAACATATGCGAACTCCCATGCACTCTGTAACCTTCCACCTTTTTTAACCTTTTATATCAACGATAAACCACACATGTCAGACTTAAACCATACAGAAGGGCGGATTGTTATGGGGTAAATAAGAAAAAGCAGAGAAAGAAAAAGAACAAAACAGAATCTTGCAGCGTAACGATAAAATATAATAATCAAATATACAATTCATGAAGCTGTTTTTACAAAATATTCGATTATATTTATACAATACTTATCAGAGTTGCACATACCAGCGAATAATAATTAATGTCGCGGAATAATGTGATGCTGTGGAATATAATAAATAATAGTAATACAAATCTTCGTCTTCTTCCTCCAGAATAAAATCTTCAAATCCTGAAATGCTCGGACTGATCCGAGCGAATTGAAAATACAAAACACTCGAGTCAGAACTAAAAGATCTTATGTAAGTTAAATCAACGGTAAAATATGAGTGGAACGACGTCAGAGACGTTTACGGGATTTGACATCTCCTATTCAGTGTCTAACGTGAGTGCAGTAACTTAAGAGATGCTCGGGATTCACATCTCCTAAGGATCCGTTAAACTATTTACTACGTAGTAATATTTCGCTATTATAATAATGTCTATAATAAAATAAACTTACCTTTTTCATAGCAATAAGGGGTTACCCATATAGCCCTTAACACGTAATAGTCCCAGTAGTCCATCCAATATCATAGTCCCTCCTAATTGGGAAGCCACCAGAGGATACCACATGGGCTACGGAAGAAAACCAAACTCGTACAAGGCGGGTAGGTGACATGGCACAACTCGGCAATGCCAGGGTAGATATACCAATTACGCTTCCGAGCCGGCGGTAATGCGTAGCGCGCAGCTACCGCCCACCTCAAGCAACACCCCCAAATCAAAAAAAAATCAAAAGTGGCCACCGAATCAATCCAAAAGTCAAAGTATAATATCGAAGGGATGTGTCCGATCAAAGGTGCTACCTCATTAGCCCGTCAATCGCTCCTGTTTTAGCCACCTTATGCCAACTCATGGGAGTCGGGTCCACGTGTTTACCTCAAAGAAAACGCCGCCGCCATCCTACTTCATTCTGGAATCTCCACCGCGTACACGGTTGTTAAAGTGGTTTTCGGAGTTGGCAGAGAGTATGACAACTTCCGATCCCAGTCTCTTCAACAACCAAACGTTATTATAACACCACGGTCATTTCAAAATAATTATACTTCAAAACCAAAATATACTATCCATTTCAAAACCATATAAATACAATATCATTTTTGTTTTAAAAACCAAATCAATATGGTATCATTTATAAAACCTAAATCAATATAATATCATTTTTATTTCAAATATATCCTTTTCCCAAAATCATAGCGTTTTCAAATCATAATACCTTGAAACCCATAACTTTGAAACATAACTTCCAATACTTAAATGTTTTAATATTAAATTACTTTATAAAACAAATTCTTCTTTAATTTCACAAATCAATTCCAGATACAGATTTTAATCCCCAAATAAACCATTTCAATTTCCATATATTTCAAAGCTTAAATATTCCACCATTTCAAAACTAATTCTTTGATAATCCCAAATACATCAAATTCAATTACTATTATTTAGATTTGAAATGTTTGCGTAGTAAATCCAATATCATTTAAGAAAACTTTTAACTTCACATAACTGGATATTCTTTAAATTTATTTAACTTGATATATTCATTTAAATCAACTTTATATTCATTTAAATCACTCTAAATCAAATCAAGTTATAAGATTCATACCCTTTAAAATCTCAATTTTATTTAAATTTCAAATCAAATTTATTCGAGTATAATTCTTAAATAATTCAATCCAAACGAATTTCATATTTATCTTTCAACTTAATTTTTATTTAGATCATTGAAACTCTATATATACAATATCTTAAATAGGTATATAATATAAAACAATCAAACTCCATTATTAAGCTTATTTTTATTAAACAAATTTATGCATAGCTTAAATTCAAGAATTTAACTATATTTATATATAATAATGTTTATATAATATCAAAATTTAATATTTATTAAATCGTATATTTCCTTCCACAACCATAGAAATCATTTCCAAAATATTTATATATAGACCGACAACGTCTGTATAAAATTTTCTATCCTATGGTCAAGTGATATAGATATTTACCATTTCAATTCGTAATTTAAATTAAAAATACGGTTATATACCATTTCAAACAGCAATCCCGAATGAAATAAAAATGCATAATAACTTGCAGTCTTTAACAACATAAAATACAACATCTATTCACCCAATATCAATCATCAACCAATTCAAACAATAACATCAATATAGAATAGAAATAAATAACAGATATTTACTGGCAGTTTATATTCAATAATAAATTAAATAATAATTTAACTAGCATTTTAAATGCAATAATAAATTAGTTAACAATTTAATTTAGCAAATTTTATTTAATTTTAACTGGAATAATGATAAAAATATATCAAATAGCAATAAATAAATTCCTAATCACATCATAAATTAATTTAACATACATAAGAATTTTAGAAATTGTGAGTGGGTTAAAACACTCACCTTTTGAAATTAAATTGAATTTAAATCCGATTTAAACCCTAAAAGTTGAACAGTCTCAGAATCCATCCAAACCAGTGCCAAAATGTCTGAAATTTCATTATGATCCGAACAAAGAAAATAGCGCGTAAATTGGATATCGCATGTGAGAGTTATTAAAGTTAGAATGTTTGGATTTTAAAAATTAAATTAAATAAACCATCCAGTAATACCTCGCCACGTTAACTTTCAACGCTCACGCGCGAAGCCGAGGTCCAGACCCAAAACACAGCCTCCTCTTCCTGTTGACCACCCAAATTCACGCGCCGCCGTCCACCGGAGCGACACCTACCACCTCCATTCGGTTCGCCACACCCCGCCGCACCAGCCGATGCCCCCCGCGTATCCTCCGACGTCGAAGAACGGCCATGCCGCCGCCATCCTATATAGGGTTTTTGAGCCCTAAAACTCGAATTCCGGTGGCCTCGGTTGATGATAGGCGATGCGATCACCATAAAACGGCCACAAACAGTAAGCACTACAATACCCATAAACCAATTTCATTGATTATAGCTCAAATAAAAAACACCCAAAATTGAATTAGGGTTTTCGAGATAATAAGCTTTGACCACGATTTCAGGTTGACTCGAGCATCAATTGCAAAAACAGAAGCTACGTGTAGATTCGTATCGATGAAATTTTCAATATATATTTTTTTCAAATTTTTCTGAGGAGTTTGAATTTTTGGGTTTGAATTTGATTTGTGTTTGGATCTAGGATTTGTTTGTCTGCCATTGAGAAAGATGGGGAATAGAATGACTTGTACGTACATACAAGTGACAATGAGGAACAGTTAGGGTTTATAGCGAGGTATATATAAGCAAGGTTGAAAATAGAATAGATGGGCCAGATTTGATTTGGAAAATTGAATGATATATGGCCCAAAAAGCCCGTTTCGACTCCGGAACGAAATTGGGTCAACCCATATATCAAAATAGATGTTTTAAAATATTTTAAACGCGATGGAATAGGTTTCACATCCAAATCCCATCGTATGAAGAAGTTATGCTAAAATCAAATTATTTCAAATTGATTTCAATTGATTTCTGGGTGTTTCAAGTCCGTACGATCAAATGACATGTCCGATCGATACGAAACTTGAAATCCTACAATAATTCAACGATACAGATTCGATGAAACTGGTTTCATCGAAATCCGAGTCAGTGGCCAAAATGGCTATTTTTACATTAATTTAATTAAATCCAAATTTTCAATTTCAATCCTATAATTGACAATTCTTATCATTTTAAATTTCTTAAACATTTACACTAATTTAAAAAAAATTAACCGTCGATTTAAAATTAATTAATTTATCAATTTCAGTGTTAACCTCAATTTAATGAATTCAGAAATTATAAATAAAATTCCCAAATTCCATTTAATTAAATCAATCAATAATTATTCCATTCATTATTGTCAAATAGGTGGATTTAACATTGGATTCAAAACTATTACATTAATATTCTCAGATTTCAACTAAATTTCTATTAACGTAATAATTAAAGGTTAAATTTCATTTATTTGCAATTAATTAAATTATCATAAATTAAATTCCAATATATTGATAAAACTTTATTTCCATTCCTTTTATTCAACAAACTGTCATATTATAAATTAGATTGGCCTTATTTCCAATTATTTCCCTAAATTTTATATTAATATAACATTGAATTGAGATTCATTGCAATTGATTACATATTTGATTTAATGGACTAAATAAATGATTATTTTATAATAATTGTTGCTACTAACCCTAAATCATGTTTATATAAGTTATCATTTCCAAACAATTACATACAGAACATTGATCTTATTAAATTACTCTTTATTATTATTAATTCATTGATAAATTCAATATTTACATTTATTTTTCTTATATTAAATTTATTATCAAATATTCCTATTTACAATCAATTATAACCCAAATAGTTGTTTCAATCAATTGGGATTGCATTGAATTAATTGTTTATTAGCTTACATCAGCATTCTTACATTTCATACCCGTTATAAATTCATTAACGGATTACAAATTTTTATTCCTTCCAATATTAAATAACAAAATTGATTACATAACATTGTTCTTATCCAACTATCATAAATGTTATACTAATTCATCAATTTGTTCAATATCTACTCTTGTTTCCTTATATTCAATTCTTATTCAAATATGACATGTAAATTATTTTAGTGAATTGGAATTTCACTGAAATCGTTAACGATCAACTTTAATTAACATTGTTACGTTTTATTTTATTATTATAACATTTAAATTTATTTTCATTAATTGAAATTTCCTCCCATTCATTTATTATTAACCTAAATTAGCATTGCTTACATTTCATTTTTAACATTTACTTCAATATAAATTATAATTTTTTTTCTTTCTAAATTTAATTACAAAGATCTAATTAAATTAACCAATTTATTTATCAAAACTTACGGGTCGTTACACTCTCCCCACTCAAAACTTTTCGTCCTCGTAAAGGAAAAGGAAGGGAAAAGATGAATTAAGAATCAATATATCTTATACTCAAATTAATTAAGTGTGGAAAACATTTTCAAAAATTCTCTAAGTCCAAAATTTACGGAAAATTTCGGCAGAGTCTCCTTTGTACGGAGAGGCTCAGGAGAAAATATAATGTCAAATAAAACAATATACAACATATATTTTCCAAAATAATATATATCCCGACCTTGGAAAATAATATGATAACGCTATAAACCGTAATCCGAAAACGTACCTATTTGTTGGGCAAACACGCTTAATTATGAAACCAAATGCAGTAGCAATTGCTTCCATAACCTGTATTTTACTTATATAATCCTAAAAGAGTTAACAATTATATAAAATGAAATGTTTAAAGTTGTTTCAACCATAAACAAACAAATCAATACAACAACAATCATTTTCACAAGGCATACAATCATTACATAGAATCAACACAAATCAATCATTCATTCATATCAAACAAAATAAATAGTTGTTCGGGTTCAAAACTTTAAATTGTACGAAATGAAAAATAATCTACTAAGTGTACCCTTCACTCAATAGTCTTAGGTGAAACAAAATAGATTATTCATACATCCAAACAAATTTAAAGTATCCTTGCCCAATCAGCCATAAACCAAACAAACAACGATTTCAAACAACAGATTAAGTTTATTCTTATTAATTCCATTCATACATTTGTTGTTTGATTTCTTTTTCATTCATATAATGATTTTTCTCTTCAATTTACATTTTATTTCTTACAGTTTTCATTTATCCATATATAATGCAAATTTCTTTTATTTGCGTTACATTCGTTTATTCATTACTTAATTTCACTTATTTACAGTATTCATTTTCCTACTTATTTTATTTATAAATAGCTTCAACCATTTACTTAAGTTTATTATCTTTCATTTATACTACTTAATTTCATTTATTTACTTTTATTTATTACTAAATTCCATTTATAATACTTACCTTTCTATTTTAATTAATAGTCTTTCAACTTTACTTAAGTTTAAAATTTCTTACTTACAATACCTGCCTTCTATTATATTTAATTAGTAGTATTTCAATTATACTTAAGTTTATAACAACTACAACACCAAATTCTTATTTATTAAAGAATTTCATTAATTACTTTCATTACCTCAAGTTTATTACTTGTATAATATCTATTACATTTTCTTATATCTTTTGGTAAGTTATATATATGCCTTTAAGAATGTAATTGAAAGTTATACAAGTTTTTCTCAATTCTTTTAATTAATTAAATGTTCAATAATAATATCCTTTATTTTATATGTTACAAATTTAAATTTTCTTTTTATTTAATTTATAACATAGCATTAAATCTCTTATTTCCTTTAGAGGTTTCAATTATTAATTACCTACGTTCTAATTCACTACAATAATTAAAACTATTAATTAATGGATACTTAAGAACTAAATACCGGGTTAAATCTTAAATCATTTAAAATAATAGATAAACGTATTTATATATCCAATTATATTTAAAACAATTTAAAATTTATATTTGGTTATCAAAATAAATCCATAGTAAAACTACTACAGTGGCCTTCCCACTTTGAAACTCGAAAATGAATGTCGATAATGCGTGCACTCATCACCGAAATTATTTTCCAGCGACAGAGAGGGAAGTGCAAAACTTATTTCTTTCCAAAATTTCTTTTAAAACATTCCTTTCAAATTATATTGAAATATTTATATTAGAAAATACTCCTAATAATATTATTATTATATTCCAAATCACTTGAAAGAAATTTTCAAAAACCCCGGACTTAAGTTCTAAATTTCCAATCTTTCATTTATTTTATTTTAAATCTTATTTTACTAATATTTATATATTACATTACTTAACAACCAATATATTACAACCCAATATAACCTTTATAAAAATTTTATTTTATATATAGAAAATATAATAGGCAAAATTATTTCATTCACCTATATTCAAAACAAATAATATGTCGGTCTGTCCTATTAAGTGTTTAAAAATCCCTATTGATGTCATAGCGTCCCATGCATCAACCAGAATTTATAAATACAAAATGGAATGAATTAACACAGTATTAAAACCTTTTTATAACACTAACAAATACGATCTCTCATATATACACTCAGCGGCTCATCATAGGGTATTACTACCCTATTAATAAAGAGTCAGACCCCATAAAGCTAAGGTTTATCGCTAAACCAAAGCTCTGATGCCAGATGTAACCTTCCGCCTTTTTGTACATTTTAAATCGATGATAAACCACACACGTCAGACTTAAACCATACAGAAGGGCGGATTGTTATGGGGTAAATAAGAGAAAGCAGAGAAAAAAAAGAACAAAACAGAATCTTACAGCGGAATGATAGAATATAATAATCAAATATACAGTTCATGATGTTGTTTTTACAAAATATTCGATTATATTTATACAATACATATCAGAGTTGCACA
The DNA here is from genome assembly GCA_030765085.1 of Allium cepa. Taxonomy (NCBI): domain Eukaryota; kingdom Viridiplantae; phylum Streptophyta; class Magnoliopsida; order Asparagales; family Amaryllidaceae; genus Allium; species Allium cepa. The sequence goes on along the minus strand of CM060940.1, from coordinate 853,474,790 downwards.
TACCAGCGAATAATAACTAATGCAGCGGAACAATGCGATGTAGTGGAATATAATAAATAATAGTAATACAAATCTTCGTCTTCTTCCTCCAGAATAAAATCTTCAAATCCTGAAATGCTTGGACTAACCCGAGCGAATTGAAAAGACAAACACTCGATTCAGAACTAAAAGATCTTATGTAAGTTAAATCAACAGTAAAATATGAGTGGAACGGCGTCAGAGATGTTTCCGGGATTTGATATCTCCTATCCAGTGTCTAACGTGAGTGCAGTAACTTAAAAGAGGCTCGGGGGTTCACATCTCCTAAGGATCCGTTAAACTATTTACTATGTAGTAATATTTCGCTATTACAATAATGTCTATAGTAAAATAAACTTACATTTTTCATAGCATTAAGGGGTTACCCATATAGCCCTTAACACGTAATAGTCCCATTAGTCCATCCAATATCATGGTCCCTCTTGATCGGGAAGCCACCAGAGGATACCACACAGGCTACGGAAGAAAACCAAACTCGTACAAGGCGCGATAGGGTAGGTGACACGACACAACTAAGCAATGCCAGGGTAGATATACCAATTACGCTTCCGGGCCGGTGGTAACGCGTAGCTCGCAGCTACCGCCCACCTTGAGCCACACCCCCAAATAAAAAAAAATCAAAAGTGGCCACCAAATCAATCCAAAAGTCAAAATATAATGTCGAAGGGATGTGTCCGATCAAAGGGGCAACCTCATAAGCCCCATAATCGCTCATGTTTTAGCCACCTTATGCCAACTCACGAGAGTCGGGTCCACGTATTTACCTCAAAGGTGTAGGATCGATTTACCCTAGAGGGAGGGTGAATAGGGTGATGCTATTAGTTATAAAAATTATTGCGGAAGCTTATAAAATTATTTCAACATAGATATATCAAAATAATAGCAGCACAGATAATAGCAGAATAATAAATGTAGAAATAGAACGACACAGAATTTACCCAGCTTCGGCAAAACCCTACCTACGTGTTGCCCCCAAGGTTTCCACTAGAAATTAAGTAGTCACATGCTTACACACGTAAACTCGCGACACCCGCTATTGACTAACCTAACTCTATGCTCAAAACCCTACCACAACTCAGCCACTGAGTTGCAAATTCTCAAACTATGCCAGTTTGTCCCCTTCTCACACGACTAGTAATTATAATGGTTTAAAAGAGAAAATACAAAATTGAAGCAATAATAAATCTGTAACAGCCGCGGATTTTCGACGCCGAAAAAAACCGACATCGACACTCACTTTATCGACTGCCGAGAAATCAAAGGCCGAAAACCGAGATGTTATGGGTTTTAAAAAGAAATTTTAAGAAAAGAAAAAGAAAGAAGAGAGAAGAGATAGGAAATAGAGGGAAAGAAGATATTTGAAAACAGAAAATTTTATAATAGAACATAGAGAAGAAGGAATAGAAAATTTTAAAATAGAACGGGACAGAAAGGAAACAACAGAACAACAACATCAGAATCTCACAATTCGCAGCGGAACAACATATAATAATAAATGAATAATCTTTAAACAAAGAACTATATCAGTTATTACATCACATTATATTACATCATATCATCAGAGTGTACAACAACATACAACAACAACAGTGCAGCGGAAAAGAAATACTATATAAACTAGTAATACGCCATGCCATCCAGCTTGCCTCCAGCAACTCCAGAATATCCAGAATATCCTGATGAACCTAACTCTTGACTGCCCGTGTGGAAATTTGGTGGGCACCCAGAGTTTAGGAAGGAAAACAATAAACTCCAAGTCAGTCATGTGACTGGTGTGAGAACTCAAAACAGTTTATTTATCTTTAAAATCAAAATAGAGGAATATTTTTAATTCAATTCGCAATGCTTTTAAAAATGAGACTACCATAAGGCCTCCCGCACACACACACAATGCAAACGCAGAATCGGAGGAGATTTCTCCTTATGATAGTCAAAGATGCTTGATACGCATTTAAAAGAACATTTCATATTATTATTAGTGCATAGTGTAGGAAAAATATTTCGAAAGTAGAATATAAATCTTAGCCAGCATAGACATTTCGAACTATGCCTACTATAGCTACCATCCAAACAGTGGTGACCACCATAAGTGAATAGCAGGTTCTACAACTAATACCGTACAAGTTTCGTATTGGGAATTGGATTTCCAACAAATGGTCAGGCCAAGGAACTTCCCATTGCCACTGAGAATGCCTCTGGAAAGACACCCCCGAGAACCAAACCGGAACTCTGCCAACACAAGGCCGGGTTACCCCTAACTGGGTAACTACTGACACGAGCACGCCATTCCCCGGTCCTTTAGGACCTTTTCAACCGAGCGCTCGATATCCAACATCACACCATAATAAATAGAGGGTTTTCAACATGAGTAAGTATCTGGGCTCCATACCATGATACCACCCCTTTCCAGAAGGAAATGCACATACCCTAAGGGGAGCTACAGCAACCCCTAATAACCTTGCCGCATCTTTCCTGTTTTGACCATTTCCGGGATGTGAGGCTCGACGAAGTCACGTCCACAAAAACATACTTTATACAAAAGCCATGCTTTGGGTCAATAAATGATCAACACAATGATCACTAAGATAGACGATCAAATAAATGATCCTATCACAATAATCAACACAATGATCATTTCAGCATCACTCAGCATGTCACATTACCAAAATGGGAATATATCGCTGATAACTTCAACTATATAACCTTTGAGCTCGTACGTCTCAAAGAAGGGTGTTAAGCAAAGAATAAATTCTCCGCCACCAACAGAAATATATTTGAAAGAAATCGGCTTTATATCTCAACTTGTAATGTCAGGCATACAATCCATACAAGTCTGTTCCGGGCTCGAACAAAACCGAAGGCGCTTCTTACGAAGCCCTTGCAATACGGGTATTCACAATCCCGATCGAATTTCCCATCACTTAAGAGATCTCAATACCAGGAGCTACCCAGTGCAGAGACAATTGATAGGTCATCCTATCGCTTTCACAAATACTCGGTCTTCAACACCGATCTTCAAATGCAATTCATAACGACGTATCACATATTCGGAATGGGTTATACGACCCCATGGTCCTTTCCCGGTTAACCCGAATAGTGAGCGCTTATTCAAAAATAAGTGTGCATTCAAATTCAAACAAATCACATCAATTACCCATTCAAAGGGAAATATTGATAGTCGGTTATTGAACTATCAATGGATATGCACACATCACCAGATTCCAAATAATTTTCCAAATTATTTATTTTCCAAAATATCTTTACTAGATATATAGTTTCAACACTTCAAAAATAAATCAATATTTATTTTTAACCAATTTCACTTTTCACATATAAATTCCATAATGAATTTATATTTCAAAATATTCGTGCATATACGATTTCAATAATTCATTTCAATTTATCCTCCAAAAAGATAAATTCTAATTATTCACTTCATATTGGAAAACATTTCCATACTTATTAAAAATAAGTAATTCTCAAATCTTTTTATTTTCAACACTTAGAAAATATTCAATATACTTAAATCGAATTTAGTATATATTTCATTCTTTAAGGAAATCATTTATTTAAACATATTTATTTGGGCCAAAACGAATGTTACGTAAAACATCGTTACGACAACCCAAAATCACTAGTATAGGGATTCGGAATTAAAATAGATATATAAATCCCAATACTATACAAAACATTTCCTTTCGGAAATCATTTACTATAACAACAGTGTTATAGTCCACCATTTCCTTTTATTTCTCGAAAACGTCTATTTCAACAATAAATGTTGAAATCTATGGTTTCGAATCTCAACACATTTTAAAACATCGTTAGATCGTTTTAATTCTATTTAAAACATTCACATTCTAAACAATTTCTTTAACGTGTTATTCACTGTTCAAAAACGTGAATAAACTTCTTTAACAAATTCCATTCTTTTATTCATTTTAATTCAAAGGATTATTTACTGTCTAAAAACGTGAATATAACTCTATTTCTAAGTTATAACAATTAACTTATCAAAATAAGTCGTTTGCGGATTTATAAAACAACGTTTATAAATTCCATTTCTATTTATTTATAAAAACTTCTTTTTTTTTATAAATTCCTTTATTAACCTATTCCCGTTTATAACTAAATTATAAACTAAACGTTCACATTATAAGTTAATTACTTATAAAACGATTATTTTACAAAATCGTTCTTTTTAAAGACTTTTCAATTTATAAACCTTATAACTTATAAGATTTATTTATTTAACCAAATCTATTCTTCAATTAACTTCACAAATTTATAATCTTACTATTTATAAATTTCATTTATAACTTCACAGTTTATAATTCTATAAATTTCATTCATTTATGAAATTCACTTTCACTACATTCAAACACTTATAAAAACTCGTTTTATAATGTCTAAATCTCAATTTATAAATATCCATTTATAAATCTCTAAATATAAATCAGTTTATATTATTATTCTAAAACGTCTTTAAATTCCTTTATAATTTCATCATTTCGATTTATAAAATAATCAAATTTTATAAATCCTATATTTAAACTTTTATCATATATTCAAAAATCCAATCTAAATTATTTTATAAAATCATTAGTTCCTTTCATTTCTCGAAAATCGATTTTTAATCGTATTTCTAAAAATCAGCTTTTTAACTATATTTCACAAAAACCTTAATTTTTATAACTTTAAAAATTATAACGTTTATTTATTTATAATGGATCAATTCCAGAAATAAAGTATATTTTCAAAAATCATTTTAAAGATTATTTTAAAATCCCAAAATCTGGGTCCAATGATGCTACACACCAAATAGTCAATCACGACTAACAACGATATCATATATCGATATGATAATCAATCAAATATCAAAATATCTGAAATAAAATAAATAATGTTGAGGAATCCAGTTGGATCCCTCCAACCTGTTTCCTGCATCCAAAAACATTAGCACAATACCAATTTCGCTCCAGTACGAAATTATCGCGGTACATGTTCTTATTAAATATTATCCGCTTAATAACGGCGTAATAGGGTCTCATCCGCTAAACAAAAAATGCGGGAAATCAACAACTGCAATATATACATATGCCAATATATATATATTGATATTATATATAATACCAATTTCACTGTTTATGAAATATTCGCGGTATATGTTTTTATTAAATAACATCCGCTTACTAACGGCGCATAATGTCTATTTTAACAATCAATAATTTACAGTCATCATTCAAACATGCATTCAAATATTTTAAATCTAACTATTTAAAATAAAATCGAAATCTATTCGATTGAGTGAGAAGTTCTCACCTTGGTTTTAAATTCCGTTTTAGCTTTAATTTCGAATAAAATTAAACGCGCGTTTAATTTTACCCGAAATTCTCACTAACTCCAAACGACTCCAAACTAACTCCATCGCGTAGTGCTCGTCCATACGATTCCAACGCAACTGGTTTCGCGCAGTTTCGACCTCGTATGAAAAAGTTATGCATTTTACAAGTTTGTACACATTTTATATAAACAAATTTCAACATAAACTAACTAATTTCTTAACCTAGCTTGCAACTACCATCCATCACAGATCCAACGGCCCCCCTCTTTCTTCCTTCTCTTCGTTCTCATCTCCAGGAAACAAAGTTTTGGCCGAACCCATCATCTAATCTAGGGTTTAATTATTTTCCTTCAAAAATCAACGAAACTCGATCACGTCACCGCCATCGCAAAGCTCTACACCTCCACTACACTCGACCCCATCCCCAGCAAGCTCGGCCTGATATGCAGCCTTGAAATGCATGCCAAACCTGTAGCAAACGGCCCACCATAGCTCCTCCATCGTTGCACCATTTCCGATCAACTCCGTATGAAATTAAAGCTCTCGACGAGCTCTACAAGTTTCATGTTGAAACCTAAGGCTAATTCTTTGTAGATTGAGAGAGATTGAGGGTTGAAAGAGGGTGATTTCTGGCCATTGAATATTAGGGCCGGCTACATGAATGAATTAGGGTTTGGAATGATATTTTTATCAAATTTTGTGAAGGGGTAGGGCTATTTATAAGGAACGAGCGACACTATTCATCCCGGGAATTCCGAACTCCGATTTAGACGCCGTAACCAGCGTACCTAGGGTTTATCCCGCGTTCCGGACACAATGGAACAGGTTTCGGAAGCTAATTCGGAAGTATGTGCGAGTTATGGCTGAAAACGCTCAATTTAAATTAAACCGATTTAAACCGATTTCTAGGCGTTTTAATTTGTACCGGACAAACGGTAAATCCAAATGACTTGAAATTTGAAACCTTACAATAATATCACATTACGGATCCGATGAAACTGGTTTCGTCGAATTCCGAGACTTTTTGAAAAATGGCTATTTTGACTCGCCAAATTTAAATTAAAAATAATTCGATGCGTTTCGAGCTGCCACGATCAAACGATAGCTCCGATTGACACGAAAATTGAAATCCGGTAATAACTAACTATTACGGATCCAATGGAACTGGTTTCGTTCAATTCTGAGACTGTTCAAAAATTGACTATTTTACAGTCGATTATTAAATATTAAAATATTCAATTTTCACAAATTAACTTTTAATTCGATTTTAAAAGTTCTAAAATATTTCTATAACTCCAGTATGATTAAATAAAATTTTACAAATCATTTACAATCATTTTTAACTCAATTTTCAATTATTTTCATAATTTAACATATTAAATTATCGATTTAATTATCCAATTAAATCCAATAAATCAAATAAAAATTTATTTGACTTATAAATTCACTTATAAATATTTAAAATTAATTAAATATTCAAATTTTAATTAAATAAAATTCTGGGTCGTTACAATCTTTCCCCCTTAAAAGAATTTCGTCCTCGAAATTACAAGTAAGAAAATTACAGAATTTATTAATTTTCCAAAATTCATAGTTAAACTTTTTACAAATCTTTACTAAGTTTTCAAATCATACTTAGTTATCTTTTCAAAAACAAATTATATCATTTAACTTTCAATTCTAAATCAAAGTTTAAAGTTTCCCAAAATTTTTCCAAAATTTTCTCAAATTTTTCTAACGCCTTAAATTTCCGGAAAAATTCGCCATGTCTCCTTTGCGCGGCTCGATCCGAAAAAAAAAATGACAGTATATATATCACAAATATACATCTCATCAAGTAATGAGGCATCCCGCAGGGAAAAAAGTGTAAAAGTACGATATTTAATCCGAGATATGTACCTTATACTTTATTAGCAAGCATATACGGCTAATATAGCGCAAAAGCGAACTCCAAATGCGAAGCAAACGCGATCCGCACCTACTAAACTCAACAAACAACATGAGAATCATGCACATATGCAAATAATCTCAATATACAACATATAGCAACATAATAACTATATAAGTCACATAGCAAATGCAACTAAACAACAAATGCAAACATCAACCAACTACCATTCATAATCAAATGAATATTCATTCATATTCTCATTAATATTCAATGAATTTGGGTTTTCAATTCAAATTACATTTAATTTATTTACATTGGATTTTATCAACATTCCTTCTCAATTCAATTAGTTATCATTTACTAATTTAAATCCAATTCACCTTCAATTCTATTCAAATTTATTTACTTTCCATTTGAATTCAATTACATAGCTTTCAATTCCATTAAATCTTAATGAATTATAAACAATCAACTAACAACCATATAACAACCAATGTATATTAGTTACAACCAAACTCCTTTGCTTATATTCATTCTCATTCAATTTATTCAACTTCTAATAACATTTGATTTCAATGAATTTATACTTTCATTCATTATTTCATATCAATTTTAATTACATTCAATTGATTAACATTCAATCACAAAGTTGAATTCTATTATATAACTCAAGTTCATATTTATTACTTAACTTCATTAATTTAGTTTGATATCAATATCAACTTTATTCAACAACACTTAACTTATATTCCATTTATACATCCTTTATTTACAACTCATATTTTATATAGTTTCACTTCTTATATATATAAGTTTATTTCACAATCGTAAACACTTTAATTATAATTTTATTCTTATAATTCATTTGCTTATGCAATTACTCTTTATTTAGATTATTCAAACAACCTAACAATCAACTTATATACACTTTAATAATTTTGAAAAATTATTCCTTTATATATGAAATATAATCAAGGCAAAATTATTTCATTTACCCAATTTAAAACAATATTATGTCGAATTGTTCTATTCAAGTGTTTAGAAACCCCTTCGGCTCAGTTTCGAGGCTGTGCTGACGAAGGTTCATATGCCACTCAATAAACCAATCATCACAATATAAAACAATTTCATATTCACTAACAAATACGCTCTCATATCTATTATTACACTCAACTTATTCTAGAGTACTGCTGACTCTATCTCTAACGAGTAATACCCTACAGAACCATGGTTGTCGCTTAACCATAAGCTCTGATACCAAATGTAACAGCCGCGGATTTTCGACGCCGAAAAAACCCGACATCGACACTCACTTTATCGACTGCCGAGAAATCAAAGGCCGAAAACCGAGATGTTATGGGTTTTAAAAAGAAATTTTAAGAAAAGAAAAAGAAAGAAGAGAGAAGAGATAGGAAATAGAGGGAAAGAAGATATTTGAAAACAGAAAATTTTATAATAGAACATAGAGAAGAAGGAATAGAAAATTTTAAAATAGAACGGGACAGAAAGGAAACAACAGAACAACAACATCAGAATCTCACAATTCGCAGCGGAACAACATATAATAATAAATGAATAATCTTTAAACAAAGAACTATATCAGTTATTACATCACATTATATTACATCATATCATCAGAGTGTACAACAACATACAACAACAACAGTGCAGCGGAAAAGAAATACTATATAAACTAGTAATACGCCATGCCATCCAGCTTGCCTCCAGCAACTCCAGAATATCCAGAATATCCTGATGAACCTAACTCTTGACTGCCCGTGTGGAAATTTGGTGGGCACCCAGAGTTTAGGAAGGAAAACAATAAACTCCAAGTCAGTCATGTGACTGGTGTGAGAACTCAAAACAGTTTATTTATCTTTAAAATCAAAATAGAGGAATATTTTTAATTCAATTCGCAATGCTTTTAAAAATGAGACTACCATAAGGCCTCCCGCACACACACACAATGCAAACGCAGAATCGGAGGAGATTTCTCCTTATGATAGTCAAAGATGCTTGATACGCATTTAAAAGAACATTTCATATTATTATTAGTGCATAGTGTAGGAAAAATATTTCGAAAGTAGAATATAAATCTTAGCCAGCATAGACATTTCGAACTATGCCTACTATAGCTACCATCCAAACAGTGGTGACCACCATAAGTGAATAGCAGGTTCTACAACTAATACCGTACAAGTTTCGTATTGGGAATTGGATTTCCAACAAATGGTCAGGCCAAGGAACTTCCCATTGCCACTGAGAATGCCTCTGGAAAGACACCCCCGAGAACCAAACCGGAACTCTGCCAACACAAGGCCGGGTTACCCCTAACTGGGTAACTACTGACACGAGCACGCCATTCCCCGGTCCTTTAGGACCTTTTCAACCGAGCGCTCGATATCCAACATCATATCATAATAAATAGAGTGTTTTCAACATGAGTAAGTATCTGGGCTCCATACCATGATACCACCCCTTTCCAGAAGGAAATGCACATACCCTAAGGGGAGCTACAGCAACCCCTAATAACCTTGCCCCATCTTTCCTGTTTTGACCATTTCCGGGATGTGAGGCTCGACGAAGTCACGTCCACAAAAACATACTTTATACAAAAGCCATGCTTTGGGTCAATAAATGATCAACACAATGATCACTAAGATAGACGATCAAATAAATGATCCTATCACAATAATCAACACAATGATCATTTCAGCATCACTCAGCATGTCACATTACCAAAATGGGAATATATCGCTGATAACTTCAACTATATAACCTTTGAGCTCGTACGTCTCAAAGAAGGGTGTTAAGCAAAGAATAAATTCTCCGCCACCAACAGAAATATATTTGAAAGAAATCGGCTTTATATCTCAACTTGTAATGTCAGGCATACAATCCATACAAGTCTGTTCCGGGCTCGAACAAAACCGAAGGCACTTCTTACGAAGCCCTTGCAATACGGGTATTCACAATCCCGATCGAATTTCCCATCACTTAAGAGATCTCAATACCAGGAGCTACCCAGTGCAGAGACAATCGATAGGTCATCCTATCGCTTTCACAAATACTCGGTCTTCAACACCGATCTTCAAATTCAATTCATAACGACGTATCACATATTCGGAATGGGTTATACGACCCCATGGTCCTTTCCCGGTTAACCCGAATAGTGAGCGCTTATTCAAAAATAAGTGTGCATTCAAATTCAAACAAATCACATCAATTACCCATTCAAAGGGAAATATTGATAGTCGGTTATTGAACTATCAATGGATATGCACACATCACCAGATTCCAAATAATTTTCCAAATTATTTATTTTCCAAAATATCTTTACTAGATATATAGTTTCAACACTTCAAAAATAAATCAATATTTATTTTTAACCAATTTCACTTTTCACATATAAATTCCATAATGAATTTATATTTCAAAATATTCGTGCATATACGATTTCAATAATTCATTTCAATTTATCCTCCAAAAAGATAAATTCTAATTATTCACTTCATATTGGAAAACATTTCCATACTTATTAAAAATAAGTAATTCTCAAATCTTTTTATTTTCAACACTTAGAAAATATTCAATATACTTAAATCGAATTTAGTATATATTTCATTCTTTAAGGAAATCATTTATTTAAACATATTTATTTGGGCCAAAACGAATGTTACGTAAAACATCGTTACGACAACCCAAAATCACTAGTATAGGGATTCGGAATTAAAATAGATATATAAATCCCAATACTATACAAAACATTTCCTTTCGGAAATCATTTACTATAACAACAGTGTTATAGTCCACCATTTCCTTTTATTTCTCGAAAACGTCTATTTCAACAATAAATGTTGAAATCTATGGTTTCGAATCTCAACACATTTTAAAACATCGTTAGATCGTTTTAATTCTATTTAAAACATTCACATTCTAAACAATTTCTTTAACGTGTTATTCACTGTTCAAAAACGTGAATAAACTTCTTTAACAAATTCCATTCTTTTATTCATTTTAATTCAAAGGATTATTTACTGTCTAAAAACGTGAATATAACTCTATTTCTAAGTTATAACAATTAACTTATCAAAATAAGTCGTTTGCGGATTTATAAAACAACGTTTATAAATTCCATTTCTATTTATTTATAAAAACTTCTTTTTTTTTATAAATTCCTTTATTAACCTATTCCCGTTTATAACTAAATTATAAACTAAACGTTCACATTATAAGTTAATTACTTATAAAACGATTATTTTACAAAATCGTTCTTTTTAAAGACTTTTCAATTTATAAACCTTATAACTTATAAGATTTATTTATTTAACCAAATCTATTCTTCAATTAACTTCACAAATTTATAATCTTACTATTTATAAATTTCATTTATAACTTCACAGTTTATAATTCTATAAATTTCATTCATTTATGAAATTCACTTTCACTACATTCAAACACTTATAAAAACTCGTTTTATAATGTCTAAATCTCAATTTATAAATATCCATTTATAAATCTCTAAATATAAATCAGTTTATATTATTATTCTAAAACGTCTTTAAATTCCTTTATAATTTCATCATTTCGATTTATAAAATAATCAAATTTTATAAATCCTATATTTAAACTTTTATCATATATTCAAAAATCCAATCTAAATTATTTTATAAAATCATTAGTTCCTTTCATTTCTCGAAAATCGATTTTTAATCGTATTTCTAAAAATCAGCTTTTTAACTATATTTCACAAAAACCTTAATTTTTATAACTTTAAAAATTATAACGTTTATTTATTTATAATGGATCAATTCCAGAAATAAAGTATATTTTCAAAAATCATTTTAAAGATTATTTTAAAATCCCAAAATCTGGGTCCAATGATGCTACACACCAAATAGTCAATCACGACTAACAACGATATCATATATCGATATGATAATCAATCAAATATCAAAATATCTGAAATAAAATAAATAATGTTGAGGAATCCAGTTGGATCCCTCCAACCTGTTTCCTGCATCCAAAAACATTAGCACAATACCAATTTCGCTCCAGTACGAAATTATCGCGGTACATGTTCTTATTAAATATTATCCGCTTAATAACGGCGTAATAGGGTCTCATCCGCTAAACAAAAAATGCGGGAAATCAACAACTGCAATATATACATATGCCAATATATATATATTGATATTATATATAATACCAATTTCACTGTTTATGAAATATTCGCGGTATATGTTTTTATTAAATAACATCCGCTTACTAACGGCGCATAATGTCTATTTTAACAATCAATAATTTACAGTCATCATTCAAACATGCATTCAAATATTTTAAATCTAACTATTTAAAATAAAATCGAAATCTATTCGATTGAGTGAGAAGTTCTCACCTTGGTTTTAAATTCCGTTTTAGCTTTAATTTCGAATAAAATTAAACGCGCGTTTAATTTTACCCGAAATTCTCACTAACTCCAAACGACTCCAAACCAACTCCATCGCGTAGTGCTCGTCCATACGATTCCAACGCAACTGGTTTCGCGCAGTTTCGACCTCGTATGAAAAAGTTATGCATTTTACAAGTTTGTACACATTTTATATAAACAAATTTCAACATAAACTAACTAATTTCTTAACCTAGCTTGCAACTACCATCCATCACAGATCCAACGGCCCCCCTCTTTCTTCCTTCTCTTCGTTCTCATCTCCAGGAAACAAAGTTTTGGCCGAACCCATCATCTAATCTAGGGTTTAATTATTTTCCTTCAAAAATCAACGAAACTCGATCACGTCACCGCCATCGCAAAGCTCTACACCTCCACTACACTCGACCCCATCCCCAGCAAGCTCGGCCTGATATGCAGCCTTGAAATGCGTGCCAAACCTGTAGCAAACGGCCCACCATAGCTCCTCCATCGTTGCACCATTTCCGATCAACTCCGTATGAAATTAAAGCTCTCGACGAGCTCTACAAGTTTCATGTTGAAACCTAAGGCTAATTCTTTGTAGATTGAGAGAGATTGAGGGTTGAAAGAGGGTGATTTCTGGCCATTGAATATTAGGGCCGGCTACATGAATGAATTAGGGTTTGGAATGATATTTTTATCAAATTTTGTGAAGGGGTAGGGCTATTTATAAGGAACGAGCGACACTATTCATCCCGGGAATTCCGAACTCCGATTTAGACGCCGTAACCAGCGTACCTAGGGTTTATCCCGCGTTCCGGACACAATGGAACAGGTTTCGGAAGCTAATTCGGAAGTATGTGCGAGTTATGGCTGAAAACGCTCAATTTAAATTAAACCGATTTAAACCGATTTCTAGGCGTTTTAATTTGTACCGGACAAACGGTAAATCCAAATGACTTGAAATTTGAAACCTTACAATAATATCACATTACGGATCCGATGAAACTGGTTTCGTCGAATTCCGAGACTTTTTGAAAAATGGCTATTTTGACTCGCCAAATTTAAATTAAAAATAATTCGATGCGTTTCGAGCTGCCACGATCAAACGATAGCTCCGATTGACACGAAAATTGAAATCCGGTAATAACTAACTATTACGGATCCAATGGAACTGGTTTCGTTCAATTCTGAGACTGTTCAAAAATTGACTATTTTACAGTCGATTATTAAATATTAAAATATTCAATTTTCACAAATTAACTTTTAATTCGATTTTAAAAGTTCTAAAATATTTCTATAACTCCAGTATGATTAAATAAAATTTTACAAATCATTTACAATCATTTTTAACTCAATTTTCAATTATTTTCATAATTTAACATATTAAATTATCGATTTAATTATCCAATTAAATCCAATAAATCAAATAAAAATTTATTTGACTTATAAATTCACTTATAAATATTTAAAATTAATTAAATATTCAAATTTTAATTAAATAAAATTCTGGGTCGTTACAAAATCAAAGCCCTAATTTAAACTAAAGCCTTATTAATATAACACGGCCCAAAATATTATCACTAAAAATGCGGCCGCATTATCTCCTTTATCTATTTTGCTCTGTAAAAAATGTTGGCCTGGTTCCTCTTTTTCTTTGCTCAAAACTAGGGCTTTGAGAGATTAGAAGCCGCCGTCTTTTATTATCTCGATCGAATGATGATTTTTATTATCTCGATCGAATGATGATTTACGTCCCTTAGCTTTGTCGATCGATGCTTTCTTCGCCTCGCGCTCGGTCACGACTGCTTCCAGTATTGAGTTCGAATCAATGAATCTGGTATGTGAATTGTTACTTTTGCTTTACTGTTTTTGCTTCCTTGAACTCAATGATTTCATAGCCGATGATGAATGGATATATATAGGGTTTGATTCCCTACAATTTCGTTCGACTGATTGTTTGCTTGACTTCGTCTCGGCCACTTGATTATGTTTTAATGTTGATGATTTATCTGACTTTGTCAATTTCGTATAATTTGATAGTTGATTGACACGGTGTTGATTAATTTCTTGGCCACCACGGCTTGTTGGATTTGTTCCTTTGTTCGACACCTTGTTCATCACGGCTCTGACATTTGCTTTGACCAGTTGAATTTTTGGTTGTTGTCGTGGTTGACTTTGACCACTTTGATTCTTCTGTGTGAATTTATGACTTTTCTTTTGGCAGTGTTTATTTGTCGACTCTGGCCATTTGTGTTTATTTCCTATGGTCATTTGTTTGAACTAGCTGCGTCATATTTAACTTGTACCTCCTGTTGCATGACTTTGGCATTTGACTTGAATTGACTTTGTACATGTGTGTTCAAGCCCCTGTTGTCTGCATTGCTTGATTCGAAGTCTGGTTCATGATATTTGTGCACTGCATATTTTTGTTGAGACTATTTTCTTTATGACTTACATCGGCCATTATATCTTTGACCTGCATCTTGAACTTGCTATACATATATTTACACATATAAACAAAGATGCTTCACTTGTTCAGTGAACTGTTGTATTACTTTGTTGATGATGCTTTGACTGTTGAACTTGGTTTGGATTTGTGGTCTTGTGTCATAGTTTTGGTTCATCTGATTACAGTTCTATGCACATTGTGATCTGGTATCACTGACTTCGAGTTTCTTTGAGTATTTGTGTTATGCTGTAACTTGTTGTATTGAGTTGCACCCTCTGTTGTATTATGTCCTGTGTTTCCAGTCATCATTTCTGGATTTAGTAGTTCGCGTTGATTTCCACTTGTATGCATACATACAGTTATGTGTGTATATAGGTGTGTCAGCACAGGTGTATGCATTCATCTTTTGCAGTGTGTATTTGATAGCCTCGAGCCTTTGTGACATTTGCAGTTTGATTATGCAGTTTTGGGTTTCATGTACATTGTCACTGCATACATGTTTGCTATCAACTTGTTGAAGTCACTTTGGTGCAGTTTCATGTTGTCTTCAAGTTTGAAATGCTTGCAGGCTTGGAGTCTTTGTACATTTACTTGTACATTTGATGGCATTCATGTGTACATTAGTCTGAAGCTTGTGTTCATCTTTGTTACATACTTGCCTTTGAGTATTTCATGGAGTTCAGTAGCTTGTATACTTCATATAGAGGCTGCACTTGTTCTGTCCACTGTTTCTATTTGAGCTTACACTGTCCAGTTTCATTTAGTTGTTCACTGGTGCATTATGTTGTATCTTTTGGAGCTCAAGTTTCTTTACCTGGTTCATTGTAGTTTGAATTGGGTTGTTATGCAATGTGCATTCCTGTATATGTTCATTATTTGTACTCGAGTATTGCCTTTGTTCAAGTCTTCATTGGGTATGTTGGTCTGGGTTTGCACTTTGTTCATTTGAGTTGTTTTCATGTGCATGACTTGAACTTTGGTCACTTGTACTTGACAATTTTGTATTGCACCTGAGTTGAATCCAGCTTAAAGCTCGGGTTTGACCTTGTGCTGATATTGTGACATTATTTTTATTGCATTTGAGTTGAACCTGGCGTTTTGGGTTTGACCTGTGCTCACCTGTCCCTGTAATTTTATCAAGTGTATATATTGGTGTGCACGGCCTTGTGGCATATCCAGTGATACACTGTGTATGTCACAAGCTGTTCGTGTATGATGAATTCAAATTTAAATGACGACGTACAACCCAAATAACTGAGGTAAATATTATTTTTAAAATCCACATTTTATTTTATACTGCAAAAATATTTTATTTTCAATTTTACTGTGTCATTGTATATTTTTACAGATTGCTCAGATGCTGGATTCACATTGGAATGAAGTTGAAGATAAATACGAGTGTGAGTGAATGAGTGATATGTAGTTAGGTCAAATGTAAATGTGAATTGTGATGTAATCAAAATTGTATTGTAATTGAAGTTGTGTATATATATAGTGAGAGCTTGAAATTTGTATTATTCAAGAATTGTAATAAATATTTGTTTGAATAAAATATCCGTTTGAATTCAAATTCTGTGTTATTTATTTTATTCATCAAATATTTATTTAATCTGTGAAAATAAAATAGTATATTAACAAATACATTTAAATGAATATATATATGTTTATTATCATCAAACAAAAATCATATACTCGCATATTCAACAATCTCCCCCTTTTGATGATAACAAACATATATTTAAGATTTTGAATTTGTTAAATGTATTAGATCATTGATATACTCTAATTGCTCCCCCTATTTAAATGCTTCCTCTCTACACAAATCTCCCCCTTCATATATGCATACAATTAAAAATATGCAAATGAGCCTAGATGCAAATAGAAAATATTTGACCTTTGCTTGATTTTATTTGACAACTTTTCTCTCCCCCTTTTGTCATCAGCAAAAGAGTAATAGTATTAGAAAAATAGAGATAAAATGATCGATATTAATACAACATTAAAACTCAATCGAATATAAATATTAAATTTCAATAATAAATTAAACAAAAATCATAAATACTCTGTTAGGCGCATATTCCACTTTTAGAATGATGGGAATGATATCATCATATAAAACCATACAGCTGTTTCTATTTGTGGTATATTTATATCAGGAATTTGAATATCTACCAACCATGCATAACCATTAGGACTTTTAAATGAGATTAGTAGTATTTCAATTTTTTTTAAAATGAATTCAAGTATCTTCTAACCACGCATAACCGTGAGGACTTTTAAATGGGATTAGAATCAACTTGTTTATTTTAAAAAAAATCAATTTTGATATGCGTTCCATACATGCATAACCGTGAGGACTTTTAAATGAGCATGGAAGCACATAACATATTCCAAGTAATTCACCCATGCATAACCGTGAGGACTTTTAAATGAGAGTAAATACTTTGGATTTTATTTTATTTTATTATATATATATTTTATTAAAAATATAAAATGAAAAATGAATTATTCCTGTTTAAAGTACTACATATCGACAAACTATATAGAATTTTGATGAGTAACAGTCGTTAGAAATATGATAGAAATAGAGATGGTCATGGAATTTTTACCAACAAAAAGTTTTATAACTCTTGTTTAAATTTCTAAAGAAATTTACTAATTATACCGTCTCGAGTCATAATATATGATTAATATCAATACTCATCACTTTTTCAATGACTATTTATCCTTTTGATAATTAGTAGGGAGTTAGATTAGTCAATGTAATCATTTAAAAATTAAATTCAAAAAATAATTATAAAATCAATTTTTCTAAAAATGACCAATCTGAAAATAAGGTCAAAAATGATTTTCTAGAAGGGGTTTATGAGAAAATTTTCTGCTATTTGAAAATTATTTGAAATGAAAAATATGCAGATATTTTCTTTGAAAAACGATGCAGTTACTAAATGTCTCAACATAAATCACATTCCACTAGTAATTTTTCTATGACCTAGATTACCAGTGTAATCTGCATCTGAATTTCTTTTTCACTCAAAATTATCATTTGTTGAATGTTACAGACCAGATCATGAGTTGTGCAACAAAATATCTCAAAGTCGTTTTTAACAACTTTTTAAATGAAATTCTCTTGAATTTGAATTGAAACCATGTAAATAATCAAAAACCGTGAATATAGAGTCAGCTGTAAAATAATCAAATGTATTATCATCCAATAAAACACTATTATTAATCCAAACTAACATATATAAAGTAATTCAAAGACTCTAGAGATTTTTATAGTGTTCTTGGCATAAGAATATAATTGGCCAACAATTTTGAGTAAGTCAGAATCAAAATCATCATTTATTTCATCATCACATTATTGGCTGATTTAATTCTTAATACGGTGCAGATTATCACATTATATATCGTTCAAAACAAATATACCATTACTTGTTTTAAATTTACGATAATTTTTCATTGTTGCCCATTGTGATTCTGTCACCTTTGTACTAGGCTAAGGAACTTTGCTTTGTCGCCCGTTGTATTTCTGGAACTGTTAAAATCCAGATAACACTGTTGTTGTTCCTTAGCCTACCACCACACCTACACGATGAAAGATTTTTGTAACCTATTTGTTTTTATAGGTCCATAATTGTTAGTGGCAGAATATTTTGAAAAATAATTTTATGGAGACCCAAAACTATTTATATATGATCCTTTTGGCATCCAGATTTGTTTAACTTTGAGAGATTTTATATTTGTGCTTTTGGAACCCAAATTGGTATAGTTTTCACGTGTTTGGGTCTATACCAGCAATTGTTTTGATTGTGTCCAAATTTTCTACAAATTGTGCACATTGAATTGACTTGATTAATTTTTCTTTTAACAGGTTCAGATTGATTATATCCAAGTCCTTGTCTGACTGTATTAACAGTTTGTTTCCCTAAGAGCATATCAATGATTTTTCACTGTTGGAAAATTTATCTAAAGTTGTTGACAGTTGTTGGACTTGTGTTTTGAGTGATTCATTTTTGTTTAATAATTGTGTGCACTTTTTAATAGAATTTTCTCTTCTAATATTTTCACTTTCTTTCAAAATCAGAATTTCATTTTCAAGCGATTTAATTTTGATTTCTGATTTTTTAATTTCTTCTTCGAATGTTGGACACTTATCACACTTAGGGATCCTACTTTGATAAGTTTTAACTAATTGGTCAGGTTGTTTATTTAAATCTATCACGTATCTTTTTGTGATTCAAGTTTGGCATACTTCTCCCTAAGTCGTTCAAAACAGTCATTTACTTCGTGGAAATATATAAGTAGTTGTGAGTGAGTGGGTTTTAATACCTCACTTGGCTCGTCGTCGTCGCTATCAGTTATATTACCTTGAAGGCACATATCTTCTTTCTCACTCTCACTACTAGTACTTCGATTATCTTCATCACTTGTATTCCACGTGGCTGCAAAATTTCTCCTTTTTGATTTCTTTTCAAAGTGTGTCGGTTTTGAGGACAATTGGGCTTGATGTGTCCGGGTTGGTTGCACTTGTGACAAATGATCTCCCGTTCTTCTGGATTGTCTAATATTTTGTTTATTTTGCTTTTCAATTTCTGATTTAGAGCTGGATTTCTACATTTGTGGTTCCATCTTTTGAATTTCTTTATTATTAACGCCAGCCCAGTTGCTCCATCATCGTCGTCGTCGTCATCACTTTCAATTGTTCCTTTGAGAGCTATTGATTTCTTTCGAGTATCTCCTCCTTCACGCTCTTCCTGGAATTTCATTTCTAGCTCATAAGTGGTAAGATTTCCGATGAGTTCTTCAACTTTCATTTGTTTTGAATCTTTCGATTCTTGAATGGCAGTCACTTTTGCTTCAAATCTTCATGGAAGGACTTTGAGGATTTTTCGGACTATTTCCAATTCCTTGTATGATTTTTCGAGAGCTTTTGATTTATATACGATATTGGAAAGCCATCCATGCATCTCTTTAACATTTTCTTCCTTGGCCATTGTAAAATTCTCGTATTCGCTACTCAGCATGGCAAGGCGAGATTCTTTGACTTGAGATGTTTCTTCGTGACTCACTTCGAGTGTGTGCCATATTTCCTGCGCAGTTAGACAATGTGAGACACTATTAAATTCAAATTGATCCAATGAACAGACAATAGAATTCATAGCTTTAGCATTAGCATTTTGTAATTTATTTTCTAGTTCTGTCCATTGATCCTTTGGCTTATTTATTTCCTGATTATTTACAATTATAGTTGGTGCTCTACGCCTGTCTCAACAATATTCCACGCGTCAATCGTTTTCAGAAAAATTTTCATTATATTTTTCCAGTAGGCGTGTTCACCATTGAACATTGGTGGTCTAATATGGATTGACCCTCAGCAAAAGCATTATTAAAAGAAGCCATTTTAAAAATTCAACTTTTTAAAACAAAATTTGATTTTTGAAAAAAAAACAATTTAAAAAAAACAAAAGCCGACTTCTATTCCTAGCTCTGATACCACTTGTAGGATCGATTTTACCCTAGAGGTGGGGTGAACAGGGTGATGCTATTAATTATAAAAATTATTGCGGAAGCTTATAAAATTATTTCAACACAGATATATCAAAATAATAATAGCACAGATAATACCAGAATAATAAATGTAGAAATTGAACGACACAAAATTTACCCAACTTCGGCAAAACCCTGCCTACGTGTTGCCCCCAAGGTTTCTACCAGAAATTAAGTAGTCACACGCTTACACACGTAAACTCGCGACACCCGCTACTGACTAACCTAACTCTACGCTCAAAACTCTGCCACAACTCAGCCACTGAGTTGCGAATTCTCAAACTACGCCACGTAGTTTGTCTCCTAGTCACACGACTAGTAATTACAATGGTTTAAAAGAGAAAATACAAAATTGAAGCAATAATAAATCAAAGCCCTAATTTAAACTAAAGCCTTATTAATATAACTCGGCCCAAAATATTATCACTAAAAAATGCGGCCGCATTATCTCCTTTATCTATTTTGCTCTGTAAAAAATGTTGGCCTGGTTCCTCTTTTTCTTTGCTCGAAATTAGGGATTCAAGAGATTAGAAGCCATTGTCTTTTATTATCTCGATCGAATGATGATTTACGTCCCTTAGCTTTGTCGATCGATGCTTTCTTCTCTTCGCGCTCGGTCACAGCTGCTTCCAGTATTGAGTTCGAGTCAACGAATCTGGTATGTGAATTGTTACCTTTTCTTTACTGTTTTTGCTTCCTTGAACTCAACGATTTCGTAGCCGATGATGAATGGGTTTATATAGGGTTTGATTCCCTACGATTTTGTTCGACTGATTGTTTGCTTGACTTCGTCTCGGCCACTTGATTATGTTTTAATGTTGATGATTTATCTGACTTTGTCAATTTCGTATAATTTGATACTTGATTGACATGATATTGACTAATTTCTTGGCCACCACGGCTTGTTTTGATTTGTTCCTTTGTTCGACACCTTGTTCATCACGGCTCTGACATTTGCTTTGACTAGTTGAATTTTTGACTGTTGTCATGGTTGACTTCGGCCACTTTGATTCTTCTGTGTGAATTTATGACTTTGCTTTTGGCAGTGTTTATTTCTCGACTCCGACCATTTTTGTTTATTTCCTCTGGTAATTTGTTCGAACTAGCTGTGTCATATTTAACTTGTACCCGCTGTTGCATGACTTCGGCATTTGACTTGAATTGACTTGTACATGTGTGTTCAAGCCCCTGTTGTCTGCATTTCTTGATTCGAAGTCTGGTTCATGATATTTGTGCGCTGCATATTTTTGCTGAGACTATTTTCTTTATGACTTACTTCAGCCATTATATCTTTGACCTGCAACTTGAACTTTCTATACATATATTTACATATATAAACAAAGATGCTTCACTTGTTCAGTGAACTGTTGTATTACTTTGTTGATGATGCTTTGACTTTTGAACTTGGTTTGGATTTGTGGTCTTGTGTCATAGTTTTGGTTCATCTGATTATAGTTCTGTGCACATTGTGATCTGGTATCACTGACTTCAAGTTGCTTTGAGCATTTGTGTTATGCTGTAACTTGTTGTATTAAGTTGCGCCCTATGTTGTATTGTGTCCTGTGTTTCCAGTCATCATTTTTGGATTTAGTAGTTCACGTTGATTCCCACTTGTATACATACATACAGTTATGTGTATGTAGGTGTGTTAGCATAGGTGTATGCATTCATCTTTTGCACTGTGTATTTGATAGCCACGAGCCTTTTTGACATTTGCAGTTTGATTATGCAGTTTTGGGTTTCATGTACATTGTCACTGCATACATGTTTGCATATCAACTTGTTGAAGTCACTTTGGTGCAGTTTCATGTTGTCTTCAAGTTTGAAATGCTTGCAGGCTTGGAGTCTTTGTACATTTACTTGTACATTTGATGGCATTCATGTATACGTTAGTCTGAAGCTTGTGTTCATCTTTGTTGCATACCTGCCTTTGAGTTTTGCTTGGAGTTCAGTAGCTTGTATACTTCATGTAGAGGCTGCACTTGTTCTGTCCACTGTTTCTATTTGAGCTTACACTGTCCAGATTCATTTAGTTGTTCACTGGTGCGTTATGTTGTTTCTTTTGGAGCTCAAGTTGCTTTACCTGGTTCATTGTAGTTTGAATTGGGTTGTTGTGCGCTGTGCATTCCTGTACATATTCATTATTTGTACTCGAGTATTGCCTTTGTTCAAGTCTTCATTGGGTATGTTGGTCTGGGTTTGCACTTTGTTCATTTGAGTTGTTTTCATGTGCATGACTTGAACTTTGGTCACTTGTACTTGACAATTTTGTATTGCACCTGAGTTGAATCCAGCTTAAAGCTCGGGTTTGACCTTGTGCTGATATTGTGACATTATTTTTATTGCACTTGAGTTAAACCTGGCGTTTTGGGTTTGACATGTGCTCACCTGTCCCTGTAATTTTATCAAGTGTATATATTGGTGTGCACGGCCTTGTGGCATATCCAGTGATACACTGTGTATGTCACAAGCTGTTTGTGTATGATGAATTCAAATTTAAATGATGATGAACAACCCAAACAACTGAGGCAAATATTATTTTTAAAATCCATATTTTATTTTATACTGCAAAAATATTTTATTTTCAATTTTACCGCGTCAATGTATATTTTTGCAGATTGCTCAAATGCTGGATTCACATTAGAATGAAGTTGAAGATAAATACGAGTGTGAGTGAATGAGTGATATGTAGTAAGGTCAAATGTAAATGTGAATCATGATGTAATCAAAATTGTATTGTAGTTGAAGTTGTGTATATATATAGTGAGAGCTTGAAATTTGTATTATTCAAAAAGTGTATAAATATTTGTTTGAATAAAATATCCGTTTGAATTCAAATTCTGTGTTATTTATTTTATTCATCAAATATTTATTTAATCTGTGAAAATAAAATAGTATATTAACAAATACATTTAAATGAATATGTATGTGTTTATTATCATCAAACAAAAGTCATATACTCGCATATTCAACAAAAGAAAACGCCGCCACCATCCTACTTCATTCTGGAATCTCCACCGCGTACACAGTTGTTAAAGTGGTTTTTGGAGTTGGCAGAGAGTATGATAACTTCCGATCCCGGTCTCTTCAATAACCAAACGTTATTATAACACCGCGGTTCAAATAATTATACTTCGAAACCAAAATATACTATCCATTTCAAAACCATATAAATACAATATCATTTTCATTTTAAAAACCAAACCAATATGATATCATTTATAAAACCCCAATCTATATAATATCATTTTTATTTCAAATATATCCTTTTCCCCAAAATCATAGCGTTTTCAAATCATAATACCTTGAAACCCATAAGTTTGAAACATAACTTCCAATACCTTAATGGTTTAATATTAATTTTCTTTATAAAACAAATGCTTCTTTAATTTCATAAATCAATTCCAGATACAGATTTTAATCCCCAAATAAACCATTTCAATTTCCATATATTTCAAAGCTTAAATATTCCACCATTTCAAAACTAATTCTTTGATAATCCCATATACATCAAATTCAATTACTAATATTTAGATTTGAAATGTTTGCATAATAAATCCAATATCATTTAAGAAAACTTTTAACTTCACATAACTGGATATTCTTTAAATTAAATTAATTTGATATATTCATTTAAATCAACTTTATATTCATTTAAATCACTCTAAACCAAATCAAGTTATAAGATTCATACCCTTTAAAATCTCAATTTTATTTAAATTTCAAATCAAATTTATTCGAGTATAATTCGTAAATAATTCAATCCAAACCAATTTCATATTTATCTTCCAACTTAATTTTTATTTAGGTCATTGAAACTCTATATATACAATATCTTAAATAGGTACTTAACCATATAATATAAAACAATCAAACTCCATTATTAAGCTTATTTTTATTAAACAAATTTATACATAGCTTAAATTCAAGAATTTAACTATATATATAAAATAATATTTATATAATATCAAATTTTAATATTTATTAAACTGTATATTTCCTTCCAAAACCATAGAAATCATTTCCAAAATATTTATATATATAGACCGACGGTGTCTGTATAAATTTTATGTCCTATTGTCAAGTGATACAGATATTTATCATTTCAATCCGTAATTTAAATTAAAAATACGGTTATATATCATTTCAAACCGCAATCCCGAATGAAATAAAAATGCATAATAACTTGCAGTCTATAACAACATAAAATACAACGTCCATTTACCCAATATCAATCATCAACCAATTCAAACAATAACATCATTATAGAATAGAAATAAATAACAGATATTTACTGGCAGTTTATATTCAATAATAAACTAAATTACAATTTAACTGGCAGTTTAAATACAATAATAAATTAATTAACAATTTAATTTAGTAAATTAAATTTAATTTTAACTGGAATGATGATAAAAATATATCAAATAGTAATAAATAAATTCCTAATCACATCAGAAATTAATTTAACACACATAAGAAATTTTAGAAAGTGTGAGTGGGTTAAACCACTCATCTTTTGAATTTAAATTGAATTTAAATCCAATTTAAACCCCCAAAATTGAACGGTCTCAAAATCCATCCAAACTAGTGCCAAAATGTCCTAAATTTTATTACAATCCTAACAAAGAAAATCGCGTGTAAATTGGATATAGCATGTGTGAGTTATTAAAGTTAGAACGTTTGAATTTTAAAAATTAAATTTGATAAACCAGCCAGTAATACCTCGCCACGTTAACTTTCAATGCTCACGCGTGAAGCCGAAGTCCAGACCCAAAAAGCAGCCGCCTCTTCTGTTGACCACCCAAATTCGCACACCGCCGCCCACCGGAGCGACACCTACCACCTCCATTCGCTTCGCCACACCCCACCGCACCAGCCGATGCTCCCCGCGTATCCTCCGACGTCGGAGAAGACCATGCCGCCGCCATAGAATATAGGGTTTTTGAGCCCTAAAACTCAAATTCCGGTGGCCTCAGTTGATGATAGGCGATGCGATCACCATAGAATGGCTACAAACAGCAAGCACTATAATACCCATAAACCAATTTCATTGATTGTAGCTCAAATCAAAAACACCCAAAATTGAATTAGGGTTTTCGAGATAATAAGCTTTAACCATGATTTCAGGTTGACTCGAGCATCAATTGCAAAAACGGAAGCTATGCGTAGATTCGTATCATTGAAATCTTCGATATATATTTTTTCCAAATTTTTTTGAGGAGTTTGAATTTTTGGATTTGAATTTGATTTGTGTTTGAATCTAGGATTTGTTTGTCTGCTATTGAGGAAGATGGAGAATAGAATGACTTGTACGTACAGACAAGTGACAATGAGGAACAATTAGGGTTTATAGCGAGGTGTATATATAAGAAAGGCTGAAAATAGAAAAGATGGGCCAGATTTGATTTGGAAAATTGAATGAGATATGGCCCAAAAAGCCCATTTAGACTCCGGAACGAAATTGGGTCAACCCATATATCAAAATAGATGTTTTTAATTATTTTAAACGCGATGGAACTTGTTTCACATCCAAATCTCATCGTATGAAGAAGTTATGCTAAAATCAAATTATTTCAAATTGATTTAAATTGATTTCAATTTAATTAATTTTTGGGCACTTCGAGTCTGTACGATCAAACGACAAGTCCGATCGATACGAAACTTGAAATCCTACAATAATTCATCGATATGGATCCAATGAAACCTGTTTCGTCGAAATCCGAGTCAGTGGCCAAAATGACTATTTTTACTTTAATTTAAGTAAATCAAAATTTTCAATTTCAATCCTATAATTGACAATTCTTATCATTTTAAATTTGTTAAACATTTACACTAATTTAAACAAATTTAACGGTCGATTTAAAATTAATTAATTTATCAATTTCAGTATTAAACTCAATTTATTGAATTTAGAAATTATAAATAAAATTCACAAATTCCATTTAATTAAATCAATCAATAATTATTTTATTCATTATTGTCAAATAGAAGGATTTAACATTGGATTCAAAACTATTACTTTAATATTCTCATATTTCAACTAAATTTCTATTAATGTAATAATTAAAGGTTAAATTTCATTTATTCGTAATTAATTCAATTATCATAAATTAAATTCCAATATATTGATAAAACTCTATTTCCATTCATTTTATTCAACCAACTGTCATATTTTAAATAAGATTGGCCTTATTTCCAATTATTTCCCTAAATTTTATATTAATATAACATTGAATTGAAATTCATTGCAATTGATAACATATTTTATTTAATGGACTAAATAAATGATTACTTTATAATAATTGTTGCCACTAACCCTAAATCATGTTTATATAAGTTATCATTTCCAAACAATTACATACAGAACATTGATCTTATTAAATCACTATTTATTATTATTAATTCATTGATAAATTCAATATTTACCTTTATTTTTCTTATATTAAATTGATTACCAAATATTCCTATTTACAATCAATTATAATCCAAATAGTTGTTTCAATCAATTGGGATTGCGTTGAAATAATTGTTTATTAGCTTACATCAACTTTCTTACATTGCATACCCGTTATAAATTCATTAACAGATTACAAATTTTTATTCCTTCCAATCTTAAATAAAAAATTGATTACATAACACTGTTCTTATCCAACTATCATAAACGTTATACTAATTCATCAATTTGTTCAGTATCTACTCTTGTTTCCTTATATTCAATTCATATTCAAATATGACATCTAAATTATTTTAGTGAATTGGAATTCCATTGAAATCGTTAACGATCAACTTTAATTAACATTGTTACGTTTTATTTTATTATTATAACATTTAAAGTTATTTTCATTAATTGGAATTTCCTCCTATTCATTTATTATTAACTTAAATCAGCATTGCTTACATTTCATTTTTAACATTTACTTCAACATAAATTATAAAAAAAATTATTTCTTTCTAAATTTAATTACAAAGTTCTAATTAAATTAACCAATTTATTTATAAAAACTTACGGGTCGTTACACACTCCATCCTCTAGAACCCTATACACGCGAGCACAATGCATCGCGACAAGCTACAGCCGCCGCCACGTGGAGGCTCAACGCGCCGGCCCATGATCGCCGATCTCCCCCAATCACCCGCGACCCACCATCGGTCCACCTCCGGCCACGAACTGCACTGTAGGACTGATTTCACCCTAGAATGAGGGTGAATAGGGTGATGGTGTTAATTATAAAAATTAATTGCGGAAGCTTACAAAATAATTTCAACACAGATCACAGAACATTAGCAGCACAGATAATAGCAGAATAATAAATGCAGAAATAGAATGACATGGAATTTACCCAGCTTCAACAAAACCCTGCCTACGTGCTGCCCCCAAGGTTTCTACTTGAAATTAAGTAGTCACACGCTTACACACGTAAACTCGCGACACCCGCTATTGACTAACCTAACTCTATGCTCAAAACCCTGCCAAAACTCAGCCACTGAGTTGCGAATTCTCAAACTACGCCACATAGTTTGTCCCCTAGTCACACACTAGAAATTTAAACGGTTTAAAATGAAAATACAATTAAAAACAAATTTAAAACAAATTTAAAAATAAAGCCCTAATTAAAACTAAATCCTTATTTATTCTTTAACAAGGCTGGCCTCTTTTATTTCTTCATTTATTCTAGTCCGTTCTTTTTTCTTTGAGAATGGCGGCTTTGTTAATCTTCGTTCCTTCCTCTTTGCAACTAAATTAGGGCTTATGGAAACTAGGGCAGTCGACTTCAATATCTCGATTGAATGAATGGTTTAGCGTTGTTGCTTCGTCAATCGATGATCTCTCTGCTTAGCACACGGTTCCTCCAATTTCCGATCAAGTTGTCTGAGTGGCATGTGATTTATCCCTTTGCTTCTTCTGATTTGCTTACTTGAACTCGATACCATTTGCCGATGATGTTGATTGCAATTTATAGGATTCGTTCTCCTAAATTTTCGTCGTATATTATTATTTGAATTCGTCAATATTTTTTGCTCTGCCGCTTGATAATGATTGAACGTTTGAGATGTTTTATGACTTGTTCAATACGAGTATATTTTCGTTGCTTGAATTCCACGAAATTGATTTCGACTCCTTGGTCATCACGTTGTTGACTTTGATTTGAAACATGGCTTTATCTAATCATTATGGCTTTGATTTTGTGGCCCCTATGTACTTCGGCTCTGGCCATTACGGTACTGAGTTTCATGTCCTCTGATGGCTTCGGCCTTGACTTAAACTTCATTTAGCTGGACTTGTTGCCTTGATCATATTGACTAACTAGATTTTGTGATGTATGTTTCATTGAGCTTGATGATGTACTTCACTGGGTATGACATGGTTGTTGTTGTTGTTTGTAGTTGCACTGCACTTTGGTGGCTGACCATTCTGTAGCATGTCTCTGTTTCAATTTAGTTTGATTTGAGTTGTATTTGTACCACTTTCTGTTGCAAGT
This sequence comes from Allium cepa, assembly GCA_030765085.1. Taxonomy (NCBI): domain Eukaryota; kingdom Viridiplantae; phylum Streptophyta; class Magnoliopsida; order Asparagales; family Amaryllidaceae; genus Allium; species Allium cepa. The sequence continues at coordinate 853,445,621 of CM060940.1, read as the reverse complement.
GCTTGTATCATTACTGTAGCATATTTTGATAGTGCCATTGCATGACATTGTGGTCAGGTTCCTTGTTTCATTTGCTATGCTGTTTTGAACCATGTTCGTTGTGTCACTGAACTTGGTTTTGCTTCATGATGTACTTTAGTCTGAGCTTGTGCCACTTGTGCATTGTTGCTCTACTTGACTTGAAACTGCTTTGGTCAGGTTGCATACACGTGAGTTGTTCTGTAGCTCTGTTGACTTTTGCTTTGATATTACTTTCAAGTTCTTGTGTAGTCTTTCTTGAATTAACCTGAATGTGCAGTCTTGTATATGCTTTGAGTCACCATTGGATAGTTGCTACCGCACCATCTTGTTTGTATTGTGTCCTGTGTTTCCAGTCATCATTTTTGGATTTAGCAGTTCACGTTGATTTCTGTCATTTACTTTGTGCATTAGTTTGCACTGTGCATTCATTTGTATTGGTCTTGCCGTATGAATATGCGCTTATATGGTTTTGTTTGATGATAATAAACATATATATTCATTTAAATGTATTTTGTAATGTACTATTTTGTTTTTCATAGATTAAATAAATATTTGTTGAATAAAATAAATTACACAGAATTTGAATTCAAACAGATATTTTATTCAAATAAATATTTATTACAATCTTGAATAGTACAAATTTAAGCTCTCACTATACATATACAATTTTGATTCTAATTACATCACAATTCAATTTACATAATTTCCTCACTACATATCACTCTCACTCGTAGTTTATCTTCAACTGCATTCCAGTTTGAATCCAGCATCTGAGCAATCTGCAAAAATATTCGTTAACACAGTAAAATTGAAAAAGAAATATTTTTGCAATATAAAATGAAATATGATTTTTGAAAATATTAATTTCCTCAGTTATTTGGGTTGTTCGTCATCATTCACATTTGAATTCATCATACACGAACAATGTGACATGCACAGTGTATCACTGTACATGCCACAAGGCCGTGCACATCGATATACACTTGATCGATTTACAGGGACAGCTGAGCACAGGTCAAACCCAAAATGAAAAGTCGGGTTCAACTCACGTGCAATATACTCAAAATCACGACACGAGCACAAGGTCAAACCCGAGTTTTTGAAACTGGATTCAACTCAAGTGAAACTTCAAAAATCAACATGAAATGAGCAAGAATCAGATCAGAGACCAAGTACAAGGCACAGTGCACCACTGACCAGAATACAAAGACAGGTAAACATGCATGCAAAATGGTACAAAGCTCAAGTTCAATCCCAAAGCAACCAGCACTGCATAGCAACTGCAACAAGACATAACAATGAAGACTGCAAGAACATGAACACAGGAAAACAATGCATGGTGAATTGGATCAACACAGTCAAGTGAAACAAAGGAATGCATCATGCAAGCTATCAAGAATCAGTGCACAACTACATGCAGTGGACAGGTACAAGACCAGAACACTAAGTGCAGGCAGTTTTGAACAAGAAAACTAGTGGCAACATGAATGTCACAAGTATGAACAGTGTGGCAATGCACCAACCAGAACACAAGCACAGGAAACAACAACATAATACTGCAACAATTAGAGAGTATGCAACATGTCCAGTTACAACTACAAGGTCAGGGAAGCAACAGTTCATTTATGCAACAGAGACCAATGACACAGCAGTTTCCAACAAGAATTCAATGACTACAAAATCAAGTTCAGGAAAATCAAGCAACAGTCAACAGGCCAGAAGCTCAAGTACACCAGTGTCACAAGCTACAAACATCAAATGTCGACCAGGTAGCAATGATGATAATGCAGACACAAGTGGTGATACATTACATTAATGACAAGTTGAAGCAGTAGTTAACAAGTAGTGTGCAATTTGAGAGTGTACACAAGTGAAACCATAATGATGAAAATGTTATGGTCAATGCAACACAGTGAAGAAACCAAGTGCATGAAGACTGAATGAAGTACACACATGTCAACAACAGTTCAAGCAGCAAACAACTCTGTGCACATGTGAAGCCAGAAGAACTACACAACTACAAGTACAGGGATGAATACAACATGATGAAGCAGTGCAATGTTCAAGTGGAAACCAGAGAAGATGGCAAGAGACGAAGCTCACAGGGATGAAAACAGTGATGGCTGAAGTAATGCAGAGTCGTGGAGTGGTATACACGAAATCAGTGCCAAAGTAGTCAATGCCGTGTAATACAGTGGATGAACGAAGTTCAAAAGTGCAGACGTAACAAATTCAATGTCGTGTCTCAAATCAAAGTCAACAACGTGATGACCAACAAGTTCGAAATCAAGTGTGTGTACATTTTGAAAAAGTCATAAATTAAAAGAGGAAAGTCTCTACCGTGTTAATCAAGGTAAATCAAACGCTTCAAAAACAGAGCCGTGCGCATCAAGTCACAGAACGCAAAAATTAGGAAAGTGTAAATTGATACGAGCAAATTCAAGGGTCTCGTAATTCATATAAATACCAAACCCAACAAATTCATCATGTGCATCGAGTGAGCAACAAGAACAAGTGATAATTCAAGCAGATTAAACCAGCAAAGAGAGATTACATACCGCAATCTGACGCACTCGATCAAAGGGGCGACATCGAACAATCTCAAATAAAGCAAGCCGTGAATCATCAGAGAAGTAGCGAGCAAGCCGACACTCAAACCAGAGAGTTGATTAGTATAGGCGTGCATCAAAATCCCTAATTTGATCAAAGACTCAAGCCCTAATTTCAAAGCAAGGCCACCATTTTTTCACAAGCCAAAAGAAGTGGATCGGGTTAAAGAATAAAAGGGCCGGCTTTATTATTATAAAGGGGATTTAGTTTTATTTAGGGTTTATTTTTAAAAAAGGGGGTGTTTGTTTAATTTCTGTTTTTAAGTTTGTTTTTTTTCTTTTCGAATCAAAGTATTGGTAAATCACCACCTAGGTTGTAGGTAGTGTCAGATTGTCTAGTTAGAATTAGTTCAGTGAGCAGGTGTGCGAGTTTGCAAAACTCTATAGGCGGGAGCAGAGTTTGCTAGTTTTCAAAACTCTATAGGCGGAGCAGGGGGTGCGAGTCTATTAGAATGTTTGTAAGCGGGAGCAAGGGTTTGCGAGTCTGTTAGAGTGTTTGTAAGCGGGATACTTTTTAATTCTAATAGAAATCTGGGAATGCAGCAGTAGGCAGGGGTTGCCGAAGCTGGGTAAATTTTGTGTGTGATTTACTTTTCAGCATATTTATTTCTGTGTTTAAATCGAGAAAATTTGCCATTAACCCTATTTCACCCCCCCTCTAGGGTTAATCTAGATCCTACAAGTGGTATCAGAGCCCGGTATTTTTTTTAACTCTAGAGTCATGAATCCACCAAATAATACTTTTGTTGAGGGTCGTTCCAATATTATTCCTTCTATTTTCGATGGAACGGATTTTTTGAACTGGAAATTGAAAATGAAATTTTATTTAAAATCTGTTAATATTAAATGTTGGGATATTATTGAAAATGGGTGTGATATAACAGATAAGGAAATTATCTCGATTAATGCTCTTGCTATGCAGATATTATATTCTCATATTAATCGTGATAATTTTTATTTTGTCTCTCATTGTGAAAATGCACAGAAAATCTAGAATACTTTTGATGCAATATATGGAGAAAAAGTCAACAGCAATGAAATGTCCTCCACAACCGACTCAGTTAAAGAAATGTGCTTAACAGGAGTGGTAAATAGCAGTTGTGATGAGGATGATGATGATGGAGCAGCCGAGCTGGCATTACTAATAAAGAAATTCAAAAGGAGGAACCGCAAATACGGAAATCCAGCTCTAAATCAAAAATTAAAAAACAGAGAGCATAATATGACGCCAAGCGAGGTATCAAAACTCACTCACTCTGAATTACTTATTTATTTCCACGAAGAGAATGGCTGTTTTGAACGACTTAGGGAGAAGTATGCCAAACTTGAATCACAAAAAGACACTTTGATAGAATTAAATGAACAACTTGACCAATTAGTTTAAACCTATCAAAGTAGGAACCTTAAGTGTGATAAGTGTCCAACATTCGAAGAAGAAATTAAAAAATCAGAAATTAATATAAAATCACTTGAAAATGAAATTCTGATTTTGAAAGAGAACGAAAATACTAGGAGAGAAAATTCTATCAAAAAGTGCACACAATTATTGAACGAAAATGAATCTCTCAAAATACTAGTCCAACAATTGTCAATAACTTTAGATAAATTTTCAAAAAGTGAGAAATCGTTGAATCTGCTATTAGGGAAGCAAACTGTTAATACAGCTAGACAAGCACTTGGATATAATCAATCTGAAAATGTTGAAAGCGATATTAATCAAGAAAATTCCATGTGCACAATTTATAGAAAATATGGACACGATCACAATAATTGTTGGTATAGACCCAAACATGTGAAAACCATACCAATTTGGGTTCCAAAAGGCACGAATATAAAATGTCTCGAAGTTAAACAAATTTGGGTGCCAAAAGGAACATATATAAACAGTTTTGGGTCTCCACAAAATTATTTTTCTAAATCTTCTGCCACTAACAACCATGGACCTATAAAAACAACTAGGTCACATAAATCTTTTCCCATGTAGGTGTGGTGGCAGGCTAAGGAACAACAACAGTGTTTTCTGGATTTTTGGTTGTTCCAGAAATACAACGGGCGACAAAGCAAAGTTCCTTAGCCTATTATAAAGGTGATAGGATCACAATGGATAAACAACGAAAAATATCATAAAGGTAAAACAGGTAATCGTATATTTATTTAAACGATATATTAAATGTGATGATCCGCACCATAGTCTGAATTAAAATCAGCCTGTATTGAGATGCTATAAAGATGATGTTTTTTTATATTCTAACTTGTTCGATATAGTTGGCCAATTGCATTTATGCCAAAAACACTATTCTTTGATTTACTTCATATATATTAGTTTGGATATAGTGTTTTGTTGGATGATAATATTTTTGGTTATAATACGGCTAACTCTATATTCACGGTTTTCTGATTATTTACACGGCTTCAATCCAAATTCAAGAGAATGCCTTTTTAAAATGCTGTTTGAGTTTTTATGCACACTTCATGGTCTAGTCTATCAAATTTAATTAGTGATGTTTTTGAGTGAAAAAGAAATTCAGATGCAGATTACACTGGTAATATGGTTGATAGAAAAATTACTAGTTGAACGTGATTTTAGAGACATTTAGTAACTGCATCGTTTTTCAAAGAAAATATCTGCATATTCTTTTCATTACAAATAATTTTCAAATAGCAGAAATTTTTCTCATATAACCCCTTCAAGAAAATCATTTTTGACTATATTTTCAGATTAGTCATTTTTATTTGATTTTAAATGACAAATTTTGACTAATCCGACTCCCTAATAATTATTAAAAAGATAAATAGTGATTGAAAAGGTGTTAAGTGTTGATATTTAACATACATTACTCAAGAGAGTATATTTGGAAAATTTCTTTAGGAATTCAAACAAGAGTTATAAAACTTTTTGTTGGGTAAAGATTCCATGACCATTTCTATATTTATCATATTTCTATCGACCATTATTTATCAAAACTTAAATATAGTTTGTCGATATGCGGTACTATAATCAGGGATCATTTTTTTTCATTTCATTTTTTTTTAAAATAAGTAAATATCCAAAGTATTCACTCTCATTTAAAAGTCCTCATGGTTATGCATGGGTGAATTACTTGGATTTCTGATTATGTGCTTCCATGCTTATTTAAAAGTCCTTACAGTTATGCATGTATGGAACACATATCAAAATTAATTGATTAAATAGACAAGTTGAGTCTAATCCCATTTAAAAGTCCTCACGGTCATGCGTGGTTAGAAGATACTTGATTTCATTTTTTAAAATTAAATTGGAATACTACTAATCTCATTTAAACTCCTAACGGTTATGCATGATTAGTAGATATCCAAATTCCTGATATAAATGTACCACAAGTTGATACAATTGTATGATTTTATATTAGAACATCATTTCCATTCTTTCTAAAAGTGGAATATGCGCCTAACAAGGATAGTTATGATTTTTGTTTGATTTTTATTGAAGTTTAATATTTATATTCAGTTTGAGTTTAATGTTAGATTAATATTGATCACTTAATCTCTACTTTTCTCTAACACTATTATTCTTTTGCTAATAACAAAAAGGGGAGAGAAAAGTTAAGATTTTGTCAAATAGAATCAAGCAAAGGTCAAATAATTTTCCATTTCCATCTAGGCTCATTTATATTTTCTACTTGTATGCATATATGTAGGGGGAGCATCATGTAGAGAGGAAGCATTTAAATAGGGGGAGCAATTAGAGTATATCATTGATCAAATACATTTAACACGGTCAAAATCTTAAATATATGTTTGTTATCATCAAAAGGGGGAGATTGTATGAATATGCGCTTATATGGTTTTGTTTGATGATAATAAACATATATATTCATTTAAATGTATTTGGTAATGCACTATTTTGTTTTTCATAGATTAAATAAATATTTGTTGAATAAAATAAATTACACAGAATTTGAATTCAAACAGATATTTTATTCAAACAAATATTTATTACAATCTTGAATAATACAAATTTAAGCTCTCACTATACATATACAATTTTGATTCTAATTACATCACAATTCAGTTTACATAATTTCCTCACTACATATCACTCTCACTCGTAGTTTACCTTCAACTGCATTCCAGTTTGAATCCAGCATCTGAGAAATCTACAAAAATATTCACTAACACAGTAAAATTGAAAAAGAAATATTTTTGCAATATAAAATAAAATATGATTTTTGAAAATATTATTTGCCTCAGTTATTTGGGTTGTTCGTCATCATTCACATTTGAATTCATCATACACAAACAATGTGACGTGCACAGTGTATCACGGTACATGCCACAAGGCCGTGCACATCGATAACACTTGATCGATTTACAGGGACAGGTGAGCATAGGTCAAACCCAAATGAAAAGCCGGGTTCAACTCACGTGCAATATACTCAAAATCACGACACGAGCACAAGGTCAAACCCGAGTTTTTGAAACTGGATTCAACTCAAGTGAAACTTCAAAAATCAACATGAAATGATCAAGAATCAGATCAGAGACCAAGTACAAGGCACAATGCACCACTGACCAGAATACAAAGACAGGAAAACATGCATGCAAAATGGTACAAAGCTCAAGTTCAATCCCAAAGCAACCAGCACTGCATATCAACTGCAACAAGACATAACAATGAAGACTGCAAGAACATGAACACAGGAAAACAATGCATGGTGAATTGGATCAACACAGTCAAGTGAAACAAAGAAATGCATCATGCAAGCTATCAAGAATCAGTGCACAACTACATGCAGTGGACAGGTACAAGACCAGAACACTAAGTGCAGGCAGTTTTGAACAAGAAAACTAGTGGCAACATGAATGTCACAAGTATGAACAGTGTGGCAATGCACCAACCAGAACACAAGCACAGGAAACAACAACATAATACTGCAACAATCAGAGAGTATGCAACATGTCCAGTTACAACTAAAAGGTCAGGGAAGCAACAGTTCATTTATGCAACAGAGACCAATGACACAGCAGTTTCCAACAAGAATTCAATGACTACAAAATCAAGTTCAGGAAAATCAAGCAACAGTCAACAGGCCAGAAGCTCAAGTACACCAGTGTCACAAGCTACAAACATCAAATGTCGACCAGGTAGCAATGATGATAATGCAGACACAAGTGGTGATACATTACATTAATGACAAGTTGAAGCAGTAGTTAACAAGCAGTGTGCAATTCGAGAGTGTACACAAGTGAAACCATAATGATGAAAATGTTATGGTCAATGCAACACAGTGAAGAAACCAAGTGCATGAAGACTGAATGAAGTACACACATGTCAACAACAGTTCAAGCAGCAAACAACTCTGTGCACATGTGAAGCCAGAAGAACTACACAACTACAAGTACAGGGATGAATACAACATGATGAAGCAGTGCAATGTTCAAGTGGAGACCAGAGAAGATGGCCAAAGACGAAGCTCACAGGGATGAAAACAGTGATGGCCGAAGTAATGCAGAGTCGTGGAGTGGTATACACGAAATCAGTGCCAAAGTAGTCAATGCCGTGTAATACAGTGGATGAACGAAGTTCAAAAGTGCAGACGTAACAAATTCAATGTCGTGTCTCAAATCAAAGTCAACAACGTGATGACTAACAAATTCGAAATCAAGTGTGTGTACATTTTGAAAAAGTCATAAATTAAAAGAGGAAAGTCTCTGCCGTGTTAATCAAGGTAAATCAAACGCTTCAAAAACAGAGTCGTGCGTATCAAGTCACAGAACGCAAAAATTAGGAAAGTGTAAATTGATACGAGCAAATTCAAGGGTCTCGTAATTCATATAAATACCAAACCCAACAAATTCATCATGGGCATCGAGTGAGCAACAAGAACAAGTGATAATTCAAGCAGATTAAACCAGCAAAGAGAGATTACATACCGCAATCTGACGCACTCGATCAAAGGGGCGGCATCGAACAATCTCAAGTAAAGCAAGCCGCGAATCATCAGAGAAGTAGCGAGCAAGCCGACACTCAAACCAGAGAGTTGATCAGTATAGGCGTGCATCAAAAGCCCTAATTTGATCAAAGACTCAAGCTCTAATTTCAGAGCAAGGCTGCCATTTTTTCATAAGCCAAAAGAAGTGGATCAGGTTAAAGAATAAAAGGGCCGGCTTTATTATTATAAAGAGGATTTAGTTTTATTTAGGGTTTATTTTTAAAAAAGGGGGTGTTTGTTTAATTTCTGTTTTTAAATTTGTTTTTTTTTCTTTTCGATTCAAAGTATTGGTAAATCACCACCTAGGTTGTAGGCAGTGTCAGATTGTCTAGTTAGAATTAGTTCAGTGAGCAGGGTGTGCGAGTTTGCAAAACTCTATAGGCGGGAGCAGAGTTTGCGAGTTTTCAAAACTCTATAGGCAGAGCAGGGGGTGCGAGTCTATTAGAGTGTTTGTAAGCGGGAGCAAGGGTTTGCGTGTCTGTTAGAGTGTTTGTAAGCGGGATACTGTTTAATTCTAATAGAAATCTGGGAATGCATCAGTAGGCAGGGGTTGCCGAAGCTGGGTAAATTTTGTGTGTGATTTACTTTTCAGCATATTTATTTCTGCAGTTTATTTCTGTGTTTAAATCGAGAAAATTTTCCATTAACCCTATTCAACCCCCCTCTAGGGTTAATCCAGATCCTACACTTGCTTGTGCATAGCACCATACATCTGTTGCATCCATTGTTTTGTTTGCAAATGTTCTCTGATACATATTTGAACAGGCTGTGTCACTTGCTTAGCTGTAGCGGCTGTCCATTTTGGTTTTGCTGTGACTTGAGACTGAGTTGAATCCAGCTTAAGCTCGGATTTGACCTTGTGCCGAAAGTTGTGACATTATTTTATTGCACTTGAGTTGAATCCGATATTTTGGGTTTGACCTGTGCTCACCTGTCCCTGTAAATTTATCAAGTGTATATATCGATGTGCACGACCTTGTGGCATATACAGTGATACACTGTGTATGTCACAAGTTGTTCGTGTATGATGAATCCAAAGTTAAATGATGATGAACAACCCACATAACTGAGGCAAATATTATTTTCAAAATTCAAATTTTATTTTATACTGCAAAAATATTTCCTTTTCAATTTTACTGCGTCAAAATTTATTTTTGCAGATTGCTCAGATGCTGGATTCAATTTGAAGTGAAGTTGAAGATAAAATACGAGTATGAGTGATATGTAGTGAGGTCAACTGTAAATGTAAAATTGTGATGTAATTGAATTTGTATCAAATTTGTATAGTGTATAGTGAGAGCTTGAATTTGTACTATTCAAAATTGTAATAAATATTTGTTTGAATAAAATTTCTGTTTGAATTTAAATTCTGTGTTATTTAATTTTTTTCAGCAAATATTTATTTGATCTGTGAAAATTGAAATAGTACATTACCAAATACATTTACACGAATATATATATGTTTATTATCATCAAACAAAAATCATATAATCGCATATTCAACAATCTCCCCCCTTTGATGATAACAAACATATATTTAAGATTTTGAATATGTTAAATGTATTTGATCATTGATATGCTCTAATTGCTCCCCCTATTTATATAAAAAACAAAGCTCCCCCTACATATATGCATGCAAATAAAAATATGCAAATGAGCCTAGATGCAAATGTAAAATATTTGACCTTTGGTTGATTCTATTTGACAAAATCTTAACTTTTCTCTCCTCCTTTTGTTATCAGCAAAAGAGTAATAGTGTTAGAGAAATTAGAGATAAAGTGATCGATATTAATCCAATATCAAAACTCAATTGAATATAAATATTAAATTTCAATAAAAAAATCAAACAAAAATCATAAATTTTTTGTTAGGCGCATATTCAATTTTAGAATGATGGGAATGATGTCATCATATAAAACCATACAGTTTTGTCTATTTGTGGTATATTTATATCAGGAATTTGAATATCTACTAATCATGCATAACCGTTAGGACTTTTAAATGAGATTAGTAGTATTCCAATTTTATTTTTAAAAAAATGAATTTAAGTATCTTCTAACCACGCACAACCGTGAGGACTTTTAAATGGGATTAGAATCAACTTGTTTATTTTAAAAATCAACTTTTGATATGCGTTCGATACATGCATAACCGTGAGTACTTTTAAATGAGCAGGAAGCACATAACAAATTCCAAGTAATTCACCCATGCATAACCGTGAGGACTTTTAAATGAGAGTGAATACTTTGGTATTTATTTATTCAATATTTAAAAAAAAGAAATATAAAATGAAAAATGAACGATTCCTGTTTAAAGTACCACATATCGATAAACTATATAGAATTTTGATGAGTGATGGTCGTTAGAAATATGATAGACATAGAGATGGTCATGGAATTTTTACCAACAAAATGTTTTATAACTCTTGTTTAAATTTCTAAAGAAATTTACTAATTATACCGTCTCGAGTCATAATATATGATAAATATCAACACTCATCACTTTTTGAATCACTATTTATCTTTTTGACAATTATTAGGGAGTCAGATTAGTCAAAATAGTCATTTAAAATCAAATTCAAAAATAATTATGAAATCAATTTTTCACAATGACTAATCTGAAAATATGGTCAAAAATGATTTTCTCGAGGGAGTTATATAAGAAAAATTTCTGCTATTTGAAAATTACGTTCAACCAGTAATTTTTCTATCAACTAGATTACCAGTGTAATCTGCATCTGAATTTCTTTTTCAATCAAAATTATCATTAATTGAATTTTATAGACCATGAAGTGTGCAACAAAAATTTCAAAATCAATTTTAACAGCTTTTTAAATGACATTCTCTTGAATTTTAATTGAAGCCGTGTAAATAATCAGAAACCGTGAATATAGAGTTAGCCGTATTATAACCAAATGTATTATCATCCAACAAAACACTATTTTTAATCCAAACTAATATATTCAAAGAATCTAGAGATTTTTATAGTGTTTTTGGCATAAGAATATAATTGGCCAACTATTTTGAATAAGTTAGAATCAAAATCATCATTATTTCATCATCACATTATTGGCTGATTTAACTCAGATTATGGTGCAGATTATGCATTTAATATATCGTTCAAATAAATATACCATTACCTGTTTTACCTTTACGATATTTTTCGTTGTTGTCCATTGTGATTCTTTCACCTTTATACTAGGCTAAGGAACTTTACTTTGTCGCTCGTTGTGTCCTTGGAACAGCCAGAATCCAAGTAACGCTATTGTTGTTCCTTAGCCTGCCACCACACCTACACGTTGAAAGATTTTTGTGACCTATTTGTTTTTATAGGTCCATGATTGTTAGTGGCAGAATATTTAGAAAAATAATTTTTTGGAGACCCAAAACTATTTATAATTGTTACCTTCGGCACCCAAATTTGTTTAACTTTGAGAGATTTTATATTTATGCCTTTTGGAACCCAGATCGGTATAGTTTTCACATGTTTGGGTCTATACCAACAATTATTGTGATTGTGTCTATATTTTCTACAAATTGTGCACATTGAATTTTCTTGATTAATCTCAATTCTAACATTTTTAGATTGATTATATCCAAGTCCTTGTTTAACGGTATTAACAGTTTGTTTCCCTAAGAGCATATTCAACGATTTTTCACCTTTGGAAAATTTATCTAAAGCCGTTGACAATTGTTGGACTTGTGTTTTGAGCGATTCATTTTCGTTTAACAATTGTGTGTACTTTTTAATAGAGTTCTCTCTCCTAGTGTAACGTTTCCGATTTTTCGTTGCCGAAAAACCGACATCAATACGTCCACTGTATCAACTACCGAGCAATCGAAAGCCGAAAAACCGTACCGTTAGGGTTTTAGAAAAAGAAAAAGCAGAAGAAGAGAGAAAAAGATAGAACAGAACAGAAGAAATAACAGAACAACATCAGAATCTCACAATTCGCAGCGGAACAACATATAATAAATAAATGAATAATCTTTAAACAAAGAACTATATCAGTTATTACATTACATGACATTACATCATCAGAGTGTACAACAACAAACAACATCAACAGCGGAAAAGAAATACTATATACTAGTAATACGCCATGCCATCCATCTTGCCTCCAGCAACTCCTGAATATCCTGAATAAATCTTAACTCTTGACTGCCCGTGTGGAAATTGGTGGGTACCCAGAGTTTAGGAAGGAAAACAATAAACTCCGAGTCAGTCCTGTGACTGTTGTGAGAACTCAAAACAGTTTATCTTTAAAATCAAAATAAAAGAATATTTTTAAAGTCAATTCGCAATGCTTTTAAAAATGAGACTACCATAAGGCCTCCCGCACACACACACAATGCAAACGCAGAATCGGAGGGGATTTCTCCTTATGATAGTCAAAGATGCTTGATACGCATTAAAAAGAAACATTTGATATTATTACTAGTGCATAGTGAGGAAAACATTTCAAAAGTAGAATATTAATCTTAGCCAGCATAGACATTTCGAACTATGCCTACTATAGCTACCATCTAAACAGTGGTGACAACCACAAGTAAATGGAAGGTTCTACAACTAAAACCATACAGGGTTTCGTATTGGGAATTGGATTTCCAACAAATGGTCAGGCCAAGGAACTTCCCATTGCCACATGAGAACGCCTCTAGAAGGACGTCCCCGAGAACCAAACCGGATCTCTTCCAACATAAGGCCGGGTTACCCCTAACTGGGTAACTACTGACACGAATATGTCATCCCCCGATCGTAACCGATCTATCCGAGGATCCTCGATTTCCAACAACCACAAAATATGCAGCAACAACATAGGTTAAATATCCGGGCTCCATACCATGATACCACCTCTATCCAGAAGGAATGACATACACTAAAGGGGCGCTACCACCTAATAACCTTGCCGCATCCTTCCTGTTTTGACCATTTCCGGGGTGTGAGGTCCGACGAAGTCTCGTCCACAAAGCCACACTTTATACAAAAGCCGTGCTTTGGGTCAAAAAATGATCATAGAAATGATCACCAAGATAAACGATCAAATAAATGATCCTATCACAAATGATCAAACAATGATCATTTCACAGCAACACTCAGCATGCCACACTACCAAATTGGGAGTATATCACTAATAACCTTCAACTATATAACCTCTGAGCTCGTACGTCTCAGAGAAGGGTGTTAAGCTAAGAGAATAAATTCTCCGCCACCAACAGAAATATATTTGAAAGAAATCAGCTTTATATCTCAATTTGTAATGTCAGACATACAATCTATACAAGTCTGTTCCGGGATCGAATAGAACCGAAGGCACTTACAAAGAAGTCCTTGCAATCCGGATATTCACTAATCACGACCGGACTTCCCGTCACTAAGGGTGATAAAACCTCTATATCGGAGATCAGCCGAAGTAGAGTAACTCGACGGTAATCCTTCCGTTTTCACAAATATTCGGTCTTCAACACCGGTCATCAAATGCAATCCATTACGACGTATCACATACTCGGAATGGGTTATACGACCCCAAGGTCCTTTCCCGGCTAACCCGAATAGTGAGCGCTTATTCAAAAATAAGTGTGGCATTTAAATTCAAACAATCACAACAAATACCTATTTAAAGGTAAATATTGATAGTCGGATTATTTAACTATCAATAGGCATGCTCAACATCACCGAATTCCAAATAATTTCCCAAATTATTTACTTTCCAAAATATCTTTACTAGATATAAAATTTTCCACACTTAAAATATTTGAAAACTAATTTTCAAATCACTTTTCAATTCATTATCACTTTTGGAAACAAATTTCAATCATTTTCCTTATGCGAAATACTTTCACTTCAACATGGTTCATTTAAACCAATTAAATAAATCCTTAACGATTTACTTTATATTTACGTTCCAAATCCGTAAATTAATTCCCCTTTTCATTTATAAATTCCATAGTGAATTTACATCCCAAAATATCTATGAATATACGATTATCCAAATCGATTTCTATTATTCATTTTCAATTTATCTTTAAAAGATAAGGTCTCAAAATATTCAGTTCATATTGGAAAACATTTCCGTACTTATTTATTAATAACTAATTCACAAATCCATTCAATTTCAACACTTGGAATTTAATATACTTAAATCGAAAATTAAGTATATATTTCATTCTTTAAGAAATCATTCTCTTAAACACATTTGATTGGGCCAAAACGAATGTTGCGTAAAACATTGTTACGACGACCCAAAATCACTAGTATAGGGATTCAAATTTAAAATAGATATATAAATCCCAATACTATACAAAACATTTCCTTTCGGAAACCATTTACTATAACAACAGTGTTATAGTCCACAATTTCCTTCTATTTCTCGAAAACGTCTATTTCAACAATGAATGTTGAAATCTATGTATTCGATACTTAATGCATTTTAAAACGTCTCTAAAATCATTAACTTCATTTCATAATGTTCCTTCCCCAAAAACATATCCATTTCATTTAATAATATATTCACTGTCCAAAATCGTAAATATAATTCCTTTCATATATTCCTATATCCAACTTATCAAATTCAATTTATTTCGGATTTATAAACAACGTTTATAAACTCCATTTATATTTTTATAAACTTCTATTTATAAAAATCCTTTTTATATCTCATTTTAATTGCCAAAATCCGATTTATAAGTTGATTACTTATAAATCTTATATTTTACAAAATCTATCCATTTTATACATTCATATTTCATAAATTTATAAATCTCAATTCACTTATGAAATCCATTTTTTTTATTTCACTTTATTACTTATAAAAAACTCGTTTTATAATTCCGGTATTTTAAATTATAAATATCAATTTTATAAATCTTTTATATAAACCGTTTATAATAATTCAAAATCCCCAATTAAATCATTTTATAAATTAATTACTATTTATTTCAAAAATCTTAATTTGGTTATATTTTACAAAAATCATAACTTTTATAACATTAAACTTATAACGTTAATTTATTTAAAATAAATCAAGTCAAAATTTTAATAAAACGTATACTTTCAAAAATCACTTTAAAAATTCCTTTAAAAACCACAAATCATTATTTTAAAACTTCAAAAATGGATCCGATGATGCAACAGCACCAAATAGTCAATCACGACATCCAAATATCATATATCGATATGATAATCAACAAATATCAAAATATCTGTAAATAAATCAATACAGTTGAGGAATCCAGTTGGATCCCTCCAACCTGCTTCCCTGCATCCAAAAACATTAGCACAATACCAATTCCGCTCCAGTACGGAATTATCGCGGTATATGGGATTTATAAAATATTATCCACTTAATAGACGGCGCAATGGGGTCTCATCCGCTATATAATGCGGTAAATCAACAACTGCAATATATACATATGCCAATATATATATATATATTGTTATTATATATAATACCAATTTCACTGTTTATGAAATATTCGCGGTATATGTTTTTAATAAATAACACCCGCTTACTAACGGCGCATAATGTCTATTTTAACAATCAATAGATAACAATCATCATTCAAACATGCATTCAAGTATTTTAAATAGTATATTTAAAATTAAAATCGAAACTGATTCGATTGAGTGAGAAGTTCTCACCTTGATTTCAATTTCGTTTTAGTGATTTATTTCGAATAAAATTAAACGCGCATTTAATTTTACCCAAAATTCTCACTAACTCCAAACGACTCCAATCCAATTCCATAGCGTAGTGCTTGTCCATACGATTCCAACGCAACTGGTTTCGCGCGTTTTCGACCTCGTATGAAAAAGATATACATTTTTAAAGTTATACGAATTTTTATATAAACTAAATTTATAACATTTATTTTATCTTCAACCTAAATATTTCATCTTCAACCTAAATAGATCTCAACCGTGCATTTTTCTCAAGCACACATCAGGCTGTCCCCTTCCTCATCTCCTCTCACGTTCATGTACAGGTACAAGCCGAACAACATAACCCATTTATCAAATTTAGGGTTAAATCTCGCGGCCTCCTCGTCGACATCCACCACGATCAGAAGCTTGCATCTTGACCGCCATCTCCTGCTCTAACTCCACCATGAATAGCTCGAAGCTCGGCCTTCAATATTGCCTCAAAATGCGTGATAAACGCAGCCCCTTCCCGCTTGATTTCCCGTTGATTCGTTGCTCCGTTTTCGATCATCTCCGTATGGATTCGAAGCTCTCTTTATGCTCTCCAACTTTGCTGTTGAACACTTTGGCTAATTCTCTACGGATTGAGAGAGATTAAGAGGAGAAGGATTGGATGATGGTGGCCATTAAAATTTTAGGGCCGGCTGTAGTTTCTTTGAGCTAGGGTTTTATTATTTTTGCAAAAATGAAAGATGAAGGGCTTATATAGAAAATCGACGAAAACACTATTCATCCCGAAATTTCCGAACTCCAAACGAAACGTGCCGGTTGGCGTTTCTAAGGTTTACCCCGCGTTCCGAACACAATGGAACGTGTTTCGGGAGCTAATTCGGTCATCTGTGCGAGTTATGGCAATAAACGTTCAATTTTAAATTAAACCGATTAAACAATTTTCTAGGCGTTTTAGCTTGCACCGGACAAACGATAAATCCGATTGACTTGAAATTTGAAACCATACAATAATATCACATTACGGATCCGATGAAACTAGTTTCTTCGAAATCCGAGACTTTTTGAAAAATGACTATTTTAACTCGCCAAATTAATATCAAAAACAATTTCGATGCGTTTCGAGCTGCCACGGTCAAACGATAACTCCGATTGCTACGAAAATTGAAATCCTATAATAACAAATTATTACGGATCCAATGAAACTGGTTTCGTCCAATTCTGAGACTGTTCAAAAATTGGCTATTTTCACTAGTCGATTAAATATTAAAATATTCAATTTTTCACAAATTAACTTTTAATTCGATTTTAAAAGTTCTAAAAGATTGTTCTAACTCCAACATGATAAAATAGAATTTTACAAATCAATTTCAATCATATTAAACCCAATTTTCAATTATTTCTGTAATTTAACATATTAAATTATCGATTAATTATCCAATTAAATCCAATATTCGAAAAATAAATTATTCGACTTATAAATTCCACTTATTAATATTTAAAATTAATTAAATATTCAATTTTTAATTACTAAAAATCCTGGGTCGTTACATACTTCCCCCCTTAAAAGAATTTTGTCCTCGAAATTAACAAGTAAGAAAAGTTACAGAATTTATTAACTTTCCCAAAATCCATAGTTAAACTTCTTACAATACTTTACTAAGTTTTCAAATCATACTTAGTTATCTTTTCAAAACCAATTACATCCTTTAACTCCCAATTCCAAAATCAAAGTTATAGTTTTCACAAATTTTCCCAAAATTTTCAAAAATATTCTAACGCCTTAAATTTTCGAAAAAATTCGCCATAGTCTCCTTTGTGCGGCTCGATCCGAAAAAAAATGACAGTATATATATCACAAATATACATCTCATCAAATGATGAGGCATCCCGTAGGGAAAAAAGTGTAAAAGTACGATATTTAATCCGAGATATGTACCTTATATTTTATTAGCGAGCATATACGGCTAATATAGCGCGAAAGCGAGCTCCAAATGCGAAGCAAACGCGATCCACGCCTACTAAACACTCAACAAACAACATGAGAATCATGCATATATGAAAATAGTATCAATATACAACATATAGCAACATAATAACTATATATGCCAACATAGCAAATGCAACAAAAGCTATATATTCAACCATCAACCAACTATCATCCTTAACCAAATCAATATTCATTCATATTCTCATTAATATTCAATGAAATGGGTTTTCAGTTTAATAACATTTGATTCATTTACATTGGATTTTATCAACATTCATTCACATTCAATTTTAATTAGTTTGCATTCACTAATTTGCATTCATATTAGTTCACTTCCAAATCAAATCCAATTCTATTCAAATTTACATATTATCCATTTGAATTCAATCACATAGCTTCCAATTTCGCTAATTCAATTTCATTAACACTTAATGAATTATATACATCAATCAACAATCAAATAACAACCAATGTTTATTCAATACAACCAAATTTATTCACTTTACATTCGATTTGGTTCAACGCTTTTAATTCCAATTGATTTAACATTAAATTGATTTCCATTCCAATTTATTCAATTTCTAATAACATTAGCTTCTAATGAATTAACACTTACATTCATTATTTCATATCAATTCTTTACATTTAATTGATTAACATTCAATCCATTTATTAATTCAATTGCTAATTCCTTTAACAATTTAAAGTTGAATTTCATTATATAACTCAAGTTCACATTCTTAATGACTTCATTTCATTAATTCACTTATTAATTTACTTTGACATCAAAATTCAACTTCATTCAACATCACTTAAGTTATATTTCATTCCAAACACCTTTTGTTTAATTTAACTTAAGTTTTCACTTATAAATCCAATTCAAATTTATTTAACTTTCCTTTTGTTAAATTTCAAATCAGATGTCTTTGATGACAACTCAAATTTATTTCAACTTGGATTTTATTGATTTACTTATGCTTCCTTTAATTTAACTTCATCCTTTAAGTTAAATTTATTCTATCAAAATTCAAATTGTATAAGTTATCAACTCATTTATCATTCCCATAAATCTTAAATAGGATTCCAGAGTCCTTTCAACCTTTCAAAACCATTTTTGAAATCAATTCAATTCTATTCAAATTTTCCAAACAACTTTCTTTTAAACAATTTGGCAGCAATCCCTCTTTTGGAAACCCGAAAATGAACACCGATGATGTTGCAATCATCATCGGAATTATTTTCCAGCGACCGAAAAGAGTTTAGAGCTTTAATTTCTCCAAAACAATTTCCCAAAATATCAAATCCTTTCAAAACACTTCTCTGGAATTTTATTTTCAGATTATAAATCACATTTACAAACCCTTTTACTTATATAATTTCACTTCTTATATATATAAAATTATTTCACAATTGTAAATTTCATTAATTATAATTTCACACTTATAATTTATTTGTTTATACAATTCATTCTTTTTCAACTGTTGTTTTTATTTAACTTATTCAAACAACTTATTCAACAACCAAACAATCAATTCATATACACTTTAATAATTCTGAAAAATTATTCCTTTATATATAAAATATAATCAAGGTAAAATTATTTCATTTACCCAATTTAAAACAATATCGTGTCAATTTGTTCTGTACAAGTGTTTAGAGATCCCTATCAACAACGTTAATTACTCATGTTGACCAAAATCCATATACCACTCAACAAACCAATCATCACAATACAAAACAATTTATATTCACTAACAAATACGCGCTCGTATCTATTATTACACTCAACTCATTCTAGAGCACTACTGACTCTATCTCTAATGAGTAATACCCAACAGAGCAAGGTTATCGCTTAACCATATGCTCTGATACCAAATGTGACGACGCACCGGCAGCGGTCACAACCGGTAGGCTTTTCAACCATCCCAGCCCCACCGTGGCTCACACTGATATCCCAAACTTGCTTTTACGGCCACCCTTTCGAATCTCACGGCTTCGCCTAACCAACCCCGTAAAGAGGATGTGTGGGGGTAAGAGTCTCCCGTTCGCCACCAAACCGCGAAGCGAGAACCCCCCATCACATATCACCTAGCATAAGCAAGACTGGTGTGAAAACTCAAAACAGTTTATCTTTAAAATCAAAATAGAAGAATATATTTAAAGTTAATTCGCAATGCTTTTAAAAATGTGACTACCATAAGGCCTCCCGCACAAACACACAATGCAAACGCAGAATCGGAGGAGATTTCTCCTTATGATAGTCAAAGATGCTTGATACGCATTAAAAAGAAACATTTGATATTATTACTAGTGCATAGTGAGGAAAACATTTCAAAAGTAGAATATTAATCTTAGCCAGCATAGACATTTCGAACTATGCCTACTATAGCTACCATCTAAACAGTGGTGACCACCATAAGTGAATGACAGGTTCTACAACTAAAACCGTACAGGGTTTCGTATTGGGAATTGGATTTCCAACAAATGGTCAGACCAAGGAACTTCCCATTGCCACATGAGAACGCCTCTGGAAGGACGTCCCCGAGAACCAAACCAGATCTCTGCCAACACAAGGCCGGGTTACCCCTAACTGGGTAACTACTGACACGAATATGTCATCCCCCGATCGTAACCGATCTATCCGAGGATCCTCGATTTCCAACAACCACAAAATATGCAGCAACAACATAGGTAAAATATCTGGGCTCCATACCATGGTACCACCTCTATCCAGAAGGAATGATATACACTAAAGGGGCGCTACCCCCTAATAACCTTGTCACATCCTTCCTGTTTTGACCATTTCCGGGGTGTGAGGTCCGACGAAGTCTCGTCCACAAAGCCACACTTTATACAAAAGCCGTGCTTTGGGTCAAAAAATGATCATAGAAATGATCACCAAGATAAACGATCAAATAAATGATCCTATCACAAATGATCAAACAATGATCATTTCACAGCAACACTCAGCATGCCACACTACCAAATTGGGAGTATATCACTAATAACCTTCAACTATATAACCTCTGAGCTCGTACGTCTCAGAGAAGGGTGTTAAGCTAAGAGAATAAATTCTCCGCCACCAACAGAAATATATTTGAAAGAAATCAGCTTTATATCTCAATTTGTAATGTCAGACATACAATCTATACAAGTCTGTTCCGGGATCGAACAGAACCGAAGGCACTTACAAAGAAGTCCTTGCAATCCGGATATTCACTAATCACGACCGGACTTCCCGTCACTAAGGGTGATAAAACCTCAATATCGGAGATCAGCCGATGTAGAGTAACTAGACGGTAATCCTTCTGTTTTCACAAACATTCGGTCTTCAACACCGGTCATCAAATGCAATCCATAACGACGTATCACATACTCGGAATGGGTTATACGACCCCAAGGTCCTTTACCGGCTAACCCGAATAGTGAGCGCTTATTCAAAAATAAGTGTGGCATTTAAATTCAAACAATCACAACAAATACCTATTTAAAGGTAAATATTGATAGTCGGATTATTTAACTATCAATAGGCATGCTCAACATCACCGAATTCCAAATAATTTCCCAAATTATTTACTTTCCAAAATATCTTTACTAGATATAAAATTTTCCACACTTAAAACATTTGAAAACTAATTTTCAAATCACTTTTCAATCCATTATCACTTTTGAAAACAAATTTCAATCATTTTCCTTATGCGAAATACTTTCACTTCAACATGGTTCATTTAAACCAATTAAATAAATCCTTAACGATTTACTTTATATTTACATTCCAAATCCATAAATTAATTCCCCTTTTCATTTATAAATTCCATAGTGAATTTACATCCCAAAATATCTATGAATATACGATTATCCAAATCGATTTCTATTATTCATTTTCAATTTATCTTTAAAAGATAAGGTCTCAAAATATTCAGTTCATATTGGAAAACATTTCCGTACTTATTTATTAATAACTAATTCACAAATCCATTCAATTTCAACACTTGGAATTTAATATACTTAAATCGAAAATTAAGTATATATTTCATTCTTTAAGAAATCATTCTCTTAAACACATTTGATTGGGCCAAAACGAATATTGCGTAAAACATTGTTACGACGACCCAAAATCACTAGTATAGGGATTCAAATTTAAAATAGATATATAAATCCCAATACTATACAAAACATTTCCTTTCGGAAACCATTTACTATAACAACAGTGTTATAGTCCACCATTTCCTTCTATTTCTCGAAAACGTCTATTTCAACAATGAATGTTGAAATCTATGTATTCGATACTTAATGCATTTTAAAACGTCTTTAAAATCATTAACTTCATTTCATAATGTTCCTTCCCCAAAAACATATCCATTTCATTTAATAATATATTCACTGTCCAAAATCGTGAATATAATTCCTTTCATATATTCCTATATCCAACTTATCAAATTCAATTTATTTCGGATTTATAAACAACGTTTATAAACTCCATTTATATTTTTATAAACTTCTATTTATAAAAATCCTTTTTATATCTCATTTTAATTGCCAAAATCCGATTTATAAGTTGATTACTTATAAATCTTATATTTTACAAAATCTATCCATTTTATACATTCATATTTCATAAATTTATAAATCTCAATTCACTTATGAAATCCATTTTTTTATTTCACTTTATTACTTATAAAAAACTCGTTTTATAATTCCGGTATTTTAAATTATAAATATCAATTTTATAAATCTTTTATATACACCGTTTATAATAATTCAAAATCCCCAATTAAACCATTTTATAAATTAATTACTATTTATTTCAAAAATCTTAATTTGGTTATATTTTACAAAAATCATAACTTTTATAACATTAAACTTATAACATTAATTTATTTAAAATAAATCAAGTCAAAATTTTAATAAAACGTATACTTTCAAAAATCACTTTAAAAATTCCTTTAAAAACCACAAATCATTATTTTAAAACTTCAAAAATGGATCCGATGATGCAACAGCACCAAATAGTCAATCACGACATCCAAATATCATATATCGATATGATAATCAACAAATATCAAAATATCTGTAAATAAATCAATACAGTTGAGGAATCCAGTTGGATCCCTCCAACCTGCTTCCCTGCATCCAAAAACATTAGCACAATACCAATTCCGCTCCAGTACGGAATTATCGCGGTATATGGGATTTATAAAATATTATCCGCTTAATAGACGGCGCAATGGGGTCTCATCCGCTATATAATGCGGTAAATCAACAACTGCAATATATACATATGCCAATATATATATATATTGTTATTATATATAATACCAATTTCACTGTTTATGAAATATTCGCGGTATATGTTTTTAATAAATAACATCCGCTTACTAACGGCGCATAATATCTATTTTAACAATCAATAGATAACAACCATCATTCAAACATGCATTCAAGTATTTTAAATAGTATATTTAAAATTAAAATCGAAACTGATTCGATTGAGTGAGAAGTTCTCACCTTGATTTCAATTTCGTTTTAGCGATTTATTTCGAATAAAATTAAACGCGCATTTAATTTTACCCAAAATTCTCACTAACTCCAAACGACTCCAATCCAATTCCGTAGCGTAGTGCTTGTCCATATGATTCCAACGCAACTGGTTTCGCGCGTTTTCGACCTCGTATGAAAAAGATATACATTTTTAAAGTTATACGAATTTTTATATAAACTAAATTTATAACATTTATTTTATCTTCAACCTAAATATTTTATCTTCAACCTAAATAGATCTCAACCGTGCATTTTTCTCAAGCACACATCAGGCTGTCCCCTTCCTCATCTCCTCTCACGTTCATGTACAGGTACAAGCCGAACAACATAACCCATTTATCAAATTTAGGGTTAAATCTCGCGGCCTCCTCGTCGACATCCACCACGATCAGAAGCTTGCATCTTGACCGCCATCTCCTGCTCTACCTCCACCATGAATAGCTCGAAGCTTGGCCTTCAATATTGCCTCAAAATGCGTGAAAAACGCAGCCCCTTCTCGCTTGATTTCCCGTTGATTCGTTGCTCCGTTTTCGATCATCTCCGTATGGATTCGAAGCTCTCTTCATGCTCTCCAACTTTGTTGTTGAACACTTTGTCTAATTCTCTACGGATTGAGAGAGATTAAGAGGAGAAGGATTGGATGATGGTGGCCATTAAAATTTTAGGGCCGGCTGTAGTTTCTTTGAGCAAGGGTTTTATTATTTTTGCAAAAATGAAAGATGAAGGGCTTATATAGAAAATCGACGAAAACACTATTCATCCCGAAATTTCCGAACTCCAAACGAAACGTGCCGGTTGGCGTTTCTAAGGTTTACCCCACGTTCCGAACACAATGGAACGTGTTTCGGGAGCTAATTCGGTCATCTGTGCGAGTTATGGCAATAAACGTTCAATTTTAAATTAAACCGATTAAACGATTTTCTAGGCGTTTTAGCTTGCACCGGACAAACGATAAATCCGATTGACTTGAAATTTGAAACCATACAATAATATCACATTACGGATCCGATGAAACTAGTTTCTTCGAAATCCGAGACTTTTTGAAAAATGACTATTTTAACTCGCCAAATTAATATTAAAAACAATTTCGATGCGTTTCGAGCTGCCACGGTCAAACGATAACTCCGATTGCTACGAAAATTGAAATCCTATAATAACAAATTATTACGGATCCAATGAAACTGGTTTCGTCCAATTCTGAGACTGTTCAAAAATTGGCTATTTTTACTAGTCGATTAAATATTAAAATATTCAATTTTTCACAAATTAACTTTTAATTCGATTTTAAAAGTTCTAAAATATTGTTCTAACTCCAACATGATAAAATAGAATTTTACAAATCAATTTCAATCATATTAAACCCAATTTTCAATTATTTCTGTAATTTAACATATTAAATTATCGATTAATTATCCAATTAAATCCAATATTCGAAAAATAAATTATTCGACTTATAAATTCCACTTATTAATATTTAAAATTAATTAAATATTCAATTTTTAATTACTAAAAATCCTGGGTCGTTACACCTAGTATTTTCACTTTCCATTAAAATCAGAATTTCATTTTCAAGCGATTTAATTTCTAATTTTTTAATTTCTTCTTCAAATGTTGGACACTTATCACACTAGAGATCCTACTTTGATAGGTTTTAACTAATTGGTCAAGCTGTTCATTTAATTCTATCAAAGTGTCTTTTTGTGATTCAAGTTTAGTATATTTTTCTCTAAGTCGTTCAAAACAGCCATTTACTTCGTGGAAATAAATAAGTAATTCAGAGTGAGTAAGTTTTGATACCTCGCTTGGCTCGTCATCGTCGATATCGGTTATATTCCCATGAAGGCACATATCTGCTTTCTCATTTTCACTGCTATCGCTTTTATTCCACGTGGCTGCAAAACATCTTCTTTTTGATTTCTTTTCTTTGCCGAGTTGAAATCGGGGATAATTGGGCTTGATATCACCGGGTTTGTTGCAAATGATCCTGTGTTCTTCCGAGTTGTCTAGTGCTTTAATTATTCTGCTTTTCAATTGTTGATTTAGAGCTGGATTTCCGTATTTGTGGTTCCACGTTTTGAATTTCTTCATTAGTAATGCCAGCTTGGCTTCTCCATCATCATCATCCTCATCACAACTGCTATTTACCAATCCTGTTAAGCACATTTCTTTAACTGAGTCGGTTGTGGATGACTTCTCATTGCTATTGACTTTTGCACCATATACTGCATCGAAAGTATTCCAGATTTCCTGTGCATTTTCACAATGGGAGATGAAATTAAAATTATCTTAATTAATATGAGGATATAATATATGCGTAGCAAGAGCGCTAATCGAGATAATTTTCTTATCTGTTATATCACACCCGTTTTCAATAATATCCCAACATTTAACATTAACAGATTTTAAATAAAATTCCATTTTCAATTTCCAATTCAAAAATTCCATTCCATCGAAAATAGAAGGAATAATATTGGAATGACCCTCAATAAAAGTATTATTTAAAGAAGCCATTTTAAAAATTCAAATTTTTAAAACAAAAATTGGTTTTTGAAAAACGAATTTTTAAAACAAAAGTTGACTTCTATTCCTAGCTCTGATACCACTTGTAGGATCGATTTCACCCCGGGGGGGGGGGGTGAATAGGGTGATGGTGTTAATTATAAAAATTAATTGCGGAAGCTTATAAAATAATTTCAACACAGATCATAGAATATTAGCAGCACAGATAATAGCAGAATAATAAATGCAGAAATAGAACGACACAGAATTTACCCAGCTTCGGCAAAACCCTGCCTACGTGCTGCCCCCAAGGTTTCTACTAGAAATTAAGTAGTCACACGCTTACACACGTAAACTCGCGACACCCGCTATTGACTAACCTAACTCTACGCTCAAAACCCTGCCACAACTCAGCCACTGAGTTGCGAATTCTCAAACTACGCCACGTAGTTTGTCCCCTAGTCACACGACTAGAAATTTAAACGGTTTAAAAATGAAAATACAATTAAAAACAAATTTAAAACAAATTTAAAAATAAAGCCCTAATTAAAACTAAATTCTTATTTATTCTTTAACAAGGCCGGCCCCTTCTATTTCTTCATTTATTCTAGCCAGTTCTTTTTTCTTTGAGAATGGCGGCTTTGTTAATCTTCGTTCGTTCCTCTTTGCAACTAAATTAGGGCTTGTGGAATCTGGGGCTGTCGACTTCAATATCTCGATTGAATGAATGGTTTAGCGTTGTTGCTTCGTCAATCGATGATCTCTCTGCTTAGCACACGGTTCCCCCAATTTTCGATCGAGTTGTCTGAGTGGTATGTGATTTATCCCTTTGCTTCTTCTGATTTGCTTGCTTGAACTCGATGCCATTTGCCGATGATGTTGATTGCAGTTTATAGGATTCGTTCTCCTAAATTTTCGTCGTACTTTATTATTTGAATTCATCAATATTTTTTGCTCTACCGCTTGATAATGCTTGAACGTTTGAGATGTTTATGACTTGTTCAATACGAGTATATTTTCGTTGCTTGAATTCCATGGCATTGATTTCGACTCCTTGGTCATCACGTTGTTGACTTTGATTTGAAACACGGCTTTAAATAATCATTATGGCTTTGATTTTGTAGCCCCTATGTACTTCGGCTCTGGCCATTACGGTACTGAGTTTCATGTCCTCTGATGGCTTCGGCCTTGACTTAAACTTCATTTAGCTGACTTGTTGCCTTGATCATATTGACTAACTTGATTTTGTGATGTCTGTTTCATTGAGCTTGATGATGTACTTCACTGGGTATGACATGGTTGTTGTTGTTATTTGTAGTTGCACTGCACTTTGGTGGCTGACCATTCTGTAGCATATCTCTGTTTCAATTTAGTTTGATTTGAATTGTATTTGTACCCCTTTCTGTTGCAAGTGCTTGTATCATTACTGTAGCATATTTTGATAGTGCCATTGCATGACATTGTGGTATGGTTCCTTGTTTCATTTGCTATGCTGTTTTGAACCATGTTCGCTGTGTCACTGCTTCATGATGTACTTTAGTCTGATGCTTGTGTCACTTGTGCATTGTTTCTCTACTTGACTTGAAACTGCTTTGGTCAGGTTGCATACATGTGAGTTGTTCTGTAGCTCTGTTGACATTTACTTTGATATTACTTTCAAGTTCTTGTGCAATCTTTCTTGAATTAACCTGAATGTGCAGTCATGTATATGCTTTGAGTCACCATTGGATAGTTGCTACTGCACCATCTTGTTTGTATTGTATCCTGTGTTTCCAGTCATTATTTCTAGATTTAGTAGTTTGCATTGATTTCTGTCATTTACTTTGTGCATTAGTTTGCACTGTGCATTCATTTGTATTGGTCTTGCTTGTGCATAGCACCATACATCTGTTGCATCCATTGTTTTGTTTGCAAATGTTCTCTAATACATATTTGAACTGGCAGTGTCACTTGCTTAGTTGTAGCTGCTGTCCATTTTGGTTTTGCTGTGACTTGAGACTGAGTTGAATCCATCTTAAGCTCGAATTTGACCTTGTGCTGAAAGTTGTGACATTATTTTATTGCACTTGAGTTGAATCCGATATTTTGGGTTGGACCTGTGCTCACCTGTCCCTGTAAATTTATCAAGTGTATATATCGATGTGCACGACCTTATGGCATATACAGTGATACACTGTGTATGTCACAAGTTGTTCGTGTATAATGAATTCAAAGTTAAATGATGACGAACAACCCACATAACTGAGGCAAATATTATTTTCAAAATTCAAATTTTATTTTATACTGCAAAAATATTTTCTTTTCAATTTTACTGCATCAAAATTTATTTTTGCAGATTGCTCAAATGCTGGATTCAATTTGAAGTGAAGTTGAAGATAAAATACGAGTGTGAGTGATATGTAGTGAGGTCAACTGTAAATGTACAATTGTGATGTAATTGAATTTGTATCAAAGTTGTATAGTGTATAGTGAGAGCTTGAATTTGTACTATTCAAAATTGTAATAAATATTTGTTTGAATAAAATTTCTGTTTGAATTCAAATTCTGTGTTATTTAATTTTATTCAGCAAATATTTATTTAATCTGTGAAAAATGAAATAGTACATTACCAAATACATTTACACGAATATATATATGTTTATTATCATCAAACAAAAATCATATAATCGTATATTCAACATGCACCATCCGCCGCCCCTAATTTGACAACCCTAAATTAATTCCACAACACGATCTTGCCGTTAACTCGCCGCAAATCTCGCATGGATGCCCTCCCTTCGACGACCTCTATCCAATGGTGCCTTCGATTCGCCGATCGGACGACGATCATAAATCGCCAATGAACGACCGAAGATAGTTCATCATTTTTCGGATAGACATGGGTTCAATTTGGAAAACGAATTATAGATCTGAGATGCGCTCGTTCGAGAGCTTCAGATCGATATAAAATTTGATAGGTATTGAGGGGTTCAAATTTTTGAGTTGAATTTTGAATTGAAATATGGTTGTGAAATTCAAGGTTTGTCTGCCATTGAGAAAGAGAAGCAACAGAAGTATTGTACGTACCGAATTGAGAAATAAGAAATGAATTAGGGTTTATAACGAGGTGTATATATATGCAAAGCTGAAATAGAATAGATGGGCAAGATTGAATTACACATTGAATGATAAAATGGCCCAAAAATCCCATTCTGACTCCGGAACGAAATTGGGTCGACCCATATATCAAAATAGATGTTTTAAACTATTTTAAAATCAATAGTACAGGTTTCAAGGCCAAATTCCATCGTATGAAGAAGTTATGCTGAAATCAAGTTATTTCAAATTGATTTCAATTGATTTCAATTAAATTGATTTCTTGGCATTTCGAGTCCGTACGATCAAACAACAAGTCCAATCGCTACGAAACTTGAAATCCTACAATAATTCACCATTACGGATCCGATGAAACTGGTTTCGTCGAAATCCGAGTCAGTGATCAAAATGGCTATTTTTACATTAATCAAATAAATTAATTAATCCAATCAAATTTTCAGTTTCATTCTATAGTTTACAAATTTTATCACTTTTGATTTATTTAGTCATTTATAACAATTTAAAACAAATTTTCATGTTGATTCAATGTTAATTATTTCAATAATTACTTTAATTGCTTTCAATATCAATAATCCAAAAATTACGAATTTTATTTTCAATAATTCCATTTAATTGACTTTTCATTCAATTATTAAATCTATTATTATCAGTGGATGAAATTTATATTGGTTTAAGAATTATTACCTTAATTTACATTAACAAAACATTAAATTTAGATTTATTGCAATTGATTCCAATTAAATTTCTATTTCTTTCAATATTTAATTGCCAAAACCCTATTAAGCTAACAAATTTAATTATCAAAATCTTCGGGTCGTTACAAAGTTACGCTTTTCGTAAAAGCCATACTTCGATCAACCAATAATCAGCACTTAGCATACCATATTACCAAATTGGGAATATATCACTAGTATATATCAACTACATAATCTTTGAGCTCTTGCATCTCAGAGAAGGGTGTTAAGCTAAGTGAATAAATTCTCCGCCACCAAACAGAAATGTATTTGATAGAAACCATCTTTACGTCTCAAAGTGTAACATCAGACATACATCCATACAAGTCCATCCTGGGTCCGAATGGAACGGAAGGTACTTCGTCCAATTAAGGAAAATGTCCTTGCAAATCCGGATATTTCCTAATCACATCTGGACTCCCCAACACAAAGGCTAATCTAAATCTCTATACTGGGGCCACTCGGTGCAGAGACATTCAACAGATAATCCTTTCGTTTTTGAAAATACCCGGTCTTCAACCACCATCTTCAAATGCTATCCCATTACATCGTATCATTATTCGAAATGGGTTTTATGACTTAATGTCCTCTCCCAGCTAATCCGAATAGTGAGCGCATATTTTAAAAACACGCAAATACAATCACAACAAATTTCCTTTTTAATCCTTTTTAAACAAAAGATTCACCTTTAAGATTCGATGTGGTTTTCGAATAACCATTTGGAATCCGACCCTCGTTCGCATCGAAATTCAAATGCCATTTTAAAGGCTAACTTGTTTAAGTAAACAGATTCAATTCAATTTAGAAATTCACATTCACACAGCAATACATCACAGATAAATATTTATCACAGGTTAATCCAAATAGTTCATATCACAGAACATCACATATCATAGATATCAAACAATTCAAAGCATTCGATATAATCCAATCATCCATAAGCAAGATACATAATCACATAATTTATAATTAATTTAAACCAAATAAATTAATCACTTATGAATTTATCACCTAATCCTTCTTAATTAACATTAATTAATTACAAACCATTTGATATTATTATAATTAATTAATGAAATTAATTAATCAACCTTAATTATCCATCTTAATCAATTATCCTCAATTAATCAATTGTCCCTTAATTAGTCACATAAATTGATTAACCTGAAGTTAATTACATTAATCAATTAACCCTTAATTAATCATGTTAATTAACCTAAGTTAATTACATTAATTAATTAACCCTTAATTATCAATTAATTAACCTTTAATTAATAAATTAATT
Organism: Allium cepa; assembly: GCA_030765085.1. Lineage (NCBI taxonomy): Eukaryota > Viridiplantae > Streptophyta > Magnoliopsida > Asparagales > Amaryllidaceae > Allium > Allium cepa. The sequence continues at coordinate 853,414,224 of CM060940.1, read as the reverse complement.
AACCTTTAATTATTTAATTATCCTATAACTAAGTAATTATCTTTTAAGTAATTAATTATCCCTTAATTACTTACATAAATTAATTATCCTTTATTAATTACAGTAAGTGATTATCCTTAATTAATTTCATTGAGTAATTACTCTTTAAGTAATTAACCTTTAACTACTTACATTAATTAATTAACCTTTAATTAATTGATTATCCTTTGATTAATTATATTAATTAATTAACCCTTTAAGTACAAATTAATTAATCTTTAATTATTACTTAATTAACCTTTAATTGAGTAATTATCATTAAATTACAAATTAATGATCCTTTAATTAATCAAGACCCTATTTAATTAAAGATAATACACTTATCTTAATCATCTACTTAATCCAATCATTATTAGATTCCTTTTGAAAATATTTATGGAATAATTTATTATATAATTATTCCAAAACTAAATCAATTAACTTTTAACAATATTCAATCTTTAAAAATTTAATCTTTGAAAACTTGTTTGAAAATAACCTTTGAAATTAATTTATCATCAACACATGAATTAACTTACGACCTCTAAGTTAATTAACAATTAAAATCATTTCACCTTCTTTAATTAACTATTTAATTACATTATTTAAATTTATTTAAATAACTTAAGATTTAATTTAAAATAATAGATATATAATAAAAATACCTTGACTTAATAAATTTAAAATAATTTATTTTAAACCTTCAACTAATTCCAAAACTAGAATAAAACATTTATCATTTTAAAAGAATTAAACAAGAAAGTGTTTAAACTTGTTTAATTTTTTGGAAAACTTGTTTTATTTTAAAATCTAAAACAGCTTCATCTTATACACAAGACCAACTCGAGTGCTAACCTGAGCCCAATACAATTTTTCTCGAGTTCTACCCCGAGGAAATCCGTCCTTATTTTTAAAACTTTGTTTGTTTAAAAACTTAGAAACTGTTACACAGCTAAACCCACACGAGTTACTCGAACACAATCTCGAGCCAAGACCCAACTTTCCCGAAGCCATACCCGTGTTCCACTTCATCTTCTCCAAGTCCAAACAAAACCCAGACACACAAAAGTGCACACGTGCACGTCGATCTGACGCTCCTCCGACCAATATCCCCGACCATCAACAAGTTGTCGGCAGCCTCGCCGACTACCACAACAACCCAGTACGATGATTTCGCCAAGAAATCAAAATCGAGCAGATCGATCGCACACTGGAACCCTAACCCGCCGATAAAAATCACCACTCTCCGATGATCTCGATAACGGAAAACTCGCCCATCCACCCAGAGCTGCTCCACGACACGACGCATCGATCCAGCTACCTACGATCGATTCCGATCCACCCTCGACCACGCAACCGAATCGACTACCTCCTCGACCAAAACAGGTCACAAAACCCTACTTCGTCGTAGATACGCCACCACCGCCACCTAAAAATCCTCCTAGCATTTTTCCCATGATCCCCATCCTTCACACTTTCTCCGGCATCAAACACGACCTACAACTCGTCGTCGTTCATTCGATGAAAACCCCAAAACTGGTCAACTTGAAATATCTCATCATTCCCAAACCTTAAAATCTTGAAACCATTATCAAAATTCATCAATTTCAACTACGAATCAGGTTGTAGAATCAGAACATGAAATTTAGATAATTGGATTTCTGACTTTAAATTGATCATACTGTAATATCCAAATTTCAAAATATTTAATCAATATTTTCACTTGAATCTATTTTTAAAAATGATGTTACACATATACAAACATTTTTCATTCAAAGAGCGAAGCCTAAAAGAGACCATGGGAAGAGAAATTTAGATTTTAACCTTTTTAAAACATGTAAAGTTTAAACAGAAGCATGCATATCTGGTTCACAGACATGCATACATCAATCCACCTACATATATATACGTGCATATTTTTACATCCATATACACAATTTTCACCACATACTTCAATCATCAAGATATATATACACAGATTCAAATAAATTTGCTCACCTGGATATTGAACATAGAAGTTCTTTGAAATTGAAACTTGAATTTTGATCAGAACTTGATTTTGATTTGCAACTCGATTATTGAGATGATCTACTTGATTGTTGTTCTGAAGCTTAATGCTTGATTTAAGTTGAGTTGAATTTGGATGCTTTGGATCAGGTTTGAGATGTTTCAGGTTTGAATTTGGAAAAGTTTTTAATTTCTGGTTTTGTTCCTTTCTAATTTCCAGGTTTTGATTTTCTAGTTTGATTTCTTTCTTAGGTTTTGGATTTTGATTATGTTTTTACTGGTTTTATTTTCTCTGATTTGCTTTAAGTTCCCAGGTTTGAAAAGTTTGAGTATATAAATTTTTTGAATGAAAGAAAATGGGAAGAGAAGTGGAAGCAGTGTATTTATAATCTTGTTTTCCTCTTTATTTATTAATTTCAAAAATAAAAAGAATTAATGACACTTGTTATAACATGTTGTCCTTAGCTTACATTTGTTATTGCATGGCAAAATCAACTTACAAATATTTAAATGTATTTTATCTTGTTTACACTTGTCTATGCATGTATAAATATATTTTTTATTTTTTTATTTAATTGTATATTATATTTTAAATTTTATTTAATATATATATGATTTATATTTTCTATTTTTAATTAATGCATTTCCTTTTATAAATATTTATATAACCTTAAAGAAAATGATTTTAAAATTTAATTATACATTAATAAATAAACACATGTATATATTATAATTTAACCCTTAATTAGCTTTTAAAAATTATTATATTTAATTCAAAACATAACTTCCCAATCAGAATATATATATACATATATATATATATATTAGAAAACAAATTTTTATTAATTTTAAAATATAGAGTTTTTAAATTCAATTTATTTTTAAGATATTTATTCTTGAATTTCAAAATCAAAATTCTATTTCCAATTTATTTATATTCATATAAACAAACGCATATCTTATTTGTTTTGGAAAAAATAATTCAAATTAATTCATAATTTAATCCTGAAAATTATATTAATTACTAAATTAATTTGATTAAAAATGGAATCGTTACAAACAGCTTGTGACGTGCACAGTGTATCATTGTACATGCCACAAGGCCATTGTAACAACCAGATATTTTCAGCCATTCGCATCCACACATGTCAGACTTGAATTTGCTCAAAATACCGCATTGTAAATAAATTTGGAGCAAATGGAAAAACAATCACAGAATCACAGACACAGAAATATCAGAATAACTCACAGCGGAAATTAAAATACCATAGTAGTTCATGAAGCTACTATAACAAACTCTCAAAACAAAATACATAATATAAGTCTGAAACATATACAGTAGAAATCTCAAATACATAGAATTTTATAAATACAAGTGTTGAAAGAGACAACTGAAACTGAAAGGAATTAGATAACTGGACAAGCAAAATCTCCAGCGATTTTCTAACTCCAGAAAAGAAATCCAAAGCTAAGCTGTAAATACTCGGGCTGACTCGAGCGTAAAGTAAAACACGAAACACTCGAGTCAGGACATACATACTTATATAATGTAAACCAACTCAAGTAAACTGTAGTAGTAATGCACAATAACATAAAGGATGCTTGGGATCGCCCGTCCTCTAAGGATCAGTTAAACCATAAATTAAATACATCTCGTGGTTAAAATTCCCAAATGGTATTTTATACATCTAAATCAAATATCATTTCAAAATTCAATATCATTTCAAATTCATTTAAAAATATTAAAATATCATATCCTTCCAAAACCTCATTCATTTTATTTAATTTAAATACATTCCAAATCACCTTAAAATGGTTTATATTTCAAATCAAATATTCCATTTAAAACCAATTAAAATGAAGTTATTATATTTAAAATCAAATATTCAAATTCCAAAACATTAGTCTTTTCACAATTCATTTATTCACTTAAATTGTTTAAAACAGTGAAATTTAAACTTTCGCAGCATTTAGAAAATGTACAGTAAGTTACATTTGAAAACAATTCAATTTAACAAAGATAGCATTCAAAACTGCTGCAATAGGTTTTAGTTTATTTCTACGACTACAACAATTACAAAGTGCTGTAATAGCCCTTAGTTCATTTTAGCCTTATAGTTCATTTGTATCAACTACAACACTTAGAAATGTTGTAATATCCTTTACTTTAGAAATGACAGCATTTTTGAAGTACTGTTAATTAAATTCCAAATTTTTAAATACAATTTCATTAACAATTAAAATTTAATTTAAAACATTTTTAACTTATAAAAATTATATTTCTCACTTTAAAAACAATCATTTAAATACCCATTAATTTATGATTTTTATAAAGCGAGATTTTCATAAAAACAAATTTTAATAATTTACTTATTAAATTAATGTACAATTTTATAACATTTCATTTACTTTGCATTTTAATTAAATCAACCATTTCATAAATTAAATTTAAATTCCATTTTATTTCCTTAACTTAACTTTTATTTTTAAAACACATTTCATATTTTCCAAGTTAAGTTATATTTCAAATTTCAGTTTTAAACACTTATTTATTTAATTATTTTTAATTTACAGAAAAAATCAATAACACTTTATAAAATCATTTTTAAATTCAAATTAAAATCAAATTATCATATTTTCTTACTTAATTTAAACTACATTTATAAACCAAATCATAAATTCCAAAATTTACATATATTTCAAATTCTACTCTGCCATTTATTTATTTCACTTATTTAACTTGTAGAAAATCACTAATATTTTATAAAAATCATTTTTAAATTAAATTTAAATCAAAATATCATAATATTTACATTTTTATAGTATTTTATAAATTCAAGAAAATATATGTTAACCACGGGTCTGTATATAAAATTTTCTAACCTAAGTCAAGTGATACAGATAATATATCATTTTAATCCGTAATTTAAAAAGAAAATCCGGGTTTATCATTTCAAACCCGAAATCCCAAGTAAAATGAAATAAATAAAAATCGTTCAGGCCTATCATTTCAGCCCATAACGATTTTTCCATATCCTAAAGTCCGTTCGGGTATGTATCATTTCAACCCATAGTGATTCTATCTACAGGGAACTTGCAGTGTGATAAACTAATATAAATAACAATATAACATTATATAACAGTAACAGATGATATGGCAGGTGAATAAACAGTGGTGAACATCATATGATTATATCACAGGCAGTTATAACATGATAATAAAATCTATAGATTCAAATGATGTCAATTTACTAATTATATTAGTACAGAATGCCTTGTGAGAATTACTCACTTGTTTCAAGCTGGAGATAGCAAGACAAAAGCACACAAACGAATCCCAAAAGCATGATAACACGACTAAAGACTTAAGTGAGTGGAGAGCCAACTTTTTATCTTGTGAACAACACATAAAAAAGACAACTATAAATATAATTTCAACCCAAATATACGTCTGATTTCAACACAAATATACTTTAAAACTAATTGAATTTAAAGACAACAATGAAAGGAATGACTTGACCATAGCCTCAACCTTCACATACTCGACCTAGGGCTTATGTATGCTCGGCCATAGTGGTATTTTGGTCAGGTATATGGCATGTATGCACGGCTAAAAGGAGTGGAATGGCTTGAGTTACAACATGAAGGAATACAAAAGGGTTTAAGGCAATTTAGTGGCTTTTGGTGCACACTTTGGGTTCGGCCTTGACTGATGTGGGCTCGGCCATTCATACTACAGGTCAGGTGGTGGATGGAGTGTCGGCCAGAGGTGGTGAAGGGACTGGCGGCAGCGGCTAAGGAGGTGCCAAGGTGGAAAAATGAAGGGGTATATGCATTAAGGCTCAACTATGGCATATTCAAGGGTTTGAGGAGTTTTTGTGGTACAAGCAACACATACAAGTTCACGGCCGGGTCAAGACAGAGGGGAAGGATGGTGGAGTGGCAATGGATGGTGGTGGAGTTGGTCGGAGGAGGTGGTGGAGGGCAATGGCCGAGGAAAGCATGAAGCTTCCTAGGCAATTATCAATGAAAAAAATCAATAAAAGTGGAAAAGGAAGAGACATTACCATTTTTTTATTCAGATCTGAAAACATACGTGAATGAGGAATGAGAAAGTGATGTTTTCATGTGAATTGCATAAAGAAAAGTCACGGCTAATGCATTGGGAAAGGTTGGCCCAAAAATGAAGGGGTAAGAAGATGGAAGGTCAAAAGAAACGAAGAGTTTAAGTCTCTTGAAATTTCCTTTTTCTTTATTCAAATAAATCAAAATAAAATCATGTAAATAAAATAAATGAACACCAGATAAAGTGAAAATTAAATTAATAAATAAATTTTAGAAAAATATTGAAAAATATAAGAAAATAGTTAATTATATATAAACTAGTATTGAAAATTGAAAACAAAATCAAACAAATTAACTAAAAAATTAACTAATTAACTAAAAAATGGCGTCCATTCTGGTTCCAGGCGATTAATTTTCCTCCTCCTTCGCGTCCATTCTCTGTTCCCCTTCATGCCCTCTTCCCTATCTCGTCTCCAGTCCCCCTCATCCACGCGCTCTGGTCGTGTGTACAGTGCAATGGCTGACGCTGTAGGTGCTAGCCCTGACCTGCTTTCGCCCCATGTTTTCCCGCCCCTCTCTGTTAACACTCTGACTCCAACGATACCTTTTACTCAATCTTGCTTACGTGAAGATTTCGTGAGCGCATCCGTTCCATCCCCCTTGGAATTTGCTGCGTCACTCCCGAATTCAGCTTTGAATGTCGAATCTCTTCCCAGTCGCTTAAAGGGTATTCTTGCCTCGGGATCGCTGGTATCGCAATCCACCCTAGCTGTGACGTGTGACGCATCTGCGGAGGCATTTGGTTTAGCGGATAAGTTATCTGCTTCGTCAACTCCAGGTGAGCCCTTATTTCTCCCTCCGATTGGAACTGCTGAGTGTGTCAACCGAAGTATTGGTTGTGTATTGGGTTCTTGTGTTAAGGATACTAGATCTAAGAGCAGTGTGGAACTATCGGTTCCATCTTTGTCTTCGTTGGCTTGCGACATTTCTGTGGTTAGCTGTGGCACACCTCATGCTCGACAAAATGCTAGTTTGGATTTCCCCTTGAGTAACAGTCCTACATTAATACACTCCGCGTTGGATAGTTCTGGTGTAATTGTTGATGGCACACCTGAGGCTCCTCTGATTAGGCCATCTCTCAATGCTAATGGAAATGATTCTGGCATACCACCTGCTCGACAAAATGCAAATACTAGTTTTGAACCTGTGCTCAATGATGTCATGCCTGGAACTTGTGTGAAAACTGCATCGCACATTGTTTCTAGTGAGGAATGTCGTACTACTGCCCCTAGCACTTCGGTTCCTAGATCGTGGTCTTCCCTCTTTACATCCATGCCCCGAAATGCGGGCGTATATGAACCGGTTGACTTCGAGATTGTTGAGGTTGATGGAGTTATGATCCCGCCCCCCTGTGTTATGCAAGCGGGTATGGATTTTTGGTCTGAATACGTTGTAGGATTCTTTTTGGACCCTAAGCATCGATTCCGTGATGTTGCTGCTGTTTGTCGTAGGGCCTGGAGATTGCAAGGAGGTCTTAGAGTTAAGTTGGTCGATTCCTTGTACTATCTTTTGTTCTCCTCCCCTGAGGATCGTAGACGTGTTCTAGAGTCTGAACCCTCCTTTTTTGACGGCCAACCTTTTATACTTACCCCCTGGTCGCCGACGATAGCAAGTGTTCGTGAGCAAGTTTTTTCGGTCCCTGTTTGGGTTTATTTTTCCCAAATTCCCTCTGCTTTACAGCCGTTGCTTGGCTTGAATTGGCTTGCGTGCAATATTGGAAAATTGAAATGCTTTGATACTAATACGGTTGCGCGTGACAAGCTTGTTTTCGCCAAAGCCTTGATTGAGATTACTCCCGACAAGCCTCTTCCCACCTCTATACCTGTTCAGCTAGCTGTTGGTCATGTGGCCAATGTTCGTGTACGTTATGGATGGGTCCCTGATATTTGTTCCTCTTGTCATTCCTTCGGTCATACTGATGCTGTATGCGTGCGCTCTGAGGTTCCTGCTGCTGCTCCTAAAATTCCACTGCCCCGTCCTCCCCTTAGGAAATGGGTTCCCAAGGCCTCTCTTGAAGCTGCTGTCTCTGATTCTCCCCCTTCCTTAGTGCCTCCTGTTTCCCCGGATCTTGGTACTGTTCCTCCCGCTCCCCCTTTGGCTCCGATCCTCTATCCGTCTCTCGTTGTTTGGGTCAAGTCTGAGCGCTCTTGGGTTGATTGTCGTACTGATATGAGATACAATCCAGTGGATAACACATATTTTCGATATATATCTGATGATTTACAGGATCTTCGATGTCTTTTCTATTGCATTTCTGGTGATTCCTTGGTACTAGACGAGGACGGTGCATATGCTATGTCGAATTCTGAGATTCTTGCTGACCCTGACTGGGAACGATCTTTTGTCTACTCTTCTTGCAGTGACTGTTATGACCCTTCCCTTGCTGTTCTTTTTCGCCCCTTTATTGGACGTCTGGATGGTGGACCTATGATTTCTTCCAAGGAAGATGAGGGTGCGACTGTTTCTTCCTCAGCTGAGGAGAACTAGCGGTGATATTTATTTATAGTAGATGTGACGTATCTGTCATGCTCCTGTTCTGTATTTGTCTTTACATTTTGTAGTTAAGGTGTCTTTGCCTTACTCCTGTACTTCAACTTTATTACTTTCGTAATAAAAGTGGTCGGTCCACTATAAAACCGTCGGCCATGCCAAAAAAAAAAAAAAAAAAAATTGAAAACAAAATATAACTAGTTTCGGAAAAATAACAACTACACTTTAAAAATGTTTTAAAAATAATATATATATATATATATAACATGACTTATTATACATATATATACAAAGTAGAACAAAATATGACAAACAAAGATATTATTTACATAATTTAAAATAAACAATATTATTAAATAAATCAATTTACACCCAATATTGTACAAAACATAACTTTCACAATATTAATCAGATTTCAACGAAATGAAAAGCAGTATTCTTGAAATTTAATTTATTTTGATAATGAAATATAAAAATTCAAAAATTCAAATTTTGAATTTAAAAGTTAAAGTTTGACTAAATTGACCAAAAATCCACATTTTCTGAAAATATTCCATTTATTCAGATTTAGAATTATAATTCACACAAAAAACAAAATTTATATTTAAAATAACAAAATTTATCCATTTTAATAAATATAATAAAACTTTTAAATCAGCAATTTAATTTAAAATAATTAAAATATGCAATTAAAATAAATCACAAAATTCAGGGTTGTTACACGGCCGTATACACCGATATACACTTGATAAAATTGCAGGGACGGGTAAGCACAAGGTCAAAACCAAGTAAAAAAGCTAGGTTCAACTCAAGTGAAATAAATATCAAGTCACGATATTGAGCACAAGGTCAAACACGAGCTTTAAGCTGGATTCAACACAGGTGCAATCCAAACGTACCAATTCAATAAAATGGTCAAAAATCCAAAACCAATATAAATCAAGCCTCGACCATAGTTCAAGTCGTACACAGGAAAACAGAGGCTAGACAGTCCATTCAGACCATCAAGCAAGTGCACCACTAAACCAATAAAGACAAAAACAGGCAAGTACAACTCTAATTGGAGACACAGAGAGGCAACCTCAAACCAATACACACAAACCAATAAAGGCAGTTCACAAGTCAAAGACCAGAGAGACCAGGAACCAAACAGAAACCAAGTACACATACAAATGTACACATGGTGACATGCAACAATGACCACAATTATGAACTGATTAGTGCACATGAGCACAAATGATATGGCAACCAAACTGTCGAGACAGACCAACATTAGCGTAACAACTCGTGATTGTGATTACTGAATAATAAATTAAAATGGGAATTTTAATTTAATTGGAGGTAATAATAATTTTAGTTTGGTTATTTATTCAAAATTTAGTTATTTTGAATAAATAAGAAAATAGGGACTTAAGTGTAAAATGTGTTAGTTAGTGGAAAATAAATATGGAAAATGTGAGTATTGAATATTGCAAAATTTTAGATGTTTAAAATGTTGCAAATTACGCTTTGGAATTTAGTTTGCAATTTATTTTGCAAAAATGTGATTTTTAGAGTGTTTATGTTAAAAAGCGGTGTTTCAGGAAATTTTGGTATTAAAGTGAAAAATGAAAAATACTGATGTTATGAAATTTTATAACAAGGGATAAATAAATTTTAGTAGCTTGTTTCATAATTTTATGAAGTAGAGAAATGATTTAAAATGGGTTGTATGCATTTGTTTTAGTTTTGTATTTGAAAATAAAACAAAACAACACATAGCAATATTTTCTAAGTCCTAATGGATATTAACAAAATTTAACCTAAGCCCAAAACCCATTAGCATTGCCAAAATAGCCAGTACGACACATATCTTCCTCTTCATCCTCATTTCTTTTTTTCAAAAGACAGTAGAGAGAAAAACATAGAAAATGGCTTCCTCTTTCTAAACTAGCTCCAATCTTTATCAAAACTTAGAGGAAATTAGATCCAGATTCGTAAAAAGGTAATTGCAATCACATCTCTATTTCCTAATTATGTTTTTGGTTGAATTTGAGATTTTTTTTTTTTACAGTAACTATGTTTTCTTGTCTGCATGTTGTTTCTATAGCTTCTACAGGGTTTCTTGCTCCAATTTCTTGCTTAAAGTCACGAATTTGATTGCTATTATCATCTCTATTGCAAGCAAAAGGTAAGAATGCTATCAAACATGCAAAAATAGTGCGTACAGTAAGTTGGAAATGGAAAGTTTCGTTTTCTGTAAATGAGATTGTTCACATATTATCCTGTTAGTAAAATGTCATAACTTTTGAACCACTGATCGGAATTTGATGATCTTGGTCATTCCGGAAAGCTTAAAAACTAAGCTACAACTTTTATTTTATTCATTTTGCCAGAATTTGAAGTTTACTACGCCAAAATGGTGATTTTCGGTCTCTGGCCTGTTAGTGCATAGCTACATGCCTTGGTCTCTTTTCTCCCGTTGTTTTCAGCGCAGAACCCCGACTTTGCGATGCCATCCCGGGCCTGTCCGATGTCGGAATCTGCCATTCTTGGTCTCGTTGAAAAGATGAAGTGATTATCTACGCTTCTTTATAGTTTCATAAAAATTTGGGTTGGTTAGCTATGCCGTCCTCGTTACCGAAGTCGGACCTTTGCATTGTTTTGAATAAACAGTAAATCCTAGTTTCGGTCCAACTTTGAGACGATGCCACTTCTTCGTTTTCAGGTCGGAATCAAACGATTCTTTTTGCAGATCGAAGTAGAAGGTGCTTCTACCAAATTTCACCAAGATCTGGGTTCATTTGCCCCTTCGAACTCATCATCGAAGTTGAACCTTCGCGCTGTTTTTACACAGAATTTATAGTGGTTTTAGTCCAACTTCGAAACGACGTAGTTTCTTCGTTTCATGTCAGAATTGGGTGAATCTTTTTTGCAGATTGGAGTAGGAATGTTAAACTGTATTCCTACAAAATTTCATGTCATTTGGACTCTGTTTACGGTTCCAAACCTGCTGTCGAACTTGGGTTCGCAGCGTGTTTTCATCGGTTTTTTTATACTTAAAATAATTTCCGGTTTTTTCTGATATTTTCCGATTTCTTTGAGATTCTTCTCTAGATTTCATATACGGTTTTATAAAGCATTACAAAGTTTTTTCAAGCAAATTGACTTTTGAAATCATTATTTAGTATTATGTTTAAGTATTAAATTAATTACTCCATAGTAGGAGAATTTCAAAGGCAATTTCCAAAGCATTTTCTAAACGAGTTCCAAAATTATTTTCTAAGTAAAATATACACTCTTTTGCACTTCGAGCGAAGTGGAAAGGTGATTAAACGATTAGGTAAAACACGGACTATGGAATCCGTACGTTTATCTTTCTGATTAATTTCTGACCTATTCGTTTGATCGTTTTGACCTTTGAGTCTAGTTTATCGATGACATGAGATGGACTTTTTACTATTTTGAGTGTGGAATTTACTATTGCTTAGTAAACCGCTTAGTGATAATGTGGGGTATGGGACTCATGTTGACGCTTTACGAATTCCTCTCCAAGAGTTCATGACACATTTGCTTCGGTGGCCAGTACTGGACCTATGTGGGTCATTGATTGTCTATGTGGACAATTGCTCCTATGTGGGAGTATTATTATATTTTCTCTTTGTCTATGAGGACAATTACTCCTATGTGGGAGTGGAGCCTTCGCACGTATAGCCTTTGGAGGTGTGATATCACTAAATTAATAGTACTTGTCATAAAGACTATGGTCTTAGCACGTGCGACTTTCTGATGTTTTATTATTATATTTTCCTTGAGTAGCGTCTTTCAGCGATGGTTCTATAGAACCACACGATATGAGTGTGATTACCCCATGGAAACTTATATTGCCTGCATCGGCACTATTCTTTGCTATGTAGCATTGATTTTTGGATATGTTTTCATTATTGCTTATGATTGCCGATATGGTGGGTTTTGGAATATCTCCTAAGTGGGAGTAATATTCTACAAACCATCTTTATTACTATTGCATTATGCCGATGAGATTAGGCTTATTATTTGACATTATTTGATGTCGATTCCTCTTTGGAGGATTTATTTATTTGCTAAGTGACTACGTTTTCACTATGTTAGTAATGTGGTTATTGTTGCACTTCTCTTTGGAGGAGTATTATATCATTATCTTATACCGCATTATTATTATCTAGCTTTATCTAACTGATTTTTTAGCTAGCCTGACCCGTGTATTTTATATTCGGGTCAGACCGAGTTGTTTCAGGTTAGGTCGCTTATGGACTTAGCTTTGCTTTTGGCTTCCGCACTAGACATATCTGCTATATCTTAGATAGCTTTTTGTGTAGTCCACTTTTGTGATACCTTGATATTATTCTATCATATGTATATTCTTTTGACTCATATGTATGTGCAGTGGTCGTCTTACCATGCCTATGTGCTATTTAGATTTGTACTTGATGTTGTATTGTACTAAGACTTATGCTTATGATATCTGTTGTTCTGTGATGCTATTCATTTGAGTTATTATGCTTTGTTCTGATAGATCACTTAGCCATTATAGTTTTGTATTAGTTATTTATTGGATATGTCGAACCATAAGAGATAGAAAAAAGAATAGATACAACTTTTCAACGTATTCGATAGATAGCTAAGATAAGATTATACATGGTCATTTTCTTTATACTCTATAGTCCGCATTAGCAGACGTTATTATCCTTATAATACACTTCGTTAATGAGGCTCTCAGAGTGGAGCGTCACAGCTTGGTATCGGAGCCAAGGTTCAGAACTAAGTATAATAAACACAGAACAGAAACACTTAGTACAATACATTTTAGTATCATGTAAATATTACAAATCCCTTCCTTGTGTCCTTGGATAGATAAGTAGGAATATGTCTAGGAATGCGTTTAAATTCCGTAGTATTCCATATTGAATTATCTATCTTATTTCTGTGCTTAACGTGTATCTTGTCTTAACTTCCAACTCATGGCTGGAAGAGGCGGCAGGCCTCGTCGTACTACGGATGTTGGGCAATCCAGCAACCCACATCCGGACGGCCTCTACATTTATGCTGATCAGTTTATGGAGATATTTAAGAGCACTCAGCCTCCTGCTCCCACTTCTGACACTCCACGCAAGTCTGCTTTTGCACGTCTTTGCAGTGACTTTTATCATCTCGGGGGCAAGCCGTTCAGTGGCTCCGAGTCTATTCTGGAGGTCCACATGGATCCGTATTTGCGAGCGTATCTTTACTCGCATGGCTTTTCCCGATCATGATAGAGTTCTTGTAGCTGCCAGTATGCTACAGAACCGTGCTTTAGATTGGTATGAGCTTCTCATTTCAGAGGTTGATGAGACCGCACTCACTTGGACTCAGTTTCACGAGCGATTCGAGCTCAAGTTCATTTCGGAATCCGAGAAGGCTTCTCTTGCCCGCCGATTCATAGACTTGAAGCAAGGGAAGTCTACCATTGCTGAGTATGTTTATTCTTTTGAGGTCCTATCCAAGTATGACCTCGAGTTCATTAGGACATCATATAAGAAGAATATCAAGTTTGTTCAAGGCCTCAAAAAGTATCTTAAGAATCAATTGATGCTTTAGCTTAAGCTCTCCTTCGAAGTGCTTGTGGACTCGGCACTTCATCTTGAAGCAGTCGAGAAGGAGAAGGACAGTAGTGATGAGGTTGAGGTTTCCAAGAACCCTAACCATAAGCGAGCCTCATTTCATAAGCCCAAGTCTTTTCCTCACAAGAAGAAGAAAAAGACTTTTATACCTAGCTCTCAGCCTCAGTCCAGTGGAACACCTTCCATTCAGAAGTGTTTCAACTGCAGATCTCCAGACCATATGATTCGGGAGTGCCCTAAGTCTATCTTCTGCAGCTTTTGTAAGAAGGAAGATCACCGTATTTCTACTTGTCCTACTGCTCCCGCTAGTGCCAAGCCTGGCAGGCTTCATGTTGCTAAGGCTTCTGGAGGTTCATCTCTGCCTAGAGGTACATCTCCTTCTATTCTTGAAGGTTCTATATTATTTCATGATCGTTCTGTTAGAGTTCTCTTTGATACGGGTGCTTCTCACTCATTCGTATCCAAAGAGCTTGTTGATATTGTTGCTTTGGATGTTTCTTTTATGGTTACTTCACTAAGGATTGTGAATCCTATTGGCGTATCCGCAACCCTTAGCTTGCTTTGTGAGAATGTTGATATTGTTTTATGTAGCTTTTCATTTCGTGTGAATCTACACTTGATGTCTTCCTTGGGTTTTGATATGATTTTGGGTATGGATTGGTTTGTTCGTTATGAAGCCAAAATCATTCGTTCTGAGCGGATATTATTTCTTAGTCATCCTGGTTCACCCACTCAGTTGTCTCTTGTTCTTCGGGATATGGATATTCCTAACGCCTCTTTATGTGCTCTTGATTCACGAGATCATGATGTTGATATATCTCGTATTCCGGTTGTTTGGGATTTTCCCGATATCTTTGGGGCAGTTTCAAGTTTACCACCTAAGCGGCTATCGAGTTCCGCATTGATCTTATTCCCGGTTCTCATCTAGTTAATCGTTCTCCCATGAGGATGTCTACAAAGGAGAATAAGGAACTGAAGAAATGACTTGTAGAACTCGAAGCAAAGCAGTTTATTCAGTCCAATTCTTCACCGTGGGGTGCCGCGGTGGTATTTGTAGAGAAGTCTGATGGCTCTCTTAGGATTTGCATTGACTATCGCAAGCTTAATGAGATGGCCATCAAGAATCGTTATCTGTTTCCTCGGATAAATGATATGTTTGATCAGTTGTGTGGTGCTAAGGTCTTTTCTCAGCTTGACCTTGCCGCTGGTTTCCATCAGCTACGAGTTACGGAGGATAGCATTCCACTTACAGCTTTCCGCACTCTATATGGTTCTTTTGAGTGGTTAGTCATGCCGTTCGGTTTGACGAACGCTCCTGCATTCTTTGTGATCTTATGAATCGAGTATTGCAGGAATATCTCGATAAGTTTGTTCTTGTATTCGTTAATGATATCCTTATATATTTTAAGTCCGAGATAGAGCATGCCCATCATTTGAGGATTGTCTTGGATACTCTTCGTCATCATCAGCTTAGAGCCAAATTCTCCAAGTGCCACATTTGGAAGAATAAGGTTAAGTTCTTAAGCCACGTTGTATCTTCCGAAAGCATATTTGCCGATCCCTCTAAGATCGAAGCCATCCAGAATTGGAAGAGCCCTGAGAATGTTCATGAGATTCATAGCTTCTTTGGATTGGCGGGTTATTACTGTCGGTTCATAAAGGATTTTTCCCGTGTTGTGCTTCCTTTGACTAGCTTTACTCGTAAAGGTGTTCGATATATTTGGTCCAACAAGTGTGAAGCTTCTTTCAAGCGATTGAAAGAACTTCTCACTAAAGCTCTTATTCTTGTGGTTCTCGAAGGGAATCATGATATTGTTGTCTACACCGGTGCTTGTGGTAGTGGCCTCGGTGTCGTTCTTATGCAGAAAGATCAGGTGGTTGCTTATGCTTCTAGGCAACTACGTCCGAATGAAGTCCGCTATTCTACTCATGATCTTGAGTTAGCCCCCATTGTCTTCTCCTTGAAGATTTGGCGCCATTACCTGTTAGGCGAGCGCTTCATTCTTTACACCGATCATAAGTTCTTAAAGTATCTCTTTACTCAAAAGGATCTTAATATGAGGCAACAACGATGGCTTGAGTTCCTTGCCTCATATGACCTTGATATTCAGTATACCCCTAGCAAGGGTACTTGTGTTGCAGATGCGCTTAGTCGCAAACATTCGGCTGTTGTTTCTATGATGCTAGCCGAATGAGATGTTCTTGAGGCTTTATCTTTATGTGATATTCATGATCGAGCTCCACCTTCTGATTCTCCAATTTTATTATTCAGCTTGGAAGCTCGTCTTAGCTTATTGGATCGTATAGCCCATGCTCAGCGGCAAGATCCAGATTTGTTGCATCTCATCCATCTTTGTGAGTCTGAATCCCATGATGAGGCATCACAAGATTACAGTGTTGATTCTCATCGGTGTGTTCGTAGGAAGAACCATATCATTGTGCCATCTGATTCATCACTTAGGCGTGGCATCCTCGATGATTGTCATCGTACTAAGTATACTATTCATCCTGGTAGTAGTAAGATGTATGCCGACATGTGCTGCTTAGATCGTTGGAAAGGCCCGAAGCACGATGTTGCAAGTTATGTGAGCAATTGCATGACTTGCCAACTAATCAAGGCCGAGCATCAGCGCCCTTCCGATCTTCCTCAGCCTTTAGAGATTCCATTGTGAAATGGGATCAGATTTCAATGGATTTTATTGATGGTCTACCTCGTTCCAGATCGGGACATACTAGTATTTGGGTCATCGTCGATTGCTTGACCAAGTCTGTTCATTTCATTCCTATTAAGTCCAATCAGACTGCTTCTCATTTGGTCAAGCTCTATATTAAGGAAGTCATTCGACTTCATGGCATTCCTAGTTCCATTGTATGTGACCGTGGTCCCTTATTCACTAGTCATTTTTGGAAGAGTCTTCGGTCGGCTTTGGGTACGAAGCTGAATTTCTCTACTGCTTATCATCCTCAGTCTGATGGATAGACTGAAAGGGTGAATCGTATATTGGAAGACCTCCTCCGCATTTGCATTTTTGATTTTGTAGGTAGTTGGGAGGACCACTTTCCACTTGTAGAGTTCTCCTACAATAATAGTTTTCAGTCGAGTATTGGCATGGCTCCTTTCGAAGCCTTATACGGAAGGCCATGTCGTTCTCCATCACGTTGGTTAGAATCTGACGAGAAGCTTATTCTTGGTCCAAATTCTATTCGTGAATCTTCTGAGAAGATTATACTTATAAGACAGAGGATGAAAGATGCGCAAAGCCATTAGAAATCCTACATGGACAACCGTAGGAAGCCTCTTGAATTCTCTATCGGCAATCTTGTTTTTATTCGTACATCTCTTATGAAGGGGGTTGTGCGTTTCAGCTCCATCGGGAAATTGGCTCCTCACTATGTTGGACCATTTCCTATTACGGAACGCATCAGCCCCGTAGCTTATCGTGCAGATCTACTGGCTCATTTCTCTGAATGCATGACGTGTTCCATGTTTCTCAGCTTCACAAGTGCCTTCGCGATTTTGCTTCTATTATAGATCCGCATATTGTGCAAGACTTAGAGATCTCACCCGATTTATCCATCAAGCAACATCCGATTCGTGTGCTTGATTCGGAGGTGAAGCGCCTTCGAAACAAAGAGGTCCCGCTTGTTAAAATTCAATGGTCGTCTAATCCTAAGGATTGTACTAGGGAGACCAAAGAGTTTATCGAGTGTTCATATCTCGGTTTTCTCTCTTCTTCGGTTGCAGGTGAGCATCTTATTTCATCTTCGTTTGATTTCTTTTGAGGATATGGATGTTATGGATGACCTCCATCTTGTTCTTTTAAGGAATTGAGGGGACGCAATTTTCTTAAAGGAGGAGTCCGTAACAACCCGTGATTGTGATTACCGAATAATAAATTATAATGGGAATTTTAGTTTAATTGGAGGTAGTAATAATTTTAGTTTGGTTATTTATTCAAAATTTAGTTATTTTGAATAAATAAGAAAATGGGGACTTAAGTGTAAAATGTGTTAGTTAGTGGAAAATAAATATGGAAAAGTGAGTATTGAATATTGCAAAATTTTAGATGTTTAAAATGTTGCAAATTGTGCTTTGCAATTTAGTTTGCAATTTATTTTGCAAAAATGTAAATTTTAGAGTGTTTTTGTTAAAAAGCGGTGTTTTGGGAAATTTTGGTATTAAAGTGAAAAATGACAAATATTGGTGTTATGAAATTTTATAATAAGGGCTAAATAAATTTTAGTAGCTTTTTTCATAATTTAATGAAGTAGAGAAATGATTTAAAATGGGTTGTATGCATTTGTTTTAGTTTTGTACGTAAAAAATAAAACAAAACAACACATAGCAAAATTTTCTAAGTCCTAATGGATATTAAAAAAATTTAACCTAAGCCCAAAACCCATTAGCCTTGCCAAAATAGCCAGTACGACAGCTCTCTTCCTCTTCATCCTCATTTCTTTTTTTCAAAAGACAGTTGAGAGAAAAACATATAAAATGGCTTCCTTTTTCTAAACTAGCTCCAATCTTTGTCAAAACTTAAGGGAAATTAGATCCAAATTCATCAAAAGGTAAGTGCAATCACATCTCCATTTCCTAATTTCGTTTTTGGTTGAATTTGAGAAAAGTTTTTACTGTAACTATGTTTTCTTGTCTGCATGTTGTTTCTATAGCTTCTACATGGTCTCTTGCTCCAATTTCTTGCTTAAAGTCATGAACTTGATTGCTATTATCATCTCTATTGAAAGAAAAAGGTAAGAATGCTAGCAAACATGCAAAAACAGTGCTTACAGTAAGTTGAAAATGGAAATTTTCGTTTTCTGTAAATGAGATTGTCTGTTAGTAAAATGGTCATAACTTTTGAACCACTTATCGAAATTTGACGATCTTGGTCATTCCGGAAAGTGTAAAAACTAAGCTAAAACTTTTATTTTAATCATTTTTCCAGAATTTGAAGTTTACTATGCCAAAATTATGATTTTTCGTCTCTGGCCTGTTAGTGCATAGCTACAGGCCTTGGTCTCTTTTCTCCCGTTGTTTTCAGTGCAGAACCCCGACTTTGCGACGCCATCCCAGACTCGTCCAATGTAGGAATCTTCCATTCTTGGTCTTATTGGAAAGATGAAGTGATGATCTATAATTTTGCATAGTTTCATAAAAATCTGGGTTGGTTAGCTCTGCCGTCCTCGTTGCCGAAGTCGGACCTTTGCGCTGTTTTGAATAAACAGAAAATCCTAGTTTCGGTCCAACTTTGAGACGACGCCACTTCTTCGTTTCAAGTCGGAATCAAACGATTATTTTTTCACATCGAAGTAGAACCGTTATTCTATGCTCCTACCAAATTTCACCAAGATCTGGGTTCATTTTCCCTTTCGAACTCATCGTCGAATTTGAACCTTTGCGCTGTTTTTACACAGCTGTTTATAGTGGTTTTAGTCCAACTTCGAAACGACGCAGTTTCTTCGTTTCAAGTCGGAATTGGGTGAATCTTTTTTGCAGATTGGAGTAGGAATGTTAGATCCTATAAAATTTCATGTCATTTGGACTCTGCTTGCTGTTCCAAACCTGCTGTCGAACTTGGATTCGCAGCGTGTTTTCGCCGGTTTTTTATACTTGGAATAAATTCCTTTTTTTCTAATATTTTCCGGTTTCTTTGAGATTTTTCTCTAGATTTCATACACGGGTTTTATAAAGCATTACAAAGTATTTTTCAAGCAAATTGGCTTTTTAAATTATTATTTAATATTATTTTTAAGTATTACATTAATTACTTCATAATAGGAGGATTTCAAAGGCAATTTCTAAAGCTTTTTCTAAATGATTTCAAAACTCGTTCCAAAATTATTTTCTAAGTAAAATATACACTCTTTTGCACTTTGAGTGAAGTGGAAAGGCGATTAGATGGTTAGGTAAAACACGGACTATGAAATCCATTCGTTTATCTTTCGATTAATTCCTGACTTATTCGTTTGATCGTTTTGACCTTTAGGTCTAGTTTACCGATGACATGAGATGGACTTTTTACTATTTTGAGTGTGGAATTTACTATTGGTTAGTAAACCATTTAGTGAGAACGTGAGGTATGAGACTCATGTTGATGCTTTATAGAACCATCTCCAAGAGTTTATGACACATTTGCTTCAGTGGCCAGTACTGGTCCTATGTGGGTCATTGATTGTCTATGTGGACAATTGCTCCTATGTGGGAGTATTATTATTAATTTGACTTTGCCTATGAGGTAAATTGCTCCTATGTGGGAGTAGAGCCTTCGCGCGTATCTCCTATGGGCGTGTGATATCTCTAAATTAATAGGACTTGGCATAAAGACTATGGTCTTAGCACGTGCGACTTTCTGATGTTTTATTATTATATTTCCCTTGAGTAGCACCTTTCGGCGATGGTTCTATGGAACCACACGATATAAGTGCGACTATCCCGTTGACACTTTTATTGCCTGCACTGGCATTATTCTTTGCTATGTAGCATTGATTTTTGGATATGTTTCCATTATTGCTTATGATTGCCGATATGGCGGGTTTTGGAATATCTCCTAAGTGGGAGCAATATTCTACAAACCATCTTTATTATTATTGCATTATGACTATGAGATGAGGCTTATTATTCCACATTATGTGATATCGATTCCTCTTTGGAGGATTTATTTATTTGCTAAGTGACTATGTTTTGACTATGTTAGTAATGTGGTTATTGTTGCACTTCTCTTTGGAGGAGTATTTTATCATTATCTTATACCACATTATTATTATCTAGCTTTATCTAACTGATTTGTTTAGCTAGCCTGACTCGTGTATTTTATACTCAGGTCAGACCGAGTTGTTTCAGGTTAGGTCGCTTATGGACTTAGCTTTGCTTTTGGCTTCCGCATTGGACATATCTGCTATATCTTTGATAGCTTTTTTGTGTAGTCCACTTTTGTGATACTTTGATATTATTCTATCATATGTATATTCTTTTGACTCATATGTATGTGTACTGGTCGTCTTACCACGCCTATGTGCTATATGGATTTGTACTTGATGTTGTATTGTACTAAGACTTATGCTTATGATATCTGTTGTTCAGTGATGCTATTCATTTGAGCTATTATGCATTATTCTGATAGATCACTTAGCCATTATAGTTTTGTATTAGTTATTTATTGGATATGTCGAACCATAAGAGATAGATAAAAGAATAGATACCACTTTTCGATGTATTCGATAGATATCAAAGATAAGATTATACATGGTCGCTTCCTTTATATTCTATAGTCCGCATTAGCAGACATTATTATCCTTATAATACTCTTTGTTAATGAGGCTCTCAGAGTGGGGCATCACAATTAGACACAAGTGAATAAGAGAACAATGCCAACTGATCAGAGGAAAGCAACCCAAAACAGTTACAACACAGTCAGAATGAAGACACAATATCAATGGAACTGCCTCAACAGCTACAACATATACAACATACATATATACATGTATAATCACACACGTATATACACAGTACATATATACAACAAGCACATAGAATCATCAATGGAACCAGACTCAAGAAAATATACAGCATACATATGGTTGCAATGAAGACAGAACTCGAGGCAACATGGAAGTAGTGCAGCAGTTCAAAATGGCAAGCAATCACATATACGAAACAGTGACTCATGGAAATGTAGACACAAAAGTATATGAATTCAAACAAAGTCAAGTTAAATGCTGAAGTCATGGAACATCAGCTTTAAGATCAAAGACCGGACCCAAAGTACATAAAGCAGTGAACTATTTATGCAGTGTTCAAGGCAGAGGTAAAAATCAAAGCAGTAGTTCATCATAAACAAAGTCCAGAAGTTAGAATATTTTCAAATAGCCGAAGTCAATCACAAACACAATCAAAGTCACATATTATCACAGCATTAAATGGCCGAAGTCAAGTGATGTAAAAACCCAATCAAAAAGGAACCAAAAAAACAATGCCGTGATGACCAAGGAAGTCGAACAGGTAAGAAATCAAGCCGTGCCAATGAAGAAACGAAATTATACAAAATTGAAGAAGTCAGAGATCAATCTCAAGCATCTATACAAAATCAAATGGCCAAAGCATAGAAAATGACAAATTCAAAACGAAATTATAGGAATTTGATACCTATTTAACCCATAACATCATCGACCGTGAAATGCATTCAAGTTCAAGCAACAAAGAACAATCATTCAACTCCAATCCAAGTCGAGTATAGTATAAATCGAAGAAGGAACGAACGTACCAATTTTCGCAACAGATAAACTCAACTCAAATTGAAGCAGCCGTGGGCAAAGAGAAGATACAATCGATCGTCAAAGCAATCATGAGAACAACCTACTCGATAGATCAATTGAACCAACGCGTCAATTTCAGAACACCCTAATTTTCTCAAGGAACGAAGGAGCCAATCTTGTAAAGAAACAAAGTACAAAGACACCGGCCAAATAATAAAAAAAGAAAAGGGATTTATTTTGGGTCGGTTATAAATAGTATTTGGGGTTTATTGTTTAAAATTAGGGTTTTTTGTTTAATTTGTTTTTAAATTTGTATTTTCCTTTTAAACCTTCGTAATTACTAATCGTGTGACTAGAGGACGAACTACGGTGGTGTAGTTCAAGAATTCGCAACTCGGTGGTTGAGTTGTGGCAGGGTTTTGAGCATAGAGTTAGGTTAGTCAATAGCGAGTGTCGCAAGTTTACGTGTGTAAGCATCTGACTACTTAATTTCTAGTAGAAACCATGGTGCAACACATAGGCAGGGTTTTGCCGAAGCTGGGTAAATCTGTGTGTCCTATTTTCTGCTTTTAATTTTCCGCTATTATCTATGTTGCTATGATTCTGCCATATCAGTGTTGCAATTATTTAATATAAACTTTCGCATAATTTTTATAATTAATAGTATCACCCTATTCACCCCCCATCTAGGGTGAAATCGATCCTACAAGTGGTATTAGAGCGAGGTTTAAAATCCATTTTTGTTTAAAAAGTTTGATTTTTCAAAGACCAATTTTTCTTTCAAATTTGAATTTTTAAAATGGCTACTTTTGCTGAGGGTCGATCCAGTATTATCCCTCCTATTTTTGATGGAATAGATTTTTTGAATTGGAAATTAAAAATGGAATTTTAATTAAAATCTGTTAACGTTAAAAGTTGGGGTATTGTTGAAAATGGGTGTGATATAAGAAACGAGAAAATTATCTCGATTAATGCTCTTGCTATGCATATATTATACTCTCATATTAATCAAGATAATTTTAACTTTATCTCTCATTGTGAAAATGCATAGGAAATCTGAAATACTTTTGATGCAATATATGGTGCAAAAGTCAACAGCAATGAGAAGTTCTCCACAATCAACTCAGAAACGTGCTTGATAGGACTGGCAAAATGCAACAATGATGAAGATTCAATAGCCAATGAGATAAGTGATTTTCAAATCAATGATTTAGTTCTCTTATGACAAAAATTAATTGAAAATAATAAAGCTCTTGAGTTGAAAATTAATTAGTTGGAAAGGGAACAAGCTAAACTTCATCAGACAATAAATCTAATATGAATAGTCCCCTATCATCTCTTATCATAAATAGATATCTAGTGAGACCACGCTGCTTAACGGAACGAGTTTCTCCCTCATTGGAATCCAAAACAAAACATGGAAATCATTTACTATGCCCATGCACCCAAAATGATTAGTCTTAACATAATATGAAACAAATCCATAAATCATACGTATTGGATATCACATCCACTCATTTATTAGATATCCCATCTAAAATCAATTTAATTTAGAGTTCCCCTCTAAAATCTTTAAAATGACTATCGATCGTAATTTAATAGGACTGTCTATTCCAAATCCCTTTAAAATAAATGCAGATTATCCATCGTACATTGTTTTATAAAAAATGGTGTGGGCTATCCACCGGATACTCCATAGTTTTCCTAGGATGACTATGAACCCTTGGGTGCCAAATCCTGAGGCTAACTACCTCTGGCAAAAAAAAATTACTTTAGAAGTTTGATGTCGGCTATCCATGGCACATTCCATGGTTTTCCAAGGTTAACCATGAACCCATCACTTGGCCAACTAAAACATCATGATCCTCATGATTATTTATAGAAATTCATCATCCCCATGATTACTTGTTTTCCTTAGATATACCACATATTTAACCTATTCCTAATGGTAGCCCCAACTAGGTTAAATTAAATAAAAACACGTTGATAGTTTCAATGTATATTTTCAAAAGCATATTTCTGTTTATAACCCCAAACTATGTATCGAAAACATTAAACCTACCCCAGTGTCCCCGAGGTTTATTAACATTCATTTTATATAAGGATCTCCCTTACATATTCAAACAAAGATAAGTATTTTATGCTATAACACTTCAAAGTAACCCCTTCGACTTAGAAAAGTTTTATTTAAGAAAAATGGCTAAAAACAGCCCATTAAAACCCTTCGAATAAAGTCCCATTCGAAGGCTAATAAACATCCAAAGTTAGCCCCTTTAGAAACCTTTCTTCTGAAAGCATCACAAAATCATACCTTTCGACCCTGTCGAAAGGTCTTATTTTTCGACCTTGTCGGAAGGTTTCTTTCTCGACCTAGTCGAAAGGTTCTACCTTTCGATCTTGTCAAAAGGTTTCTTTTCGACCTAGTCGAAAGGTTCTACCTTTCGACCTTGTCGAAAGCCTGGGGTATCCCCCTTATAAAACCAATTATAAACCTTTCGAAAGCAATGAAACTCAAAACCTTTTAAAATCATTGAAACTCAAAACCTTTCACAATCATTGAAGGTGACTCCTTCAAAACTTTCAAAATCAAACCTTTCGAAACCATTCAAAAACAACGAAGTGTTGGTGTTGGAACTAACCCTTTGAAAGTGTACTTCCGACCTCGTCAGAAGGTTTACCCTTCGACTTTGTTGAAAGCTATTAAAACACCTTTTTAGAAAACATTCTAAAACCATTCTCTTAAAGGTTTAAACTTTTGAAGATCCCCTTCGAAACTCCTTCTCGATTATATAAAATTTTAGTCTTTTATAAAATGATAGAGTCGTAGGATTCCTCTTCAACTTATTCAAAAGCAATTATGTTTCTATTTGAAAACAAAGGAAGCAGCCTCCCCATCTCTTCACCCCTCTTCCCTTCGACACCGTGCCTACCTTTCGACTTAGGCAAAAGGTAATTATTTACCTTCTGCCTTAGACGAAAGGTACCTTTCGACTTCATCAAAAGGGTAAAAGCGGGCTTGTTGGAGTCGAAGGCAGAACTGAACCTACTGAAGTGATGTTTTACCTTGCTTGACTAATTTTGATTGGCTGAGGAGCCTTCTCGTGTACTTCCAAATAGTAAAAAGTATACAAAACTTAACATTTTTCTTAATACACTATTCTTCTTCCCCAATTAAATCTTCGAATTGCAGCCTTCCCTCCGAACTGATTAATTCGAAGGAAATTTTGCAGTTTAGCCCTTAGGCTTAAATAATTTAATTACCTTAAATCACTAAGGAAAAATCCCCAAAAATCTGATAAATCATATGCTTCAACACATTAAAATTTCAACGCATTTGAAGATCAAAACAACTTGGAATTTAACCAAGATCGACTAAAAACGTGTTAATTAGCCCATTAATATTTAAAACACTTATGTCTGATCCAAACAAAGGTTTAAATGGTTATATCTTAACCAAAATCACAAATATGAATCGGGTTCAACCCATAACCGATCTAAACATAGAAAAATAAGATGATAGACATGATTATTCACCTTGCTTAGTTGATTGGAGAATGAGATAATTTTCTAGCTTTAATTCCTCAACTTTTTCTTCAATTTATTGCTCTTCCTGAAACTTTTAATGGCCAGCCGAAATATAGGTGAGGAGTTATAAATGAAAGAGTGGAAACTGATTAAAGTGGAGGAAGAGATTTATACTAAGAAATGTAGCCCTATTTCCAAATTTACCCCATAGAAAATTCCTCCTACTTAATTTAGTTAAGTCTTATTTTAGTTTGTTCATTAAGACACGACCATTGTATTTTTAATCTCATCTCCATAATATTCACATTATGCTATTTAATTTATCTAATTAAATATCCTGAATAATATTAATTAAAATTTATGGGCATTACAAGCTAGTTTATCTACTTCATTAGTAGACCGAACCATCAACACGATATTACTTTCGGCCTTCCTAGCACTATCTCATAGCCATCAATTCATTTATCACCATATGCTTCCTCTTATCTAGACCCAGATATTTCACCACTACTGCCCATCCTCATTTGACATGCTTCTTTTGAATCTGGTGGTTGTATAGTTACCTCTTTTATTTATGTTGCTAGGCAATCATTTGTGTGGTGATCATTTATCTCATTGCTTTTTAGCTTTATTGTACACAGTCACCCCTCGCACTTGTTGATGGCTTTTGGCTACTCTCTTTAACATAATAACAGTAAAAATAATAACGATTGCCCTCCTTAATTCGAGGACCACTCTTTCATAAAAAGAGAATTAATATTCATAAATAATTGTAATAAAATAAAATGAGATAACATATATATATATATATATATGTTTGCAAAAGACAATTTTATCTTTTAATATGTATAATATTAAAATAAAATAATGATTAAAATATATAATATATATATTAGCCATGAAATATATTTTTCCTTAAGGAACCAAAGATATAATATATCTAAAAATAAACATACACACACACATAAATATCTATTTATTATAAAATACTTTTACAATCAGAAAACATTTACAATTAAAATTTTATGTTTTAAAATTAGCTTTTGTTTTATATAAGAAATTAATTTTTTTATTACCAAGAGCAATTTAATATAAAATATAGTTTTAGTTGATTTTTGTAAACATGTATAAATATACATAAACGGATTTATCATTGAAAAATCATTTTGAAATAAATGAAATTAATTTTAGTATTTTAAAAATAATATATATATATATATATATATATATATATATTAATCCGAATATATATATAACTAATAAAATAAAAAAATAACATTATTTGCTAAGTAATTCATAATTAACAAATGATTATAATTGGATATATAGATCTAATTTTAAAATTATATATTTGATACAGGTAGCAAATACATATTAGTTTCATATTGGATAATGACATGAATCTAAAACAAGATAAATAGGATTTATATATGAATGTAGCTCTTGAGTGCACCTCGATAGATGTGTTTAGTTGGATCTACTTTGAATGGATCTCCTAGTGTTGCAACGGCTGAAGTACTACTATTTTATTTGATTAAGTGTATTTTGGAAAAAAATAATTTTTGGCTAAGGGTGAGTGCTCATGGCCATTAAGAGGAAGTAAGGAAAGAGAGAGCATTTTATAGCGAAGGGGTATGTTCATTTAAATAAGGGAATGATGGAAACAAATTCCACTCCTTCTAATAATTCCTCTCTTGCGGATTCTATATTATATCTAGAATTTAATAACAAAGTAACCCCCCTTATTTTACCAAACAAAGCATGGTCATAGAATGGGCCTAATGGACTCAAAAAACACTAATTTTGTTAAGTAAATAATATCATTTAATTCATACTTAAACGTGTATCGATATATATCGAAACATACAAATATTACTTTTCTATATGCACCCAATTAATTACCGTGGCACCAAAAAAATATACTAACTAACACTTAATACACTAAAAATAAATAATATTTCATAAATATTAATTAATTTATAAGTATTACAAATCAATTAAATCATGTGTTATTTCGGAGAAATCACCAAACCGGTTGTGCGATTCGTAGGTTGTAAATTCAATGTAATATTTACATTCAAAGTTAAAGTAAAGTAATTAAATATTTATATAAAAAATAGTTAAAAGGGTATTTTGGATATTTCATTAAATTTAGTTCAATAAATGGAATTTTGGATTTATTTGATAATCAAAGAGAAAATACAAATTAAATTTAAAATCCAAATTTGAAATAAGGAACCTATTTTAAAAATCCAAAAGGTTGCATGATAATTTATTTTGGAAAAATAAATAATATTTTTAAAGTTTTGGAATTGTTTTAAGAAAAGAAATATTGTTTAAAGGTTAGAAAGCGGTGTTTTAATAATTGAAAAATTACTTCAGACAAGAATAGAATTGGGAGAAATTTTGTAATAGCTTACTTGATTTTTATAAAGGTTTTATGACTTAAACAAATCAAAAGGGATTTAACTGCATTGATAAATAAAAAGAAGGTACTTTAATTCATGTGAATGGACCTAATATAAATTAAAGTCGACAACCTATACCGTTGTCTTTATTCGTCCTTATCTATTTCCCATCCATATCTTCATTATTTAACATATCTATTTGCCCTTAAATCACTTCTCTAGCACTAAATGCAATCAAAAAGGAGAAAAATAATGAAAATAATCCCAACCAGGAGAGGTGATGACAAGGATGGAAGGTAGTTGGGTAGGCATATTAATGAAGCGGAGGCACGCGATGAGGGGGCATGCGATGTTAGGAAGCATGGAGCGTGGTTAGCTTGTGCGCACTGAAGGAAGACTCAGCCATCCATTATTGATGACGAAGAGTAATGTCGGTTGGGTTGCACGCATGAGAGGATCGTTGTGCATGATTTAGGTTGGTTGTGCATGGGTGTTTGTACAAACTTGGTTTTATAAGGGGGATACCCCAGGCTTTCGACAAGGTCGAAAGGTAGAACCTTTTGACTAGGTCGAATAGAAACCTTTTGACAAGATCGAAAGGTAGAACCTTTCGACTAAGTCGAGAAAGAAACCTTCTGACAAGGTCGAAAAATAAGAACTTTCGACAGGGTCGAAAGGTATGATTTTCTGTTGCTTTCAAAAGAGAGGTTTCTAAAGGGGCTAACTTTGGATGTTTATTTTCTTTCAAATGGGACTTCATTCGAAGGGTTTAAAGGGCTGTTTTTAGCCATTTTTCTTACGTAAAACTTTGCTAAGTCGAAGTGTTTACTTTGAAGGTTTATAGCATAAAATACTTATATTTGTTTGAATATGTAAGGGAGATCCTTATATAAAATGAATGTTAATAAACCTCGGGGACACTGGGGTAGGATTAATGTTTTCGATACATAGTTTGGGGTTACAAACAGAAATATGCTTTTGAAAATAACTATCAATGTGTTTTTATTTAATTTAACCTAATTGGGTCTACCAATGG
This sequence comes from Allium cepa, assembly GCA_030765085.1. Lineage (NCBI taxonomy): Eukaryota > Viridiplantae > Streptophyta > Magnoliopsida > Asparagales > Amaryllidaceae > Allium > Allium cepa. The sequence goes on along the minus strand of CM060940.1, from coordinate 853,384,744 downwards.
GAATAGGTTAAATATGTGTATACCTAGGGAAAACAAGTAATCATGGGGATCATGAATTTTACAAATAATCATGAGGACCGTGATGTTTTAATTGGCCAAGTGATGGGTTCGTGGTTAACCTTGGAAAACCATGGAATGTTCCGTGGATAGCCGACATCAAACTTCTAAAGTAAATAATGTTTTGCCAGAGGTAGTTAGCCTCGGGATTTGTCACCCAAAGGTTCATAATCATCCTAGGAAAACTATGGAGTATGCGATGGATAACCCACACCATCTTTTATAAAACAATGTACGATGGATAATCTGCATTTATTTTAAAAGAATTTGGAATAGACGGTCCTATTAAATTACGACGGATAGTCATTTTAAAGATTTTAGAGGGGAAATCTAATAAATGGATGGAGGGGATATCCAATACATATGAATTATGGCTTTATTTCATATTATGTTAAGACTGATCATTTTGGATGCATGGGCATAGTAAATGATTTCCATGTTTTGTTTTGGATTCCAATAAGGGAAAAACCCATTCCGCTAAGCGGCATGGTCTCACTAGATATCTATTTATGATAAGAGATGATATGAGACTATTCATACCAGATTTATTGGAAACAGCGACAGATTGGCGGATATGGTATGACGAGCCATGAGAGGTGGATTGGTGAATAGAGACTGGGAGGACGTGAATGGGAGTCCCTTTGCTCCTACAATCAGGCAAGCTAGGAACCTGCCGGATTTCAAACTACCAACACTGGAGATGTATGATGGGAGAAAGAATCCCACTGTTCACTTGACCCGATACATGAGGAATATGGAAGTACTTAGGGCATTGGAGGAGGTCTAGCATGATGCTTCCCTTTGTATTTGACGGATATAGCAACATTATGGTTCAGACAGCTTGAAAGTGGCTCTATTGGCACATGGACAGAGCTGTTTGAAAGGTTTATGAGGCAGTTTCGGGTCCACATAGTCAGACCCAAGTATGTGATGACTCTAACGTCAACGAAACAGAGGAAGGGAGAATCGCTTTGGGATTTCTTGACCAGATTAAATGCAGCAGTGGCTTCGGTAGATCGACCTGATCCGTCGATGGTTTTTATAGCGGCAGTTTCGGGAATTGCAGACAATTCAGACTTCAAAATATCACTGGGACGGGACCCACCGATGAATCTCGAGGAGTTCTACCATGAAGCGGAGAGATATCTAAGGCATGAAGATGCGCAGGCTGAGAGAGAAGGAAGAGAGGCTGAAGCTTATGCAATAAAGGGTGGAGGTCCACCTAGGGAGGACCTAAACAAAGATGATAAAGGCAAAAGGAAAACGAATGGCAATGGTAGCACTTCAAAAAGGCCATGGAGCGAGTCAAAGTTTTCTTCTTACAAAGATCTAACTAAAACTTTTGAAAGGATTTACTTGGATGCTCGAGGGCGCCTCTAGTATGGAAGGCCGGCAAGAAGAGAACCTTCTGAATACAAGCGGACATCAGGAAGGCATTGCCTATTCCATGAGCTGGATGGGCACAACACGAATCATCGTAGGCGTTTGAAGGATATTGTTGAGGAACATGTAAGGAATGATCATCTACAGCAATATGTAAGGAATCGAGTTATGGCAGTGGAACAGGAGCGGCCATCGCCCGCCTCGAATGAAGGTGGCACCGGATCTAGGCAACGGTGGCTTGTTATCAACTGAATAAATTTATGGCTTTGAATAAGTAATGGAGCTCGAAGTAATACGGCTAAGTCACTTACACATGTACGGGATCGAGGATGGTCCATGGGCATGCTCTGAGACGATAATAAACCGTGTTGCTCGAGTCTATGAAATCCTGTTTTTCTTTTCGTTTTCCAGAAAATTTTGGTTTCTCCCTTGGATGTACAAACATTTATTTGATTTTCCATGTATGTAAAACCTTCTATTTTGGATGGTTGGATTCGGATTAATATAAAAAATAATACACGTCTCGCGATTGCGGTCCCAACCGGAGAGACAGGGAAGTGATCGCAAATCATGAGTCCCATCGCCGGAGAGCAATGGAATGGACTTGAACACAATATATAAAAAGTCCTTGGCTAGAAGGCCGAGGCTGGAGAATATAAAAAGTCCTTTCCCGCAGAGCCGAGGCTGAAGAATATAAAAAGTCCTTTGTCGGATAGCCGAGGCTGGAGATTATAAAAAGTCCTTGGCCGGAGAACCGACGCCAGAGAATATAAAAAGTCCTCGGTCAGAGAGCAAAGGCCAGAGAACATAAAAGTCCTTGGCCGGAGAGCCGAGGCTGGAGAACATAAAATTTCTTAACCGGAGAGTCAAGATCGGAACGGAATAACATGACAGCGAGGTCTATGGATTTAAAGTTAAACCTGGAGAGGTCATGGATTCGGATTTCGGCTTGGGATAAATGGACCCAGAGCTGTACTGGATTTGGCAAAGGGCTCGGTGTGGTTCCAAATTTGGATATCAATTCAGAAAGTTTAAGGATTTGGTTATTGGTCATTGGATATGGATAGATTAAAGCTCGGTTGATGGATTCGGATAGTTACGGAATTGGCTAAGGTTATGGTTACAGGACTTTGAATTGGACATCGACTTGGAGCAGTCGTGGACTCGGATATAGCTGTGGCACTTGGATATGATGGCTTAGTAATAGGGATTATGGATGGAATATGGACTTCGGATATCAGATTCGGAGCTATTCAAAACACGCCTTCTTACCACAAGTTATGTTTTGGGGGGAAAATGTTACCCCGCCTTTTGGTCAAGGCCGGGATATCAGCAAATTGGCTAGGAAGGATGGATATTGGGATTGGAGATCGATTGGAAACAAGGCTATGATCGATATCATCAAAATTTGACCAAGCTCCAATCAAGACGGTATCGATTGAGAATGATGAACAAACCTAGGAAAGACTACGTTTCAAATTTCAAGTCAATCAGAGTTTGTATGCTCAGGATATGATCGATGCAAATGGAACATTGTTCTTGTTCGTATCCATTATGTTTAGTTCACTTCGAATCCATCGAGCACACCCTACTTCGTATCGGTCCATACTCATCCTACTTCGCATCCATCTTCACCAGCTAATCCATGGAAGAGGCACCACTTCTTAGCCATCACATCTACTCTGGTTCGTTTCCGTCGCCTAGTGACATTTCGTATCGCTTCCGTTAATGCATAGCTTGTATCGATCATCATTTACATGATTCGTATCGATCGATCAATGATCGACACGAAGCATACCACCCATAAGCGATACAAGGTAACACCTAAAAGGCATCGATACGAAGTATTTAAGTCTATAACGATACGAATTGGAGTAGAGACTATCGGTACGAAAGGCTATTGGATCATCGATACGAAGTAAGTACCCCTGGATGACTTGGTCACTCGGCATATACTTTCAGGTGATTAATTTAAGTAATTAATTGATAATTAAAGGTTAATCGGTTAATGAAAGTAATTAAGGAAAATTAATAATGGTGATTAATTTAAGTTTAATCAAATAAATTAATATAATTAATTACTTAATGAAAATGATCAAAGAGTTGATTACTTAATAAAAGTAATTAAATGATAATTGCTTAATGAAAGTAATTAAAGAACAATTAATTAATGTAATTAATTAAAGGATAATTACTTAAGGTAATTAAATAAAGGTTGATTAACTAATTAGGGATAATTAATTAAGAATTAATTAATTTATGTGAATAATCTATGGTTAATTAATTAAGATTAATTAATGTAAGTAACTAAAGGTGACTAATTACTTAAAGATAATTACTTAATCAAAAGTAATTAATTAATGATTTTAGTTGATTAATCAAATGATTAAAGGATGATTGCTCAATGTAATTAATTAGTGATTTATTAATATAAGTGATTAAGGATAATCACTTATTGTAATTAATTAAAGATAATTAATTTAATGGTAATTAATTAAGGGTTACTTAATTAATGTAATTAAGGATAATTAATTTAAAGGATAATTAAAAATTTAAAGGTTAACTGTTTAATGATTAAAGGTTGATTAATTTAGTATTAAAGGTTAATTAATAATTAAAGGATAATTAATTAAAAATGGTTTGTAATTATTTAATGTTAATTAACCAGGATTAGTAGTTTATTCATAAGTAATATCTGGTTTAAATTAATCAGATGATTAATTGATCTTACTTATGGATGTTTGGATTGTATGGATTCTATTGAATGTTGAATTGTTTGATATCCCTGATGTGTGATGCTTTGTGATATGAATTATTTTGATTTGAGCTGTGATGAATGTAATTTATTTGTCTGTGACAAATTTATATTATTTATCTGTGAATCTGTGAATGAAGATAAGCGTTATAGGATTATATCGCTTATCGATATCGTTGTGCTTGGATTTATGATGATTGATGATATTGCACTATTGTGTAAAACCCCGGGAATACACCATACACACAAAAATATGGATATCAAGAGGAATTGGTTAAGTCATAGATATTTGAATTTAATATTATTTATTTAAAATAATGAAATGGTTTAAAATTGAATTTTGAATCCAAATGGTTTGGAAATGGAATTGGGTTAAATATGAAAAGCTTTAAAAAGGAGTTTTTAAAGATAAAAATTATTTTGAATAACTTAATAAAAGTTTTGAAATTTAAATAGTTTGATTTGGATTTGAATTCAAGATTTTGAAGTTGTATACATATATATGTATGTTTATTTGGAAATTATGGTTTAAAAAGGCTGTAGAAGTTATATAATGTATTTACATGCGTTTCAAACCATTTTTAAAGTATTATTTTGGGAATTTGAATTTAACCCAAATATATACTTTAAGGGCTACCATTTGTGCATATTTTATCGAATTTTTCCGGAAAAAACTCTTTGTTTTCAAATAAATAAAGGATTTCCAGTTTTTGTTGAAAGGGTTTCAAATTTGAAATGGAATTGTTTTGAAAGCTACAAATGAATCTTTGTTAAAGATTGGTGAACTTTGTTTTCAAATTGAAGAGGATCTTCAAGGGTGAATCTTTTGTTAAAATATTAAAGTGGAAATTTGTTTAAACCATTCAAAAAGAAAAGGTTTTAGGCTTTAAGTTATGACTTAACTAAGATCCTACTATATCCATATGCTTTTTAAATTTGCGCTCATTATTCGGTTTAGCCGGGAGAGAACTTTATGTCATATAACCCATTCCGGATAATGATACGATGAAATGGATAACATTTGAAGACCGGTGGTGAAGCCCTGGTACAGAGATTTCATCACCCTTTGTGATGAGGTGTTCGGACGTGATTATGGATTATCCGAATTTCAAGGACTTCTTTTGAAGTGCCTTTGGTTCTGTTCGAACCCAGAACGGACTTGTATGGACGTGTATCTAACGTTACACTTTAAGATGTAAAGCTGGTTTCTATCAAATACATTTCTATTTGGTGGCGGATAATTTATTCTCTTAGCTTAACACCATTCTCTGAAACGTACGAGCTCAGAGGTTATGTAGTTGATGGTTACTAATAATACATTCCCAATTTGGTAATATGGCATGCTAAGTGCTACTGATCATTTGTTGATCAAAGCATGACTTTTGTGAAAAGCGTAGCTTTGTAGGACGAGACTTCATCAGGACCTTACAACCTAGTAATGGTCGAAACAGAAAGAATGCGGCAAGGTTATCGGGGGTCGCGCCCCTTAGGGTATGTCCATTTCCTTCTGGATAAAAGTGGTATCATGATATGGAGCCTAGATACTTAACTTATGTGGTTGTTGCAAATCTATTGCTTTGTGGTTGTTGGTGAATCCTGGGATAAATGTTGGTTACAACAGGGGGTTGTCATACTCTATAGTAGTTATCTAGTTACAGAGGTAACCCAGCCTTGTGTTGGTAGAGTTCAGGTTAGGTTCTCGGGGCGTTCCTCTATAGGCGTACCCATGTAGCATAGGAAGTTCATTAGCCTGACCATTTATTGGAAATCCAATCAAACAATACGAGCCCTTTACGATTGTAGTTGTATAACATGTCACCTCAGTTGGTAGCTATAGCAGGCATAATATAATGGTACCTTATGCTGGCTAAGATTAATATTATACTTTCGGAAGGTTTTCTACACTATGCACTAATAATAATATCAAAAAGGATTTTGCGTATCAAGCATGTTTGACTATCATAAGGTGAAATCTCCCCCAAGTGTGTGATTGCGTTGTGTGTGTGCCGGGAGGCCTTATGGTAGTTTCATTTTCCAAAAAGCATTGCGGATTTCTTTTTAATTTCTTTTTGTTTGTTTTTGTTTAAACAACTATTTTTATTTTCTCACGCCAGTCCCATGAATGACCTGGAGTTTATTGTTCCCTTTCTAAACTCTGGGTGCCCATAATTTTCCACACGGGTAGCCTGGAGTCATATTTTCAGATAATCAGCTGGTAGATGTAGATTCGGTAGCCTTCGGATTTCTATTTGGAAATCTTAAAGTCTTTGGTCTTTGAAGATTTTGGATTTTAGCTATCGCATTGTGTTTCTCTTCAACATTCTGGAACCGACCTTGCTTAATACAACGTGATGATGGTGGTTCAAGCTTTGGGTTTGTGAGCTATTTGCCAAGAAGCTTTAGAGCTTTGGATTGGAGATGCAGTTTTGGATTCTATCTTTCTTTGTATTCTTTGGAAGACCATATTGGTGATATTGTTCCGCTGCTGGTGTTATCTTTCCGCTGTTGTATCTTAGCTCTGATATTGATATTCATTTGTATCAATTGTCGTATCGAATATTGTATATCAATAATTATTATTTTTTCCGCTGTGTTGTTGTACTTAATGTGTTATAAGCTCTGGCTTGAATCGTATTTCAACGGTTGAATCTGCGCCATTCGAATACGGATGAAGTATGGATGTCAATTTTCAAACGCTGAAATTCGAGTCGTGACATTTTGGTATCAGAGATGAAGGTTGAGTAAGAACTTTAGCTCAGGAGTATAGCACATTAGGTGACTCATTAGAGATAGAGTTACAGATACCCTAGAATAAGTATATCCCTAAGATATCCGTCCGTATGCCTCGATAAATTCTCTTACTATCCACTGGTAGTGAGTATGAGTGCAAGAGGAGGGCGAGACAGGGGAATACCACTATAAATGGTCAATACCCTGTAACAACAAGGAAACAATTCTTTCATCGTCTCTTTTTTTCATCATCTAATTCTTTGATGGCTTCTTGGCAGCCACAAGAAGCAGCTTTGGTGTGGTGGGTGGCCCTGCGAATCGTTGTAGAAAAGGTTCTAATTCCTATTTCATATTCTCTTTATCGGTTCCCTATCAGCTTTTCGTTTTTAAACTTTAATGAATTTGAAATCTATTTATAAATTGGTTAATTAAATATGAAACTGAATTGAATTGTATCCATTTGTCTATTCTGTAGGGTCCAGATATGTTCTACAAATGGTCAGTTACCCTTCGGACTAACCAATGCCCCTGCATATTTCGTAGACTGGATGACCCGAGTATCTTGTGAAGTATTGTATAGATTCGTTCTCATATCTATTGATGATATTCTGATTTGGTAAGCCAAATGCAGAATAAATATTTTTTTTGATCTGGTAAAACATTCTCCATCAATTCTTTGTTTGTCTCCCTGTCTAGCAAATTTCGGGGACAAAATTTTCTTAAGGGAGAATCTGTAACATTCTTGGTTTTTAGGCCAAATTAAATTTAGTAACTAATATAATTTTTGGGATAATTTGTGAATTAATTGAGAATTAATTTGAAAATTTGGGGATAAATATATATATGTATAAATTGAATTTTGATTTGAAATTTTATAAATAAAATTGGATTTAAAAGCTTTATACTTTAAGAAACAAATATATATATATATATATTACTACCAATCAATCAAATGAGTTAATTAATGCCATTTCTGAGAATGAAATTGAATCTGCAGTTTTTAGTTTAGACAGTAATAGTTGTGGTGGACCGGATGGTTTTAATGCTCATTATGTTCAGAAGAGTTGGAAAATAATTGGATCAGATGTTGTTAAGGCCATCCAATATTTTTTCCTTCATAACAAACTCCCTGATTGTCTTGCTGCAACAGCAATCTCTTTGATTCCTAAAATTAAAAATCCATCTTCAGTTGCTGATTTTAGACCAATTTCTTGTTGCAATATTATTTACAAAATTATTTCAAAAATTTTGACAAATAGATTGCAAATAGTTTTACCTTCTATCATTTCAAATAATCAAGCAGCTTATATTCCTGGTAGATCAATAAGTGATAATGTTCTCTTGGCACAAGAATTGTTGTATGGTTATGAGAGAGCTAATATTTCTCCAAGGTGTATGCTTAAACTTGATATTAAAAAAGCATTTGACTCTATTGCATGGCCTTCTATTTTAGCTATAATGTCTAGAATGAACTTTCCAAAACCTTTCTTAGCCTGGATCTATACATGTATTTCTTCACCAAGGTTTTCTATTTCTAGAGAAGGTGGTTTGTATGGTTATTTTAAGGGCAAACAAGGTGTAAGACAAGGTGACCCAATTTCTGCTTATTTGTTCATTATTGTTATGGAGCTTTTGAATTCCATTCTGAAGGATCTTGTTGATAAAAAAAAGTTGCAGCTTCATCCCAAATGTAAAAATCCTATTATCACTCATCTTTTGTTTGCTGATGATCTTATTATCTTTACTAAGCCCACTTCCATCAATATTCAAAGTATCACATCATCTCTGGAATTTTTCTATTCTATTACTGGCTTGAGAATAAATTTTCAGAAATCTAATATCTTGGTTGCTGGTCTAAATTCAATTCAAAGGAAAGAAATCATTGAGTTCTCTGGCTTACAAGAATTGCCTAAGAATTCTTATTATCTGGGTTTACCTATCTTGAGTTCCAGAATCACTAAACATAATTGCTTACCTCTTTTTGAAAAGATAATTGAAAGACTTAGAATTTGGCCTATTGATAAACTTTCCCAAGCTGGTAGGCTTACAATTGTTCAATCTATTGCTGTTGCTATGACTAATTATTGGACAAGGCATTATATACTTCCTGTCAAGGTGATCAACATGATATCTGGTGCTCTCAATAAATTTCTTTGGCATGGTGATCCTTTCTCAAGGAAACTCATCCCAATTTCTTTTGTAAAGCTGTTTGATCCAAAAAAATATGGTGGTCTTGGTATAACAAATATATTACTTTGGAATAAGGCAGCAATGTCAGTATACTTCAATAAAATCTTTCAATCTGATGGCAATTTATGGTCACAATGGGTAAATCAAAATTTAATTGGTAAAAAGAATTTTTGGACAATGCATATTCCTCAGAACTGCAGCTGGAGTTGGAGAAGCATTCTTAAGCTTAGGCAGACATTCATACCACTGTTGCAATGTAATTATTCTTTAATCAAAGGTCTTTCTTTCTGGCATTCTCCTTGGGCTAGTAAAGGTCTGATATTAAGTTCTGTTGTGGACTATAATCTCAGATGCAACTCTGGTATACCTGATTCAGCTATAGTTGATGATTTTATTCAGGGTGATACAATTGTTCTTCCTTATTCTAGTTCTGTTCAACTCAGGAAACTTTGGAATATTATTTCAAATAATTCCATCATTAATAATGGAAATGTTCTGATTTGGTCTGATAAAGGAAAGCAACATTCAATTAAACTTGTGTACAAATCTCTCTGTGGCAGCAGTCTGTATTTTCCTTGGCATTCAAGAATCTGGAATACTGGTGGAAGTGCTAAAGAAAATCTACTTTTATGGAAGGTGATGGCAAATGCTCTGAATACTAAGGATAAACTATGTAGATTGGGTTTAATATCAGATGATATTTGTGTTCTTTGTAGATCAGAACAAGAAACAAATACTCATTTGTTCTTTCAATGTACATTTGTATATCAGATTTGGTTTAGACTTCTATCAAATGGTGGTTTCTATAAACCATCACAAGTCAGTGCTATTGAGTGGTTCAATGTGTTTAAGGCTACGAGATGGAAGACTAAAATGACTAATCTACTCCTAAAGTTGCTTAAGAAATTGGTGTATGCTGTGTGGACAGAAAGGAACAATAGAGTGTTTGGTATTGATGTTAAAAACTCCTCTCAACTCTATAATTCCATTCATGGTAGTATTCTTAGAGATTTGCAATCTGTTTGTAACTAAAGTGCAACTACTGCTTGTTTGATGCTTGGATTTTTAATAGCATGATGCCTGAATTTGCAAGTGAAGTATGATAATTCTGTTATCATGGCTTGGAGTGGATGAGTGGTTAGAAGAAAGCATGATGATATGTTGTTGACTGTATTATGGTTCATTTGTAGTAACAGTTAGTTGTCAACTTTTCTTTTCAGTAAAGTGTATTTGTATTGTGATTATATTTAGTTCAGTCTGTTGTCAAAAATGTACTGCAAATGCTTGTAATTTTGTGTTTTGTTGGTGTGTGTTGTAATTTGATTAAGTCAATAAAATGAGCTTATTGCTCTTTGCTTTTCAAAAAAAAAAATATATATATATATATATATATATGATTATTTATTAGTAATGTATAATTTGATTTCAAATCATTTTTCTAAGTTATTTAAGAAGTTATAAAAAATTTAAAAATATATATATCCTTTTGGAAAATTTAAATGAGATTTAAATAAAAGATTTAAAATAATTATCTTTTATATACTTGGAAATAAATATAGTTAGTATATATGTAAATAAATAAAAGCTTTGACATACATATATATCTTTTGAAATAAAATGGTTTATATAAAGATATTTTAACTTAAGTTTAAAATTTGAATAAGATTTAATAAAAAAAAACTATTGTTCTTTCTTATAAAATACACATGAGATAAATTGAATTTATATATATAAACCTTTAAAACATAAGAGATAAATTAATTCACAAATTATAAAATGAAAGAGTTTAAAACAAAATTTATAAAATTATTTAAAGGAGGGTTTAAACATAAAAATGTTTGTTTTAATAAGTGTAAATATTTTAAAAATGTATTAAAACATTTGTAATCAAATTAGCATAAAAAGATACAAGTGTAAAACATGAAAATAAGATAATTACGAGTGTCATACTTTGTTTTACTTTTCTTTTTCTTTGTTGAAAATTATAAGTAAAGAGAAAATAAGCTATATGCATACATCCATTCCCTTTCTCTTCTCATTTGTTCATGCATTCAAACAAAGAAAATCTAAATCAAAGTAAAACAAAAATTCAAAGGCAAAAAACTAGAAGAAAAAAAAAAGAAAATCAAAATTTAAATCAAATAAGCAACAAATTTTAACATGTTTCCAATCTGAATCAGACAGTAAATCAAAGCAACTCAAACAATCTTAAGCCTGAGACAAATCAACTCAAACACATATTCTAGTTTTTAAATCAAACAACTACTTCAACCTGAGGCTTAAATCAAAATCAAAAGCCTGTTTTCAAGTGCAACCTGGAAACAAGATCCAGATCAAATTAAGTCCAAACAATAGATAATTTTCTAGAATCAAAACCTGGAAAAGCAAAGTGAAGATTGAAGCAAGCTCAACTCAATATACATGAGTTCCAGGCAACTCAACATAATCAAGTTCTGATCAACCAAGTTTTCAAGTTTTAAAATCAAATATCATTCAAGGTTTCTTCTCTGTTCATACTTCCAGGTGAGCAAACTTTCAACCCTTAATCTATTTTGTTGCCTGTGAGTAAACTTAACCCATTTTAACTTAAATCTGGTTATAGATCTTGACAAATCCGTGTAGTATATTTTAAATGTGGATGTATTTTGTTGAATTTGGTGTTAACTGGGTGTGCATGTCTGGGTATATACATTCATAAGCTCTGTTATGTTCTACAGGCTTGAGAATTTATTTTTAAAAATTCATATCTTCCAATTTATACAAACTAGAGCTATGATTACTAAACCAAAGATGATTGAAATAGTATAACATTAATGTTGAAAATAAATTCAAGTTTTTATATTGTGTATTTCTTTTAAGAATAAGAAATAACAGTAGGAAAACAAAATAAGTCCAAAATCTTACATCTGGGTTTCAAATTTTTATTATATGAATGAAATCGTATTAAAAAACTAGGAATTTTAAAAACAAAATCATAAATTTTTGTTTTGATTGGAGATAAAATTTGTGAGTTGAATAGAAATCGAACTCTATTCGATTTCTGGCAATCGACAACGGAAGGAAAGCCGAGTATTTGGTTGGAGCAAGCTTAGGGGACGAAGCACTTAGGAAAAATGGTCTTTGAATTTTCAGACCATCGTGTCGAACGTATGATGTCAATGTAGGATTTTGGAGTTCAGTTTAGTCGAAGTTGATTTTAGGGGAAACGCGGCGTCGAGACGGCACCGGAGGTGAATAGTGTGAGGGGGATCGATGCATGAGTCTTCATTGTAGCTTTGGATGCGATTGTGCGACCTCTAGTGGCCAGAGGTGACAATACAAGGCAATTATTGATGGTCAGTTTTGTTTTCGGTTGAGCTCTAGGTTGCTCAATTTCAATTTCATGGTTGCTTAGAAATTCTGGGCGATCGAGAGGCTCGGGGAGATCATCAGTGACGTGGGTGAGGTCGCGACAATGGACGGAGGTGCTCCAACCAAGTGTACATGTGCACGAATGTCAGGGTGTGTCAGTGGTTATTTTGTTGGTAGTTGGTTTAAGAAGACAAAGCAAACTCGAAGTCGTGCTTGGGGTTTTTCAAATTTGGCTCAGGTTTTAGCTCGATTGTTTATGCGAATAAAAAGGGTTTTAAGTTTTTAAAATAAAAAACTAAATATAAAAAAAGGAAAGAAGCAACTTGGGTGAAGTGTGGATGTCGATTTTCAGACGCTGAATTTTGGGTCGTGACAGTCAATGTTTGTCATCAACATTATGTAATAATTGCATTGATCATTGGCGACATCGATGATGGGTGGCATTGATGAAGAGTGGCACCGATGGATTATCTCTATATGTTAAAGCTAGAATCAATAGGATGCGACATCTATGTAGAGTTGTAGGTTATTATGTTATGACACCGATAGATTACAGTATCGATCAAGCTTGATATCATTGCTTTTTTGATAACCTTCGACGTCGATTCCATTCAACATCACTTTGTGATGTGAGTTCATCCAACCCTATGGATGATAGGCTGCATTAACATTGTCTTTGGTTCTTGTCTTTGTTGATGACATGCGATGCCAACGTTGATGAGGGACGACATTATTGGCATTGGAATTAACTTGTTTCCATTTCTTTCGGCCCTATTTCTTTGAAGAGATGCATCACTGGTCACATACGGTGTTGATGAGTGGTGATATTAATGGAGAGTGGTCCTGATAATAAGCGACGTTGGAGCTATATTGATAATAAGCGACGTTGGAGAGGAGCTATATTGATAATGAGCGACATCGATGAGGTGCATCATTAAAGAGAGGTGACGTAAATAATCTTCCTTTAGGATTAATGCTTATTTATTTTCTAAATGTTGCTTTTATTTGCTTTATAATGGTTGCTATTATAAAGGCTTAGACTCTCCTTCTTGTAATGAAGTTCGATATCATCTCCTTAAAGCTTTGAATTCAACGTCATATTCTCTTGAGAAATTATATGGATAACAAATAAGTCCCACATTACAAGAAATATGGTGTATAACATGGAATGTATATAGGATTGGTGGTACGTAACATTGAGAGTTCCATTTGATACAAGTAAGTATTTATAAGAAATTATATGCTCATTGGAAGGCGATGAAAGGATGTTAAAATGGGTCGCCGACACATCAGAAGCTTCGTTGGGTGGTCCCATCACACATAATGAAGCATGCATAAATAGGGATGCACTAGAGTGTGGAAACTATATATATGCCTCACTAAACCCTAGCAACCCTCCAACCTAAATGAGTGCCTTAGAATGAAAAGGAAAACATATTATATCCATATATTTTATAATAGTGAATTGCCTCTATTATAAATCCAAAATAGAAGACGACTGAGCCAAAAAAAATCAACTATACTATAGCTAAATAAATACCAGAACACAATGGTCTAATAAAAACAAATCAACATGCAAAACAAAATGCAAAGAAAGAAAATATCTCCCATGAATGGACTCCAACCATCTTTTAATAATCTCGTGTAATGCTACTTCGCAAGTCTTCATAATGTTCAATGTTTAGTCAACATGCAACTTTACTTTATCCGGTAAAGGTCAAACAATCCTCCATCTCGCATTAAAATCAAATCAACATTAATGGCTCTCATCAAACCATAAAGAAGAGAGGAACCACCCAAACAAGAATATCCCTTTAAATCGAACACCACAGTGTCTGAAGTTGTTGATGGTATATTTTCTTTTCATCACTAAGGAATAAAAGGAGGTAGGCAGTCTCACTTGCATCTTTATTATAGCTGCTACCACATTCTAATCAGAACTCAATTGCATGGATTTCATAGAATGCTAGATAAGTCCAAAATTCCTCCCGACACTTATTCCACTACTATAATCTACTTTCATGTGTTTGGATTCGCTAATTATAGTCTTGCAGTCATGTAAAATTAGGTCCAGTCTAATATGTGCTGGGATATTTTGATTTTGAAAAGTATGCTGATTTCATTCCATTCATATATGTTAGATTTAGTGTTAATTGCAACATTACTATGTCTGAAACGAAGTCCATATTTTTTATTTTATTCTATAAATTGAAGCACATCTCTAAGAATGTCATTAAGCACATGGTTAAGATTTAATTTATGTTCAATAGTTTGCCAGATTTGACTAGAATAGTTTCATTTTAAAAACAGATGCTCATGTGTTTCATCCTCACTGTGCATAATTTACATTTTTTTGTCCTATATGTTATTCCATTTTCGGATTCTATCCACTATGCTAAGTAGAGTCACATTGACATTTTGGAAGCATTTACATTTATATATATTATGTTGAACATTATCAACCGGTCCATGCACTCTAACACAATTTCCGACGGAACTTAAGCTAAACTTCCTAATCTTGAGTTGGTTTTCACTACCAAAAATCTACTGCCATATTATTAGGTATGTGGATTTTTGCTTTGGTTACAAACATTACTAGGTAGAGAGAGCTTGTTGAGGTTCCAATTTGCATGTCAATCAAAGCAAATACCTCTCTATTAGCTCTATTGGAATACATAAGTTGTTGCCACCCTGATATAGTGATCGGTGATTCTCTATTTAACTATCGGCCAAACCAGTGCCTAATTGCAATTTTCTTCTTAAAGATTCCTTAACATAGATTCCTTGGTTTTAATATAAGTTTCCATGTATATGAGGAATTATTGTCTTCTTGCATAACTAGAAATTCTTTTTCTCATAATACATATATGACATCCTCTTATCTAGCCCTGTGACTAGGCCATATTCGTACAAGTTAGATCGGCTAAACTAAAAATTTATCAAGTAGGAATCCAAAACGATTAATTCCAAGCTCAAATGTTGAGCGAATATAAAGGATGAAGTCCAAAGAAAGCAAGAATTTGTTAGAATAGTTTACATAGCACCCAATTATAAGTTTAAGGTCCAAATCCTAGTAATCGAGTATAAGTGCTGGATCGGTACCATTCCATGACCATAGATCGGTACGACCTCTAAATTTTACCCAGGATCATCACACAACTCATATTACGCATTGTTAGAGTGATTGTCAAAATCCATGTGCCATGTGGAATGGTTTGCCTACTATTCTTAATCTAAATGATCGATGAATATGTCAAGTGCTTCTACCCAACCTTCGAATGAAGGAATTCACTCAAGTTCATGACCGTGGAAATGTTTTCAAAATGTCAAGGATGAAGATGAAAGTTTCATCCACGAGAGGGAATAAGAATCCATAGAACAGAATCACGGATTGGTATCGTTCCATGGACATGGATCGATATATCGATCCATGATTATTGGTTAGCTGGGCACAATCTCTTGAGAACGGCTCAAGGATGTGAGGAACGTGGGCAAGAATGTGAGAGAATTCCATCGACCTACGACTATAAATAGAAGAGGAGGTGCATTGTATGAGGGTATGTTAATGAATTTTTGCATTTTCCCTGTAATCTCATGGATCATCATCAATCCATAAGAACAACTTTGTAAAAACTCGGCAGAAACTTCAATAAAGTTTAAGTGGACGTAAGCTTCTGATTAGCCAAACCATTGTTATGTATTCTTGTTTTTCTCATTTCCAATTTATTTTCTTCATTTTATTCTTTGCTAGTAATCTTTGGGTGTTTGAGCCAACTTCTGGTATAATATTTTAGTGCTTTCACTGAGAACATATCAATCTCATGCTATTTGGAACTATTTTCTATCTTTGGATTACTTCAGTCCATGAGGTTGACTCGTTGATGTTGTTTTTATAATCCATGACGATTCAGATTTCCGTAGAATCTAAGATTGACAGAAGCTATGACCCCACAAAATGAGAAATCGGTCGCCTCCAGTCCTACTAACGATGCTGAGAACACTGATTCTCAACATATTGGAGTAGTTGCTCAACCCAATATTGTTGAAGTTCAGAACCCCTCGGATATAATAAAGCGGGTTGAGATGGAAAGGATGATGAAGAAGATGACTGATAAGGTGCGTGGAAGTTAGGACGGTTTGAGGATCAAGATGAGAGAAAGTATTGACTTGCTAAATAAGTTAGTTTATAGTAATGAAGGAACAAGATAGTTTTATCACCTTCTGATTCAGAAGAGGACAGTTCTTCATTGTATGGTGAAAAACATAGAGAAAGAAACATAAATTGAAGAGAAAAGAGATAAGGACTTTAAAAATAAAATTACATAATTCTCAAAATCTAAGAGTAGGGAGATCCATCCTTAGGTATCGGCACCGAACCCCATCAGCATGATGTTGATGCTGGTGGTGGCCTTGGTTTGGATGATAATGTTGATGGTGGAGACGATCGTGTTGGTGATGGCTAGGGTATAGAAGTTCAAACGGTAGTTACTGACCCACCACATAGAAATATAGAAGCAGCTCAACAAAATGAACAATTCTCCTAGAGATAGGGAAATCCAGGTACCATGGAACCAACCAAGATTGTTTGTAGGGCCAACACACTAGGGCAGACCGTGATTATCACCACCCAATAGATCAAATAGAGTTAGAGTCATTGGCAGATATGGTGAAATAATTGGTGAGTGAAAGCCATCATAGAAGTAACGATGAGTGGGGCTCTTCCCCAAGTGGAAACTCATTCATCGATGAGATATTGCTTGAGAAGTATCCTCGAAGATTCAAAATGTCGATGATGTTGTCCAATAACGGAACGATAGATCCAAGGCAACACTTACTGAAATACAAATAGCATATGGACACGGCAAGGGAAACAGATGCTGTCAGGTGCCGATGTTTCCCAATCTGTTTTGAAGGTGTTGCTATGATATGGTTCATCTAGCTCCCGTCGAAATCCGTATCGTCATTTGATCAGTTAGCAAGGAGGTTTGTCGAATAGTTTCGCTTGCACAATACCCATCTAAAGGATGTGTTTTCGTTATCAAATCTTTTCTATAGTAAAGGGGAGTTATTGAAGAACGTTCTGAGCAATTTTAACACGACAATGATGTAAGTGAGTAACGCTAAGGAAGACATAGTGTTGATGTCTTTGATCAAGGAGATACATCTAGATATTAATTTTGGAAGATGGTTAAAAATTAAACCCCCACTGACTATGGATGATTTTAACAGGAAGGTGGCTCAGTTCTTGAGCATAGAAGAGGCAAGTACGACCGCCGAGAAAGCCAATGATGGACAATCGTCCGAGATAATTCAGAGTAATGTGGTTGTGAAGCAATCTAGCGAAGGTTCAAGAAATGTAGCTATGAATATGGGGAATAAAGGTAACAATTAGAAGATAAATGATCAAGGTGATGGAGGTAAGAAACCTAAATTCAAGAAATATCTGAAATATACACCACTGAACAATTTGGTCAAGAATATATACCTTACGACACAAGGTACTGGGCAGTATAAGAAGCCAGCTCCGAGGGAGTCAACTGAGAAGGAGAAAAGGTTTGGGAAGTTTTGTCGCTTCCACGAGACCCATAGTCATAACACGAATGAATGCAGACGCCTATGAGGTGTGATTGAAGATTTGATTCAAAAGAAGAAGCTTCAATAATGTGTGAAATCCCCGTAGAATGACAAGTAAGAGAATACTCAACCCCAAGAGCAACTGCTACGACAGGGCCAAGCTGGGCCTAATGCTGATGAGCACAAGCAGCTTGTAAAAAGACTTGTGATTAACACAATAACTAGTGGACATCATCCAGCTGAGAAGAGTTGGAACGAGAAGGAACTATACAGGAGTTCTATAAAATATATAGTACATAAGAGTTGCTTTTTCATCGAAGATGGAGCTCTAGTGAAGTAATTAAGAACCATAAAAGATGACACTGTACTCAATAGTCAGGATGCAGATGGGGTCGAAGTTCCTACGCTTGATCCCTTGGTAATAATGACCATGATCGGGCTGGCAACTATGAAGAAAATGCTTGTTGATTATGGAAGTTCAGTGAATATTCTATTTAAGAGAGCATATGATCACATGCTGATGGATGGTCAGGATCTGAAGCCATGTAAATTTCGGTTTCAAAGATTTACAGAAGAGAATGTAGGGCCTATGGGATGTGTTAATTTACTAATGGTTTTAGGAGAAGATGCCTACAAGAGAGTGCAAGCTATGACTTTTGTTGTGGTGGATATTTTTCAGCCTCTAATGCCTTTTTGAGCCGACCGGCCTCGCTAGTTTCTAGGTGGCCCAAGCATCATGGTGCCTAATGATGAAATTTACCATGAAAAATTGAATGAGGGTCATTCACGGTGATCAAAACCTAGGACGACAATGCTACATCGCCGAGATAAGGGAAGCAAGGTGACGTGAGAAAGATGTAGAAAAGACTCTATATGCCAAGTCAATGGATGCATAGCAACCATTGCCTAAGCCTTGACTCATTCAGCGTGAAGATTCCATAAATCTATGGATCCAAGAAAAGAGCCAGAGGATGCAAGGGCAGCTTTGGGTGAGCTGACGGTCTGCATCCCGGTCAATCAGGATGATCCTACTTAGGTCCTGAAAATTGAGTTTCAACTCGATATGAAGATGAAGAAGACATTGATGGGGTTTCTCTGGGCATACTTGGATGTATTTGCCTGGATGCATTCTGATATGTGTGAAATATCATCGGATATAGCATGTTATGCATTGAATGCGAACCCCAGGTGTCTCCTTATGAAGCAGAAGTTGTGTAGTCTAGGTCCAAAGCGATCTGCTAAGTGAAGGAAGAGGTGGATTAGCTAAAAGACAACGACTTCATCCATGACGCTTTATATCTAGAGTGGGTATCCAATCTAGTCCTGGTCATGAAATCCAATAGGACATTGAGGACGTGCATCGACTATTCAGATCTGAATAAAGCATGCCCGAAGGATTTTCCCACTATCGAAAGTCAACCAACTGGTACATTCGACCATCTACCATGAATTGTTGTCACTCATAGTCATTTACTCTGGCTACAATCAAATTCCAATGCATATTTCGGATGAAGAACATACTAGCTTCATAACCGACTTAGGATTGTATTGTTACCTCATCATGTCATTTGGCCTGAAGAATGCCGGAGCCACTTACCAGAGAATAATGAATTCAATGTTCAGATATCAGATTGAACATTTGATGGAAGTCTACGTGGACGATACGCTGGTAAAGTCTTGATGATCGATGAACCATTTAGAGGAATTGTCAAAAAAATTGGCATGCTCCAGAAATATGGAATAAAGCTCAACCTATTGAAGTGCTCTTCCGGAGTCGTTTGGGAAGTCCTTAGGTTTTATTGTGAACTCAAGGGGAATTGATGCCAATCTAGAGAAGACTGAAGCCTTGAGGAATGTTAAAGCCCCAAGACGATAAAGGAGCTACAGATTTTGAACAGAAAAGTAGCTATGCTAAGCCAATTCATCACAAGGCCTAAAGACAAATGGATATATTCTTTGATGTTCTCAAAGTAAGGAAAAAAAACTTGGCCAGGATGCAAGAATGCAAGGATGCTTTCCATGACTTAGTCGACCATTTAGAGAGGTCGCTTGTCTTGTCAAAGTCTTTGGAAGAAGAGGATTTTTTTATGTCAGTGTCTATTTATGCTTTGAGTGTTGCAAAACCAAATCCAAAGGCTATTACACTATATCAGCAGGAGATTGGAAGGAGTGGAGAGAAATTATCCAAAGTTGGAAAATTTGGCTTATTATTTGTTGATCGTGTCAAGGAAGCTGTATCCCAACTTCCAAGCTCATCCAATTAAGGTTCACACCGATCATCCTATAATATAGGTCCTACAACGACCTGAGACTTCTGGGAGATTGTTAAAATGGAACATCAAACTAAGTCAGCATGATATATCGTATCATCCTAGGAGAGCGATCCAAGGCTA
This sequence comes from Allium cepa, assembly GCA_030765085.1. NCBI lineage: Eukaryota > Viridiplantae > Streptophyta > Magnoliopsida > Asparagales > Amaryllidaceae > Allium > Allium cepa. Next base: position 853,364,311 of record CM060940.1, on the reverse strand, counting down.
GGCGTTGGTCGATTTCATTGCCGAGTTTACCGCTAGAAATTATGAGAGAAAAGAAACTGCAAAGCAGAGTGAGCAATGGAAGTTATACCCAAAAGGAGCATCTAACGAATGTTTCTTGAGGGGTAGGATTGGTTTTGGAAACCCCCAAGGAATGATGGGTTTGCTACGCCGTAAAGCTTGAGTTCCCTACAACGAACAATGAAGTCGAAAATCAAGCATGGATCGTGGGACTCAGGATAGTGAAAGATTTAAGAGTCAAGGCCTTGCACATATACAGTGACTCTCAACTGATGGTCTGCTAGGTGAGGAAGGAATTCCATGAAAGTTCTGGAACTAAACAGTTTTGAGTATTACACGATAATGCATATCCTCAGGGAAGAAAACACGAAAGCTGATTCTCTAGCCAAGTTATCTAGCTCCGAGGATGCGCAACTTATGGGTATAGTTCCAATTGAGGTATTATCAGCTTTGAGCACTGACTGGATAGATGTTGATTGGATCTTGGAGGTTGAACCTGAGAAAGAATCATGGATGACTCTAATTAAGGAATAACTATTGAAGGGAACCCTTCCAGATGGAAGGGGCGAACGAAGAAAACTCCTGCACCAGGCCCTATGGTTTATTGTTCAGGAAAGGTTATTATATAGAAGAGGTTTCTTTGTTGCTTTGCCATGGTGTGTTTCCAACAAAGAAGCCAAAAGGATCCTTATGGATGTTCACGAAGGAGCATGTGATGATTACACTGAGGGGCAAAATTAGTGAAGAAGATTCTTCGCTATGGATACTTTTGGCCAATTATCAACAGATATGTAGCCGATTAAACCAAGAAGTGTGATGGATGCCAAAGATTCACCAAAATTCCTAGAGCTCCACCTATGAAGATTACACAAATGGTCAACCCATGATTATTTGCGTATGTGGAATCAACATTATTGGTGTGCTGTCGAAGTCCAAGGATAGGGCGACGTACGTCATCGTTGTGGTTGATTATTTTATGAAGTGGGTTGAGGTAAACCACTCGCTATGATCACCATGAAGAAGGTAATCAAATTCGTAGTCAAAAACATTATTTGTCGATTTGGGATCCTATAAATGATCATTTCTTACAACAGGACCCTATTCGACAGCGTGGAATTCAAAAACTTCTAAGTAAGTATCAAATTGAGAAAATATTTTCTACAGTAGCACATCCTCAGGCGAATGCGGTGGAAAAAATCATTAAGACCGTTCTAAAAAAGCGATTGACAAAGGTCAAAGGCAAGTGGGTCAATGAATTGCAGCTAGCAATTTGGGCCTATCGAATGACCCCCAAATTAATAACCAGTCACACTTCGTTTGCTCTGGCCTATGGATCGGAGGCCATGATTTCTATTGAATTGTAAGTGCAATCTCACTAAATTATTCACTATGATCCTAAAAAGAATAAGGTGCTTGTGCTCAAGTCTCTTGATATGATTAATGTGAAGCATGAAGAAGCTGATTTAAAAGCCGCTGCTCATCGGATGCGAGTAGACCGACATTACAACACAAAGGTCAGGAATCGGACCTTCGAGATCGGTGGTATCATTCTTAAACAAATCTTCCTGGCCCAGTGAATATGGGCCTGACTTAAGAAGGGTCGTATGCTATCGAACATACGCTTAGAGTTGGAACATTCAAGCTATCAACTATTAAAAAAAATTCACTTCCGATGGCATGGAATAGCGAGCAATTATGACACTATTTTGCTTAAAACTACATTTGTACATACTTTGCTGATTTCAATGTAATAAGGCATAATCAGCCGTTATTGTGAATATAAAATAAATTGGCTTTGGGGATTGATGAATTTGCATTCTCATTAGCTAAAACTTGCATTGTGAACAACAACATAATGAAATGATTTGTACTCATAAAATACATGCATCCAGGTGCCTGGAGATAGGTACCAATTGAATTCTATAGTCTGTGATCGGACCAGAGAAACTTAATTATTCTTGGCATCAGGAGTAGATGCTAAATAACTCCTTTGACCCTTGACTTAGACATCGGAGTATAAACATAAAGGGATTGAACGAGATAGTTCATCCTGAAAACCTATGCCCAAAGATAGACAAAACATTGAACCAATGCCCGGAGTTTGGCAAATCCAACGATCTACGCCTAGAGTAAGGCGGGGTCTTATCTAAACACCCGGATATAGACATTGTGGTGCCTAGAGATAAGCTCACGCTTGCTTAGCCCTAAAAATAAGGAGAACACGATCAAAACCCGGAGTGAGGCGAGATCAAATAAAAAAATGTCTACAGATAGGCTTTCAAGCACAGGTGTTCAGAGATAGACACTCTGGACACTCTCTTTATAGACTTTGCTTTTGATCGAGAAAAATCGTAGTTGGAAATAAGCGACACAAACTATTGGGTTGAGAAAGGAATGATAATAAAGTCATCTGCTCATTTGATATAAAAGGATAAACACATAAGCCAAATGACACAAGGCTTGAAAGGAAAAAGTCTACTCATTATTAACATACTGCTTGGACAAAAATCAAGGGCTGCACTCGCACAACTTTAGCTTGTTTACACAAATTTCAAAAAAAACAAAAGATGATAAAAAAAGGAATTTCTTCCTCTTTGTCTCCTTCTTACCTTCCCCAGAGGAGTGCATGCCAGACTCGCTATGCCTCCTTCTACTTTTCTCCTTGCCTTTATAGCCCTTTGGAAGGTCACTCCTCGAGGACTCAAGAGGCACATTTTGAACCCCTCTAGAGGTAAGGATGTTAACAGGAGAAAAGATAGACTAGCTAGGCAACGAGATAGATAGAGGCAGAGGTATATCAACATCTTTCTCTTTTTTAATTTCCTTGCCTAGCATGACTTAGGATCGAAGAATCTCTTGCATAGTAGGCCCTAAGAAAGGCTCAAAAGCTCTGGTTATAGTGATATCCTACTCGTCTTGAGCCCAAAGAAGATCATCTTCGGCTTCCTCATCCAAAGCATGAATCATTTTGTCGCCGGGACATGAATGGTGCCCGCTAGAGAGGTCGGGGTGGATATAGGGGCAAACATGTTGACTGATTCAGTTATCATAGTTTGTATGCCTAGACGTATACTTCCCTCGGGCTGTGGAACGATGAAAGGTTGGCCTGAAATTTGAGAAACATAAAAGTAGAGATTAGTGACATCGACTTGTGTCATATGAGTTATCTCAAATATGGACGAGGTTAATTATATACCTTCAAGAGATATGGATTCAACATGAGCTGGAGTGCCACTGGAACCTCCCTCTAGAATGGGAGACAAGAAAGGCAGCTTCATGAGCAAAGGCTCATTGGGATTATATTGAGCATTATATGAAGGTGCCGAAGCAGTTGAACCTCTAGAGACTGCCCCAGTAGCGGGAATGATAATGGAACTGGAGAAAGAGGCTATGGTTTCAGAAACTATCGGCCCTATAGTCAAAGGAGCAGTAATACCTATTGTTGAGTCGTGAAGGGAAAAAGTAGAAATTTCCCCTTGGTCCTATTGAACCTCAGCAAACAATTCAGGGTGCAGGATGCGCTCACAAGCTTGAGCGCTTCTAAGTCTTCAACATGCAGAAGGTCGAATTTTAGTTCCTTTCATTGATCACAACTCCATCAGAGTGTTCTCGGTCATGTCTCATGGCATCCTCCCAGGCTATGGCCAAATCCTAGGGATATCCATCCTCCAACCACTTAAGTTACCCAACTTGATGACATTTTCATTATACCAGACAAGGATAGGCTCAAGTCCAGCTTAACTCGACCCTCCACGACTTTGACCTGCTCTTCAATGCCCTTTGCTTGAGCCTTTGCATCATCTTTCACCTAGTGAGCATCTAATAACTCCTCATAATAACTCTAAGCCTGGGTAAGGGCATCGTCTTTTTATTTCTATTTGTCTTCCAGCAAATTTTCCAACCGAGCTACTTTTGTGGCTTGCTCCTCCATGGTTTTCTTGAATTGTTTGTCATCAAACGATAGAGTGTGGCTCCTATAGCGAGTTGCCTCTGCTGGTTTTAGCACTTCTCTTTGGCTAACTTAGTCATATCCTTCATCTGCATCTTGGCTCCATCCAGTGATGCATTGAGCTCCTCAACTTCCTTTTCAAAATAAGCAATGATGCATTTGTCTTGCTCTTGCATCTACTTCACTCCCTCAAGTTCCATTTTCCTCTTGTAGGAGGCCTTATAAATAGCCTCCGCTATTCGTTTCTACTTGAAGTGTTGATCATATACATCGTCCGCATAGGCAATGACATTATACCTAACATGCAGTGGGATATCCTTTAATTGAAGAATGAAAAAAACATCATCAAATAAAATCTTCTAAAAAGCATGCTTCATGTCAGCCACATGAGGACTAGAAGAGGTTTCTATTTCAGCAGCGGTTGTTGGATTGTGATTAGTCCCTTTCTGGATCTCTTATAGTGGGTATTAGAAGACACTAGGCTGGATCACCGATCAGAACATTGGGCATGTGAAAGGGCATCGTCGGCTGTTTCAAAGGAGGGACAGAAATAGGGAAAGTCAATACCTCAACAGGTGGCTTGTCTCGCTGAATGCCTGTCCATGCTATAGGGCAAGGGTAAGTGAGACCAACAACATGGAGATGGCTCACATGACCTATAGTCTATGTCCTATTTCCTATAAACTCGGCCTGAGTGCCTTCCTAGATCAGAATCATAAGGAAAACCACGTGAGCGGTCTATCGATACCGGCTTTCTATATTTGTGCCCCAGCCTTTGGATGTGTCATAAGTATTCCAGTTTTCCATCGACTCTATAAATGCAAAATAAACAAGTTAGTACTAATGAAATAGAAATCTAGTGCAAAAGGAGCAAAAGTGTAGTATCGTGTGAGTGTGAATGTGTCCTAGTGTCCTCTCATAGACCTAGGACTTGAAGTTTTCTAATAGGGGTTATTTCCCCTGTATGAGTATCGTCACTTCATTAGGCAGACAGATATGAGATCCAACATCCCCAATGCTGATATTGGACAAGGCTAAAGGAGTCGAACTCATCCGAAATGCTTCTAAAGGACCCATAGATACCTCCTAAATGTTGGATGGGGCCTCCTTTTCCATGGTAACTGGTGGAGGTTGCATAGGCGTCCAAGGTGAAACAATCGTTCTTTTCGGTCGTCAAGCTATAAAAAATGCACTATCATCTCCACCTCCATCACGAGAAGAAGGCTTCGGCGCCATCGCCATCTCCCCCATCACTCCCTCCTTCCTTGGCATGTTCGCTCTTTGCTCCCCCACTATCTTCGGCCCTTTGGTTTGGTTCAGGATCAATAACAAGGCTTTGAACAGGGGGAATCTCGTGAGCTTCATCAACGTTTGTGGAAGCATTAAGTTCTTGTAAGCGGTCGTTTTCAACATCATCACCATCCTCCTTAACTTTCGGAATGTGGCCAACATCATGGCCTTCTTCTAAAAAGTTAAGCATGTAGATTCTCATTCGTAAGAAGCATTCTCATTTCCTACTCTTCAAGTGGGACTCGATGGACATCATCAAGAGTACTTGCTAAGGCTGTGCCGCCAGGCCTTCTTGAATTATCTGTAAAGACAAGGAATGATGATCTAAATAACTAAAGCTTCAACATCAACATCAGGAAAAAAGGATAAAAATAAGACTTATGTTTGGACAGCCACCTTTGAGCAAAGCCAAGTCAACAGATCTTCCTTGAAATAGGTTAGTTTGTTCCAGAGGCCTATCACTATGCAACAACCCCTGGAAGGTTCTGGGTAGGTAAGTGAAGGATATCTTTTTCAATATTTGAAGTAATATAGATAGGGCTCATGGTTCACCTGGTGGATGAAGATAATATACATGCTATTCCGGAAAGCATAGCTATTAGGATGTAGTTGGGTCGGAGCTAGTTTCGTGAATTGCATAATCATGTGAATGAAGTAGTTGAATGGCGGAACACAACCGGCTATGCACGTATACCAATTGCAAGCTGTGTATCCTACTGTCAATATCTGATTCTCATTGATGGCATGAGGAAACCAACACATCCTCATAAGGGATACCATGCCTCTCACATATACTCCTAAAGGATCCTTCATCAACCTTCAAAGCAGGAGAATTCTAGTGATCATCTAGAATAATAACATCACCCATGTCAATATCGAGGGCAACCCCATTGTAGGCCTATTGGCCTACACAAAAGGAACCATCTGAAGAAACTGTTCTACTCGTTGACTAGTTGATTAGAATCTAGATTGTGTTGGGGTATGTCTTGATGCAGGCAATGTTGTAAAGCAGGATTCTGTATCTGATTCGGAATACACCGATGTTGAAGGACCTGTGGCCATGGCAGAGAGTCATATGGATCATCTATGATCCATAACTATAAAAAGCATTACACATAAGTGATATCAAGTATATTAAAAGTTATAATCTTCATGCTAGAATTAGAGCCATGTATAGTCGATGTACAAAACTCGACAAATATCGACATATGTCGATCAATCGACTCTTGCACATCGACGGAGTGCAATAGCAATAGTATATAATTAAAAGTTGAGCAGTGCATGCATATAGTGTCATGCAGTTCAAATTCAAATCCATTGCTTGGTGATTAGATTGGATCACCATGCTCATTCGACGTGACCATTATCAGAAACTATCTCGATGGACCATGATTACCAACTATCGTTCGACAAGGTCACTTTAAAAGACTCATTTGACCTTTTCTTCGACTTGGAAAATTTTTTACATTGGAAAACTAGGAATTTTCACAAGCCAGAGAAAAACTCGAGCCAAGCTCAGTCTCGAATCAAAGCAAACCCAAGGAATTTTGTGTAAAGCGATGTTTTTATCGTGACCCGAGTCATTCTTTGAGAATCCTTAAGCTTGCTTCAAGCACTTCCTAAATTTTGCCAAGTCCAACATCCTGGCCAAAAAAGTTTTGACAAAATATTCCTGAGTACGGGTTCATCACTAACCCAAAAAAGGGAAGGGATTATGTTCTGAGGCACTTTTGAAGGTGAACGATAGTCGATTGCTAGCAATGCAAGTGGAGCCACACCACCATCTAGTTGGACCAATTCAAAGAGGGTTCGGCTTTAGTTCTTATTCATTTTGAAGTTTGAACTAATCACGTGGTTCAATGCTTATGAATGAGATCTGAAGGCGATGAGTCTAACGACACTTGATGGCAAAAGCAAGTGCCAGTTTAAGGCGATGGCGATTAAGGCTTAACGGAAAAGTCATAAATGAAGCTTGGCAATGGCGAGTTCGAAGTCCGAAAGTCTTAAGGCAATGGAAAGTGAAAAAAAAAGTAAAACAGAAAGAAGGTTGGGCAAGCAATGGCCGACTCAAAAATTCTGGCAAGAAAATCGCATAAGTTCCAAGCACCGTGGATCGGTACCATTCCCTGCTCAAGGATCGGTACCGAACAATAAAAAAATTATGCAAGCATCAAGTGTATGTGTGTATGCATGCATGCATGGCACTAGACAACTAAATTTCCAAGATAACAAGATCCAACATGTAGAATTCGAAGAAGGAGATCATTAAAAGCTTTCGGAACTAGGAGTGACGAACCAAAAGAACATGCTTCAGTTTTTATACTACACGGAAGCTACAAACTCAAAACCACTCAAAATGATATAGTGATTGATGAAAGATGCTATTCTTCGTGAAAGTAGTTTAGAGGAAAGGTAACATCTATTCAGAGAAAAAGCTTGAAACTGATGGTGAAGAATCCTCAGTTTATCTTGTTCCAAAGCACATCTTGTTAAAACAAGATATTCTTTAGGGGAAAACGATATCCAGCCTTATAACCAGGCCATATTAGGACGAGTCGGATCAGTTAAATTGAAATTATCAAGCAGGAATCCATAATGAATAATGTCAAGCTCAAAAGTTGAGCGAATCTGAGAGAAGAAGTCCAAAGATAGAAAGAATTTTCAGGAATAGTTTACACAATAACTAATTATAAGTTCAAAGTCCAATGCCTAGGAATCAAGTATAAGTGCTGGATCGGTACCGATTCCTAAATTTTGCCTAAGATTATCACACAACTAATGTTAAGCAAAGTTAAAGTGATTTTCGAAACCCATGTGGCATGAGGAATGGTTCACCTACTATTCTTAACCCAAATGATCGATGAATATATCAAGTGCTTCTGCCCAACCTCCGAATCAAGGAATTCACTCAAGTTCATGACCATGGCAGTGCAACCAAAATAACAAGGACGAAGACGCAAGTTGACCAAACGTCCACAAGAGAGAAATCAAGATCCATAGAACAGACTCATAGATCGGTACCGATCCCCGGATATGGATCGATACTGATCCCTGATTATTGGTGAGCTAGCCCAATCTCCTGAGAGCTGCTCCTTCAAAACATAGATAACATGGCAAGAACATGGATGAGAGAATTATGTGGACCTGCAACTATAAATAGAGGATAAGGGGCATTGTCTGAGGGATCTTTTTAGCTTGTTAATGAATTTCTGCATTTTCTCTATAATCTCATGGATCATCACTGACCCATATGAACAATCCTGTAAAAACTCAGCAGAAACTTCAACAAAGTTTAAGTGGATGTAGGCCTCTGATTAGCCAAATCATTATAATTATTATGTGTCCTTATTTTCCTTGTTTTCAATTTATTTTCTTCATTTTATTCTCCGTTATTAACCTTTGGGTGTTTGTGCCAACTTCTGGTGTAAACACGTCCATTAGGACCAAATGTTTACCCTCTCTAAAACCTTCCATAATAATTTGAGAGATGGATCTTTTTCTCTGCCTTGAAGGTTTCTTAAGCCCATACCACCCTCTTCTTTTGGCTTACACATGTTACTCCAACGGAATTGGTGATTTTTGCCCTACCATAAGAAATTTGCACATATACCATCAATTTGTTTCATCACATTCAAAGGCATCTGGCATATTTTCATCCAAAAGAGGACCGTAGAATATAATACCATTTTAATTAACTCCAATCTACCACTTAAAGTGAGAAATCTCACATTCTGTTGATTTACTTTTTTTATTTTGTCAATGAAGCTATTTAAGTCAGCTCTTTCAATGATGTGCTGTTGAGGGGAATACCTTAATATTTGATTGGAGATTTTGCACTTCCATTTTGATAATGCCAACAATAGTTGCCTTTAGATTTACCCCTTTGTTGAAGAAATATTTGGTTTTTGTTCGTCTACTGCTAGACCTGCATGCCTCTCCAAATTATTCATAACAGGCTTAATACTATTTGCATTTTCTATAATAGCTTTAGCAAAATGAATAAGAAATTAGTGATGGAAAGAAGCGGCAATAGTGGATTTTCTCATGCACCTATGCACGTATAGGAAATGTGGGGTCTGTGGAAGATGGATTAGCGTAATTTCGGTAATTATTATTGTAATTAGTAAATTAATTATCTTATTAATCATGATTCGTCTTTAACTCATATCTTTTGCATACGAGGTCCATATTGGCACGGTTTCTTGCGTTGTGCTCATGATGATAGCTCCACGGCTTGGCCTTTGATTCGTCCGCTTTTATTGTGGTGAGCCATATTGTCTCTCACCGGTTTATGATTGTTATTATAGTATTAAATAGACATTTTGAGATGATTTTTAATATATTTAAACCGACATATTATTTTACAAAACAATTTAAAAGTGTTTTATAGTAGTTTTAAATTAAATATAACAATTTTTCATTGACGCACTATTTTAATGATATTGATACATTTTGGTACTAATTCCACATTGTTTGCTTAGATGTATTGTATGTGTGTTATTATAGATGTATATAGGTTATTATAGATGTTTGTGTGCTTGTTGGTTGCATGTATGCTTGTTTGTTTAATTTGGTTGAAAACATCGTTTGTAGGCGATATAGTGCTAGGAAATATCCCATAGGATTGAGTCTCGGGACTACCGACCGATCTGAAGACAAATGACGATAGACTTGGGTATGTACTTTGGACTTTAGGATGGATGTCGGACGTTTTTGCTTGGTTTGTATTTAACCATTTTTGGTTAATTACACGAACAAAATGGTCTTTCTCGACTACTCTAGAGGGGTCGGTATCTACCACTATCGATGATGCCAATTTGGCCAATTTTTGACGTGCACGATGGAGAGGCTTCGAGAAGCATGATGTGATGGTTCATTCATTCTTTTGCCATTCGATTTTGATGTTATGGCTCTTTGATGAGTATTTTTGGTGGTGAAGCGAAGATATGACGCTTCGACAAGATGACTTCATGATTTGACGATGATGAAGATAGGATAAGTGATGGCTTTGGTAATGGATAACTGTACTTGGAAATGCAGAGTAGTAAATATGAGTCATATTGAAAGGACTATCGGAGGAGGGTTACAGTACGTATGACGAGATTCTATGACTAATGATGGTTGTCAAGAGTAGTTCCCGACCGTAGAGACTTCATGATGGAAGTTGTAGAGATAGTTCTATGATGTGCTCTGCTAGTGATGACATATGTAAAGGAATTATTGATATTTGAGATGATGGGGCACACTCATGAGATAAGGGTATATGAGGATGTGATCAATGTCTGTTGATGTTAGGACCTGATATTCTCAGACCCCAGAGTCCATTGACGTTATGACTTAGGTAGGATTATGTACTATAGTTTGTTAATATGAGGACACGGTGATGATATGGCAGAGTTCGTTGTCATTAGAACCTATCTGTACCCTGATGGATTGAGTGGTCGAGGACATTGTATGGTCCTTGATAATGAGATAGAGTATATGAGTATCATTTATCCGATGCACTAAGTGAGTGATGTGAGGTGGATGATGGATGTTATGTTTGCTTTGGTTATTTACAACTCTAGAATGTCACATGATGTTGTTATCTTTGATGTAGATACCAGACACCCATTAGTACTTTGACGTGTAGTACACCCATAACGACTATGATAAAGTAGGATATATATTGTGCTATGTTCTAACTCCTTTGATGCAGAGACAGGTCGGGTATGATTCTCCATACCTCTATTCCATATACTATATCGACTTTTATAGTGTTTTGAGATTATTTAACGCTCACACCAGACCGTTCTCTGACTCGATGTTTTATGCGTTTCTTCTTATTAACTTGGTTACTCTTAAATAAGTAGACTAGAAAGTAGATGTAAATGGTACATGGAGTTCTGTAGATGGACTAGTAGGAGGTGATGCTCTCTCATACTTATATTTAAGCTTATTATTGTTTATTCCGCTATGTGACACTGTGGAGCCTTAACAATGTAGAGTTACTATTATTAGAGACCGTTTATAAATAGTTTATTTATCATTTGTATAATATTTGTTGGGATTTTGTATAATTATATGAGATTGTGTTCTAATTTTGTGGTTGATATAGTTATTACCAACTCACTTGTTTTATATCTATGGTGACTATTACATTTTATCTGATGCGTTGTGAGATATACGACAGGTTGTGTGATGATGTGATGTTTTCTTTCTTTTTCTTCTGTTCTTTTCTCTTCTTTTCTATTCTTCTTCTTTACTTCCTTTTATTTTTCTTGACCAACTTCCTATATTGGTCGAGTGCTCCAACAGCACACTATTCGATTATATGAGCATCGATGGAGTAAGGCAGCCGTTACAATTAGTATCACATCTTAAGTTACGTGATTGACCTAAGTTAATACTGTGATTCAATAAAGATAGGATCGGAGTTATCACCTTAGACTGGATCATGAGTATACCTATATATGAGAGAATGCGTATTTGTTATATATTTTGGTTTTTAACACAATATAGTGGTATATACAGCACATAAATTGTATTGCACATATGAATACCATTGATGCAATTTTCCTTTATGAGAGACTGATCATTCTTATTCTATATTAGGAATGATCTGGCATACAAGAAACACTGCTATTAACTCCATTACTGAAGTAGAGGAGTGTGGAGGATCGGGGACCACTAACTTCGATTTACAGAATATATTCATTGAGATGGTGCAAAACACTGTTCTAGAATGCCTAAGTTGCTCCAAATAGTTATGGTGCTCAAGTGCACAGGCCTAGAGTCGACTTTTTTGAGTTGTATAAAGACCATATGAGTTTAAGAGGCAAACCGTTCCTTGGAACGGAGTCGGCTATTGAGATGCAATGAGGCAAAAGCTGACCTCTAGATGACTTTAGGGAATAGCAATGAACCAGTGGAGTTCCCTTCTTGCTTCGATTCCCAAAGATCATTTTACTTGGGATTAGTTCATAGTTCGTGTAAGAGAGAAATTTATCTTGCTTTTCAAAAGTCGATGTTGTTTACGAATTTTGCTGACTTGAAGCAAGGCGATGTATCTATGTCGGATTATGTGGCTGAATTCGATGTTCTACCAAAGTACGGTCTATCTTCCATTGTTACTCCACTCAGAAAGAATTAAAAATTTAATTGGGCTCGGTAATATAGTTTGGAAATTGACTGGCTAAAGGGGTATGGAATAGTGGTGGATTTTAAGAGGCCATAAGTATCTTTAAGGACCGACAATGAGTGCAAGGTAGTGTTTGGGTGCCCACATGACGATGAGGTGATGTTTAGCTTTATATATTCGCCCGATATCCCATACAACAAGTAGTCATCTGTGCTTATAACTAGAAAGTGTATGGATACATTCGATGAGGTGACTAGACTACCACTATATAGAGATTGAGTTTTGTATCGATCTAGTTAGAGGTGCTAAAGCAGTAATTATTCCTTTAAGGCATATGATGCTAAAGAGCAGAGGAAATTAAAATTCTGAGTGGATGACCTATTGAGGTAAAGGTTCATTCGTAGGACATGTTTGAGTAGGATGCATATGTAGTGTTCGTTGCTAAGGCGAATGGTTCTTTGAGGTTGTATACTGATTACCCTGAGCTGAATGAGATGATGAACAAGTATCCACTCCCACTTATTGATGGCTTGTTTGATCATCTATATGGCGTAAAGTTGTTCTCTTAGTTAGACCTTGTGATGTGGTTTCATCAACTAAGAATATCTAGAGAGAGTGCACCGAACATAGCATTTCCTACGCTACTTTGATTTTTGATTGGTTGGTTATGTTGTTCGGGCTAACCAACACGTTGGCATAATTTGTTGATCTCATGAACCGTTTTTCAAGGAATCACTTAAGTAGGTTCATACTTATGCTTGTGGATGATACTTCCATCTACCAATGGATGAAGCATGAGACATGTTTGATGATTGTGTTGAAGGTGTTGAGAAAATACCGACTGATGATGAAGTCTTCGAAGTATCATTTCTGGAAAAGGGACGTGAGATACTTGGGTTACGTTGTTTTGGAGCATGACATTGCTATGGATCCTACGAGTTATGATAGGCCAAGATTTGAATAGACCCAAGAGTGCTATAGAGTAGAAGTTTCCTTGGGTTGGCAAGATGTTATATACGCTTTACCAAGGACTTCTCAAAGGTAGCAACATCGTTAATCGATTTGACAAGGGAGTATCAAATTTTTATTTGCGTTGCGAGGTACAAACACGCATTAGTGAATCAGATAGAGGGGTTGACGAGTGCACTGATGCTACTCATTTCATGTGGAAATGAGGAGGTTATAGTGCACTTACGCTTGTGGTACTTGACCAGATGCAGTATTGATACAAAAAGGTAAAGTTGTCGCATATGCTAGTCGACAACCGAAACTCCATGAGAAGAAGTATCCGACACTTGATTTGGAGTTGGCTAGTATAATATTTGCTTTGGTGATTTGGAGACACTATCTATTAGGAGAGATTCAGGTTGTTCATTGATCATACAACAATAAAGTGCATCTTCTTTGTGAAGGATCTTAACCATCGCCTGTAGCAGTGATAGAATTCTTGGCATTTGCTATGCGCCCGTAAGGGAAATGCATTCATCGATGCTTTGAGCGGAAGACATACCAGTTTGGGAGCAATATTCCAAGAGTGGACATTGCTTGAGTTTATTGCTGGTTATGACTTCAAAAGTCGTTGTGAGCTATGACAAAGATGATGGTTAGTTTGACTATTAGACCAACTTGGATTTAGCGGATCGATATTTATCAGAGGTGTGAAGCTATACTAATGATGATCATAGCTAAATTAAAGGAATGAGTAGTATTTGTAGAGGTGTTGCAATGCGGACTCAACCAAGACGGTTAGCTCCTTAAGGATTTGTTCCAATGTCGATTGGTTGAGAGATGAGGCACCACAAGAGTGCTCTCATTCGAGATTGACTATATGTCCTAATGATAATAGAATGCACTGTGATATGAGATGGACATTTTATTGAAAAGAGGTGAAGAAGGATGTCGAACATTCATTTCGAGAAGAATGAATCTTCGGCTAGTAAATGCTGAACAGAAGAAGCCAAGTGGTTACTACAACCACTTGAGATTTTCAAATGGGAATGGGAATAGATTTTAATGGATTTATTGATGGAATGTAGAGGACTATAGAACATTATAGCATTTGAGCCGCAGTCAATAGATTAACGAAAAATGCTAGATTTATATTGATTAAGTCCAGTAGAATGACATTCAAATTAGTTGAGTTATATGTGGAATGGATATTGTGTTTCCTCGATGTGTCAATAAGCATTGTAAGTGGCTGAAACCCATTGTCCACTAGTGGGTTTTGGGAGCACTTACAAGAGATGTTAGGACATTGGGTACCGAATCAACTAGATGATATCAAGACTTAACCAGCTTCGAGACCTCGTAGGCCTATTCGTACCAATAGACGTGATACGAAATAGGTTAGAAGGAAGGTGATGGAGTAGTAAAGGTTCGGTGGAGTGAAAGCGAAGGCATATCATATAGGAGACTGATAAGAGCATGAGCACTGCTTATCCAGAGCTCTTCACTTGGTGAGATTTCATTTTTCATCAGCTTTCATATTGGATTACAATTTTGTTTTCTTATACTAGGTAGTTCAGTATCCTGCATGCTAGGATAGGCATGGGTGTTATTTTTTTATATTTGATCTTATATATGCATGTTTGATGTTTCATTGTCGGAATTTGATACGATTACTTACGCTTATATGGTTATTAGTTATAGTTTGACATAGCACACTTATTTGAGATGATTTCCATATATATATATATATATATATATATATATATATATATATATATATGATCTAGTATACTTAAATAGACGATGATGTTACAGTTGTGTTTAATCCTCTTTATTGAGTATATATTTTGGTACATAGAAGCAAATGTTGACTATTTGGATGGTTACTCATTTTTATTCGCATCTAGATGGTATCTCTTGTTATAAAATAAGTACATAACATTCGTAGTGCGGATTTGGGTATATATGTTTGGCCATCCTTGGAAACGAGATGCCTCATATATGAGATGTATATATATCTATGGTTTATTAGGATTTTTCCTAGACCTAGACACGTAAAGAAGGTACTGTCAAAATTTTCCTTACATAATTCAAAATTGATAGAAAAGTCAAAGTATAGGATATTAGATGTTAATGATAGTTTAGAGAGTCGATAATGTATAATACTCAGTTGACTTGCCTTTCGATTAGTGAGTTTGTGCTTTTGTTTTCCATTTTCCGTTTCTTTTGAAATAAGTGTGTAACTTAGACATTAGATTTAGCCACATTGATTACAGATTTGATAGTGATTGTACTTAAGGGTGAGGATGATGGCTCCAAGCCGATTTCGAGTCTATTTCCTTAGTTGCGATCGCTTTCAGTGATCATTGTCGTAAGTTGATAAGTGACGATTTTCCTTGTGTCGTTGCTTATGCGAGGGCGTTAGGTTATGTTAATACCATTGAGATCGGATGCATGATGTGATCGTGCGATCGGATGCATCATGTGATCGTGCGAGTTTAAAACATATGATGGTTTGTTTGAGAAATTCAAATAAACTATGTATATATATAATATTATTTAAATAAGTACTCACCCAAACCCTCTCTTCTCTTTAGTTGTTACTGTTATATTTCCTGGTGTAAACCTAAATAATGGACCAACGCCCAAGATTATTATGTAAAAGCACCAGCCCTATTAAAATAGAGAAACTATAATAGAAAATCACACAAAAGTAAATGATACATAGAGATTTTTATAGTGGTTCGGCTGTTAACTAAACCTACATCCACTTTATAGCTTTGGTTATTGGTTTGGTCTTATTCGAATGAGATTACAAAGTGATTGGGGAATAATTTACCATAAGTACAAGTGTTAGACGGATTCTAAGTCATAGAATTGCCTAGAGGAACTGATTTGGTGACTATGGAGTAGAGAAAGAGTTGAAGAAATGGCAGAGCTTTCGCGTAGTGAAGGCAAAACCCTATCCCCTTTTCTTGATTGCTCTATAGTTATTACTTATAGAGGTAGTAGTCATATTAGATCAGAAGCCCATTTGTAGAGAAGTGTAGGGATTGGCCCAAGATAGTATAAAAAATATCATGACGACCCAAGTCATCAATTAGACTTGGTACCGAGTCAAGCCCTTGACTCGGGGCCGAGTTTAATGCTTAGCCGCAACTGGACTAAATCCTTTTGCTTTGAGTTCCTTGCTTCGTCTAGATATCCTCCATTTAATTTGGTAGGTTATTGACGAGTTTGATTATTATCTTCCACGACCTGGGTTATCCCATGGTTTAGATTGTCAAGTCTCGATTTCTTACGATTGGTTCTCTAGAACTTTACGAAACTTCCTGGACACGCATGGGAAGACTCGTGGATCACTTGCCATAAATATGAAGATGCCAAGATTTGGCACTTAAACTCGGTTCCTACTCAAAATCCTTAACTCGTCAAAATCCTTAACTCGTCAAAATCCTTAACTCGGTATCAACTCAAATCCTTGACTCTATACTAAGTTAAGGACTTAGTCTCATTTTCCGTGAAATTTCTTCTAGTTGTTTTCTAGATTCCTCTAAGTGTGCTTACTAAGATTGGAGCGATTTCATCTTCGTCTTGATGTTCTAACTTCCGGTTGAAATTGGCTTGGCTAAAAACCCAGTTAACACCTGGGCAAAAAGAAAATGGCCGCCACTTCCTAAATTCATTCAAAAAAATTTAAATTGAGAGTTTCAGGGCGAGTGAAGAGACGTCGTAGGGTGCATCGGCTTCCTAGAGAGGAGAAGCACCTTTAATACCGTTTTGGGTGTGTTCGGTGAAGGTCATGGAAAGGTACTCCAAACTAGGGTTTAGATTTTGCGATGATGTAATCGAAGATAGAGGAAAAGGAGACTGGCATTGGCTTAATGGAGGAGAGTCATACCCGAGGTGACATTTTGAGGATGTCTGATCCTCTATAAACAATGGCCGCATTGGTGTCATACATGGAGAGGTAGCAAGTCGTAACTCTCTAGGCACGATCTAGTTTCAAATCTTTGGGTCCTTGGCGATGAGTACATGAAGCGGAGCATGTTAGCAAAGATGACATGATGTTTCATTGAAAAATGAATAAGAAATTGGTGATGGAAGGAAGCAGCCATGGTGGGTTCTCTTGTGCACCTGTGCATGAATAGGGAACGTGGAGTTTGAGGAAGATGGATTAGCATAATTAAAGAAATTTGCAATGTAATTAGTTAATTAATTATCTTAATAATTATGATTCACCTTTAATTTATATCTTTTGCATACAAGGTCCATTTTGGACGCGGTTTCTTGCGTTGCAGTCAGGATGGAAAGCTCCATGACTTGGCCTTTGTTTGGTTAGCTTTTGTCAAGGTGAGTGGTATTGTCTCTCACCATTCTATGATTATTCAGTACGGTATTAAATAGACCTTTTCAGATGATTTCTAAGTTTAAAACATGATTTGTAATATATTTAAACCTACATATTATTTTATAAAAGAATTTAAAAGTGTTTTATAATGGTTTTAAATTAAATATCATATTTTTCCATTAATGCACTATTTTGACAATATTGATATATTTAGGCTATTTTGGTACTAATTCCATAATGGTTGCTTGGATGTATTGTATGTATGTTATTATAGATGTATGTAGGTTATTATAGATGATTGTATGTTTGTTGGTTGCATGTATGCTTGTTTGCTTAGTTTGGCTGAAAACATCGCTCATAGGAAATATAGTGTTAGGAAATATCCCAGAGGGTTGAGTTTCGGGAATACCGATCGATCTAAACAAAATTGATGATGGACTTGGATTTGTACTCCAGACTTTAGGATGGATGCCAGATGTTTTCGATTGGTTTGTACTTAAAGATTTTTGGTTAAGTACATGAACAAAGTGGTCCTTATTGACTACTCTGGAGTGGTTGGTATCTACCACCATTGATGAAGCCGATTTGGCCAATTTTTGAAGTGGATGATGGAGAGGCTTCGAGGAGCACGATGTGATGGTTAGTTCATTCGTTTGATGTTTGATTTCAATTTTATGGTTGTTCGACAAGTGGTTTTGGCAATGAAACAAAGGTGTGACGCTTCGACGTTATGACTTCACAATTTGATGATGACAGGATGGGAAGTGATGGCTTTGGTAATGGATAATTGTACTTTGAGACACAGAGTAGAAGACTATGAGTTGTATTGAGAGGACAGTCGGAGGTGGGCTATAGGATGTATGACTAGATTCTATGACTAATGATGGTTGTCGTGGGTAGTTCCCGACTGTAGAGACTTCATGATGGAAGTCGTAGAGATAGTTTCAGGATGTGCTCCACTAGAGACTATGTATGTAAAGGGATTATTGATACTCGAGATGATGGGGCACACTTGTATGATAGGGCATATGAGGATGTGATCAAGTTGACGTTAGGCCTAATTTGCCTGGACCCTAAGATCCGTTGACGTTAGGACCTAGATAAAGTTATGTACTATAGTCCATTGACGTGAGAGCATAGTGATGACGTGGTAGAGTTTATGGACATTAGAACCCATCAGTGTCTTGATGGATCGAGCATTCGGGGATGTTTGTAGTCCTTGATGATGAGGTGGAGTATGTAGTATCATGTATCTGATGCACTGAGTGAGTGATGTGAGGATGAATGATGGATGTTTCATTTCCTTTGGTTATTTATCAATATAGCGATGTCATATGATGTAGTTATCTTTGATATAGATACCCAAACACCCATTAGTACTTTGAAATATAGTACACCCAGGATGACTATGATAGAGTAGCATATATCATGTGTTATGTGCTAACTCTTTGGAGCAGGGACATGTCAGGTATGATTTCTCCATACCCTCTGTTCCATATAATATATCAACTTTTATTGTATTTTTAGATTATTTATCACTCACTCCAGACCGTTATCTGGCTCGAGGTTTTAGACTTTGCTTCTTATTATCTTGGTACTCTTAAATAAGTAGACTATAAAGCAAGTGTAAATGGTGCATGGAGTTCTACAGATAGACTAGTAGGAGGCGATGCTCTCTTATACTTTTATTTGAGCTTATTATTATTTATTCCGCTATGTGACACCGTGGAGCCTTGATGGTGTTTACTTACTATTATTAGAGATAGTTTATCAGTTAAGTTTTTTTACATTTATATAAACTCTATTACTATTTTATATAACTGTATGAGTATGTGTACTCTGTTCCATGGTTTATGTAGCTATTGTTGTCTCGCATGTTTCCTGTGAGGGGTTCTTCATGTTGTGATGCACTTGTCCTTCAAGTTTCATGTCAATTGGACTTGTAGATGTTGAGATATTGATCAAATATTTATGGTCACTATTATATTTTATCTGATGCGCTGTGAGATATACAGGTTATGTGATTGTATGATGTTTTCTTTCGCTTCTCTTCTATTCTCCTCTCTTCTTTTCTATTCCTCTTCTTTACTTCTTTTTCTTTCCCTTTACAATCATCCTACATCAGCCAGATGCTCCAGCAGCGCACTATTCAGTTATATGAGCATCAATGGTGTAAATCGGTCATTACAAAACCACTAGTCCAAAAGAAACTCTGGATAGGTCTCCCTCAAACTATCCTCCATCTCCTATGTACAATCCAGAGCATCCTTGCTCCACTGCACTTTAACTTACCTATCAAAGAAACATGCATATGCAAATACTCAATATCATTCACAATCACTAGTAAACAAGGCTCACAATTTTCCTAGGTTCACAAACCCTTTCATCATCCAAGGACGATAAATAATTTACTAAGTGTACCTTAAGCTTAACAGCCTCAAGTTATTACTCAATCAACTATTCAAGCTACCTTAGAAAAATTCTAAGATTCATTCCCTAAACTCTCCATATGCCACAAACATATCATACAAATGTACTAAAGCCCGTACGATGTACATGAAACATCCGTATGCAATATCTAATCCAGTCACTTGCTCGATCACATGAATTTCACTTCCTGACTAGTATAAATCACTTGATCTCTTTAATGTGAACTCCGATCAGGTTCCTTGATTTAAAAAAGACTTTCATTCTCCATATATAGCCATATACTATGATAGAAAATCTCGGGAACATATTAATAATTTATATCAAGTGTTCATCGTCAAGAATCAAGTGAAAAATCCTTGTTTGCACGGTGCAAATAACCTAAAAATCATGCACTTGAATCCTAGATCAAGTATAGTTATGTGAATAAAACGACCTATGTATAATTATACATACTAACGTATTGGTTTCTTAACTATACCAATTTCCTTTTTATCCCATTCATTTTCACAAATAGTATTCCATTCAATACTAAAATCATTTTTGAATCATTTCATAAAAACGTAACTTTATGTTCATAATCATTTTATAAATTTAGTTCAACTTGTATAATACCCTACTACCTCCTAAAAGTATATATAAAACATCAAATTTGTTTTACTTAACAAGTACATCCTACAAATTTAAAAATTATTTTGACTTGCTAATTTTTCAATACAAGAGTTCCAAAAACTCAATTTTTATATTTTGACACAATGACTTAGCTTTAAGTTTATTTTATAACTGTTCGGAAGTCCCTGATTGTCCAAAATTTCTGAAAGTATCATTTCATTTTAACAAATAAAAATACCAAACAATATATCATAACATAATGCATACACCATCATGTCCTAATGCATATGATACATGTATCTATAAAAAAACTTAACAAAATTTTACTTATTTAATAGACATACTCACTACTAAGAGAAAACACTAAATTGTTTCACATTTATTCGGGTTATACCCCTACCACTTGGGTACCTACATAACATACATACAAATCTTTTCCATATAAAAAGCTTGTTTCAATTTTTTTATCAAACCACTCTATATTTTTCAAATTTCTTTAAGAAAACCTTTGAACTAAATACTATGTTTCATTTCAATTCATTTGAAATAATAATAAATACTTTTATATCAAATCATATATTTGAGATTAAATCAAAATCTATTTTACATAAAATAACTCTATTGCAAACTATTATGGTAGCGTCCTCTGCTTTGAAACCAAAAAAATAAACACCGATGATGCTGTAGTCATCACCGGGATTATTTTCAAGTGATAGAAGTGAGTTCAGTACACTCAATCATACTTTTGGGACTTAACCAAAAATCATTCTCAAAGTGGTATCAAATACTTCATATAATAGTACTAAATATCATGATCTCAATTTCATGCACCAATTTCCTAAATATATACTCTAAAATATATAGGAAATATACATATAGATCGAGTAACCTAAAAGTGATACTATGGAAATAGGTCCTAACAAGTCGTGCCATATATTCCCTTACTAAAAAGGGCAATGTCCATGAGAAGTGTTTACCAACCGTACACATCTCTTGCCTGATTTTAGTCACCTTCGAGACACTCAAATTGGACAAAATAAAAATACTTTATTCGCGAATTAATTTGTCGATTTAGAGAGCAACCTCGAATTAAAACGAATCTAAAACTCTTTTCAAATATTAGTATTCACAAATAATTTCAAATAATTCCACTATTATTTTCCAAAATCTTAGAATCAAATTTTAAAAGACACCAGTATTTAAGTTCTCAACGTATCGATTTAAATCCTCTTTAGTTATAAACACAATTTATAAACCGTACTATATAATATCTTTTATTTCCAAAACTTTCTATATTTTCTTTAGATTGTATTAAATAGCTTATACTAAATTTAAATTTTAACCCAACATTATCATCGAATGTCTTATAGTTAAATTGTGAAATTCAATTCATAAGGTGTCCATTTCAATGCATCTACAAATACTACCTAGCCAACCCATGCGATAAAAAGGTAAACTACTCACAAACTAATGGAGTACAAACAACAATTAGCAAACAATAATCAATGCTCCCAAACTAGACGAGCATGACTAAACACCATTAAGGTTATGGGAAACAAAACTATGAGATGCACTAGTGTCAAACAAAACATGAATAGGAAAGCCATAAATGGATGATATACCCTTATGAATCTGCTTCCCCTTCGTAGCTACAGAAGTGGAAAATTTTGAAGTAATAGCGAAAGCCCTAGGCTACTGCCCCTTCCGAAGCATCGGACAATCCCTAATAATGTTACTCGGCAGATGGCAGTTATAGTAACCCCCTATTGAAAACTAAGCTTTGGCTCCCTACATCTCTAGCTTTGGTACCTTAGCAATCATTGCCTTAACTAATGGCGCTTTCACCACCTATCCTTCCCCAACTGACCTACGGTTTCTATAGAAATGCCACTTCTTCCCACACTTATGACAAGCAAAACTAGAAATATCCCTCGACGGTTGAAACTTTCGCTTACTGCCCCCTACAGATGAAGAAATAGACAGCTTCCGACCCAAACTCAAATCTCAAACCGCTGCCAACTAGACTAAGGAATGATCCCTAAATATAGTTTCCTTTCATAACCTATTACATAAAAAAAGCCAGGCCTGAACTTCGATGATAGTCTCGATGTCCTTGAACCTCTTCCTACCTAATATCTCAAAGTTGCAGCATAGCGAAGCAAAGTCTTTACGTAGTCAAACTTGCACCACTTCTTCTACTACATTTCCCCTAGCCTCAGTAGCCCTACTACTCATAATTCTTACTACCTAATCATAACAAAATAACCTTAGAACACTTAAGGATAGAGTTATTAGAAAAAGAGTTATTCAAAAGGAAAAGCTGAAAAAGGTGTGGGTTTAAGGAAAAATACAAATACGATCTCGCATATATAATACACTCAACTCATTCTAGGGTGTCACTTGCCTTATCTCTAATGAGCCATACCCAACCAAAGCCTGTTCACTCAACCTGGGATCTGATATAAAATGTAACGATCCGACTTTTCGATCCTCGAATGTCGATAATAAATCGTGTGTCACGCATCCAAGTGCCAAAAGGATGGATAGTTAGGGTAAAATAAGAAAAAAGAATAGAGCAAGAAAGAAAAGACAACTTTAGAATCTCACAGTGGAACAATAATATATAATATCCAAAAGACGGTACAAAGGGTAAATAGGAACATAGAACAATTTCAGAGTTACTAAACCTAAATATCATCATTAGCCTGGGTAGTCGTAACTTCATGTTTTTACAGTGCTAATACATACATAAATAATACAGTGCAATGGAACATGAAATAGATAGATAACAGAAGCCTCCAACTCATCTTCTAAACTCTGAAGCATCCAAAGTAAAACCTGCTTTACTCAGCCTATTCGAAAGATTACACGAGGAATTTAGGAAAAACAAAAACCATGTGTCAAACATAAGTCTAGTGTGAGAAAACCCAAAATATATGCATCTATATAATAGTAAATTTTGAGATTATACGAATCATAGTAACGGTTTACTTCTTAAAAGCAACCAACAATTCATTGTTTTAATATAGTGATATAATATATAATGTCTAGGGTGTAGATATAAATCAAAAAATAGTTATGTTGTTTGCATCTCACAACACAATAATATTAGAAGTACATCTAAAACCGCTAAGGTAGTTCGCAAATGGATTTTCCACAAAGATCTCTCTGATCAAGTCAGATTCAATCTCCATGCACAAGAATCAGAAACTACCTTCCGAGCATCATATATCTCTAGATAAAATATAATATAAGGTAAACATAGCTAGCCCATGCTCGAGCATAGTATGAACCACGTGGAACCAAGTATCGACAACTCCTGCTAGCAACATCAATCAGAATACTTTAGATATGGAGTTAATATACCCAACTGTGAGTAACCTAAACCCCCAGACTATGCATCATGCTCTATTTTAGCCATTTTCGATGTCGAGGTCATGTTCGGCATCTCTCATACGAGTCATCATCTCTCGAACAGAACACGAATCACCCTATTAATTCCTATATAGCATGTTTGACAAATGATAATGCTGACCTCTCCCTTGGACTTAACCTCGGGATAGTCAGTTCAACTCTATAGCACAAATCTACAATGTTAACGTCGACATTTTCCTTGGACTTAACCTTATGATAGACAGTTAAGCTCTATAATATTCCACTTTACAGCCGCTTCCAAAACATAGACTCGAACATTAGTTTTGATGTGTTATTCAGTAAGTTAAACACTTATTGATCCCAGACTCTCCAAAACCAACCGATGATTTTTCGATTAACTCATTTTCGGTTCTTTTAGAAGTAAGCAAACTATTTAAAGAGGAGTCCTCCTTAGTGGATCTTATACATATAAGTTCTTCAAGTTAGAGAAGTTTCATATCAATGCTTCTTCTTGGGGGATCTCAAAACGTATGAAGTTGTAAAGCTTTTAGATACTTTCTAATTTATTTGGTCAAGTTCAATAGTCGACTAATCGACTATCATTTTCTAGAATCGATTTCTTATAAAAATCATGATTCGATACTTAATATGTTTCCAATCTTTTAATCTTAACTATTTCTTAATCAAATGTAGGGGTGGGCGCGGGTTCGTTTGGTGCGGTTTGAAGTCCAAACTGCTTCCGCACCGCATTAAATGGTTAATCAAAAATACAAGCCATTATACTAATCTTTTAAACGGTTCAGTTTCAGTTCGGTTTGAATGTACCACAGTTCAGTTTCGGTCCAGTCTGGGTTGAACCCATATTAAATATGAAATAAGAGAATTACTTCCATTAACAATCAATTTATGAAGGTAACCGTGTGAAATTTTTACACTTAAAGGTTAAAACACACAATGTTATACTGAAATGAAAGATTAGTTCTTATATGAATATTTCAATTTGATATTTAGCTACAAGGGAATTTTTTTTGGTAGATTAACCAAACATCAACATTAATCAAAGCATAATCATCAAAGAAAATGACTAGAATAAGATTATAATTAGCATTTATCTAAAAAAATGAGATGAAAAATAGTATATCAAATCTATAACTTCTTCCTTTATGACAGTAAATATTATTAATATAATAACATACGCTAAAAATTGAATATACATTGTTGGAATTTAAAATAAGATAGAAGTTGCTTATATTTTTATCATTAGATTACTAATGTAAATATTCGGTCTGGTTTGATATGGTTGGTTCAATCGTCCAAACCGCAACCGAACCATATCGATGCGGGTCGGTTAGGTTTGGGGTATTTGCTTCGGTTAGAATATTCGGCGCGAATTTGCATATCATTTTTGTGATTCGATGCGGGCGGTTTCCATGTAGCAGTATGGTTTATGCCCAACCCTAATCAAAAGTGAAGATGGTAGGTTAGATAACAATTACTTCTAAACCCTACTCGAACAACATTCTTAACTCTCGCAAATAGATAAGCCCACTTTGTCGGCTTTTAGTGTTAAGTATGGTATTAATGAATTTTCATAAACAAATAAGTAATCAACACGATTAGCACTATTTCAACCTTCTTGTCTTAACTATTCCTCGATCAAGTGTGAAGTCGATAGCTTAGAGATTAATTGCTTTTAAACCCTACTCAAACAACATTCTTAATTCTTACACATAGAAAAGCCTACTTTGTCGGCGTTATTGTTAAGCATAGTTAATTAATTTTCATAAGTTTAAACAAACGACATGCTTAAGCCACTAAGCACTCTTAAACCACTTTGTAAAACATTTGTTTATAGTCTAAAATCCCTTTACAAAATGAAGTAGATATATACAAATATATGTATATATGTATGGGTATATATATGTATATGTGTGTATGTATGTACGTATGCTAATTTATTTATAAGATAAGGTTTATTTATATGATAATATATTCAATAAAATAATTTAAAAAGATATTATATAAGATAAGCTTTCATTACTTTAATAAAATAATAAAATAATTTTATAAAAAATACATATACTTTAAATATACTTTATTACTTAAAAATAACCAGTTTATAATTTATTTGAAACTTGAAAACATGTTTTCCTTTATATAAAAATAAATCACTTACTTTAATAATTCATAATAAATTATTAAAAATTCATAAAAATTCCAAACCACTTTTAAATGCTTTAACATATTTTACAAAAGAGTTGTAAAAATATTGAAGTAAAATACTTAAGTTTAAAGTTATTTCAAAGCAATTTAAACTCTCATGTAGTAAAGATAACATTTCCATAATGCTGTAAAAAGTGGTACAGAGGCAAAAACGGGGTTTATAAAGTGCTGTGATTGATTGTTACAAAAGGCTATGAACTGGGCCTATTTCGATATCTTAAATGTTTGAATGATTTTTGATATGCAAAAAAAAAAAACACCCAACCATTTTATAGTACTAGTATACAAATAGTACTTCATAATTTGGCGAGAAACCTATGAGGATCTCACTACAAAAATTCATAGAAAATGTAGAACACAAAGTATTTTCATAGTGCGTTCATAACGACTATCACTATAAAACCACTTCCAAACTCAAGTCCAATTCAACATATGTTCAACCACAACCTATATGCTTTATTTTAAGGCTACGAAACAACTCATACAAGGCCATCCAAGTCCATGCATATGGACTACATGTGCCATTTTATTTCAAAGCAAGAAACAAAACCAAATACAACAATATAAACTCAAACACAAGCATATATACACAATATTTTATTTCAAATGGTGAGTTATCTCACCCTTAACCAAACAAACAAGTAACTCCAAGCTTCCACTTCCTATCTCAAACTTGCATACACCAACTTCCTACCTTCAACCTTGCTTTGCACTTGCCTAGGCTTAAAAGCCTATATATTGCTCATGGCCTATGAAGGTTTGAGGAGTTGTACTTTAATTTTTCTACTATGAAGATTTGAGGAGTTGTACTTTAATTCTTCTACTTCCAAATTGCTAGATGGTGGTGTTATGTTCTAAGGTCCTTGGCCAAATTTGGGGTGATTTGTATTTAGGAATTTTATGAAGAGAAGGGATAAACTATTTTAACTTTGTAAATTTGTAAAAGAGATTTCAAGGATTATGCACACACTTATACAGGCATCAAGTGGTATTGCATAATTTTTTTCCCTCCCATTTTTGGCCAAGAAGGCTCATCCCCCATGTACCTTCACGATGGCAACTTTTCACCTCAAAAGAAAAAAAAAATGTCTCCTCCTTCTTAGCCAATTACGATACTACCCCCTTATCTTCTAGAAAGCTTTTAGATGACTCTTTAAATTGTTTTGGCATGATATATTTTATTTCTCATTAATGATTTCAGAAGTGTTTTAGTGTATAAAGAAATTTTTTGAACAACTTATATCGAATAAAATTCCGTTTATCGATAAATCGATTTTCGGTCACATTATCAATATTTCTTTGAAGAATTTATGTTTGTAAACTAATTTCAAAAGCACATTTCTTATCATCATTCACTACTTAAAAGATGGTTAATAAGATTATCAACTCACATTTATAACACTTGATTGTATTTTAAAAAATTACGATATTCAAAGATGAAGTGTTCAAAATTACGGGTTGATACATAGATTTAAAATTTTAATATATATATATATATATATATATATATATATATATATATCTGTGTGTGTGTTTAATTTTGATTTTATATATAAAAACATTTCTATGTATATGTGATATAAACATACTATCGTATAATTATAAACTAAACATATGTATGTGTATGTATATTTATGTATGTATGTAAATAATAATCATCCAAAATAGTTAACAAAATAAATTTCAAATTTATTTCTTTTACTAAGTGAACATCAAAATATCATGATTGAAAATAAAAATCAAAACATCATTTTTAGATAGACATGAATATACATGTTTAATTATTTCCATAATAAATTTATAATATAATTCAATATTGGATGAAATACATTTAAAAATGATTGATTCACGTATATATAAGACCAAAATAAAAGGATCAAATTTTATAGTTTTTTGTTTGAATTTTATTCAAAAACAACATACGTAATAAATCAAATTCCAATAATTTACAATGACACTTTAAATATATGTTACATACACATATTAGGGTCAGATATGAGCATGAATGACTAATTTTTTTTAATAAGAATTGAGCTTTGCTGATCTACCCTTCTTGACAACTTGATTTGCGAATCGACTTTTATATTCCTTGAATCACCACCCGACCTTGCTAGAATCTAATGAACCACCATTATTTTATTTTAGGTGAAAATTTTGGTAATGAGAGGATAGAGGAGGTCATGGATGATTGAGAAGGAAGAAAGCAAATTCAAAATGAATACTAGAAAGAAAATGAATGTGATGATATGTATTAATGAGAGAATAAAAATCCTTTCTTTTTCTCTCTTTAAAATTCCCACTTTTAGTTCTCAACTAATTTCAGTCAAATCTAATCTATATCTTTGCCTCTCTCTCTCTTTAGTAAGAAATACTTCGTTTCGTCACGTTGATAATTACTTCCAAAAATTTATTAAGCAGTTAACTGTATTTAAAGTCGTTTAAACATATACCGATATAATATATCGATACACGCATATATAACTTTTATATATACATCAAAATAATTATTAACAACACTAAAACATTAAATAAAATAATAGTAATATTTCTTAGATATTAATTAATTTATAATAATTTATAAATTAATTAAATCGTGTGGTTTTTGGAGAATTCACAAATACGGTTGCATGACTCGAGATGTAAATTCAGTCAATAATTAAAATATTAACGTTCATACGTCATCTTAGCTGGTGGTGTGGCAGTTTGGCTGAATTCATCACTTACAAACCTTTTTAGTAAATCACTGTTTATAATTGCATAAGCGATACCAAATTAGTAACGATTATTTACGCCGGTTCTCTTCGTCAACATTATATCACAATATGACTTATGGAATTTGGTTTTGATCAAAATCCAAATATCGACCACACTGAATTTGGTTAGTCAATAAAAAAGGTCCTTAGTTTGAACCAACTTTTATTATTGACTTACTACTCTGGTTAGAGATTTTGATTTCGAGTTACTATGGTTAACAATGATACTAATCTCATATGACTGAGGAGACGAATTATCTATTGGATAGTGTTTCATTTCCAATGCTTCAACCGAGACCTTACTATAGTTGTTCGATGGACGTCATACCATAATTTAACTATAATTAAATTGGAGTTACACTTGAACAGTATTCTCAATTCAAGAGAACTGTGTAATACTGTCACTTCTAAATTTCATGTTTGACCTTAATTGTTATTAACTAACAGGAAACTGTCAAATGAGTCATTCTATGGTTATCCAATAACTATCACTACATAACCCCTTAGTGCCCCCCACAACCTTGAATGATGCAGTTCCCTTGGAGATCCTTATGTGCTCTAGTCTTAATAGATGTATCGACATCCTTTTCCAAAACATCTTAGCTAGGAATCTTTAAAATAAAATGTTATTTTATATTATGGCTGATTACTCATGATTGCAACGATTCGCAAGTACAATCACATAACATTTTATTAAAGGATTTTCTTATTTATGTACTTTAAATTAAGCACTTAGCTGATCATATCATAACATAATAATGTATATAATATATATTAAACACCTTATTATGAACAAAACTTTTTATAGAGTTAGATATACATAAAAAATTACATAATCGTCTCTCTAAATCTCCTACTTGCACTTAAGATCAACTATGTAATCTCAATCCTATCCCTTTGATTAGTTTTCTCAAAATGATCTAGCTTGTCCTTTAGCAAACGGATGCTATATTGTCTTAATTATCCATTATGTTAATCAATTTTCTCTTATGCCGATAAATCGCATTTATTACGCGAAACCTTTCGGAGTATGTTTCTCAACATCTAGTGAGGTCTAGGTTCTTTAACGATCCTTATCATGATATTGTTTTCAAAAAACAAAGTCACAGGATTCTCTACATTTGTATTCACCCTTAGCTCAATTGTGGATTCGTGCATCTTACACACATACATATACATACATACATACATACATATAAAGCTACAACTTTTAGTATAGCATTATTCAAGCCAATGTGCTTCGCCTTTTATTTGAATCGGCCTTGGAACAATTCCAATTTAAAGTTCCTTAACTAGATTAAACATGAATTTAGGATTGCCATATTATACTCAATATCACTCATGGAGTCTGGGTCTGAGTCTGAATACTTCTTCGTAACGAGTTCATTGTTTCCATAAAAAAATCTCTAGTATTTTGTAAGTACTTGAGAATGCTCTTAACTAACATATAGCGATATTAATTTGGATCTTATATTTTCTAAATGCACCAAGTACATAAGCGTACGATATAATATATTACATGTCATAATTCCATTTACCAATGCATAAGGAATCCGACTCATTAGCTCCATATTAAACATTTTAATATGGTGTCAATGCATATTGTATGGGACCATCCCAACATCCTTTATACTTATTATAAAAGATGTCATTTAAATCCAATGTCAGGAATAAACAAGCAAACTAGAATTATTTTATCACATGTACATCGTTTAATAATTATAAGCTTATTGTTTACTTGTAGTTTAAGAAACATTTAGTGCCTTTAACATTCTTTCGTACATATACAGCCTTCCTCTTCATTTTTAATGGTAAAACCAAACTATTTGAATTCTCTATTAAATACTTATTCAACACTAATGCTTATGGCACGCCATCGTTGTATCCTCTTTTGAATCTTATCCAAAACATACCAATCTTATTATCACACTCACTGATTTTGAGACAATTTTGTCTTTAGGTGCAAATAGTCTCTTCTAAATCATTATTTAGAAGCTCTATTTCAACATCAAATCGCCAAGACATAAAATCAATTTGTACGATAATTGCATGTAAAATCTGAATGTTTTGAGCATGTTAACTAACAAAATTACATCACTAATTTCAACATTCGAAATTGATGAACTATTAACATTGCTTTATACAATTTGAACTAGATTGATCTTCTTGAAGGTACACTTATAGTTGATAGATCATATACCTTTGAACACAACTATCAAAATTGTATTTTGGCAGTGTGCTTGAAACATATTTCAGATTTAAAGCATCGTGCCATATGAGAAAGTCTATACTCTTTGTGGCCTATTGACAAATGAGGAAATTTTTATTACTAACAATTTTTTTTTCTCGACATTGATGAGAAATTCAATATTTCTTTTTGATGTACGAGAATTATTATTATTATTAGATATTCTAATGTGTCATGTGTCCGCTTTAGGCTTGGTTAATTTTATTTCATCCTATGTAACTAATTTCTATGTTCGTGTCTTCGGATTATATTCCGGTCCATTGTACATCACTAATTTCTAAAAGAAATTCCTTCAATCATGAAGGTGATATTTCATGAAACAACAATTGTTTCACCATAAAATTGTTTCTTGAAACAACTTATGTGGCATACCTGTCCTACCTGTTAGATTATCGGATCTTGAAGATTTGAACAAATTCGGACCTAGGTACCGAGATTGGTGCATGGAATCACCTATAAATAGCAAGCTCCCTATCACTTGGAGATGACTTTTACCTTTTGGACTTCTTCTTCTATCTTCTTCTTCCCCAAACCCTTGTAAATCCAAGATCATCCAAATGTAGTTGGATTTGAGTGATAATCTTTCTATTCCGGAGAGAAAACGTAAGATAATAAAATTAAAGTGGACGTAGGTCGGAGAATTTTTCAAACTACTATAAAAATCAATTTTTTTGTCTTTGTTTATTTTGATTGATTTACAATTTTGGTGATTTAATCCAATATTAGGGTGTTGTGCCATTTCCAACTAAACGTTCTTGGTGCTTTCACTAAGAATGAACTAGAATTAAAGACTTGAAACTTAGATCTGGAAAGCACCAAGTTCAAATCCATTTCATGAATATGGGGGTAGCCATGAGGTGTCCTCAATATCTGATTAAAGCAGTTACAAAACTAAGTCAACTAGAATATGGGGGCATCCAGAAGGTGTCTCGAGTTCAAATCCATCCATCTCCATGACCAGAGAGGAGATGAAAAGGATGATGAAGGAGATGCAAGATGGGATAATGGCCCAACATTAGGAAGTGACTAAGGGATTTTCATAAGGATCGATCAATAGAGAATAGCTAGGGCGGTTGGAACTTAGAACCAAAGGCTAAAAACTAATGCAGGAGCATCTAGGTTAGGACAGAGCAAACCAGAACTGAGACCCTATAATTGATTCACATCGGTAATCAGGTCGATACCAATAAGAATTTACAATGAGGCATAGTGGATCTGAACTTAGGGTGAGCTGGGATGCCAAGATCAGATGATTCTAGAGCCAAAAATGCATATCAAAATGCAAGTGCACTATAATAGAAATTAGAACCAGAAGCTCACCACAGAAATAGGGGGCAAAATGGAGCTATACATCAGAGACTTCTATTAAATAACAATGACCGAATAACTGAAACGATCAGGAGAATTGTGAGAGGAGGACATTCAGGCTTGAGTTTGGAGGACATGAACAGGGAGCCATTTACCTTAACATCTGGTATGCAAGGAATCCATCAGATTTCAAGCTACTGATGTTGGAACTATACAATGGAAGGACAAATCTGACTATTCATATGATGAGATACATCCAACATATGGAAGTATTGGATGCATCTAAAGAGGTAATCGGGTGATGTTTCTCGTTATACTTGATAGAGTTGGCTGCAATGTGGTTTAGACAGTTAGAGGATGGGTCCATAAGCATGTGGGCCGAATTGGTAAACAGATTCTTAAGACAGTTTAGAGTTCACATTTCTCAACTAAAGAATGTGATGATGCTTTCAAGCATGAAGAAAAAGGCCAGAGAGACCCAAAGGAGTTATCTGACTAGATTTAACACGACATCCATTAGTCCATAAGCTAGATCCATTAATAGATCTAATAGTGGCAATGTCTGGAGTTGCGAACAAAACCGACTTCAAAATTGCTTTGCAAAGGGATCCACCAATGGATTTTATGGAGTTCTACCATGAAGCTGAGATATACTTACGTCAGGAGGACGCTGAGGTTGAAAATGCTGAAGTTAATGTTATGGATGACGGAGGACCGTCCAAGGAAGGATATGGAAAAGACAAAGGAAAGCAGAAGGCCGACGATGGCTTCGATCGACCAAAGCGACAAAGGAGGGAACCGAGATTATCTTCCTACACTGATCTAACCAAATCCCTAAAGTGGATATTCCTAGATACTAGGGGCATATCCTATATCGAAGGCCAGCTAAGAGAGAACCCACGGATTGGGAGAACGGATTTGAAATTTTTTTCCTTTTTTATGAGTGGATGAGAATGAAACAAACGAATGCAAGCATCTACGAGATCTGGTAGAAGAGAAAGTTCGAAACAACTGATTGCAACAATATATAAGGAAATAAACCGCAGTTGTGTAGCAGGAACAACCACCATCTGCGACAAATTTAGTAGGATATGACCGTGGATCTGGATCGAGAATGATTATTCCATGATCGGATGGATATGAGTCGGGTTCAATTCCTTCATTTTTGCCTTTCTCTTTGAATAAATAAGACTATGTTATTCTCAGGACACATACGCATGTAGGAGACCTCGATTGGTCTTTAGCATGCACTGAGTTAGATGTTTAGAAGTAATCATTGATAGGATGAATGTTTAGGATGAATGTTTGTTGATTTGATTTGGATTTCATAAATGAATATTTGATTTTGAAAGTCATTTGAACATGATAAGTGATATATAAACTGACTGGATGTGGTTTTCCCCAAGAGTTAGGTCAATGAACATAAGTTACAATCCCCTTACCGGAGAGCGAGTAGATAAAGGAAAGTATGTATTTCACCAAAGAATGAGTGAATGCACTTGTTTGGACATTGGGTCCCCTAATTGGAGAGTGAATGGATTGGACTCAATATGAATATACGATCCGAAGAGATCAATCCCTAGATTGGACGTTTATAGTACGATCCAAAGAGATCAGACCTCAGATTGGAAGTTGATAGTATGATCCAGAGAGATCAGACCCTAGAATGGACGTAGATTGTGCGATCTGGAGAGATCCAAACTTGACCTTAGGGTTTGAACACCTTATGATTTGTTAATGATAGCTTATTAATTAATGGTTGACATTGCCTCGATTAGGTTGGGCTTACTTATGAAGGGATGCTAGGCGATACTATGCAGTTAAAGCACTTGTAGATTCTATAACGGTGGAGATGCAAAAAGTTATAGTGGGGATATAACGAGAAAATAATAGAAAATAGCGTAGGTACAAAATTATTCATTAGATATAAAACCAAATATTTAAAGTTAATTAATTCTCATTCTTACATCATTTAAGTAGGAAAAATAAATACTATTTAATCTTATATAACAAACCTTAGAATATCATGATTTATGCAGTCTAAATTTGGTGGCTACAATAGGTTTTTAAATCATATTAAGCACTTATGTCTTAAAATTAGGTCTTTACCCTAACTTTTTTGATTCGGTATAAATAAGAATTAGTCAAATCAACCATTTAATATTAATGTTGCTAAAGTAGATGCTAAAAAGCCTTGATTCAGTGGTTGTAGTGGAAAATAGTGGGGCTTAAAGAAGATCTACCGCTTAATAGCACTAAATTGAAAAAGCGTAACGGTCGAAGAGTGCTATGTACTATAGCAGAGATTTTGTGGGGCTTTAGTCAGGATTTAACTGCATAGTGCCGATAGATGATGATTTATAAGTAACATTCCAATTAGCGGTAATGCATCCCTACGGTTAACAATGCATTATTGCATGATATATATATATATATATATATATATATATATATATATATAATCAACCTAAGATAGATAAATCCTGGAAGATATAGACATTGATTTATAATAATGTAAATCCCAGGCAAACGCTGGACGACATTGAAATATGACACTTTAACCCTAGGCGAAGATGGGAAGACATTGAAATATGGCAACTTAATCCTATGCGAAAATGGGATGACTTTGGTAATGATATTTAATATGATAACTTGAATGAAAACAGAATGATTACGATTTATGACTAACCCTTAAGAAAGGACTACAATCCTTAGCTATTATGGTCTAGAACGACCTTTGATTTGCAGGTGGATCCAAAGAAACTAGATGATTCACCACAACTTGGACCGATGGATAGCCAGGGAACTCAACTACCAATGACTAATCACTCTTGGAACTTGTTCTTGAGCAAATCACACCTTACACACATAAGGCGTACTTCGAGGGGGCAAATGATATAGCCAAAATTTTCACAACTTTAGAATAGACTAAAACTAATGAAAAGACTACGAACTGATGAAGGATTAAGTCAAGAAGCTTGAAAGATGTCAAGATTGAAGAAATCAAAGATTTGGCCAAGTTTTTAGAAATGCAAATTAGGTTGGTACCGACATGATTCATATCAACACCGATATGATTTTCATCGACATGATTCATGCCAACATGATTAAAACTATCTAGAATGATGATATGAAGAAACTCAGGAAGTTTGACGAACTTTCGAATAATAAAATCATGTCGATTCTGATTTGGTTGGTACCGGCATGATTTTAAGACTTGGAGTGGCAAGAGATGATGAAAGGAGCATAAATATGAAGAGAAAATTGGCTTCAGATGCATAAATTAAGGTCAGCACCGACCTAATTTTCTTTCTGATTTTTGTGCGGCATGACCTGTTGTACCTACTAGATTATGGACCTTAAAATTTTGGACGAATTCAGACCCGAATAGCCAAGTTGGTGCATGGAATCACCTGAAAATAGCAAGCTACCTACAACTTGGAGAAGACTTTTCCCTTTTAGACTTCTTCTTTCCTAAGCCCTTGTAAATCCGAGATCTACTCAAATGCGATCGGATTTGAGTGGTAATCTTTGTATTCCAAAGAGAAAACATAAGATAATAAAATTAAAGTGGATGCATGCTAAATAATTTGCCGAACCACTATAAGAATATTTTTCTTATCTTTGTTTATTTCATATATTTATATTTTTGGTGCTTTCATCTTATATTGGGGTGTTGTGCCATTTTCCGGCTCAACTTCCAACAAAGTCTGATTACTCCCTATTTGTACATCATTATGTATCATAGGGAGGAGTTACTTTTTAAGATTGAATCTTATTCATTTTTAGTATATTTCGAAAAAATTTCCAATATAATACATATTCGACCAAATTGAATTCTTTTCTTTCCTTTTCTTGCAATGCTTTCTATTTCCATTTTATATTCTATGAACTTATCGTAGATACATTACGTGTATATCAAATACACATGTTCATTTCTTATGGTAATTCAATGGTGAATTTAACAAAGTATGTTGATCCATTTTGGTATCATTAGACCTTCAACAACAAATATATATATGATTCCATATCAAACGAGAATAATGAATATTGAACAAAAGATAGGAAAATTTTTGACTTAAAATATGATCTTTTAATCATTTATATTGGGAGTAATAAAAATATATTAGTATTTTCATATATCAATTTTTATGATATCAAGATCTAGCGAAGAATGGAGCATTAGTAATGCAAACCCTAAGAAATCCAATGTGAAAAATATTAATACCTTTTGTATAATCTCGTTTGGCAACGTCAAATGGAAGAACTGATATTAGTACTATATAATAAAATTAATAATTTTCTTAACTATAAACTAAATAGAAGCTACGAAAATTATAGGTTTTCAGTTGATATACATTTAGTGTTTAATGGAATGAATGAATATTAAAAAGAAGATAAGAAAAAAAATGACTTATAATACGAATAAATGAATATCAGTATATTGATCTTTATAAACTCCGGGCCCAACAAAGAATGGAATACAAACTGCCTATCATAATTACCTTAGGCAACCTACAATGCATGTACATGTAAAATTTAATATTAATATCATAAAATAGAATTAATAGCTTTCTCAATTAGATGCTAAACCGAATTCATAACATGATAGTCTCTAGTTGATATGAATTCAGTGTCAAATGAGAATGAATGAACACTAGATAGAACATTAAAAGAAAACTGAGTTAGAACATGGTTATTTTATCATTATTTAAAAAACTGATGCAACGATGATCTTTGTAATATTAGGACCCAATAAAGAAGGGAATACTAGCAGTATACACCCTAATAAACAACATAATGGCATCAACAGTGATGGCCTCGACCATCATAGTACTTGCTTGCAGTTCTATTGAATAATACACCACTAGAATAAAACAAAACCATCATCGGGAACACGATGGAAGTGTTTCAATCCATGAACTTGTTCTCAATCCTTATATGCTTTCTTCTTGCTTTTCTACTACAGTGGGTGAGGTACAACATCCATACGAACATGCTTATAAATATGCCTTCAACGGGGAATATAAATAGGGCAGTTGCGGTGAACTATGTGACTAGGGTATTGAATAGAAGGGGCATGTTTTGATCTATAGGGTTGAAGACTTACTATTTCTCTTTTCCTTTATTTTAATGGGATTTTGGTCCTTTTCCTATGATCTCTTGTTGTTCTATTTTGGCGGTTGTGCTGTTTTTCCTTGCTATGGATTATGATTCTTCTCCGGGGTTAGATTTTGTTTTGAATGATGATGAAGGACATTAAATTGTTAGTTTTTGTAAGTTAAATGCACGTATTGATATGGATGTTTGATGTCGAACAAGTACTAAACCTAACGTGAATATGATGATTACATCATATCTTTCTAAGTACATATATGAGAAATTGAACGTAGTTACTATGATGTGAATAGGAAACACTTTAATGCATGCTCTTCTGCTTCTTCTGCTTTTGGCTTCTTCATTTTTTTTAAATAGCTATTTATCTCAAGGAGTAAATAAATGGAAAATTCGGTATATCAATACATTCCAAATGTCATCTCCAATTGATGTAGAATCTGAAATTTCCTCCACTGAATTGGGGTGAATACGCCTAAACACTTCTTGTGGTACTTATTCAGTAGATGCTTGAGTTTAGGAAATACTAAACAAGCATCTAACTTTGGACAATTATTGAATAAGCATCGAATACTTGTGCATATTCAATAAGCATTCGACCTTGGATGCTTATTTAATTAATTTCTTCATCATTTTTCCACATTTCCTTTTCGTTAAAATTTCTCGATTTTATTCAAGAATGCACTAAAAAACTACCGTAATCATGAAAGATTGGAAGATTAAGCATCCGTACTCAAACTGATGCCGATGTAGGACCGTTGTAAAAACACCAGAAGCTGGCACAATGCATCATGATTTGTGTTCTCCACAAATTACCATCTAGAGTTTGCCATAGGAATAATACCGCTCTTTGAACATAGTAGGTATTTTTTGCGTTGTTATTGTAAGATGTTATTATATTAGTAAGATACTATATTGTATCTGATAGATTATGGGTATGCTCTATGGGAAATTATGCAATTGTTATGTATATCGAACTCAATAACCAATCTTGTTCTGTCTATGGTTAGGTTTGGTAATCTAGTACTCAGCCTTACCTGGCTACTGGCCTAGCCCAAAAGGATGAGGTAAACCTAAAGTTTATCCCCAATACAAAGGACCAAACCGATTTGGGCCTTGGGCTAAATTTCAGAAACATTTTGAAATTAAAATAAAAAATTTACATTTAAAAGTTAAATTTAAAATAAGAAAAATATTATTAATGTTATATTATAGATTTTCAAAATTTTTTGAAAATTAAAATAAATGTTTTAAATTTAAAAGTTAAATTTAAAATAAAACACATATTATAATATAATTTTTCAAAATGTTTGAAAACTTTATAAAATTAATTCTGAAATTTTTTTTAAAACTCCACTCCGAAGACTATAGCCCAACCCAGCTACTCCGATCAGAGCCAGGAATGAGAGGTTAGCTAGCCCCGCAGGAAGCATTCTTTTTCCAACCGTGTTTTAGTTGGATTTAATAGGTAACACAACTTCCCGCCTTGAGGGAGTAGGGCAGATGGGTATCGAACTCGTGACCTCATTAACATGTTGCAAGTGTCTCTACCACTGCACCACTATTGCGGACTAATTTTAAAACTATTATTTATTAATAAGATTAAGAATATAAATGAATTAAATAAATAAATAAATTTAATATATATATATATATATGCATGTATAATGTATAATATATATAGTGATATATGTTATGTTGTCTTGAATTGTTTAAGGCAAATGTATATACATGTGTGTATAAAAGCATTTTCGAAATTAATAAAATTTAATTAAAATTATTTAGTCAAATAAATTGATTAAAAGCTAATTGACAAATTAAAATACATATATAAGATATGTGTATTACTATTGTTATCAGGCCTTTTAACCCAACAAAAGTCAGTTAGAATGGATAAGTTGCACTTGGAAAATATTGAAGCAGATGATCCAAGAGAATAGCCAGAAGGCTCAAGGATGAGGTCGAACCAAGTCCAGAAACTAAACAAAGTTCATCGCTCACAAAAACAGAGGGAATTTTCCCTAAATCTAAGGTTCGGCGTCGAGCCATCAATGTTCGGTACCGACCCATAGTATCTTATGGGGGTGGTCCCATCTCCTCATCACATGCTAAAAAAGGTCCAAGGAACCCATTTCCAGGCTCCATTTATCGTTCGCATATTATACTCCATCGTTCTCCACAAGCAATTTAGATGAGCTACTTCTGCCTTCCATCGATCCATAAATTGGACTTCGAAACCTGTTAAGAATGACTCAAACAGTAGTGAAACCATAAAGTAAATGGTGCAGCGATCAATCACAAAAAGTCTAGAACACCAAATGATGAAGTTTTATGGGTCGGTACCGACCCATATCTGTGGTTCAGTACTGACCCATAGAGATTGCTGAGTTGGCCATGTCTTCTTCTTCAGCAACTGCTGGAAGATCATAGAGAATGTGGGCTTGGATGTGTTTAAGGCTTTCCCACTCATCTATGCCTATAAATAGACCATGAGAGGCTTCAATTAGAGGATCCTTTTTTACTTCCTAACAATTGTATTAATTTATTGTAATAGCTTATTGTTCGATAATGAACCATAAGATCATTAGTTGTATTTTCAGCAATAAAATGAAAGAATTGTTAAGTGGACATAGGCACACTCGGCCGAACCACTATAAATCATTTGTCAATTGTTTACTCCTCATTTTCATTTATAATTCATCAATTTATTTCTCTACTTATTCTATTGGGTATTTATGCCAATTTTGGCGCAAACATTTTTGTTGCTTTCAATGAGAACTGAACTCAGGCTTGTTGGATCCATCATCTACTATTGGATTGTCTAAGTCCGGGAGATGGATACAGTT
This sequence comes from Allium cepa, assembly GCA_030765085.1. NCBI lineage: Eukaryota > Viridiplantae > Streptophyta > Magnoliopsida > Asparagales > Amaryllidaceae > Allium > Allium cepa. The sequence continues at coordinate 853,323,728 of CM060940.1, read as the reverse complement.
CTTCGACTTTTTCAAGTTTCTGACTACTCGGATTTTTGGGAAATGTACCTAAGTGCTTTCGATCATGCCTGCTAGAAGAGATCGTTCTATTACCTCACACGCTTTAGACGATGTTAAGGAGATTTACCCTCGACTTGTTAAAGAGGTTGCACAGTCAACCGCTATGGATGTTTAAAAATCTGCTTATGTGGTTACTTGAGTTGAATTGAACCACATGATGAAATAAATGGAGGATAAGCTTCAAGAAAAAGGAAATGAATTAAATGCATAGATGAATCAGATTTCGGATTTATTGAATCAGTTAACCAGTTGTTGCAGGAGAAACATGAGGAACAAAACTCCTTCTAATTTATAGTTGGATAGTTCATCATCATCAAGGCGTAGACATAGGGATGGAAAACAAGAAATGCTAAGAAAGGATGCCAGGAAGTTGAAATATAGGCTGGATCGAAGCTATGGCCAAGGGATATGGGTCGGTATCGAACCATCAGAATCATTTGGTATCGAACCGTCTATTGTGAGCCATGGTGATCAACTCCTAGGAGACACGGCTGGTTTGACTTCTGGATGTGTTACAGATGTTCAGAATGTTGGAGGAGAGGTAAGTACTATAGATCCTCTAGGAAGAAGTTATCAAGCTGCTGAATGAGCGGTTCTTTGGGAGTCAGGAGAACCCATGTATTATGAAACAACCCTAGAGCGTTTGTCAGGCCAAACATTTGAGACGGATCATATTTACCATCGTTTAGTGGAACCGGTTAATCTAGATTTGAAAGAAATGGTCATGGGGCTTATTAGTGAAAGCTAGCATTGGACCAATGACGACTGGGGTTTCGCTTCCAACAGGAATCCATTTACAGAGAATATTTTACATGAAGAGCACCCACGAAGGTTTGTTATGTCGACGATCTCGGCATATGATGAAAAGACTAACCCAAGACAACATTTGATAAAGTATGGTTAGCATATGGACACTGCCAGAGCTAGTGATGCAGTTAAATGTCGATAATTTCCAATTTTTCTCAAAGGGGGTGGCAACGATGTGGTTTACCCGGTTACTGCCAAGATCCATATTGTCTTTTGATCAGTTGGTATGAAAATTCATAGAACAGTTCCGCATGCACATTACGCATCCAAAAGATGTTATGTCTCTTTCTAACCTCTTTCTATGGGGGGTCGTTAAAATATTTTTTACATTGATTCCATATAGCAACGACAGAAGTGAGTAATGCGCAGGAAGATATTGTTTTGACGGCATTAATTCGGTGTATCCATCCTGAAACTAATTTTGAAAAATGGCTGGACATTTTTTATAGAAAGGCTAATCAATTCTTGTGCTTGGAAGAGGTGCGCAGTTGACCCAAGAGGGTTGATGTTGGGCCTACATCTAAAATGATACAGAGCAATGTCGCCATAAAAAAATCCATAGGAAGTTCCAGAAATGTGGATGTGACCGTTGGAAACAAAAATGATAATCAGAAGCAGAGTAGTGATGAGCTAGAAATCATAAACCAGACAATAGGAATCACCCCTGGATTCCTAAGTTCGATAGCTACATCCCATTGAACAATTACATTGAGAATATTTATTTAGCCACTCAAGGGAAAGAGAACTATAGGAAATCGACTCCTAGAGAGTCGACCGAGAAAGAAAGAAAATCTAGAAAATTTTGCAGGTTCCATGAGACACATAATATAATACCAATGAGTGCCAACATTTGCGAGATGTAATTGAGGAATTAACCAGGAAGAAAAGGTTGCAGTAGTTCGTTTAAGTCCCGTAAGATGGCGGGCAAGGACCTTCTGACCCTCAGCAAGGGAAAAGCCAGGCCTATTGTTGGTGAGCCCAAGCGGCTTGAAAAACGTCTTGTTATTAATACAATCATTGATGGACCTCATCCAGCTGAGAAAAGTTAGGGTAAAATGGAGCCGTATGCTGGTGCTCTGAAGCATGCGGTGGGAGATAGTTGTTTTTCCATTGAAGATGGAACCCCGGTGAAATAACTTAAAAGTGTGATTGACGATATTGTCTTCCGTAATAGAGATTCAGATAGAGTGGAGGCTCTAACTAATGATCCACTTATTATTTCGACCATGATTGGCCCTGCCGTAGTAAACAAAGTTCCGATTGACTGTGAGAGTTCGGTCAACATTTTTTTAAAAGGCCTATGATAAGATGTTATGGAAGCAAAGGACTTAAAGTCGTGTAAATTTCAGATCCAAGGATTTAACGAGTCGGCTATTGAGCCAGTAGGTTGCGTGGATCTACCGATGGTTCTTGGAGAGGGCGATCACAAGAAAGTGTGAGTCGTACCTTTCATTGTGTTGGATATATTTTCTGTCTATAACGCTTTCTTAGGCCTTCCAACCTTTATAGAATTTAGAGGGCCATCATTTCTTGGTGTTTAACAATGAAGTTCCCTACCGAGAATGGTGTAGGGGTTGTTCAAGGGGAGCAAGGGCTTAGCTGCGAATGTTATGTCATTGATCTTAAGGAGGCGAAGCATAAACAAAAAGGAAAAGATGTAGAGGGAATACTCTATGTCAAGGCTCTGGATGCATAGAAACCACCGCCTGATCCCTATTTCGAGCAACATAGTTGGTTCCTTAAGGATATGGATCCAAGGAGAGAGCCAGAGGATGGAAGAGCTGCACCAACCGAGTTAACGATCAACATCCCAGCCAATCATATGATCCTACAAGGGTCGTGAAGATTGGATCGTAGCTTGGGACAAGGATTATGAAAGAATTGGTTGGTTTTCTCTGGGAGAACCTAGATGCGTTTGCCTGGATTCACTACAATATATGTGGAATATCGTCGGAGATAGCGAGCCATGCATTAACTGTTAATCCAAAATGCGTTCATGTGAAATAGAAATGTCGCAAACTGGGTCTAGAAAGATCTGTTGCACTCAAAGAAGAAGTGGAGAAGCTGAAAGATAACGGCTTCATTCACAATGCCCTATACCCGGAATAGGTATCAAATGATGTTTTGATGAAGAAATCAAATGGAAAATGGAGGACCTTTGTAGACTATCTGATCTAAATAAAGCATGTCCTAAGGATAGCTTCTGATTGATCAACTAGTGGATTCGACTGCTGGGCGCAAACTGATATCATTCATGGATGCGTACTTTGGATATAATCAAATTCCGGTGCATATACTAGACCAAAAGCACACTAGCTTTATAACAGATCTAGGGTTTTGCTGTTATCTTGTTATGCCCTTTGGATTGAAGAACGCTAGAGTGACTTACCAAAAGCTGGTAAACATGATGTTTAAGATCAAATCGGACGATCGATGGAGGTTTATGTGGATGATATGCTTATGAAGTCTCAATAATCATGAAACCACATTGATGATTTGGTTGAAATGTTCAGTGTTCTCTGAAAATACAGGATGAAGCTCAACCCTTTGAAATGCTCACTTGGAGTTGCATCAGGAAAGTTCCTAGGCTTCACTGTAAACTCCCATTGGATTAAAGCCAATCCAGAGAAGTTTAAGGCACTAAGGGACATGGAAGGCCTGAAGATGATGAAAGAGGTCTAGAGTTTGAATGGAAAATTTGCAACCTTAAGCCGATTCATCTCAGGAGACACAGATAAGTGCATTCCTTTTTTGACGTAATTAAGAAGGAAAAAAGTACACGGGAAAGGACTTTCGCTTGGACGTAGGTGTGTGCTGATGCATTCCAGGATATGGTGAATCACTTCGAAAGACCATATATTTTATCAAAGCCATTGGATGATGAGGATTTATTTATATATTTAGTAGTGTCAGTATATGCTTTGAGTGCCGCACTCATTCGAGAGGAATCCCAAATCCAACGACCGGTCTATTTCATCAACAAGCGATTGACGGGAGCTGAAAGAAATTATTCAAAGCTGGAAAAGCTTGCATATTGCTTGTTAATCACTTCAAGAAAGCTACATCACTATTTCCAGGCATATTCGATCAAAGTTCTTATCATCGGCCTTTGTGACAAGTCTTGCAACCCCTCTATACTTCTAGAAGGCTGTTGAAATGAAACATTGAATTGACCCAGTACGACATATCTTATCACCCTCGGAGATCAATTTGGGGTTAGGCTTCGGAAGATTTTATAGCTGAGTATACTGCGGGAGATGATGTCCTAAGGAGCAATGGTAAGCAGAACACTAGATGGAAAATGCACACAGATGGTGCATCTAACGAATGATGTTCTGGCGCCGTAGTGGTATTAGTCACTCCTAAGAAGCATCCAATTTGTTATGCCTTGAAACTCGATTTTCTCGCAAAAAATAATAAAGCAGAATATGAGGCCTTAATTGTAGGACTCAGGATTGCTAAAGAACTGGGGATTAGAACCATGCGCATTTTCTGTGAATCCCAATTGGTGATGTACCAAGTGTAGAAGAACTTTCAAGCGAAAGGAGGAAGGCTAGATCCTTATCTAAACAAAGCCCTTGAGCTGCTTTATGATATTGAGTACTACATGATAACGCATATTCCTAAAGAGGAAAGCGCAAAGGCTGATTCTCCAGCTAAATTGGCCAATTTGAGAGATGGGTAGCTCATGAGCCTCGTACCAGTGGAAGTATTATCAGCACCAGGCATCGACAAGATGGATGTCGATTGGATCTTGGAAACTAAACCTAAGAAGGAATCATGGATGACTCTAACAAAAAACTATCTATATAGAGGAATCCTGCCAGACAGAAAGAAAGAAACGCAACAGCTCCTTCATAAAGATGCCAGATTCATCATGCAAGAAGGAGTACTATATGGAAAAGGAATCTCAGTTCTCATGCTTCGATGTGTTGCCAACGACGAGGCCAAGCAATTCTTAAAGGAAGTTCATGAAGGGGCTGTGGTGACCATACCGGGGGAGGGGGGAGGCAAACCCTGATGGAAAAATTCCTTCATTACGGGTACTTCAGGCCAATAGTCAACCGAGATGCAGCTGATTATACAAGAGGGTGTGATAAATGCCTGAGGTTCGCTAAAACACCGAGAGCCAAAATTTTAACGTAAATGTGCATATTTTTACTTCCATATTAAATCTAATTTAATTAAACAAATAAGCATGTAGGGTATTTTAACATATTTAAACCTAAATTTAAATTATTTTCAAGTCATCATATATTCATCTTCATATAGGGGCAAAATAGTCATTTTTGTGTATGATTTAATTTGAGAAAATTTACTTGGACATTTTTATGTTATTTTGTAGGAAATTGAATTCAAATGGAAGTGGTCTTCATTGAAATATGCATGCACAAGAGTGAAGGAAAACAAATGAAGATGAAAATAAATCATTTCATGCAACACGGAGGACCACACCTACCCACTTACCATGATCTACAATTAGAAGCTAATGCATATGTTATTGAACATTAAAGTTGCATGCACACTTAATGGATGATTAATTAGAAGCTGATGACAACTTGGTGCCCACACTTCCTCAAGAGTATTTTGGGTAGTTCTCAAAAATATACATTAGGGCTTTAAAAATATATAATTACCCCTTATGTTTCATGTAATGAAGCTCTTAGCTCTTAGTTTCCTCTTTAGTTAGTCTAGAGTATGCACAAATTATAAATATAAACTCTCTTTCTCTCTTTCATGACTTCTTAGCCTTTTTCATTTATGTAATTTCATTTATGCAAATTGATTTCATGCTCTTCTAATTCTTGTTCTTTACTTTATGCAATTAGTGTAGTTTTATTTCTTGCAAGTATAGTACATTTATTTTCATGCAAATTAGTTAACTCTCTTTTTCCTTTTGTTTTTGTTCTATGTTGCAATTTACATTTAGTGACATGATAACAAGTATGAGAAACTAAACCCCTTCAATTTAGGGGTTATGAATCTCTCTTGATCGTGTAAATTCAACATAGTGATTTCATTTGATCTCTTTTTGCGCTTAATGAATATGTCTGATGTGGTTAAATTTTGCTGTTTAGCTTTGAATTTGACAGTCTATGTTGTTGACATCAAATATGTCATGCTTAAACAACCATAAACACAAATTACCTCATCATCTACATATGATTATGGTAATAAAGTGGATTTTAAAATCAAATTTTGATGGTCTATATTACATAATCAATAGTAAATAGATCATATTTAGAATATATTTTATTTTCAATTTCATTAACATTTTCATGAGAGTTAACAAGTGGTTTAGTGGATGTGTTAAACTTTGATGGTTTATGTTGAGCTAATTAATAGCATAAATACACCATATTTATGCTAAACACATCAACCAAAATCACTACTAACAAAAAAAAAGATCATAATTTCATTATTTTTATTTATGTGATCATGAGAAGGAAATTGCCTCTAAATTGCTTTCTACTCTCATATTTTTATCCACTTTTAGTTTTTGTTAGTTTTTAGAAATTTGTAGTTAACGCATCTCAAATTCTTGGTTTAATTGATTGAGTATAAATTTTAAAATCACTTTCAATTCTCTACGGACCGACACGTACTCGCTACGTACTAAAATTATACGTCGTGCGCTTGCGGTTATTTTTATTACAACTTTTCAGCGATTTTCTAAAACTATAGATAATTCTTCGATTTCAAAAAGTTTTTTACGCCATTGTCGAGGATTTGATTTGATTTTAGTTCTATTTTTCAAATTATTTTTATTTGATTTGATTATCTGTTAATTTGCATTTTAAAACAAAAATTGTTGTATGTTTGTGTGTGATTTTTGTTGTGTGATTTGATTTGCGTGCTTGTTTTGCATTTGCATTTCTATTTAAAATACACACGTACAGTTTCATTCCAAAAAGAAAAGAAAAAAATCCATTTCAAATTTTTTTTGTTACATTTTCAATTTACATTGCAATTCCTACCCTTCTCTACATCCAATTCACCTCTGTGCACTCACCATTCCCCTGCCATAACCACAACTTCCTCCGCTTTGCAAGCTACCCCTGAACAACTGAACCGCCATTCACCATCACTGTGCCAACTAACCAAAACTGCCATACTGCTCACTGCCTCACTGCCATTCACCATCACAGACACTTCATCATACCACACCTAACCATTTCCATAACCACCGTATTGCTGTGCATAGGCATCAACTTCTCACTTCATAACCCCAACATCAAAACTGCTCCATTCCACTAACATCCATAATACTGCACTTGTGCAACTGTGCATGTCATACTGGTCACCACCCCCATGCACAACAGTGCCTCCACACTGTAACTCAATACACCACCCCCTCTGCATCACACTGCATATTCAACAACAACATTCCTACAGTCATTCCTGCATTCAATAACCCACCATCATACAAATCCATTCGATACGGTAAATAACCCCATACTGTTCTCCACTTCTCATTTCTGCCAAACCCACATACCCACTTTTCCCCTTTGCCAGTCCACTGCATACTTCAACAATCATTACTTCATCATCATCTCATACATACATACCACTGTCCATCCATACACCCTCCAGCTATAACTTCAAACTGCCCCTGTCACCACTGCTCTCACTGACCATCACCACCTTCCTCCTGACATATAATTTCTTCACATACAGCAGTCTCCACCACTGACATATACATCAACAATCCACACTGACATATCACTATCGCCTGCAACATCAAAATACCCACACTTCAACTTGCCTTCATTTCACTGCTCCTCCCAATCAAAACTATCACAAACTCAGCAACCCTACATCAGTCCACATTTCAAACCGCCTTCATCGTCACAAGTTCACTACAACTTCATCAATGCATGCTCTTCCTACTTGAGTTTCTGGCACCACACCATCACCAGTCACTTATGTTCTATTGAACCCCTCATCATAACCAAACCAACCCACTTAAACTCACTACATTTCCTAAACCACACTTGCTGTCCACTGTCTCAACAAACTGTGTTACATACATTTTCACTGATACATGCACATATTGATTTCACCATTCTTGCATCACCACAGTGTCATACAACTCCTCCACCCAATAGTCCATCCCCTTCAATTCAACTGCACAATTGCATCACTAATCAAACGCCACAATCTCCCCACCGTCAGACCATCAACACTTCTGCTCCTCCCATCTGACCATCATTTCATCATCGCAACACCACCCAACTACCATAGTATTGCCATACTTAACTCCCCAGTCCTCACTGCACTTTTGCTTTACGATCTGCTACAACCGCTACAACTACCCACTTCATATACTGCCTATACTTCTAACCACTACCTACTACACCGTTACCCACTGTACAAATACCTGCCTCTACATACAAACAATCCATCAAACCATAGAACAATGCACTTCCTCCTAAACCAAACAACTGACCACCACCCACTTCTCACAAACCACTGCTGATACATACAGTGCACATCTGCACATATACACCACCATCATACATCACCTGAACCTCTGCATCTCCACCCCTCCGCAAACCCCTAACTACTTTGTAATTCAAACCAACAAACCCTCTGCTCGCCTGCCTGCATACCATTAGATTTCACTGCCAACCAACAAATACATCATTCACAACTATTACAAGCTCTCTTCTCTGTTTGTCTCTGTCACACACTCTTCTACCCCCTGACTAACACTACATACCTCAGCCACCACAACTTCTGCAACATTTCACCCTAACCATCCCTCTTGGCCATTCAAACCATCTAAATCAGACCAACAGCACTCACAAACTAAACTGCCTGCTGTTGCCTACATTTTGTTACCGCCTCATCTCCGACATCAACTTACAACACCCAGTTTACCCACTATTGTCTTCTCCATCACCGACTTCAACTACCCTACTGCCATTCACCATACGTACACAAATCCTACTGCTACCCGAAACCTCCTCAGCATCACGCTGCTATCATCAACTCCCACCAGACCTGCAACGATCACCAATTACCTAAAACCCACAAATACTCCTCCGAAGCACTTCCCTAACCAAAAATCATAACACCCAAATCTCGTCTAAATTATTCAACCATCCCACACCCTACTGCCATCCCTCTCCTTCTCTCTGCCACTTCACCTAAATCCGTAATCAAATCCATCACCAATTCCGCAAGTTTCAGTTCTAGGGTTTCGATTTATTTCGTGAATTTGATTTGTTTTCTGTGACAAAGAAGTGAATTTAAATTTCATTTAATGAAGTCGATTTTGTGTTTGGTCGTGAAATTTTATGAAGGGATGAGGTTTTAATCGGGCTGGGTGAAGATTCTTTTTTTGTTACATTTTGTTTATTTTTGCATTGTCGTTTCTTTTTTTAGTTCATTTTTCTTATTATCCTTTCATTTCTTAAAAAAAAATTGCTTTGTTTAGGGTTTTGTTTTCTTAAAAGAAAACAATTTATTCTCATTTTCATTTGGTACTTGAAAAAACAAAAAAACAAGTGTTTGCAATTGTTTTAGTTTCATTTATTTTGTTCTTCATTTGTTTTAGTTTATTCTTTGACATATATAAATAGAAACAAAAAACTTGTATAAATCATGTTTTTGTTTCAGGTTGCAAAAGCAGAAGGATTAGCGTGCAAGAAAAAAAATTACTTTGCTTGCTTGCTTATATGTATGAATAAATCGACGCATTTAAAATAAATTGCTAATAATTCTGCACACTCTGATATCGTGCTCTTGTCACTTTTTTATATTTGTTTTTCTATCATCGGTTGCTTGCTCTTTAAAAAAAATTCAAAAACAAAAACAAAAACAAATTCATTGTAGTTGTAATTTTAATACACGTTTAATTTCGATTTGCATTCATCTCATCTTATTTTTATTTTGTAAGGGCAACGTCTCAATTCACATAAGAGAGGGTATTCCATCGCCCCTTTCTTGACCCACAAATTGCATATCATTCTAGAATTTTGACTAGTAGTAACGGTTAGATTTCAGACTTAAGACGGTCACAAGCTCACCTAGGGCTTAATTGTATCTTCATAAGTTGTCTTTTTTGAATAATTTATCTTCTTGGTGTCTAGGCTACGGTAGAGCAATAATCAGTAATAATTATTACGGTGATTCGTAAATATTATATTGATTCTTTCTCTAAAGGTACTTAAACCTTCGGTTGCGTTGCTACGGTGATTCATGGTGTACCGGTAACTCCTGTCCTTTACTTGGCTAAGAAATATTTTGTTGGATTAAGACAAACTGTGATTATACAATTTTGAGATAACAGCTACTAAGGACGGAAAATTGTAATTAAGTCATTTGCGTTCGTTTAATTGCATTAGTTCATGCATATTTAAAAAAAATTCAAAATTCAAAACTAAACAAATTTAAAAAAATTTCCTAACTTCGTTTTTTTAAAAATCCTTTACTTTGAAATTTTTTAGCCAAAATCAAAAATCCAAAAAAAAAATAAAGTTGCTATTTTTAAAAAAAAAGTAAAATCCAAAAAAAGTATTAATAATCTTTTCAACAAAAAATTGAAAATCCAAAGAACAAAACAAAAATCAAATTTCTTTTGAAAAATAAATTCCCTTTGGTAAATATTTTTCCTTTATTAAAATAAGTTCTTAAAAATCTTCGAAATTTTGTTACTCACTAGAATTTTATAATAGTTGTGGAAATCAATATAATTTATATAGTTTCACATCATACTCTTATGGATATTTTAATAACAACTATTGTACAAACAATTCGAATTTTGAACCACAAAATTTTCAAAATGATGAACAACCCTCAAATGTTGAAAATAGTATTGAAACGATTTCGACTTTACTTAAACTCTCGACACAAAAAAATCAAATGATAAATGATTTGTGTAATTCATATTTGTGCAATTACTCAAGCCAATGATTTAAAGATAATCAAAATATGAATTCACTCCAAAATTCAAATGATTTTGATTATAACTCATGCCAATTCAATTTTGAACTCTAAAATCAATTTCAAAATTCAAAAGAAAATGGAAATAACTGTTTAAATGGTTTTGGCAATGGGAGTTAGTTCAATGATGGTGAAAACTTTTACTCCTAAAAATTTCAAATTGAAAATCCTCAAATTAATAATTATAAATTTGATTTTGTTGAGCAAGTGGAAGAAATTCACAAAGATCACATGGATTTGTTGTTCGAAACATATCTGAAATAACGTGAGAAATAAAATCAAATCCCAACGTGTGAAGAGTAGAGTGTGTTTGCGCCAAAATTGGTCACAAACCCCGATGAATGTGAAAGCACCAGTGTTGGAATATAAATCAACAATATCCAAACACAAATCACAGATCTAAGCAGCAAAGTAATAAATGCAAACAAGAACACACGATTTATAGTGGTTCGGCTATCTCCGGCCTACGTCCACTTCAAAGGTTTTTCCTTTTATTGATGTTCTTCGCTGATTACAACCGATTACAGCGGATTACAATGAATTATAGTTCTGAAATTCAAGTATAACGGTGGTTGTTGAGTGCAAAGTAGAGCCTTGGTGGAGTCTTGATGCTTCAGAGTCTTGATCTTGCCAAAGAGAATCCGGTCCTTTTTCTGAATGACCTGGGAGTCTATTTATAGGCGTAGGCTGTTGCTCTCTTGCTGAAAACTCGGGAGACCTCTTCTGGCACGTGAGGGGGCCCATACGTACGGTCTCGGGAAGTTTGGGCCCACTTTGGCATCGGTTCGAACTCCATTCGAACCGATCAAGAATTCATCCAATCGAGGTGAAATTTGGCGTGGACATTCGTCAACATGTTTGGAAGCATCTGTGAAAATTCCATGGCATTTGGATCAGCAGGTTGGGAGATATGGTGGATTCGAATTTGGGTTTACGGGATAGCTGTTTGGTAAGAACCCATGTGTTCGAACCGATGGCTTCGAATCCTTCATGGCACGCGACTTCGTGGTGACGTGGAGCGCCTTCTTCGGTTCGATCCAAGCTTTGCGCCGAGTTGAACGAGTCGAGTCCGAGTTCTTTGCCGTGTTTACTGGGTGGCTTCGTGCACTGGGTTCGAAGGTCGTCTTCGAATCGTTGGAAGGGTGTCCGTTCGAATCGATCCAAATGCGTCACCTTGGATCGATTCGAAGTTGACTTATCATGTTGGGTTCGAAGACAGCATGGGGCGAGGCGGCTTGGATGGTTTCGAAGTAAGGCTCAGTTCACGGGTTCGAAGTCGGGTCGTGGATGGATTCGGAGTGGAGTCGAGGCCGATGGAGTCGAAGGATGATGTCGGCTGATGGATTCGAACGCCACTTCTTCGCATGGATTCGAACTAGTTGGGTTCGAACACGATGGTTCGAAACTGATGGTTTCGAATATGATGGTTTCGAACATAATGGGTTCGAACCGAGCAATGTCAATTCCTCTTATCTTGAATCCATCATAACTTGAGCATACGACCTCGGATTGACCTGAAATTTGAGATGCAGACTTCTATGATCTTTCTTGTCGTGTCCTATCACTTGTGGCCCATTCCGGACTCGGACAAAATTCATCGATATCCATGGTTATCCTGCAATGCATGGCTGATATTCATGAATAGCAATTATTGATTTCCAGTAAATTTTGGATATCTCAACTTTGCCAAAAGTTGGGATAACATTTTGCCCCCCAAAACATGCCTTTTTGTAAAAGGTATGTTTTGAACGGTCTTAAATCAAGTGCAATGAATTCATGTTTCATCCATAGCTGTGGCATTATCAATCAAGTTTGTGGCTGTTCGAAGCCAAATCAATGTTCGTTCTTCCCGTAGGAGTTGAGAATGAAGTTTCGTAGTCTCTCTGGACTATTATTGGCTGCTCTGAATCCTTACTAAGTCCATTCCAGACTTAGTGATTGAATAGAAAGATCCTATTGCTCTCTGGCGTTGCCTTCTACCCCTTGCACTCTGGTCCCAGTTAGGACGTATAGCGATATCATGGTCGTTCGGGACCGACCATAGCCTCTCCGGGCTCTTGCTGGATCCCATCCTGTCACTCTCCGGTGAAGGGGAAACAGCGCTTAAGTGAGTTGATCCTGTCGCTCTCCGGCGAAGCAACTCACTTCTTGCACTCCGGTTCAGTGTATCTGAACATTAAGCGATGTCTTGGTCGTTCGAGACCGATCATAGCCTCTCCGGGCTCTTGCTGGATCCCATCCTGTCACTCTCCGGTGAAGGGGAAACAGCGCTTAAGTGAGTTGATCCTGTCGCTCTCCGGCGAAGCAACTCACTTCTTGCACTCCGGACCCCGTCTCCCCGGGTAGGGTCATAAAGCGATCATGTTTACGTTGAAATTTAATGTTCATCCTTTGACTCTCCGGTCAAAAGGTTTATTGCAAGAAGTTCTAATTTATTTATTAAAATTCGAGTTCTGGATGTTCAATCTCAAACATCAGAAAAAAGCTAAACATTGCCTCTCCGGGCATATCGGTTTATTTCCATCTCAGAGCATGCCTAGGGATCTCTCCGGTTCCCGTACATGTGTAAGTGGAGGAACCGTTTATTCTGAAAACAAACCTAAATAAAACTATTTGACCAACGTCCAAACCCTGGACTTGGCCCTTGCCATCTTTAATCAGTCGATGATGAGTCGTGATCCCGATCCAGGATCGTTCCTGTTAGGTGGAGGCGGTAGTCGTTCAGGTCTTGCTGCCATTGTCCGTTCTCTGACAAATTATGGCAGTCTACCACCCCTAGCATGTTCTTCCACCTCATCCTTTAGGTGGCGGCATTCATCTGTAGTGTGCCCATCCAGTTCATGGAATAGGCAGTATTTTCCAGTCCTGCGCTCCCGCTCGGTGGGATCCCTTATAGGTGGCTTTCGATAGGGGAGTTGCCCCCTGGTTTCAGTGTAGATTCTTTCTAGGCCTGCAGTCAGATCGGTGTACTGCCTGAATCTTGGTTCTCGGAATTTCTTCCGTTTATCAGGACCATCGTGTCTGTCATCTTGTTTCCTCTTTCCCTTGTCCGCTCCGGACTGTTCTCTGGAGGTTCCTACGCTTTGTGTGGTATTTACTTCACGACTCTCGGCTCGTGATTCTTCTAACCGAATGAATTTTTCAGCTTTATGAAAGAACTCTCCAAGATCTTGCGGTGGATCTTTAGTTAGAGAATCCTTAAATTTGGTGCCTTCCGCGACTCCTGCCACCGCCGCCATTAAAATCATTGATGGATCCGGGCGATCTACAGAAGTCACTGTCACATTGAATCTTAACAGAAAATCTTTTATGGACTCTCCGGTCCTTTGCTTGATTGAAGCTAAAGTCATCACACTCTTGGGTCGCGTCACATGGACCCTGAACTGTCTCATGAAGCAGTCAACAAGCTCGCTCCATGTTCCTATCGATCCAGTCTCCAGTTGTCTGAACCATAGTGCAGCTAAATCTGATAAATATAGAGGGAAGCATCGTGCCATCACTTCCTCGGATGCCCCCAGTACTTCCATGTGCCTGATATATCTGGTAATATGCATGGTCGGGTCTGATCTCCCGTCATAAGGTTCTAGCGTTGGCAATTTGAATATTGGAGGGTTCCTTGCGTTTCGGATATTCGGAGTGAACGGACTCCGACTAACTTCTTCCAGCCCTCCGTTAGGCAATCCTCCTCTCATGATTCTTCGCATCAGGCCAATCATTCTCTCGTCTCCGTCTAGGGGTTGGCCACTTGTCAGATTCCTATCCTGCCCCCCGAGCCTTGAAGGGAATTCTGGTACGTATTCTTCGGGTGGCTCGTTAACATATGCATTGGCTCCAGCTTGTTGAGCTCCGTCTGTTGGTCTCCCAGTATCGGACCCTGAGGGTCTGCCCCCAAGGCCTTGTTGACCACCTTCAGCTCCTGTATTCTGGTCTTGAACCTGACCTTCATTTGCTTCTGCAATCCTGATTCCTTGTCCCGTACTCGTAGCTGTTGTAGTTGGTCCAAGGTTTTGCATGTTTGCTGTCCTCATTTGCTCGAGGAAATTTTGCAGCATCTCCTGTTGACTCTTCATTATGCTTTCGCGCAATGAATTAGCCATAGCCTCCATCTCGTCTCTGGTGATGTAGACGGAAGCTTGTCCTTCTCCTGATCCTGAGGATGCCTCTTGGCTTCCTCCCTGTTGGATTCTATCAATTCTTTGTCTCGTTTGTCGAGTCATTGTTTCCGGATTGGAGTTTCTTCAAACTTTTGAATCTGAATTCTGAATCTGATGTAGCGGGTGCTAGTCCTTCTCAGTGAAAGCACCAAAGTGTTTGCGCCAAAATTGGTCACAAACCCCGATGAATGTGAAAGCACCAGTGTTGGAATATAAATCAACAATATCCAAACACAAATCACAGATCTAAGCAGCAAAGTAATAAATGCAAACAAGAACACACGATTTATAGTGGTTCGGCTATCTCCGGCCTACGTCCACTTCAAAGGTTTTTCCTTTTATTGATGTTCTTCGCTGATTACAACCGATTACAGCGGATTACAATGAATTATAGTTCTGAAATTCAAGTATAACGGTGGTTGTTGAGTGCAAAGTAGAGCCTTGGTGGAGTCTTGATGCTTCAGAGTCTTGATCTTGCCAAAGAGAATCCGGTCCTTTTTCTGAATGACCTGGGAGTCTATTTATAGGCGTAGGCTGTTGCTCTCTTGCTGAAAACTCAGGAGACCTCTTCTGGCACGTGAGGGGGCCCATACGGTCTCGGGAAGTTTGGGCCCACTTTGGCATCGGTTCGAACTCCATTCGAACCGATCAAGAATTCATCCAATCGAGGTGAAATTTGGCGTGGACATTCGTCAACATGTTTGGAAGCATCTGTGAAAATTCCATGGCATTTGGATCAGCAGGTTGGGAGATATGGTGGATTCGAATTTGGGTTTACGGGATAGCTGTTTGGTTCGAACCCATGTGTTCGAACCGATGGCTTCGAATCCTTCATGGCACGCGACTTCGTGGTGACGTGGAGCGCCTTCTTCGGTTCGATCCAAGCTTTGCGCCGAGTTGAACGAGTCGAGTCCGAGTTCTTTGCCGTGTTTACTGGGTGGCTTCGTGCACTGGGTTCGAAGGTCGTCTTCGAATCGTTGGAAGGGTGTCCGTTCGAATCGATCCAAATGCGTCACCTTGGATCGATTCGAAGTTGACTTATCATGTTGGGTTCGAAGACAGCATGGGGCGAGGCGGCTTGGATGGTTTCGAAGTAAGGCTCAGTTCACGGGTTCGAAGTCAGGTCGTGGATGGATTCGGAGTGGAGTCGAGGCCGATGGAGTCGAAGGATGATGTCGGCTGATGGATTCGAACGCCACTTCTTCGCATGGATTCGAACTAGTTGGGTTCGAACACGATGGGTTCGAAACTGATGGTTTCGAATATGATGGTTTCGAACATAATGGGTTCGAACTGAGCAATGTCAATTCCTCTTATCTTGAATCCATCATAACTTGAGCATACGACCTCGGATTGACCTGAAATTTGAGATGCAGACTTCTATGATCTTTCTTGTCGTGTCCTATCACTTGTGGCCCGTTCCGGACTCGGACAAAATTCATCGATATCCATGGTTATCCTGCAATGCATGGCTGATATTCATGAATAGAAATTATTGATTTCCAGTAAATTTTGGATATCTCAACTTTGCCAAATGTTGGGATAACAGAGTGATATCCACCTTTTACCCAAATTGATGATTTTCAAATAACAACTTTTGAAATTGAAAATGTCAATCTTAATGAAGTTGTTGAAAATACGGTAATTGAGTTGGATTTCAATTCTTTTGAGAGTGTAGAACCAAATTTAAGACTCAATCTTCCTTTTTTTGATTTTGAAAAATTGAATGTAACAACTTTAGATTTTGAAATTGATACATGCAATGAAGTTGTTGATAATTCAACAAAGGAAGAAGAATTTTGTGAACACAAATTTTTTGGACTTTTTAAAGATGAGTTTTTGAATTCCGAAGCGGTAGATCTAAATCACCATTTTTATTTTGAAATCAATAATTCTAAAGAATTTTTCAATGATAAGCTTGACTTTCAAACTGGTGAAAATAAATTGAATTTTAACCAATTGTTCTATCTACCCCAAAAATCATCAAAAATAAAACAACTCATATGATTTTTAGTAAAACGACATACGATTTTTAATAAAACGACATTCGTTTTTCTAAATCAATATTCAACTTTGAAATCTTTTATGATTTGGTTTCTTATGCTTAAATTACGTCTCTCATACTTGACGAGGCAAATGAATTGGTCTTTAGAAGATCGTTTCATTTACTCTTTAACGATATATTTTCTTATGTCATGTAAACAATAATCGTTTCATTTTCATGTAAATATATGTCATATTTTTATTTTTATTGTTCTCCTTTCACTTGGGTCAACCGTGGGGACACAGTCAAAATCAAATGTAGGTAGAAGTCTCATCTTCTTTTTTAATTTTCATGGTTTATTTTTTGCATTTTCTTTTCAAAACTCAAAAAAAAAATTAAAAAAAAATCTTTTTAGCTTATCGATTCAATTGTAAAGAAATGCTATAGGATAAGTATAGGATTTTGTCTATTAAAGTGAATCTTTTTAAAATCTAGTTGTCTTAACAAAAATAAAAATAAAGTTTGATTACAAGTAACGATGGTTTAACTAGTATATAGAAAGGTTCATGAGTGTTAATTATAAAGTATATCCCAATTGAAAATCTTTACTTGGTGGATTTAAAAAAAAAGGATATAACATTTTTGATCTTCTAAGTTAAATGGTGCTAAGAAGATGTTACAAAACTCTCTCTTCTATAAAAAATGGTTTTTATAAGAAACACCTAGAGTCACATGTTCACACGCAAGTATGGACACTTACCATGCTCTGTACCCTTCTCACGTAAGCCCGAGAGGCATTACATGATCAGTATACCTGACCTCAGTTTATCTGAGTTTGGTGTATGTATATATAAATTCTTTTATTAATAATGCCCACAATCAATAGGTGTATACACTTGTGTGTTCACTCGCCACGTTTTGTATCCGCCTAACGTAAGCCCAAAAGGTAGTGCATGTGTGGTATATCTAGCCTTAGATTATCTGAGTTAGGCATATGTAAATATTGTTAATACCAATAAAATTTTCAAATAAAGAGAGAGAGTGAGCAGTTGAAATTCAAGCACTATTTTTACTTATTTGATTCAACTTATTATTCAAAAGAAATAAAAATACCACATTGAAATTTTTTGATAATTAACTAATTATCCATTTCATAGTTACACCGTGTTATCAACCGAAACAACTAGTTAAACTAGAGCCTATTTGTTATGATAACTTAATATTTTTTTGAATGTTTTGACGAGTAAAATGACTAAAATTTAATCACGATGACCAGAACTTATATTTAGTTTATTCGTGTCAATTTAAAAGTAAATTCTTCATTTGTAAATATTTTCAAAAAATTTGCATTCATCTCTTTGTAAATAAATCATGCATTTAGGAATTTTACATTTCGCATTTGGATTTTGTGGGTTGTATCCGCTGAAAACCCTCATAAGACAACACTCGTCCTACTAGGGACACCTAGAGGTTTAACAGCTTTTTGCATACGTCCAATGTAATCGTGCTCCCTATCAAAACAGATTTATCTTAGTTTTAGTTTATTCGATGATGAATAAAAGATAAGTGTGGGGGTATTTGATGTGCACATAAATGCGCATATTTTTACTTTCACGTTTAATCTAATTTAATTAAATAAATAAGCATTAGGGTATTTTAACATGTTTAAACTCAAATTTAAATTATTTTCAAATCATCATTTATTCATCTTCATAAGGGACAAAATGATCATTTTTGGTGTATGATTTAATTTGAGAAAATTTACTTGGACATTTTTATGTTATTTTGTACGAATTTGAATACAAATGGAAGAGGTCTTCGTTGAAATATGCATGCACAAGAGTGAAGGAATACAAATGAAGATGGAAATAAATCATTTTATGCAACGTGGAGAACCCTACCTACCCACTTACCATGATCTACAATTAAGAGCTAATGCACATGTTAGTAGTTATTAAAGTTGCATTCGCACTTAATGGAGGATTAATTAGAAGCTAATGACAACTTGGTGGTCACACTTCCTCAAGGATATTTTGGGTAGTCCCTAAAAATATGCATTAGGGTTTAGACATGTATAAATACCATTTATCTTCCATGTAATGAAGTTGTTAGCTCTTAGCCTCCTCTTGAGTTAGTTTATTTGTAGGCATAAATTGTAAATATAAACTCTCTTTCTCACTTTCATGGCTTCTTAGCCTTTTTCTTTTACGTAATTTCATTTATGCAAATTGATTCCATGCTCTTTTAATTCTTATTCTTTACTTTACGCAATTAGTGTAGTTTTATTTCTTGCAAGTAGAGTAGATTTATTTTCATGCAAATTAGCTAGCTCTCTTTTTCCTTTTGTTTTTGTTATATGTTGCAATTTACATTTGTTGACATGATAAACATGAGAAGCTAAACCCCTGCATTTTAGGGGTAATGAAGCTCTCTTAATCATGTAAATTCAACATAGTAATTTTATTTGATCTCTTTTTGTGGTTAATGAAAATATTTGATGTGGTTAAATTTTGTTGTTTAGCTTTTAATTTGATAGCCTATGTTGTTGACACCAAATAGGCTATGGTTAAACAAACATAAACACAAATTACCTCTTCATCTACATATGATTATGATAATAAAGTGTATTTTAGAATCAAAATTTGATGGTCTATATTACTAACCAATGATAAATAAATCATGCTTAGAATGGATTTTATTTTCAATTTCGTTAACATTTTCATGAGGGTTAACAAGTGGTTTAGTGGGTGTGTTACAATTTGATAGTTTATGTTGGGCTAATTAATATCACAAATATATCATACTTATGATAAATACATCAACTAAATTCCATAATGACCAAAAAAAAGAGATCACAATTTCATTATGCTGATTTATGCGATCATGAGAAGGAAATTACCTTCTACTCTAGTATTTTTATCCATTTTTGGTTTTTATTAGTTTTTAGGAATTTGCAGTTAACACATCTCAAATTTCGGGCTTAATTTAATTGAGTAGAAATTTTAAAATCACTTTCAATTCCCTGTGGATCGACCCTTACTCGCCATGTACTAAAATTGTACGCCATGCACTTGTGGTTATTCTTATTACAATTTTTCATCAATTTTCTAAAACGACAGAAAATTCGTCAATTTCAACAGGTAAACCCTAATGGAAAAAATCATTTATTATGGGTACTTTAGGCCAACAGTCAACCGAGATGCAGCTGATTACGTAAAAAGGTGCGATAAGTGCCTAAGGTTCGCTATAATACCAAGAGTCTCGTCGACAAAAGTTACACAAATAATCAATCCATGACCATTTGCGTTCCGTGGAATCGATATCATTGGTGTTTTACCAATAGCTAAGGGTGGTGCAAAATACGCTATAATTGCAGTTGATTGGTTCACTAAATGGGCCGAAGTAGATCCATTGGCCATGTTCACTATGAAATAGTTATCAACTTTGTCATTAAAAACATTATCTACCATTTTAGGATTCCACAGACGATCATATCAAACAACGAAACCCAATTCGACAGTACTGAGTTCAAAGACTTCTACCGCAAGCATCGTATCAAGAAAAGGTTTGCTAGAGTAGCGCACCCCTAAGCAAATGGACAGGTCGAAGTAGCGAATAAAATCATGGAGTCCATTCTGAAAAAGAGAATAGAGAAGGCCAAGGGGAAATGGGTCAATGAACTACCATTAGCACTATGGGCTTATCGAATGACCCATAAGTTAGTGACTAGTCACTCTCCATTCGCACTAGCATATGAATTAGAGGCTATGATCCCAGTGGAACTCAAAGTACCTTCTCATCGAGTGACTCATTTTGATCCCTAGACGAATGGGCAACTCCTACCTAAGTCTCTAGACATGATCGATGAAAAACGTGATGAGGCTGAGTTGAGAGCAGTTGTGCACAAAGTTCGAGTTGCCCGACATTACAACATTAAGGTCAGAACTCGAACCTTTGAGATTGGCAATCTCGTTCTTAAACGGATCTTTCTCGGCCCTGGGAACTTGGGTCCACCATGGGAAGGTCCGTATGCAATTGGGAAAATGCTTGGAGATGACACGTTCAAGCTGGCAACGATAAACGTGATCTCACTCTCATGGCCGTGGAATAGTAAACATTTATGACACTATTTCACTTGATTGTAAGTTTATAAATATTTTTCCATTTAGTTAGATAGAATCTGTCGTTTTTGATGTTTTATTAAAAGAAATGACTTTCGAAGCTTAATAAATCTACTTATACCTGATCTAACACTACAAACGTTGTTTTTCTATATAAGTTTGCATGTGAAAAATGCAAATATATAGGTACATAGGAATAGGTGCTAACCAAACTTTCACTATCCTTAATCAGACATGCAAAGTAAAATTGCATTTGGCATTCAGAAATGGATGTCAAACAACACCTCCAACAATTAAACTGGGGGCATGAGTATATATATAAAGCCCAAAGGTTGAACAAGATAGTTTTCCTAAGAACCTTGCCTGGAATAGGCAAGATCATAGGTTTGCGCCCGAAGATAGGTGAGATCCTACACATAAATGTCGTGGAAAAGGATATCCAAACCGGTATGCTAAATGGTTAACTTCGATCAATCCCCAGATTTGGCATGGTTATGGACATCTGGAGAGACGTTCGACGATGATTCACTTTAATAATAACAATGAGATATAAATCACAAAACATTGAATATAAAAGGCATTTATCAAACACAAAGACAAATTTTCATAAGATTTATGCCAGACACAAAAGTCATTTCATTCCATAACTAAAATAACTACAAATGTTATTAAAAAAAGCAAAAACAGATGCTAAGTCCACACAACACTGGCCAAAAAGCAAAAAGAAACAAAAGTGCCTAACTACTACAACAAAAGCATAAAGGAGGCAGACGATTACTAGAAGATTTCTCGCCTCCTTTTGCTTTAAAGCTTCTCTTGTTACCTCACCCTCCACTTCTTTGGCCTTTAACCGAAGTATTCTCTTATGAGGAAACTAATACGCTCTGAGTACTACCACCCATAGGAATGGAGTCAGAAGGCGAAGCAATGGATAGTGGAATTGGAGGTGGGTCGATCGTTTCCTGCTTGATCTAGATGGCTTCCGGTACTTGTTTATCATAAATTTCCTACATGGTGGGCTTTTGTAGAGCATCCGAAGTCACCATCATTAACACATTATCATCAATTTGGAACTCCTGCAGATCAGAAGTTCCATTTTTTCCAAGGCTTGTATTTTCTGTATCGGGATTGGGGGCATCACTGACCGGGATTCTTGGAATTGTCCCAGAAATAGAACACGTTCGTTGAGTCGATCATTGTCGCACGCAATCTCGGTTGAGAGCTGTCCTTTGGAAAATCTAAAATGGTAAACTGACCGGTAATTTTAGAAAGACAAAAAATGAGAGATTAGCAACGTCGACTTGCGGCCTGTGTGCCTTCTTAAACAACGATGAAGTTAATGATATACCTCTACCAGATTATGAGCATGCAGGTGTTTCATGTGATGAATAGGAGTTAACATGTTAGACGTGATAGTGTGGATCATCGGGATTATATACAGGATCGGATGAAACAGTAGAAGTAGATGGTAGCCCAGAGGTAGGACCGATGGCAGCCTCACTAGGAGTGGTGTCGGAACCTTCAACTTAATCCTTCTAAGTGACTACGGCTTAATTCAGGGTGCATGATAAGCTCACTGGCTCTGAGTATCTTAATTTCTTCTTCTCTCAAAAGTTCTTTCTTTAGCTCCTTTACATCCACCACTCCTTTCTTATAATTCGTCGTCTACTAACTTCTCCCATGCCATCACTAGAGTGTGAGGATAAGCCTTTCCAAACCAAGCCAAATCTCTAAACTTGAGAACATTAGCATTGTATTTTGTGATAAGTGGATCGAAGCTATCTTTAATCCATCCATCTGCACAGGCCACCAATTCATCAACTCTCTTTGATTTATGCAGTGCTTCATCTCTTTCTTTACACACCTTATTTCTTTCCTTTTCCGCATCCAGTTTCTCATTACAATAATTGTGGGTCATCATAAGCACCTTATCTTCCTCCTTCTTTTCCCTCTCCAGCCGAGTTTTCAGCATCTTGACTTCCTCGGCTAGATCATGATTCCTGTGGTAAATGGACTCCACCTTGATCATATGACTTTTCCACTTCTAATCAAGAGTTACTTGCAATCCCTTAATATTCTTATCAATGTTCTATTTCGCCTTCTTCAATTCAGCAACTTCCTTATCAAGACGAGGAATGATCACATTATTTTAATCCTCAATAAGCTTCATTCCTACAATCTTGACTTCTAATTTCTTGGAGTATTCCGATATCCTTTCAGCTAATCTCGTTCAAGTGAAATACTAATCATAGACGTCATTGACATAAGCTACTATCTCGGTCTGGTATTGATCAGGAATATCCTTTATATTTGGAACAAATTTGCAAGCTTTGAAATTGATTTTGGGAAAGCGATGCTACAAGACAATACTAGAGGATTCCAAGAGATCGATCGCTCGGCTTGTATAACGGGCTACTTGTCAAGTTGTTCGACTGGTATCTCCATAGGTGCTTTGTTATATTTGTGTCAAGAAGAATTAGAAGTAGTGGATTTTTTATGATATTGAGATTGTTGAGAAGTATAGAACACTGTTGGTTGCCTTGCAGGAGGACAAACATGATATGTATCGTCGTGTAAACGATCGTGCTAACAACTAGAGTGCCTCTTTGTACCCTTAGATGGAGGAGATCTGGATCTAGAGCGATGCTTAGATGATGAATCATATGGCCAATTGTCCTTCTTTTTGCTTCCATAATCTCGGCTCGAGTGCCAGCTAGACTCAGATCCATGATTAGGATTGTAGGACTAAGAGGTTGGTTTACGTCTTGGATGATATCCTGCATGCTCCTTGAAATCGTCATGTAGCCCGCGTCGATCCACCAAATCTACAGATAAAACAAGAACAAATTAATCGTGACTGAATCCGAACACTGCACAAATAGATTGGAGAGCGTGTGCTCATGTGTCTGTCCTAGTGTCCCCCAATGGAGCATGGGTTCAAATTTTGCTAACAGGGGTAATCTCCCCTACCTCGGTAGAAGGAATGCCTTTATTGAGATGAATAGGAGACGCAACATCTCCGAGACTCATGTTAGCCAGAGGATACGATTCGATCACATCTAGAATGTCCCTGAAGGCAGCATACGGTTCTTCAAAAGTTTTATAGGAGTCTCAAATACAGATGTAGCTGGAAGAGATGGAATCAAAGTCTTCTTTTTAGGAAGTTAATCTTAAGGCTTTTCCTCGAAAGAGGTTGCTCATCGTCGTTGTCATCTTCGTCTTCATGCCCTCCTGCTCCTCCATCTTTGCCTCTGATTTCCCTCTCTTCTATAGGCTCCCGAACATCACCAGTCCCAACTACTAGACTTTGAACTGGGGGGCACCGGTGATTTATCTACGTCATTCCTAACTGTTGGCTCATCCTCTTCACCGTCCATGACGATTAAAGTAGGACCAATACTACAGTCAGGACCTAATAAATGGTGAGTCATGAGATTTTCGTCTGTAAGCAACAATTTGGCTCTCCTCTCTATTACTGGGAGTACTTGAAGCTGCTTTACAGTCGCATTCAAGGTAGCATTTCTGTCCCTATGAGGAACGTCCGCATGAGGCAAAAGTTGATTCGTATCCACATAGTCAAAAATGTGAATTCATAACTAAAAAAGATCATAACTTACATCCATCTATCCACCGTTGTGTGATTTTGGAAGGATAATGAATGACAAAGAAATCCTCCTTAAAATAACTTAGCTTATTCCAGGTTCTGACCACAACTTTGCACATCCTGGTATGACTCCAAAAAGATATGAGAAGCACTTCCTTAATGAAGCTTGAAACTGTATAAGTAACAGATCTCTTGAAAAGAAGGAACCCATTGGAAGTGATGAGCGAAGATGATATACAAGCAGTTGGGAAAAGCATAGCTGTTTGGATGGAGTTGTAAGGAAGCCAGCTCCAGTGGCGTAAAATCTATCTTATGAATGGGTTAAATAGAGGAACTCATCCTAACATGCAAATATACTTGTTGCAAGTCGTATGTCATACATGAGGGTGATGCACCCTTTATTGACGAGTTGGGATCAAAACGTCATCCCAAGGAATGTTATGCTTCTCACAGATCCTTAAGCGATGCCTCATCAAGTGTAGAGGCAACGAAATCAATGGGATCTTCCAGTACGACCACATCTTGAAGTGTGTCGGGAGAGGTTCTACTTCTGGTTCATGCGCAAGCTCTTCTAGAACACCCAGAGTGGGCTGTTCTTTTTGAGATGTGTTAGGTTGAATAATAGGCTGTGCTGGAGTTTGTTTCCTTAAAGACGCTCTTGTTGAGATGGATTCTGTATATGATTCATTATGATGCACAGTTGATTGACCTTCGACCATAGTAGAAAGATGTTGTGAGCGTCTAACATCCATAGCTTTAAAAGAAAACTCAACGTAACAATCAGCATTATATAGATTAAAATTCTACACTCCTATGTCATAGTAAGTCTAGTGCAGTGTCGTGTAATATCGTAAAGTGCAAATGTCCAATGTTGTGTAACAGTTTATTCCAAAAATTGGAGATTGCCTGACGTGACCGTCACTGCTAACAGTCTCAACAAACACTGGATCGTAGAGTGCATGCTTGGAATCACTTGAAGCTCATAACATAAAAAACTAAGAAAAATCTTCTAAGGGTACTACCACTTAGAGAAAATTCAAGACTCCTCTTCTTCCCCACGGTTTAAGCCTTCCATTTTTAACACCATAACCCCAAGCATGCATCTCAACATCGTCGTCATCCAGTTATGACTCGGTCGCCATCGCTTAACTATATTTTCTCAAGTTTAATTTAATCGAGCAAAAAGACCGAGTTGCGTTTGTATGGGTCGAGTATATGTCAATATCAATCCCAAACTAGGTCAGCTCTGGCTAAGGCGGAGGAGGCATTCGATCGTGAAGCCTAGGATATGAAACGGCGGTTAGTTTCGGTTCGAGATTGGTAGCAGTGGTCAAGTGAAATCTCGAGTTTCGAAGCTCCTTTAATGGTAGACCTCGAGATAAAAGAAGAGTGAAATAAATTGAAGGACCGATATGGGTTGACTTTGTTTTATAGGGGTTAATCCAAAATTTTCGACTGTAAAATCGTTCAAAACCTAATTATATGGGTTGGTACTGAACCATATGGTTCAGTACCGAATGATCCATTTAAAAAAAGGAGAAAAGAGAAGAGCACAATTCAACATAGACATGTGCCATCATTTGCACTCGTATACTCCTAGACTTTACCAATCATGTATGTGTGCGGATTCATCAATTTTAGAATTCGATCAATAGAAAAACCCTAACCTAATAATTCAAGAAATGAAAATGGTTAAGAATCTTGAACTAGGATTGACAAGTCATAGATGCAAATTCCAATTTTATAGACCCGGACACTATTGAAATGTCACAGCAAATGAGAATAGATACGGCTATTCATAAAAATGAATCTAAGGGAAAATAACGACTATTCGAAGCATAAATTGGGTTTTGACATGAAAATTCTAATTTACTTCAATTCAAAGCACATCATATTAGAAACGAGATGTACTTTGGTGGAGGCAAATGTTATCCGACCTTTTAACCCAGTAAAAGTCAGTCAGATTGGACAAATTGCACTTGGAAAATATCGAAACAGACGATCTAAGAGAATAGCCAGAGGCCCAAGGGAGTGGTCGAACCAAGCCCAGAAACTAAACAAAGTTCACCGCTCACAAAAACAAAGGGAATTTTTTCTAAGTCTATGGTTCAGTACAGACCTATAGTGTCTTATGAGGGTGGTCCCATCTTCTCATCACATGCTAGCAAACTCTTAGGAACCCATTCCTAAGCTCTAGTTATCGTTCGCACGCTACACTCCATCGTTCTCCACAAGCAATTCAGATGAGCTACTTCGGCCTTCCACTGATTAATAAACTAGATATAGAAACATGTCAACAATGACTCAAATAGCTATGAAACCATAAAGCTAATGGTGTGGCGATCAATCTCCAAAAGTCTAGTGTTATTCCAATAACTTTCAAAGGATATGAGCTAAGGAATCAATGCCCAGACTAAGGATTCATGTCGAGGTTCAAAGCAAGAGTTCATGTCGAGGTTTGAAGCAAGGGTTCATGTCAACGTTCGAAGATTTAGATGCGAAGATGAATATTGACGTTAAAGTTTTTGTCTGCATCAAAGAACATAAATGGTGATAAGAAGAACCATGCCGCTCCTATCCAATGATGTCGAGTTTCTTCAAAACAGACTACTCTATATTGATGACGAGAATCAAGAATTATAGATGTCATCAACGATTAAGAAGCGATATAACCTCAATCTTATATAAGCAATGTCGACAACTACTGTTGTCGAGATTCATCAATAACATGGATGATGCGCTTCGTTGGCATAAAGGATTATCCGAAAAGAATGGTGTTGAACATTGATAATACAAGCCCAATACCAATAAATAAGAACATAAGCCTTGGAATGCGATAATGCTATCTATATTGAGGCCAATAAAACTGCCATCATCAAAACTCGACGACGATGAAATATGGCAAGGATTATAGCTAGTGGCACCTACCACTTGCCAAACTGTATAAATAGGTAATTTCATTTTCTCTCTCTTTTGTACTCAAATCACATTTTAGCAAACCCTAAATTAGATTGGGGAAAAATTGTATTCAATTGTAATCATCTTTGATCAGTAACAACAAGGGCTTGGATTGGCTTACGGACTCCAACTATGATTTATTTAATCATTATAAATTTGGACTTGGATTCGCCGAGTTTAAAACTCGATATAATCAACCTCAATGAGCTTTGGACTACAATAGATGCAGAGTAAAGTCCAAAGCTCGGCATGACCATCGTCGATAAGCTTTGAACAATTATAGACGTATAGCCTCGGCATGATCAATGTCATCTAGTTTTGAGTAACCAAGCTTATTTATACATGATTATATGGTTAACTTATTATTATTGGCATCTAGGGTGTTATACCATTTTTTGGTCTAACATCCAAAACACCAAATGAGGGTCATTACCGACCTATCTCTATGGTATGGTACCGACCCATAGAGATTGCTTAGCTGGCCATGTCTTCTTCTTCAGCGACCACTAGGAGATCATGAAGAACGTGGGCTTGGACGTGTTTGAGGCTTTCCCGCTCATCTACGCCTATAAATTGATGATGGGAGGCTTCATTTAGAGGATCCTTTTTTACTTTCTATAAATTGTATTAATTTCTTGTAATATCTTATCATTCGGCGATTAACCATAAGAACATCAGTTGTATTTTTAACAATAAAATGAGAAGAATTGTTAAGTGGACATAAGCGCACTTAGCCAAACCACAATAAATCGTTTATCTACTATTTATTCCTCGTTTTTCATTTATAATTCATCAATTTATTTAAATGCTTATTCTATTAGGTGTTTATGCCAATTTTGACGTAAACAAGGATAAAAGTTATAGTATATATATTCAATACAATATGTTATAGCTAAATAATATAATAATTAAATAAAGCGTTAATTAATTAAATTAATTAAATAAGATTTAATTAATATAAAGTTACATATATAATATTAATTTAGTTAAATAAAGTATAAAAGTTATATAATGGTAAAACTTATACCATATAAATATATAAACTAAATGTGGAATATTAAAGAAACCCTAAATATACTTAAGGAATAAATACATACATAAAAGTACATACACGGTTATTTCTGATGCATCTGACACTTGAATCACGAGAGTATCTCATAAGAAATACATTATTTCATAAGTCGATATGACTCGATTAAATATATTAAAGATAATGAATCTTTATTACAAGTGTTGTCCTCTACCATTTATATACTAATAAATTACTTGCATACTCTATAGTTGTTGAACAAACTCAAATTAGAGATTTTATGTGTAATATTATTAATATATTGACCACATAAGGTAAGATGACTATATGTATTTGTTGAGAAAACTCAAGGTCGAAACGAGATTAGGATAAGGAACCATGAGTTAGGAGTTATATATGATACAACCAATAATGAGATATCCATCATTTTTAGAGGTTATGACTTGTTGGGCATACTCAAGGTCAAAATCCAAAGATAGATGAGTCCTAATACCCACTAATGAAGTCGAAAGACTTCTATGTTTTGTCTTTAGGTTTGTAGAAACATAAAAGAATAGTGGGAGCCTTATTAGAAGAATCAAATGGTAGCATTTAACCTTTCTACTATTGTAAGAACATCTGCTATATAAAGTTATAACAATCAACAATGATAAATTTGCACAATAAATATAATTGATAAAATGTTTATGAATTAAAATATACAAATGAGCTAAATTAGTATTTGATAGATAGAAACATAAAACATACCTACCAATAAATTTTTACATGTTGACCCATGCAAACACCTAATTATGTAACCGCTAAATACGTTCGTAACTGCATGAGACCGTATCTTGTCTTAAATGAGTTTCGAACTCTAAAAGTAATACAAGAATTCATATATTTAACTCTTATAAGATCAAATATAAATGTTATATGGTGAATGGTCATAATTCATAACGTACAAAACCTTGATGAAATTAGTTCATTGAAATAAGCAAGTAAATTATAATGTGAGATCGTATATTCAATATGATTGATTACAATAATGATCTTGTCGTGTTAAATGTAATATTGGATTGAAGGCTACAAGATAAATCTAAGAAGTTGATCACTGAAATGCCAGTTTGATCTCACATAAAGTGTAATTTACTCGATATCCATAAAAGTTAAGGATAACGAAATGCACTTTTATAAGAAGTTCGTTATGATATAATATAAGGATTTCCTTTGGATGGTTTGATCATTTAGAAAGGAAATCAGATGTATAAGAGCGGATGTTACCTAAGGCACATTTGGAATGAAGAAAGTGAATATTCACTTCTTCTTTATAAAAAAAATGTCAGAAATGAGAATTGTAAAATAGTAGTTGATCTTAACATTGAAATGAGAAACATGATTTTTATTCCAAAATTTATATTCGTTTAGAAAATTGTTTTCTATAAGATTTATTCTTTTGAGTTTAAGATATTTGATCTGAAAACTCTCGATTGTAAAATTGATTACATTTAATGGAATAAATAGCCTATATTAAGTGGTTGAATGGAAATTCATACTTCGTATGCTATACAGCGATGACAAAAATAGTGGGAGCATGCCATGTAACACTTATTGGTCACATAAAGTTATGAAAATTATTTTCATTAAACATACCAAACATTATTATGAAATAATAATTATTTTTAGTATTGACCGACGTATAAACATATTTTTATTTCAATATGAATATTACGAATATTCGTTTTAAAATAAAAATATAATAGTGGTATTTGTGATGCATTGAAAAATACAAAAGTATATAAATTTATTTGCAATTATTTGGGAATTATGGGCTAAGCTAAAGTTTGGAGAAATAATTCTTTAATTACATGATTATGAATCATATAATACTGGTGAATTATACCTCAAACAATAAAGGGAAATGTATCCATTTGGTGGGAGCGATCATAGTAGTTGACGACTCTTCCGATTGATACATATAGATGTATGGAATCGTAGTCTGATAATACCTAAAATTTTCCACATACTTCATTGTATTCATCGATGATTTATCACATATATGAACATGTGTATTTGATATACATGTAGTATATTTGTAATAAACTCATAGAGTATAAAACATAAGTACATAAAACAACGTGCAATAGAAAATAAAATGATTTGATTTGATCGAATAGATGGGTATATTGGAAAAGGTTCTGAGCATACCCAAAAATGGACAAAGATTCTTTCTCAAAAGTCACTCCTCCCAGTCATAAATAGCGATGTATCGATAAGGAATAATCAAACTTTATTGAAAAAAGTAAGATTAATGATGAGTGGAGTTGAGTTAACTTCTTTTTATAGGGTCATGTACTTAAGATTAGTATACAAGTTAACATTAGTTTCATTTAATGAATAATTTACAAAATCAAGCAAGGCAATGATTCATAAGAAATCCCAACATACCCTAGGCTAAGGAGTTGTCATGTTATGCAAGTGAAAAGACTGCACATAATAATTATACGCAAGGGATCTTATATGGAGTTTGGGAACGATCATCATTGTATGAATAACTTATGTTTTGAACATATATACCGTAAACTAAAAGCAAATCATTTTTATATTTAAGGCAATTCATAAAATGTTTATGAATACCTACTCTATTGCACCAGGAAACAATTATTGTTTCAAGAAATAATGACTTCGTAGTGAAGAAATTTCTTTGAGAAATTGTTGGCAGTAAAATGGATTTAGATACGATCTAAAGATAAAACTAATTACGTGAGATGAAATGAAATTAACCTAACCTAAATGCATACATCACATTAGACTGCCTAATAAGTATTCTCGCACATCGTAGGGAAACTATGAGTTTCATATCAATGTCAAGAATAGATAATCTCGATTGTCAATTAAGTCATTAAGAGTATTGACTCTACGATATGATATGATGTACAAATCAAAAAAGTATTCCAGTACGTTATCAAAATATGATTTTGGTAGTTGTACCCAATGGGATATGATCCATCAGTTATAATAGATTAATTATTTAACGTGCATAAGTTTATCTGGATTTACTCACAATATTATCGCTTGGTAAGCTTAGTGTTTTAGTACATATGTGTTGAAATGAAAAAATCTAAACAATGATTTAGAATAGGCTGTTTTCATATGACAACCAAAGTTTCTCAAAGTTAGTGCAAACAATATTGAGTTTGTTGGTTTTCTGACGTGATCCAAGAAATTATACGAAGGGTTAGTTCTATAAACATCAGAATTGAGTAAGTATTTTGATAGAAATATCAAATATTTTGATTTTCGATTAAAATACAAAGGAAACCTGTGTTTATAAGAAAGAACCACTAAAATGTAGATAAATATTTCTAGACTGTAAGTAAACAGCATACTGCTAATTGTTAACAATGTACTTATGCTAAAATTAGTAACAGTTTGGTTGTTTAATACTAGATATTTGTTTTGTAAATTATATATTTAGCATAAATGTGTTGGGAATGTCCCAATTGATATGCAAAGATACCTTATTAAAATGTTTAATATAGAACGTGCAAGATGGGTCCTTATGTATTGACAATAGGAATTATCATTCGTATTATATTATGTACAATATCATATTTTTCGTATACATTTGATACACGAACGAAATATCAAATCCAAGTTAAGATCACTAAATGGTTGTTTAGAGTGTCCTTGAGTATTTATGAAATACTAAAGAATTATTTACAGAAATAACAAGCTCCTTATGAAGGAGTATTCGTACTCAAACTACATAAGTGATATTGAGTATCATTGTAACGATACGATTTTTCGTTGCCGAAAAAACCGAACCATTATGGGTTTAAAGAAAAAGAAAGAGGTAGAAGAAGAGAGAGAAAGAGAGAAGAAACAGAAACAAACCACAGAACAGGATAACAGAACAATAACAGAATCTAACCATCGCAGCGGAACAACATATAATAGGTAAATGAATATTCATTAAAACAAAAGAACTGAATATTTTATACATTACATCACATTACATTACATCATGTCATCAGAGTGTACAACAATCAAACAGCGGAAAAAAAAAGAAATACTATATACGATAGATACAATAAATAATAGACTACGCCATCCAGCTCGCCTCCGGATATCTGTAGCTACACCTGAATCCAGAATGACCTGATAGACCTAAATCTAGACTGCCCGTGTAGAAATTGGTGGGCACCCAGAGTTTAGGAAGGGAACAATAAACTCCAGGTCAGTCATGTGACTGGTGTGAGAACTAAAACAGTTATTCATCTTTAAAACAAGAATAGGCGAAATTTTTTAAACAAATTCGCAATGCTTTTTAGAAAATGAGACTACCATAAGGCCTCCCGCACACACACACAATGCAAACGCAGAATCGGAGGAGATTTCTCCTTATGATAGTCAAAGATGCTTACTACGCATAAAATCAAATCATTTTGATATTACTATTAGTGCATAGTGTAGAAAACAATTTCAAAAGTAAAGATATAAATCTTAGCCAACATACGACCAGTATCGTATGCCTACTATAGCTACTATGTTCAATAGCAGGTTACCGCCACATTCCATAGCAGGTAATACAACTAAAACCGTACAAGGCTCGTATTGTTTCTTTGGATTTCCAACAAATGGTCAGGCCAAGGAACTTCCCATTGCCACATGGAAACGCCTCTGGAATGACGTCCCGAAAACCTAACCGGATCTCTGCCAACACAAGGCCGGGTTACCCCTAACTGGGTAACTACTGACACGAATATGTCATCCCCCGATCGTAACCGATCTATATCCGAGGATCCCCGATTTCCAACAACCACAAAGTAATAAATTTGCAGTTACCACATAGGTTAAGTATCTGGGCTCCATACCATGATACCACCTCTATCCAGAAGGAATGACATACACTAAAGAGGTGCTACCCCCTAATAACCTTGCTGCATCTTTCCTGTTTTGACCATTTCCGGGGTGTGAGGCTCGATGAAGTCTCGTCCACAAAGCCACGCTTTTCAAAAGCAGTGCTTTGGGTCAACAAATGATCAAAGCAATGATCATCAAGATAGACGATCAAACAGATGATCCTATCACAAATGATCACTCAACGATCATTCAACAGCAACACTCACACTACCAAATTGGGAGTATATCACTAATAACCTTCAACTATATAACCTCTGAGCTCGTACGTCTCAGAGAAGGGTGTTGAGCTAAGAGAATAAATTCTCCGCCACCAACAGAAATATATTTGAAAGAAATCAGCTTTATATCTCAACTTGTAATGTCAGACATACAATTCATACAAGTCTGTTCCGGGATCGAACAGAACCGAAGGCACTTCCAAAGAAGCCCTTGCAATCCGGATATTCACTAATCACGTCCGGACATCCCGTCACTAAGGGTGATAAACCTCTATATCGGAGATCAGCCGATGCAGAGTAACTCGACGGTAATCCATCCGTTTTCACAAATATCCGGTCTTTAACACCGGTCTTCAAATGCAAGTCATAACGATGTATCACATATTCGGAGTGGGTTATATGACCCCATGGTCCTTTCCCGGTTAATCCGAATAGTGAGCGCTTATTTTAAAAATAAGTGTGGCATCCAATTCAAACAATTCACAACAATTACTCATTCAAGGGTAAATATTGATAGTCGGTTATTTAACTATCAATAAAGATGTGCAACATCATCAGATTCCAAGTAATTTTCCAAATTATTTAATTTCCCAAAATATCGTTACTAGATATAAAATTTCATTACTTCAAAAATAAACCAATGTTTATTTTTGAAAACCAATTTTTCCCTTTCCATTTATAAATTCCATAGTGAATCTATATTTCAAAATTTCTATTGATTTACAGTTTCAATAGATTTTCAAATATTCAATTCCAATTTATCTTCAAAAAGATAAATTCTTAAAAATATTCCATTTCATATTGGAAAAGTAATTCCATACTTACTCTAAAAATAAGTATTTCACAAATCTTATTTATTTTCAACAATTTTGAAAATATTCAATATACTTAAACCATAGTTAAGTATATATTTCATTATTTAAGGAAAACATTCTTTTATTCACATTTATTTGGGTCAAAACGAATGTTGCGTAAAACATCGTTACGACAACCCAAAAATACTAGTATAGGTAGTCGAAATTAAAATAGATATATAAATCCCAATACTATTCAAAATATTTCCTTTCGGAAATCATTTACTATAACAACAGTGTTATAGTCCACCATTTCCTTATTTTCTCGAAAACGCCCATTTCAACAATGAATGTTGAAATCTATGTTTTCATTTCCTTCTATTTCTCGAAAACATCTATTTCAAAAATAAATGTTGAAATCTATGTTTTCAATACTCAATACATTTTAAATCATTTCTAAATCGTTTTAAATTCTGTTTAAAACATTCTTTCCCAAATATCCATTTTTATTAATAATATATTCACTGTTCAAAAACGTGAATATAACTCCTTTAATAAACTTCTATATTCAATTGATCAAATTCAATTGATTACGAATTTATAAACAATGTTTATAAATTCTATTCCTTTTTATAAACTTCAATTTACCAAACTCTTTTATTAAATCCAATTTAATTTATATAACCCAATTTTAAACCAAAATCTATATTATAAGTTGAATACTTATAATATTATTTATTTACCAATTTGTTCTTTTGAACTTCACAAATCTTGAATCTTATTACTTATAAGATTTCTTTATAAATTTCCTATTTCCAACTTATCAAATTCAATTTGATTTCGGATTTATAAAACAACGTTTATAAATCCCATTTATAATTTCATAAACTTCTATTTATAAAAACCAATTTATTTACAATTTTCCCTTTATATTTCACTTTGATACCAAATTCCGATTCATAAGATAATTTCTTATAAATCTTTTATTTTATAAAATCTATTCATTTTCTAATCTCACAATTTATAAATTTTTAAATTTTCATTTACTTATAATGACCATTTATACTTCATTTATAACACTTAAAAAAACTCGTTTTATAATTCTAATATTTTTAAATTTATAAGTATCAATTCTATAAATTTGCTAACTATTTCAAAATTCACATTTCGCTTTCATTTCACAAAAATCTTAAATTTTATAACTTTAAAAATTGAAATTTTAAATTTATTTAAAATGAATCAATTCAAAATTTAAATAAAACATATACTTGAAAAATCGATTTAAAAATCCCTTTAAAATCAAAAATCGTTATTTTTTTTACTTTAAAAACGAATCCGATGATGCCACAGCATCAATTGGATAATCACTACACAAATATCATATATCGATATGATATTCACAATCACCAAAAATATTTATAAACAAATAAATATTTGTTAGGGGTCCAGTTGGATCCCTCCAACCTGTTTCCCTGCATCCAAAAAGTTAGCACAATACCCATTCCACTTCGAGGTGGAATATCGCGGTATATGGGATTTTATAAAATATCATCCGCTTACTAACGGCGCAATAGGGTCTCATCCGCTATACGAGGCGGGAAAATCATCAACTGCAATATATACATATGCCAATATATATATATTGCTATATATAGATATATCCTAAAATATCTAATATCACAATCAAGCAATCAATCAATCAACAATTTTAAATATAACTATTTAAAATTCTAAATAACCCTTTTTGAGTGAGAAGTTCTCACCTTAGCTATTATTTTGCAGTCCATTTTCCATTTTGACCATTTCTTCACGGTTTCAAACCTATTTAAATTATTTACACAATTCATTAATGTTCGAAATAAATCGAATAATAATTTTCCATTTAATGAATTTAATTATTAATGATTCAATTTAAATTAGTGATTTAATTATTCCAACATATATAAGATTTATCTCTTTTTAAATTTTGAAAACCAATTTATTAACTACAAACTTAAGTGTTAATTAACTTTATACATAACTTAAATTTAATTGCTTAAGAATTAAGGGTTTAAGAACATTGTTAAGCTTTAACTAATTTAAACTTGGAATTATTTTATTTGCATCATTTATTAATATTTTTCTTTTATTATCTAATAGTTTCATTTAAACAAATTTCGTCTTTAAAAATCGATTTAACTAAAATTTAAATTTAAAACTAAACTTCCTTCAATAGATTTAATTAACTTACCGTATAATTAAATTTACCAAACTAGTTATTAAATTTCTTTTTCTTACCGAAAATTATATCTTAACTAATTTCCTTTTTACAAATTAATTTGGTAACTAACAATTAAAATAAACTTATTAACCCACATAAGTTATCTTAATAAATTATTTTTAGTAAATGAAATAATTGAACAAGTTAATTTCTATTTTATAAATTTAATTAAATTAACTCAAAATTTATTTTAAATTAATTTATAAGTTTCAAAAATCAATTCTTTTAAATAACTTATTAAAAATTAAATTTTAATCTTAATCCCCTTTAAATAAATCTTTTCATCTAATTAAATTTTTAACAAAACTTCTTTTACAAAATATTTTTTTTTCTTCTTTACTGTAACTATTTTTTTTCTCTGTACATACATAAATATCTATAATTTTAGCAGAAATAAATTAAAATATATATATATATATATATATACCTTACTGTTGAACGAGCAACCCAGACCATCGACGAAGCCCCTCGCCTCGCCTTCGATCCTAGGCTGCCGCCGCTGCACCCCACCGAGCAATCGCGACATCACGTCGCCGCCGCCCACTTCTATGCGACCTCATCACCGATGCCGCGCCACCCATGAACCTCGCCACATCGGCCGCCGCCACCATCTGCTCGAGCTCCCCCCTAATCGACGCCGCGACCTTCGCGACATTCACCACGGCCTTGAAGCTGCCGCCATCTCGTGCATCCCCAAATCAAACGACCCCAAATCGAGGCTACAGGCGCCGCCATCCCCAAGCGTACGCGAGCGCGTGCGAATGCCTCACCTCCTCTTTCTCTTCTCCCAAGGCTGCGGCCATTAATTTTTTTTTTTTTTTTTTATTAGAACGAGAGGCTGCGGTTTGAAGTGGATAAAGGAAGAGAAGGGGAAAGAGAACGAACGAAGTTTTTTTTGAGAAGAAAGCTTTCGGCCATTGTTTGTTTTTTTTTTCGCTTATTTTCTTCTGAGTTTGAAATGAAGTTGCGTGATGTTGTAAAGGAAGGGGGAGACAACGTACGCGAATTAACAGAGGTAGGTCTGCTATACAAAAGAGTAGGGTGGCTGAAGTTGACACTTATAATTTTAAATTCGAATTGAATTTGATTCAAATTCCAACGCGTTTACTCACCGTGTGTTCACATCTCAACTCCTAAAAATACGAAATTTGAAATCCGGCAATAATTCAACGTTACGGACCCAATGGAATTGGTTTCGTCAAATTCCGAGACTGTATGAAAAATGACTATTTTTAAATATCGATTTAAACGATATAAATTCAAAACTGAACAAACTACTTTCAAATTCGATTCTGAATCTTCTATTATCTTCAGTATTATCAATATGAATTTTACAAGCCTTTGAAATATTTTAAATCAGCTTAAAATTGAAGATTCAAATTTTTATTCACTTTCAATAGATTAAATTTTATAATTTAATCGCCAATTTCAAAGTTATATTGAAAATTCAATCCAAATCATCATTCAAATATTTAAAATTAATCAAATATTTTCAATTTAAATTATTCAAAATTCTAGGTCGTTACAACCTTCCCCCCTTAAAAGAATTTCGTCCCGAAATTACAAGTTAAGGAAGAATGATCCTAAACCGTTTATTATTTTTCACAATTCAAAATTTTTTATCAACTTACTAACCTAAATCTTTTTATTAAAGATGCATTCTTATTCCAATTAGCTTTCCAACTCCACTTACAAGTTTCAAACAACATTGTTTACTTCAAAATTTAAATTTAAATTCAAATTCAAATTTCAAACTTTCAAAATTTCGCAAAAATTTTCTAACACCCTAAATTTTCGAAAAATTTCGCCAGCGTTTCCTTTGCGCGGCTCGATCGGTACGACTACAAAATGGCACCACGGCCCCTCAGAATCAAAAAGAAAAGAGAAAGCCAAGCGGCTAGAGGAGAAAGTCACCAAATCCCATACAGAAATTGAAATACGTACCTTTTTTTTCTCGAACAATTCAATTTATCTTCAAATCAATATTCCAATTTCATTATAACACCTGTATAACCTGCTAGTAGTAATATACACATATCCAACTACAATATTCAAACCATTTCGCCAATTCTATTGCAAAATATTCAATATATACTACTTATACCATTTCTAGTTTACTATTGAAGTTATATATTCAATTTCATTCGTTTCAATTTCAATTCAATTTTTTTATTCAATTTCATTTGAATCCAATTCACACTTTCAACTTATATTCAATTCAATTGATTAACAACTCACTTTCTTTTATTCAATTCATTTTTAAGTGAAACGAATTCATACCCATTCTAATTGATTTTAAATTCCATTTCATTTCCAATTAATCCCATTCAATTTTGTTTACAAATTCCATTTCAATCTATAAATCACCTTTACATTTCATGTTCATATTCATCTCGAATTTTCTTAAGCTAGTTCACTTCAAATTCAAGTTCATTTCCTTATAAACAATTTCCAATTTCACTTAATTCAATTTATTTACAAATCATATTTACTTTCATTCCTTCAATTAGTTTAGCTTATTAATTTTATTTTAATACTTCGCTTTGCTTAAATCAAATTCAACTCCAATTATAAGTCACATTTATAATTTACATTTTCGAATTTCATTTGTATATGGATTTCATTTTCTTATCCTTATCTCAATTTTTTTTTCATATACATTGATTTCAATTCTTATTCCATTTCAATAGTAATAGCTTAATATCATTACTTCCTAGCAACCATGCATCCATATACTATAATAATCTACAGAAAATTATTTCTTTTATATACAAAAATAACTTTGGGTAAAATTATTTCATCTACCCTATTTCAAAACAATATTGTGTCGAATTGTTCTATTCAAGTGTTTAGAAACCCTTTCGGCATAGTTTTGCAGACCACGCTGACGAAGGTTCATATGCCACTCAACAAACCAATCATCACAATATAAAATAATTTTATATTCACTAACAAATACGCACTCATATCTATTATTACACTCAAACTCATTCTAGAGTACTGCTGACTCTATCTCTAATGAGTAATACCCAACAGAACCATGGTTGTCGCTTAACCATACGCTCTGATACCAAAATGTAACGATACGATTTTTCGTTGCCGAAAAAACCGAACCATTATGGGTTTAAAGAAAAAGAAAGAGGTAGAAGAAGAGAGAGAAAGAGAGAAGAAACAGAAACAAACCACAGAACAGGATAACAGAACAATAACAGAATCTAACCATCGCAGCGGAACAACATATAATAGGTAAATGAATATTCATTAAAACAAAAGAACTGAATATTTTATACATTACATCACATTACATTACATCATGTCATCAGAGTGTACAACAATCAAACAGCGGAAAAAAAAAGAAATACTATATACGATAGATACAATAAATAATAGACTACGCCATCCAGCTCGCCTCCGGATATCTGTAGCTACACCTGAATCCAGAATGACCTGATAGACCTAACTCTAGACTGCCCGTGTAGAAATTGGTGGGCACCCAGAGTTTAGGAAGGGAACAATAAACTCCAGGTCAGTCATGTGACTGGTGTGAGAACTAAAACAGTTATTCATCTTTAAAACAAGAATAGGCGAAATTTTTTAAACAAATTCGCAATGCTTTTTAGAAAATGAGACTACCATAAGGCCTCCCGCACACACACACAATGCAAACGCAGAATCGGAGGAGATTTCTCCTTATGATAGTCAAAGATGCTTACTACGCATAAAATCAAATCATTTTGATATTACTATTAGTGCATAGTGTAGAAAACAATTTCGAAAGTAAAGATATAAATCTTAGCCAACATACGACCAGTATCGTATGGCTACTATAGCTACTATGTTCAATAGCAGGTTACCGCCACATTCCATAGCAGGTAATACAACTAAAACCGTACAAGGCTCGTATTGTTTCTTTGGATTTCCAACAAATGGTCAGGCCAAGGAACTTCCCATTGCCACATGGAAACGCCTCTGGAATGACGTCCCGAGAACCTAACCGGATCTCTGCCAACACAAGGCCGGGTTACCCCTAACTGGGTAACTACTGACACGAATATGTCATCCCCCGATCGTAACCGATCTATATCCGAGGATCCCCGATTTCCAACAACCACAAAGTAATAAATTTGCAGTTACCACATAGGTTAAGTATCTGGGCTCCATACCATGATACCACCTCTATCCAGAAGGAATGACATACACTAAAGAGGTGCTACCCCCTAATAACCTTGCTGCATCTTTCCTGTTTTGACCATTTCCGGGGTGTGAGGCTCGATGAAGTCTCGTCCACAAAGCCACGCTTTTCAAAAGCAGTGCTTTGGGTCAACAAATGATCAAAGCAATGATCATCAAGATAGACGATCAAACAGATGATCCTATCACAAATGATCACTCAACGATCATTCAACAGCAACACTCAGCATGCCACACTACCAAATTGGGAGTATATCACTAATAACCTTCAACTATATAACCTCTGAGCTCGTACGTCTCAGAGAAGGGTGTTGAGCTAAGAGAATAAATTCTCCGCCACCAACAGAAATATATTTGAAAGAAATCAGCTTTATATCTCAACTTGTAATGTCAGACATACAATCCATACAAGTCTGTTCCGGGATCGAACAGAACCGAAGGCACTTCCAAAGAAGCCCTTGCAATCCGGATATTCACTAATCACGTCCGGACATCCCGTCACTAAGGGTGATAAACCTCTATATCGGAGATCAGCCGATGCAGAGTAACTTGACGGTAATCCATCCGTTTTCACAAATATCCGGTCTTTAACACCGGTCTTCAAATGCAAGTCATAACGACGTATCACATATTCGGAGTGGGTTATATGACCCCATGGTCCTTTCCCGGTTAATCCGAATAGTGAGCGCTTATTTTAAAAATAAGTGTGGCATCCAATTCAAACAATTCACAACAATTACTCATTCAAGGGTAAATATTGATAGTCGGTTATTTAACTATCAATAAAGATGTGCAACATCATCAGATTCCAAGTAATTTTCCAAATTATTTAATTTCCCAAAATATCGTTACTAGATATAAAATTTCATTACTTCAAAAATAAACCAATGTTTATTTTTGAAAACCAATTTTTCCCTTTCCATTTATAAATTCCATAGTGAATCTATATTTCAAAATTTCTATTGATTTACAGTTTCAATAGATTTTCAAATATTCAATTCCAATTTATCTTCAAAAAGATAAATTCTTAAAAATATTCCATTTCATATTGGAAAAGTAATTCCATACTTACTCTAAAAATAAGTATTTCACAAATCTTATTTATTTTCAACAATTTTGAAAATATTCAATATACTTAAACCATAGTTAAGTATATATTTCATTATTTAAGGAAAACATTCTTTTATTCACATTTATTTGGGTCAAAACGAATGTTGCGTAAAACATCGTTACGACAACCCAAAAATACTAGTATAGGGAGTCGAAATTAAAATAGATATATAAATCCCAATACTATTCAAAATATTTCCTTTCGGAAATCATTTACTATAACAACAGTGTTATAGTCCACCATTTCCTTATTTTCTCGAAAACGCCCATTTCAACAATGAATGTTGAAATCTATGTTTTCATTTCCTTCTATTTCTCGAAAACATCTATTTCAAAAATAAATGTTGAAATCTATGTTTTCAATACTCAATACATTTTAAATCATTTCTAAATCGTTTTAAATTCTGTTTAAAACATTCTTTCCCAAATATCCATTTTTATTAATAATATATTCACTGTTCAAAAACGTGAATATAACTCCTTTAATAAACTTCTATATTCAATTGATCAAATTCAATTGATTACGAATTTATAAACAATGTTTATAAATTCTATTCCTTTTTATAAACTTCAATTTACCAAACTCTTTTATTAAATCCAATTTAATTTATATAACCCAATTTTAAACCAAAATCTATATTATAAGTTGAATACTTATAATATTATTTATTTACCAATTTGTTCTTTTGAACTTCACAAATCTTGAATCTTATTACTTATAAGATTTCTTTATAAATTTCCTATTTCCAACTTATCAAATTCAATTTGATTTCGGATTTATAAAACAACGTTTATAAATCCCATTTATAATTTCATAAACTTCTATTTATAAAAACCAATTTATTTACAATTTTCCCTTTATATTTCACTTTGATACCAAATTCCGATTCATAAGATAATTTCTTATAAATCTTTTATTTTATAAAATCTATTCATTTTCTAATCTCACAATTTATAAATTTTTAAATTTTCATTTACTTATAATGACCATTTATACTTCATTTATAACACTTAAAAAAACTCGTTTTATAATTCTAATATTTTTAAATTTATAAGTATCAATTCTATAAATTTGCTAACTATTTCAAAATTCACATTTCGCTTTCATTTCACAAAAATCTTAAATTTTAT
Organism: Allium cepa; assembly: GCA_030765085.1. NCBI lineage: Eukaryota > Viridiplantae > Streptophyta > Magnoliopsida > Asparagales > Amaryllidaceae > Allium > Allium cepa. The sequence goes on along the minus strand of CM060940.1, from coordinate 853,280,450 downwards.
AACTTTAAAAATTGAAATTTTAAATTTATTTAAAATGAATCAATTCAAAATTTAAATAAAACATATACTTGAAAAATCGATTTAAAAATCCCTTTAAAATCAAAAATCGTTATTTTTTTTACTTTAAAAACGAATCCGATGATGCCACAGCATCAATTGGATAATCACTACACAAATATCATATATCGATATGATATTCACAATCACCAAAAATATTTATAAACAAATAAATATTTGTGAGGGGTCCAGTTGGATCCCTCCAACCTGTTTCCCTGCATCCAAAAAGTTAGCACAATACCCATTCCACTTCGAGGTGGAATATCGCGGTATATGGGATTTTATAAAATATCATCCGCTTACTAACGGCGCAATAGGGTCTCATCCGCTATACGAGGCGGGAAAATCATCAACTGCAATATATACATATGCCAATATATATATATTGCTATATATAGATATATCCTAAAATATCTAATATCACAATCAAGCAATCAATCAATCAACAATTTTAAATATAACTATTTAAAATTCTAAATAACCCTTTTTGAGTGAGAAGTTCTCACCTTAGCTATTATTTTGCAGTCCATTTTCCATTTTGACCATTTCTTCACGGTTTCAAACCTATTTAAATTATTTACACAATTCATTAATGTTCGAAATAAATCGAATAATAATTTTCCATTTAATGAATTTAATTATTAATGATTCAATTTAAATTAGTGATTTAATTATTCCAACATATATAAGATTTATCTCTTTTTAAATTTTGAAAACCAATTTATTAACTACAAACTTAAGTGTTAATTAACTTTATACATAACTTAAATTTAATTGCTTAAGAATTAAGGGTTTAAGAACATTGTTAAGCTTTAACTAATTTAAACTTGGAATTATTTTATTTGCATCATTTATTAATATTTTTCTTTTATTATCTAATAGTTTCATTTAAACAAATTTCGTCTTTAAAAATCGATTTAACTAAAATTTAAATTTAAAACTAAACTTCCTTCAATAGATTTAATTAACTTACCCTATAATTAAATTTACCAAACTAGTTATTAAATTTCTTTTTCTTACCGAAAATTATATCTTAACTAATTTCCTTTTTACAAATTAATTTGGTAACTAACAATTAAAATAAACTTATTAACCCACATAAGTTATCTTAATAAATTATTTTTAGTAAATGAAATAATTGAACAAGTTAATTTCTATTTTATAAATTTAATTAAATTAACTCAAAATTTATTTTAAATTAATTTATAAGTTTCAAAAATCAATTCTTTTAAATAACTTATTAAAAATTAAATTTTAATCTTAATCCCCTTTAAATAAATCTTTTCATCTAATTAAATTTTTAACAAAACTTCTTTTACAAAATATTTTTTTTTCTTCTTTACTGTAACTATTTTTTTTCTCTGTACATACATAAATATCTATAATTTTAGCAGAAATAAATTAAAATATATATATATATATATATATACCTTACTGTTGAACGAGCAACCCAGACCATCGACGAAGCCCCTCGCCTCGCCTTCGATCCTAGGCTGCCGCCGCTGCACCCCACCGAGCAATCGCGACATCACGTCGCCGCCGCCCACTTCTATGCGACCTCATCACCGATGCCGCGCCACCCATGAACCTCGCCACATCGGCCGCCGCCACCATCTGCTCGAGCTCCCCCCTAATCGACGCCGCGACCTTCGCGACATTCACCACGGCCTTGAAGCTGCCGCCATCTCGTGCATCCCCAAATCAAACGACCCCAAATCGAGGCTACAGGCGCCGCCATCCCCAAGCGTACGCGAGCGCGTGCGAATGCCTCACCTCCTCTTTCTCTTCTCCCAAGGCTGCGGCCATTAATTTTTTTTTTTTTTTTATTAGAACGAGAGGCTGCGGTTTGAAGTGGATAAAGGAAGAGAAGGGGAAAGAGAACGAACGAAGTTTTTTTTGAGAAGAAAGCTTTCGGCCATTGTTTGTTTTTTTTTTTCGCTTATTTTCTTCTGAGTTTGAAATGAAGTTGCGTGATGTTGTAAAGGAAGGGGGAGACAACGTACGCGAATTAACAGAGGTAGGTCTGCTATACAAAAGAGTAGGGTGGCTGAAGTTGACACTTATAATTTTAAATTCGAATTGAATTTGATTCAAATTCCAACGCGTTTACTCACCGTGTGTTCACATCTCAACTCCTAAAAATACGAAATTTGAAATCCGGCAATAATTCAACGTTACGGACCCAATGGAACTGGTTTCGTCAAATTCCGAGGCTGTATGAAAAATGACTATTTTTAAATATCGATTTAAACGATATAAATTCAAAACTGAACAAACTACTTTCAAATTCGATTCTGAATCTTCTATTATCTTCAGTATTATCAATATGAATTTTACAAGCCTTTGAAATATTTTAAATCAGCTTAAAATTGAAGATTCAAATTTTTATTCACTTTCAATAGATTAAATTTTATAATTTAATCGCCAATTTCAAAGTTATATTGAAAATTCAATCCAAATCATCATTCAAATATTTAAAATTAATCAAATATTTTCAATTTAAATTATTCAAAATTCTAGGTCGTTACAACCTTCCCCCCTTAAAAGAATTTCGTCCCGAAATTACAAGTTAAGGAAGAATGATCCTAAACCGTTTATTATTTTTCACAATTCAAAATTTTTTATCAACTTACTAACCTAAATCTTTTTATTAAAGATGCATTCTTATTCCAATTAGCTTTCCAACTCCACTTACAAGTTTCAAACAACATTGTTTACTTCAAAATTTAAATTTAAATTCAAATTCAAATTTCAAACTTTCAAAATTTCGCAAAAATTTTCTAACACCCTAAATTTTCGAAAAATTTCGCCAGCGTTTCCTTTGCGCGGCTCGATCGGTACGACTACAAAATGGCACCACGGCCCCTCAGAATCAAAAAGAAAAGAGAAAGCCAAGCGGCTAGAGGAGAAAGTCACCAAATCCCATACAGAAATTGAAATACGTACCTTTTTTTTCTCGAACAATTCAATTTATCTTCAAATCAATATTCCAATTTCATTATAACACCTGTATAACCTGCTAGTAGTAATATACACATATCCAACTACAATATTCAAACCATTTCGCCAATTCTATTGCAAAATATTCAATATATACTACTTATACCATTTCTAGTTTACTATTGAAGTTATATATTCAATTTCATTCGTTTCAATTTCAATTCAATTTTTTTATTCAATTTCATTTGAATCCAATTCACACTTTCAACTTATATTCAATTCAATTGATTAACAACTCACTTTCTTTTATTCAATTCATTTTTAAGTGAAACGAATTCATACCCATTCTAATTGATTTTAAATTCCATTTCATTTCCAATTAATCCCATTCAATTTTGTTTACAAATTCCATTTCAATCTATAAATCACCTTTACATTTCATGTTCATATTCATCTCGAATTTTCTTAAGCTAGTTCACTTCAAATTCAAGTTCATTTCCTTATAAACAATTTCCAATTTCACTTAATTCAATTTATTTACAAATCATATTTACTTTCATTCCTTCAATTAGTTTAGCTTATTAATTTTATTTTAATACTTCGCTTTGCTTAAATCAAATTCAACTCCAATTATAAGTCACATTTATAATTTACATTTTCGAATTTCATTTGTATATGGATTTCATTTTCTTATCCTTATCTCAATTTTTTTTTCATATACATTGATTTCAATTCTTATTCCATTTCAATAGTAATAGCTTAATATCATTACTTCCTAGCAACCATGCATCCATATACTATAATAATCTACAGAAAATTATTTCTTTTATATACAAAAATAACTTTGGGTAAAATTATTTCATCTACCCTATTTCAAAACAATATTGTGTCGAATTGTTCTATTCAAGTGTTTAGAAACCCTTTCGGCATAGTTTTGCAGACCACGCTGACGAAGGTTCATATGCCACTCAACAAACCAATCATCACAATATAAAATAATTTTATATTCACTAACAAATACGCACTCATATCTATTATTACACTCAAACTCATTCTAGAGTACTGCTGACTCTATCTCTAATGAGTAATACCCAACAGAACCATGGTTGTCGCTTAACCATACGCTCTGATACCAAAATGTAACGATACGATTTTTCGTTGCCGAAAAAACCGAACCATTATGGGTTTAAAGAAAAAGAAAGAGGTAGAAGAAGAGAGAGAAAGAGAGAAGAAACAGAAACAAACCACAGAACAGGATAACAGAACAATAACAGAATCTAACCATCGCAGCGGAACAACATATAATAGGTAAATGAATATTCATTAAAACAAAAGAACTGAATATTTTATACATTACATCACATTACATTACATCATGTCATCAGAGTGTACAACAATCAAACAGCGGAAAAAAAAAGAAATACTATATACGATAGATACAATAAATAATAGACTACGCCATCCAGCTCGCCTCCGGATATCTGTAGCTACACCTGAATCCAGAATGACCTGATAGACCTAACTCTAGACTGCCCGTGTAGAAATTGGTGGGCACCCAGAGTTTAGGAAGGGAACAATAAACTCCAGGTCAGTCATGTGACTGGTGTGAGAACTAAAACAGTTATTCATCTTTAAAACAAGAATAGGCGAAATTTTTTAAACAAATTCGCAATGCTTTTTAGAAAATGAGACTACCATAAGGCCTCCCGCACACACACACAATGCAAACGCAGAATCGGAGGAGATTTCTCCTTATGATAGTCAAAGATGCTTACTACGCATAAAATCAAATCATTTTGATATTACTATTAGTGCATAGTGTAGAAAACAATTTCGAAAGTAAAGATATAAATCTTAGCCAACATACGACCAGTATCGTATGCCTACTATAGCTACTATGTTCAATAGCAGGTTACCGCCACATTCCATAGCAGGTAATACAACTAAAACCGTACAAGGCTCGTATTGTTTCTTTGGATTTCCAACAAATGGTCAGGCCAAGGAACTTCCCATTGCCACATGGAAACGCCTCTGGAATGACGTCCCGAGAACCTAACCGGATCTCTGCCAACACAAGGCCGGGTTACCCCTAACTGGGTAACTACTGACACGAATATGTCATCCCCCGATCGTAACCGATCTATATCCGAGGATCCCCGATTTCCAACAACCACAAAGTAATAAATTTGCAGTTACCACATAGGTTAAGTATCTGGGCTCCATACCATGATACCACCTCTATCCAGAAGGAATGACATACACTAAAGAGGTGCTACCCCCTAATAACCTTGCTGCATCTTTCCTGTTTTGACCATTTCCGGGGTGTGAGGCTCGATGAAGTCTCGTCCACAAAGCCACGCTTTTCAAAAGCAGTGCTTTGGGTCAACAAATGATCAAAGCAATGATCATCAAGATAGACGATCAAACAGATGATCCTATCACAAATGATCACTCAACGATCATTCAACAGCAACACTCAGCATGCCACACTACCAAATTGGGAGTATATCACTAATAACCTTCAACTATATAACCTCTGAGCTCGTACGTCTCAGAGAAGGGTGTTGAGCTAAGAGAATAAATTCTCCGCCACCAACAGAAATATATTTGAAAGAAATCAGCTTTATATCTCAACTTGTAATGTCAGACATACAATCCATACAAGTCTGTTCCGGGATCGAACAGAACCGAAGGCACTTCCAAAGAAGCCCTTGCAATCCGGATATTCACTAATCACGTCCGGACATCCCGTCACTAAGGGTGATAAACCTCTATATCGGAGATCAGCCGATGCAGAGTAACTCGACGGTAATCCATCCGTTTTCACAAATATCCGGTCTTTAACACCGGTCTTCAAATGCAAGTCATAACGACGTATCACATATTCGGAGTGGGTTATATGACCCCATGGTCCTTTCCCGGTTAATCCGAATAGTGAGCGCTTATTTTAAAAATAAGTGTGGCATCCAATTCAAACAATTCACAACAATTACTCATTCAAGGGTAAATATTGATAGTCGGTTATTTAACTATCAATAAAGATGTGCAACATCATCAGATTCCAAGTAATTTTCCAAATTATTTAATTTCCCAAAATATCGTTACTAGATATAAAATTTCATTACTTCAAAAATAAACCAATGTTTATTTTTGAAAACCAATTTTTCCCTTTCCATTTATAAATTCCATAGTGAATCTATATTTCAAAATTTCTATTGATTTACAGTTTCAATAGATTTTCAAATATTCAATTCCAATTTATCTTCAAAAAGATAAATTCTTAAAAATATTCCATTTCATATTGGAAAAGTAATTCCATACTTACTCTAAAAATAAGTATTTCACAAATCTTATTTATTTTCAACAATTTTGAAAATATTCAATATACTTAAACCATAGTTAAGTATATATTTCATTATTTAAGGAAAACATTCTTTTATTCACATTTATTTGGGTCAAAACGAATGTTGCGTAAAACATCGTTACGACAACCCAAAAATACTAGTATAGGGAGTCGAAATTAAAATAGATATATAAATCCCAATACTATTCAAAATATTTCCTTTCGGAAATCATTTACTATAACAACAGTGTTATAGTCCACCATTTCCTTATTTTCTCGAAAACGCCCATTTCAACAATGAATGTTGAAATCTATGTTTTCATTTCCTTCTATTTCTCGAAAACATCTATTTCAAAAATAAATGTTGAAATCTATGTTTTCAATACTCAATACATTTTAAATCATTTCTAAATCGTTTTAAATTCTGTTTAAAACATTCTTTCCCAAATATCCATTTTTATTAATAATATATTCACTGTTCAAAAACGTGAATATAACTCCTTTAATAAACTTCTATATTCAATTGATCAAATTCAATTGATTACGAATTTATAAACAATGTTTATAAATTCTATTCCTTTTTATAAACTTCAATTTACCAAACTCTTTTATTAAATCCAATTTAATTTATATAACCCAATTTTAAACCAAAATCTATATTATAAGTTGAATACTTATAATATTATTTATTTACCAATTTGTTCTTTTGAACTTCACAAATCTTGAATCTTATTACTTATAAGATTTCTTTATAAATTTCCTATTTCCAACTTATCAAATTCAATTTGATTTCGGATTTATAAAACAACGTTTATAAATCCCATTTATAATTTCATAAACTTCTATTTATAAAAACCAATTTATTTACAATTTTCCCTTTATATTTCACTTTGATACCAAATTCCGATTCATAAGATAATTTCTTATAAATCTTTTATTTTATAAAATCTATTCATTTTCTAATCCCACAATTTATAAATTTTTAAATTTTCATTTACTTATAATGACCATTTATACTTCATTTATAACACTTAAAAAAACTCGTTTTATAATTCTAATATTTTTAAATTTATAAGTATCAATTCTATAAATTTGCTAACTATTTCAAAATTCACATTTCGCTTTCATTTCACAAAAATCTTAAATTTTATAACTTTAAAAATTGAAATTTTAAATTTATTTAAAATGAATCAATTCAAAATTTAAATAAAACATATACTTGAAAAATCGATTTAAAAATCCCTTTAAAATCAAAAATCGTTATTTTTTTTACTTTAAAAACGAATCCGATGATGCCACAGCATCAATTGGATAATCACTACACAAATATCATATATCGATATGATATTCACAATCACCAAAAATATTTATAAACAAATAAATATTTGTGAGGGGTCCAGTTGGATCCCTCCAACCTGTTTCCCTGCATCCAAAAAGTTAGCACAATACCCATTCCACTTCGAGGTGGAATATCGCGGTATATGGGATTTTATAAAAATATCATCCGCTTACTAACGGCGCAATAGGGTCTCATCCGCTATACGAGGCGGGAAAATCATCAACTGCAATATATACATATGCCAATATATATATATTGCTATATATAGATATATCCTAAAATATCTAATATCACAATCAAGCAATCAATCAATCAACAATTTTAAATATAACTATTTAAAATTCTAAATAACCCTTTTTGAGTGAGAAGTTCTCACCTTAGCTATTATTTTGCAGTCCATTTTCCATTTTGACCATTTCTTCACGGTTTCAAACCTATTTAAATTATTTACACAATTCATTAATGTTCGAAATAAATCGAATAATAATTTTCCATTTAATGAATTTAATTATTAATGATTCAATTTAAATTAGTGATTTAATTATTCCAACATATATAAGATTTATCTCTTTTTAAATTTTGAAAACCAATTTATTAACTACAAACTTAAGTGTTAATTAACTTTATACATAACTTAAATTTAATTGCTTAAGAATTAAGGGTTTAAGAACATTGTTAAGCTTTAACTAATTTAAACTTGGAATTATTTTATTTGCATCATTTATTAATATTTTTCTTTTATTATCTAATAGTTTCATTTAAACAAATTTCGTCTTTAAAAATCGATTTAACTAAAATTTAAATTTAAAACTAAACTTCCTTCAATAGATTTAATTAACTTACCCTATAATTAAATTTACCAAACTAGTTATTAAATTTCTTTTTCTTACCGAAAATTATATCTTAACTAATTTCCTTTTTACAAATTAATTTGGTAACTAACAATTAAAATAAACTTATTAACCCACATAAGTTATCTTAATAAATTATTTTTAGTAAATGAAATAATTGAACAAGTTAATTTCTATTTTATAAATTTAATTAAATTAACTCAAAATTTATTTTAAATTAATTTATAAGTTTCAAAAATCAATTCTTTTAAATAACTTATTAAAAATTAAATTTTAATCTTAATCCCCTTTAAATAAATCTTTTCATCTAATTAAATTTTTAACAAAACTTCTTTTACAAAATATTTTTTTTTCTTCTTTACTGTAACTATTTTTTTTCTCTGTACATACATAAATATCTATAATTTTAGCAGAAATAAATTAAAATATATATATATATATATATATATACCTTACTGTTGAACGAGCAACCCAGACCATCGACGAAGCCCCTCGCCTCGCCTTCGATCCTAGGCTGCCGCCGCTGCACCCCACCGAGCAATCGCGACATCACGTCGCCGCCGCCCACTTCTATGCGACCTCATCACCGATGCCGCGCCACCCATGAACCTCGCCACATCGGCCGCCGCCGCCATCTGCTCGAGCTCCCCCCTAATCGACGCCGCGACCTTCGCGACATTCACCACGGCCTTGAAGCTGCCGCCATCTCGTGCATCCCCAAATCAAACGACCCCAAATCGAGGCTACAGGCGCCGCCATCCCCAAGCGTACGCGAGCGCGTGCGAATGCCTCACCTCCTCTTTCTCTTCTCCCAAGGCTGCGGCCATTAATTTTTTTTTTTTTTTTTTATTAGAACGAGAGGCTGCGGTTTGAAGTGGATAAAGGAAGAGAAGGGGAAAGAGAACGAACGAAGTTTTTTTTGAGAAGATAGCTTTCGGCCATTGTTTGTTTTTTTTTTTCGCTTATTTTCTTCTGAGTTTGAAATGAAGTTGCGTGATGTTGTAAAGGAAGGGGGAGACAACGTACGCGAATTAACAGAGGTAGGTCTGCTATACAAAAGAGTAGGGTGGCTGAAGTTGACACTTATAATTTTAAATTCGAATTGAATTTGATTCAAATTCCAACGCGTTTACTCACCGTGTGTTCACATCTCAACTCCTAAAAATACGAAATTTGAAATCCGGCAATAATTCAACGTTACGGACCCAATGGAACTGGTTTCGTCAAATTCCGAGACTGTATGAAAAATGACTATTTTTAAATATCGATTTAAACGATATAAATTCAAAACTGAACAAACTACTTTCAAATTCGATTCAGAATCTTCTATTATCTTCAGTATTATCAATATGAATTTTACAAGCCTTTGAAATATTTTAAATCAGCTTAAAATTGAAGATTCAAATTTTTATTCACTTTCAATAGATTAAATTTTATAATTTAATCGCCAATTTCAAAGTTATATTGAAAATTCAATCCAAATCATCATTCAAATATTTAAAATTAATCAAATATTTTCAATTTAAATTATTCAAAATTCTAGGTCGTTACAATCATGTGTCAATATCAAATTCATATTTGAACTTTGGTTAAGCATCTTTAAGGTGGAAATGTTCCAAACGAAACATTGTGGCTGATTCAATAAAAGGCTAAGTACATCGCCTTGAATAGCCTCACGATAAAAGCAATGTATAAATATACATGTATAGTTGAGCTAGGGGTAGTTCTAATTATTAAGAATGTTAAATTATTATTATATGATAACAGTGAAATGATAAGAGCTCACTAGAAGTCGAGAAACGTACTCCGACAAGTTCCATATGATAAAGATAGTTTATCAACGTCGGAGAGAATTGATTGACAGAGTGGATAATTCAAACAACACACCAGACCCATTCGTGAAGGGTCTAACTCGATTGGTTCTCAATAAATTGATCGAAGGGATAGGATTGAGATTCCATAATTAGTCCTAAGTACAAGTGGAAGATTGGTAGAGTTAGATGTATGCCTAAGGGGAAATTAATGCAATTGTTATATCTAACTCGATAGCCAATCTTGTTTGAAATAAGAGGTGTTTTCTTTCTGTTATATACTTGATATAATATGTTATTTATTAATTAATTTTATTAAAAGTATATTTAATCAAAAATCCATAAATGGTATGCTTTGTGATTGTAGTTACAATGAGTTGTAACCATGAGTGATTTATCACAATAAAATAAACATATTGTTTTAAATATTCCTAGCCAAGGTGTATTGAGACTGGATATCGATGCATCCATTGAGACTAGAGTACATAATTCTCCCCAACAGTTAGGTAGTGCATTACTCGGGCAGCTGGAGGCACCAGGTGGTTACGTATAGATAGTTATTGGATAACTATGGAATGACCCATTCAATAGTTTTCTATTGGTTAATAACTAAGATCAAACAAAAAATATCGACATGAAAAAATTACACTATTCTCTTGACTTGAGAATACTATTGATCTTCAATGTGGAAGCTCCGCTTTGATTATTGTTAAATCGTGGCACAACATTCAATGAGTGGACGCATTGAAAGTGAAAGATATTCAAGTGATAATTCGTCTCCTCGGTTATATGAGGTTACTATCACAGTCAATCGAAGTCAACACAAAGTCAAAATCTCTAACCAGAGCAGTACGGTTAATAATAACTGTTACTGTCGAACTAATGACTTTGTGTTTGGACAATAAAATTAAATATGATATTGGAATTTTAAACGTTTTCAAATTCCTTAAGTGCTATGCGATATAATTCTGACGAAGAAAATTGGTGTAAATAGTTTTCACTGCCGGGTAATGCTTAATAATGTATAGTTGGATTTTACCGATACGAAGTAAGCGAAAAATTTGGCCATAATGTCACGGAACCTCTAATGAAGTGTGAACATTAATATTCAATTTTTTTTTTTATTAATTGATGGCCAAACTACGCTTAAGATTCACACGACCGAAACGTTGAACATGCCTTTTCCACTCGATTTAATTAATCTGTAATTATTATAAATTAATTGAATTAGTAAATGCCTAAAAAATAGTAATTGTAAAATTTTATTTGATGTGTATTGAACAATATTAAATAATGTGCATGTAATAGTTGTATGAACACTAATTCGATATATGATTTCGATATGCATTTAAATTGGATTTAAATGCAATAAATATTTTTTGTCCATGAAGTGGATTTGAGGCCCATATGGGGCATGATAATTTCGACCATGAATGGGGCGAGATAAGCCAGCCATTTCATGGCTCATCGGAGTGGTTTTGAATGTTTAAAAATGAGAGAATGGATAAGAAAAAATTAAGGATCTGGATCCTACTTTTGCTCTCTATCTCTCCTATATATAAACATCTTTACCCTCTTTTTTTTGAACTTTTATTGCTTCCATCATCCTTGATTGCAGGCCAAATTATACCCCTTCCTCTCCTCAAATTCAAGCAACTAAATACAAACTAAAATTAAATAATCGTTAGTGGTAAGGCAGTTCGAGAGCTAGCGACTTCAGGATTAAAATTCAATTTAAGGATTTCACTTCTTGTTTTAAGATGTGAGCTTTAGCCTTTGGTGAAAGGTATTCTTCAGATTTAATATTATATATTAATGCTTATATAATCTTTATTATATATATATTGTTTGTTAAAAATATCACGAATCAGTATATCGATGGATTGTCACATATTCATTGTTGTATACACATACACACTTGCATACACACACACACGTATATGTATATTAAAAAATTACATATATAACATATATATACACACATATACATATAAATCTAATTTAAAAGTTCAAAACTATATAAAATATATTTTAAATCTTTATAAAATTAATTTCATTAGTATGACATTCGGCAATTAAAAAAAAAAATTTTAGGATATTAAATTTGTATATATACACACTTTTATTTTATTCAAAATTGTTTATATAAATTAAATGTGTATGTGTGCATATTTATAAATTACATAAAGTTCTAGAATTTTATATAAAATATATTTATAGCTTCGAATTATTTTTATAGTTTTTTCTTAATTAATTCGATATGTTTTTAATTAATTATGAATTTTTATCTAATAAGTTATTTAAACTAAAAATTGAATAAAAAATATTTTATTATCGGGCCGAAAGCACATTATAATTTTAATTATAATATATATATATATATATATATACACTTATTTATTTATAATTTCTAGTTCGAATTTTATATCGTAAAAATTCTAACAAATTTTATAAATTAATGTTAAAATAATTTTAAAATAATATATTTATTCATATAGTTATACACGCAGATATATGTGTTTTATTTAATGTTTTATGTAAATAATTTGCAACTAGTATTGTATAATAATTATATAATTATATATATATATATATTGTGTGTATTTGAATAAATTTATGCATACACACACACTCATACATATATATACACCAACTTAGACAATCTATTTGTATACACAAGGGGCTAGCATGTCCGTTGCAGTGTAAATCCAGCATCTATACAAAGGATGTCAAACAATATAGACATTATCCTATTGCACATGCACACACACTCATATATGTATCACATATACAGACATATAATATAGTATAAATTATGTAATATAAAATTTTATTTACAAATTTAAATAAAATATCAATTGTATTTAAAAGAAAATTTAGAAACAAATTTAGACTACATAGGCCCAATAAAGATCTATAAGGCAATTTTTTGAAATTTACCCATTTACCCTACTAAGTGTTGGCCCAGTTCCAACAATATCGATCACTACATAATTGATATAATATCATGTTGTAACTATACAAGAACAATGGAATGGTACTAGTAAATTAGATATGAAACAGAATTTTTTATTATATTACTGTATAGTAACTAAACATCGAACTTTTTATGACATACTTCCTCTCACCATACTCGATGAGTTATGAAATGGTGTCTCACTAGCCAAGCATTTCACTTCCTTGATTTTAAGCTAGACCTTATATTGGTTGACTTCTATATGTTGACCAACATAGTTGCAGGACTAAGTTCTTATAGGTTTTGATGACATGTTCGAGTGGACATCAGTTTAGACTTGGATTTTTCCATATTTTGACATGGTTTATTGATAGCAGAGTTGTCAAGCTCACGATCCCAAATAGTATATCGAAACGCATAGAGAAATGATGGAGACAGACAATGTCGTTATGAGTGATTTTCTCCTATAACCTCTTGGTTTGACGTTATTCTCGATCCAAAGATCACGATACACCAAGGATATTTGGCACCGATTGCTGATTTGATGTGGCTTTAGAGTATTGACTATGGCACAACTGTATTGTGTTTTCTTTAATCATCTATTGACGACTATGTTTTAGGATATGTTGCATTCTAGATTAACTTTTGGTATATCTTATCGATCCACGTTTCTTCGATACCTTAATAATCGGGTACCAAAGTCGAACTTAATGCTAAAACCATGTAGAAGTCATGCTAAGCAAACAAGCCTCGCCCGAGTGATCAAATTCCCACACGAATGTCATGCGCTAGAGAAAAAAGTCACTAATGATCCTCTATGAGATAAATGCCAACATAGGCCATTCGAATAATCATCCTAGGACTCCAACACTTTATAGACTAATGTCAATTATCATGTGTCTAACCAATCCTAACACAACCATAAAAACATATCCACCGTACTCAAGCAATGTTAGCACACAACATTATCATCATATGGTTTCATTTAAGCTATCTTCATTTATTCAATTCATAACTTAGTTCATTAACATAATTCAATGTTTCATTCAAACATATTTACACATTTCAAAATCAACTACTCACCATTAAATCAAGAGAGAAAGCACTAGTGGCTAAGCTCTAACCCAAGAAAGCAATTAAACAAGCATAAACGTAGTAAAGGAGATTATATAGAGTAGAGAATCATTATCACTCAACAAATACTAGAAGAAGTCCCCAAACTAGCTTTGAACCTACATCTCCAAATCTTTATTTCAGAAATTCCAAGATTAATGCTTCACTTACAGGGAAATCCTATTTATGGGTATCATAGAGAAAGATCTAACTTTAATTTAGAGTAAGTTTGGGTGATGTTTGGTGAAGAGATGGAGTTATGGCAAGAAGAAGAGAAGCTAGGACTTGGAGAAGATGAAGGCGAGGAAGAAGAAGATAAAGTGAAAATGGATATAGCGAGGCACCATATTGTTAGAATTTTTCTTTTAACTTATTTTTAAGTTTGCCCCTCTTGACTCAGTTTCCACTTTTATCCGACTTTTCTGAGCCTTACATGTTTACTAAACACAAACAACATTCCAACATAATGAAACTAATTTTGAACCTTAATTCCATCATCTTCAAATATCGGCATTTACGTCCAAATGTACTCTAAACACGATTATTCTAGTTACATTCATACTATTTCTCTATAAAAAATTAGGTCGCCACATTCTTCCTTCCTTAAAATAATTTCGTCCCTAAAATTCTCAAAAGTTAGACAATGTAACGTCTAACACAAATACAACAAGCATGCGACAACAGTAATATCAGGACCCATCGAAGAATGGAATACTGGCAGTACTACCCCTAAGAAACAACATAATGGCATCAATAGTAATGGCCTTAACAACCATAGTACTTGGTTCACTAATTGCAATTTTGAAGAACAACACTTCTCTGGAACATAACAAAACCATAATCAGGAATACAATAGAAATATTTCAAATCCATGAAGCTGTTCTCGATTCTTATACGCTTTCTTCTTTCTTTTCTACATGGGATGCAATTGGTAGGTATTATAGCCATACAAATGTGCTCATCAATGTGCCTACGATGAGGAATGTTAATAGGACTATTGCGGTGAACTATGTGACTAGGGTTTTGAATAGAGGAGACAAGTTTTGGTCTATAGGTTTGAGGGCTTATTATTTCTCCTTTTCTTTTTTTTATGGGTTTTTGGGTCCTATTCCTATGATTGCTTGCTGTTTTGTGCTAGTTATTGTGTTGTGTTTTCTTGATATGCATTATGATTGTGCTCCCAAGATTGATTTTGTTTTGAATGATGATGGAGAGTGTTAATGGTTAGGTTTTGTAAGTTAAATGCATGTATTGGTGCAGATGTTTGATGTTGAACAAGTGTTATACTTAATGTGGATATGATGAATACAGCATATCTTTCTCAATTCATGTGCGAGAAATTGAAAGTAGTTACTCTTATGTAAAGTAAAAACACTTCAATGCAAACTCTTTTGTTTCTTTTGCTTTTGGTTTCTTTAATCTATTATTTTCTTTTCACTTTTTCAGTTTTTAAATTTTTTAGTTTTCTTTGAGTTGTCTTTAATTTTGAAGGAGTAAATGAATAGCAATTTTTGTATATCAAGGCATACCTAATGTCATCTCCAACTAATATTCGAAAATTTAAACTTACACCTTTGAATTAGGCTGAATACGCCTAAGCACCCCTTGCTTCTCTTATTCAATACATGCTCGAGTTTGGGCGCTTATTATATAAATGGTTGACTTTGGATGCTTATTCAATAAGCATCTGTACTTAGACGCTTATTTATTTTGCTTCTCCTTCATTTTCCCACATTACCCTCTTTTAAATTTCTTAATTTATTCGTAATGCACTAAAATGGTCCCTTAACTACAAAAGATGGAAAGATGAATAGTCGATACTCTGATTGATGTCGAGGTCAGTTGGATGCAAGCTACACCAGCACCTGGCATGATGCATCAAGTACCGTCCCCCACATTGAGACCTGAAAATGAATATGAATGATGATGCAGTCATCACCATAATTATTTTCAAGCGACAAGAGTGGGTTTACATATATGAAAAATAGTTTAAGAAAATGGAGTAGCTAAAGTGTTTACATTACATTTAAACCAACCATGTTCATTACATACATTTTTCAAATTTAACCCCAAAGTCCTACCCGCATAAGGGTCAAATTACAACAAAAAATAATATAGTAGAGTATCGAATCGACATATGATGATGTACTCTCTAACTCTTTAAACAATGGAAATAAATAGTCTATATCAACTAACAAAGCCTCCTGCTTTGTATTCGGCTTTCGTCCTTCAGCTCTTAAGATAACATATCTAGACCCATAAATTCAACCTACTCAAATGAGTACCCATGAGTGTTCTGGGGAAACAATAATAAAAACATGGGTCAGACATAAAGTTTGGTATGAATAATACCTTATCCAAAGCATAACATATAGTGATACCACATCTGCATATACAGAATAGGTTTTCCCCTCATTGGTATAAACATTAAACATAAATGCAACATTAGCAATACTCAAGTCAAATTTAGGCTATATTTGAAACTTTTGTGATTCCGGCCTCAGTCATCCCCTAAACGAACCCTCCTTCTAAAATTGCACATGAAAATCCAACTATATACGGTACCACCTCCACAGTCCGATTGCCAAGCGTGCCCTTTATGTTCCTCACTTTCAAAATGTGCAGTTTAGCTTTGGAAGCACATTCCTCGAAACGCACCACTAGCATAGTTCAGCTAGTCCTCATTTTGAACCATAAAGCATAACTCTAAGCAATAAAGTTTTCTCTTTAGTTTATACTGCAAAGACCCAGTCATTCATCTTTATTTAAATTACACTACAAAGAATCACCAAAATGTTATTTCATCTTTATTATTTTATACTGTAAAGAATCAACCACTTGCATTTTTTTGTTATTTAATTTATATTACGAAGATCAACCACTTGTAGTTGCATCTTTATTTAATTTATCCTTCAAGAATCAACCGCATGCATTTTCATCTTTCATCGGTTATACTACAATGACTTATCCGCTGTTACAAGAGCAAATGACCTGCTCGGATGTCCCATGTCTCTTCAAGAGTTGAATACCTCTCCTCACCTTCCCTTGGTGTGCATTCGGGTGAGCATCCCTACTCAGCATCAATAGCCCTTTCAAAACTGTATTCTTGTATAGTCCTTCTTCTACATAATCATCTTAAGCTCCCCAATCTTTGCCTAATTGTTATATATTAGGTTTAAGTTTCATTTTGTCGTAGTGTAACACTGTCCCTATTCGTATAACGACATAGTATGCCTTACTCATATTGCTGCGCGATACCTCTTTGGTTTCTTTCGGCCTTAACACAGTATATCTAGCTATATTTTCAGCTCAAACGACCTACCAGCTCTGGCACAGTTCTCTGTTGTGCCATTCGACTTTTGGCGCAGTTCTCTGTTGCGCCATTCAACTATTAGCGCAGTCCTCACCTACAGCTTTTGGTTTCAGACCTTCACCAATTTTTGTCTTTTAGCACAGTACATTGATTCCTATGTAGTATATACAACCATATCATCATTCCCTTCGAGAATTACTAGCACTATAGCATTCGTCAACCGATGCTTTAACTCTTGGAATGATTCCTCGCGCTTCTTCGTTCAAATACATTTCTCGTTCTTACGAGTCAATTTCGGCATCGATAAAGCTATAAGAGGGAAGTCCATAATAAATCTTTGATAGTAGCCTTTCAAGCCTAGGAAACTACTCACCTCAGTCACAATCTTAGGTCTCTTCCATCCATTTACTGCATTGCTTTTCAAAGTGTCTACTGCCAAACCCTTTTTTGAAACTACACCTAGGAACTTCACTTCTCTTCTCCAAAAATAATATTTAAGAATATTTCACCTTTAACTTATGCTGTCTCAACATCTCCAACACTAGCCTTAGGTGAACTGTGTGCTCCTCCTCATCTACTGAGTATAGCATGATGTAATCATACACCAACGCTTATCTATCCAGCTGATCTTGAAAAATTCTATTCATCAAATCTACAAAGAACGTAGGTGCTTTGGTCAGTTCAAAAGTCAGTACTAACCATTTGTATGAGCAGTACCTCATCCTAAACATAGTCAACAGAACACTATCCTTCAAAACTCTTAGTTGATGGAACCCTTAAGCCATGCCTAGCTACAAAAACACTTTAGCATCATTCAACTGATAAAACAAATCATCAATTTTCAATAAATGATGTATATTATTTACTATTCTTTCATTCATCTTCTGATACTCAGTGCATAGCCTTAAAGACACATCATACTTCTTCATAAATACTATCGTAGCTCCCAAATGTGAGATGCTTGGTCTTACGAAGCTATTGCCTTCTAACTCCACTAATTTCTCTTTAACTCCTCCATCTCATTTAGTGGCATTCTGCTAGGGGGTCGACTAATGGCTCGACTCCTGAAAGCAACTCTATACGAAATTCTACTGCTCCAGCGAGTGGCAGAAACTGGTTTAAGCAAATCAGGAAATTCCTTCACCACAGGCACTGCACTAACAACTTCCTCTTTCTAAGTTAAAGCGAACAAAACACCTCTCCCTCCAGCTTTAAAATCTTTCGAAACTATAAATACTCTTTTATTTTGGTCTTAGGTGACTCAATGTTATTATTCTCTCAGAGTAGTATATTCTAGCGCAGTACTTCCCCAACCAATCCATCTATAATTACAAGAAAAAGAGATAAATAACTAAAAAAAATATAAATAACATATTTTTCTCCTCCTTTTGTCCATGTAATACAATCCCTTAGTTTCACCATAATAAAATAAAATAAATAAACAAACGAAGGAAGAAGAATAAGGTACTAATAACATGTCCAAAATCTCATGTTCTTTACCGTCCATCTCATAAATTACGGTAAACATCGTATGTTTACTCCTAACATCGCTTTATATCTTAAAGGTTTGCCAATTAACACCCCGCTAATTGTTTTGCACCTTGGTAATAATATTAAAACCTCAATTCCCATTTGACCTGGTGAATGAGATTGGCGTTGAAAGTAATATGAACAACGCTTCGTGTAATTGTGAAAAAAATGTAAACCTCACTTGAACTTGAGATGATAGTACTATGAATGTCACTAAGCACTGACAATATTGGTTCGAAAACTACATTAACACTTAGCATGCTAAGTTATAAAAATTCGTTTTTTTCGGGAGATAGTTCAAGTAGAGAGGGGTGGATTGGAGAAAATAAACACAAATAAAGGGGCGTTGAAAAATACAAACTATGAAAAAGTTAAGCACGAGAATAACAGAAACCATGCACATATTGGACATGAATAAATGTTACCTCGTGCACCCCAGTGTTGATAAAATTAAAACCGCGCAACCCACTTACGTTTGTAACCAAACTTAAACAATTATTCATGAAATAAATATCAGCACATAGAAGCATATTTCACACTTTGACAAAAACAACAAAATTATAACACAGATAAACAAAATTAAACAAGGGAAATTTTGAAGTAATGGAGCATCGAAAGAAATTAATGGGAATTCTCATAGTAGTGCAATTGATCAGGACATGCGGAACTCACTTTGAAGGTCAAAGGTTCAATCATCACCAACTATACATCCTTGCGAATTACCTAAACTATGCATTCTGGGTTTGGTCCATGTTTTCTCAGATTTATAAACAAAGTTTGGTTCTCTAGTTTTAAAAAAAAAGTTTAAAATAAAAGAAATTTAAAAATAAAAATAAACAATGGGCGGGAAGTTTATTTTTGGTGTAGTGTTAAGGGCCTCCGAAAAGATGCTTACGTATATCATACAAAAAATAGTAAATGTAATAAAATTTATGTGCTTCTTAATACCAAAGTTTTTCACACGGCAATCAACCACTACACAAACTCATTTTGCATGACGAACAACCACCGACTAATATCGTTTTCCACGATCATCAACCACGGAGTTACCGTAGTTCCGTGGTTAATGGTCATGAAAAAATGATGTTGATCGAAGGTTGTTTGTGGTGCAGAAAAGACAAAATTGATGTCTTTTGTATGATAATTTTAGTAGTGGTATCGCTAAGCAACGTCTCGCTATTTTTAATTGCACGGTTGCTTGATTGAGAATGAACGGACCCAAATGTTAATAATCGTCTTCTCCCTAAACCTTAGGGTTTATAATGGAAAACTCAGAAATCAGAAGAGGTGAAAATTTTGAAACTAGAAGAGAAAAATAAATCAACTTGCCTCTAAATTCTAGATTTTTCAATTCAGGTTTCCTGCTGCTGCTTCTTCCAGTTCCACTTTTTATTTATTTATCTATTATTATTATTTGCCGAATCGAGTTTAGATGCTTAGATTGACATCGCGATTCAGTATTGGACTTCAATATTTTCGTTCTGAAATACGGTCGTACATATTACACGGGCTGCGATCCAATTTTACTCTTGGATTGGGAAGGCTGCGATTCCTTCCGAATCGCGTTTTGGAACGTATGATCTTGCGATTTTTGCAATCACAAGTGTTTTATCTTTATATCATTCAAGATCCATTCAAGATCCATTTTACTATTTTGCGTAAAAAACAATAAAAATTTGATTTCTCCAGAGTTACCAAAATCTTAAGACTGGCTTCAGAGTAGGGGCTTTGGCACACTTTTTTTTTGGGTAGTACAACCTAAATAAATTGATCTGTGTGTTATGCAGGGTAAACTGTAGTGCAACTAGCAGCGTTCTAATTTAATTGCTTCCTCTTCCAGTATAACTGACGGGCGTAAATTTCATCATCAGGCAATAATGGATGGTAAGTATGAATTTATGTTTCAATTGGTTATGATTTGCTTATGAATCATTTTTCTTTGGAAATACTCTTGTTTATTATACCCAATTTTGCTCACATTAAAGCCTAGTTTATATTTTGGGACTTGGTTATGCCAAATTTTGTCACATGTTTTTGTCAATCAGCATTGTTTGGATTTTGAACTGTGGTAAAATAAATTACAATCCAGATTAATATGAGCCATCTTTCTCCATTTGCAGTCTACGACTTAATTTAGCTGCAGGTGAATCATAGAACGCTACTTCATTTTATATAAAGTGCATACACGGTATATTTATTACCATTCAATTGGAAGATTAGGTAGTGTTTGGTTTGTTATTTTTAGTTTTAGGTTTTCGTCCATACAAAAATGCACACGACGCATTTATATTGTCGAAAACGACCAATTTAAAAAACGAAGTTAACATATAATATAGAAAACAAATTTTTTTTTCCCGCGTTTTGGGAAATAGCATAAGCACGTGAAATGATCCATTCTTCCGTCGTCACTCTATCCCCTTCGTCCTCTCATCTGTCTTTCTTTCTTCCCTTCCGCCGTCCGTCTATTCTTCTCATATTGGAGACACATATTGAAAACCGAAAACACAAAATTCGTTTTTAAAGCAAACACCACCTTAGATTCTACCTTAGATTCTATTGGCGTTTCAAATTGTTGACCTTGATCTGTTTGGAATGTTTTATTGTTCAAGAAAGTTTTGAAAGAGACAACCCATGTAAGAATATTGATGAGGTTTGAGTTCATTAAAATGTCTAGTTATTATGAAGAGTGCAAAAGATAAATAACCTAGTTTCTATTATAAGGAAAAACTATTATCATTAAATAAGAAATTCTACTAAAAAAAGCTAACAAATTTAAACTTTGCTTGATTAGAACAACATCAACTTTATCATGTCTTGATTTATGCAATAGATTTTCTTCATATGGATTTGAACTCTATACTAAAAATAATAACCGATCATTGTTTGGTTTAGATTAAATGAAAACTCAAAGTTTGCTCTTGAAAGGAGAGTAGAATGCATCATAATTTTATAGATTATTGTAAGGTACAAGAGAGACAAATAATTTTATAGATGGATGGATCATAATTTTTTGTCAATTGGCGTAGAATGCATTGCAATTTTTTCCCCCTTCAAAGATACCGAGGCGGAAGACGAACAATATCTCCATGTTATTAAGTAATAGCAAGTAAACTCTTATTTCTATATTCTTAGTGCTCACACTTTTTTGCAATATTGTAATGAAAAGAGAGTGAAGATAAAGGCAATAGTATGCTTCAATTCCCTAGTAGTGAATAATAGTTGCATTGAAACAGCCTGCCCCAGTGAATTGATATCTTTTCTGTGTCTTCCCTCAATAGTAAATCATAAGTTTTTGTCGGTCTTTACCTAAATTAAAAGTCATATCTCAGTCTATATATAATTTGGTTTCACTATCGGTTTGTGTACACGACTTGTGCACTTAAGGCGGCAATCTCTTGTAATTTTGAATTCAATTTAAAGTCTTAGATGATACAGAAAAAAAGAAGATGGCTGAAAAAACAACTTAGATACTAGAGTTGATGGTATCTAAGTCATCTACCACCTACTATAGGATTTGGACCAATGACTTCCGCTGCATGCAAACAATGCCCAAACCGCGAAGTAGGTTATTCATAATAGAAAGGACCTATCGCCTTGGGGATTATATGTGTGATTATTTTTGTTTTAAGTTTTTAATTATGTAAATCTAGTACCTATTTTCTTTTTTGTGAGGCAGCCCTATAAATTATATCTTTTTTGTTCTAGTAAACAAAGGATCCACCCTTGTGGTACATGGTTCTTTAAATGAAAAAATATTCAAAGTTTTGGCATAAACCCATTCTGAAGTTAAAATTTGAAACTGCTAACTTTTTCCTTCTGTTGCATGTGTAGTTAAGTAAATGCAGTTATGTTAATTTTAACGATGCTGAGTATGGTTAGATTGTTGGAAATTGAAATTTGTAAAGTCAATATAGCTCGCCTGATGTTTAGCATTGAAACATTGAAATTTGGCCTTTGTTGAGGGGTCACTATCATTATGCAATAACCTATTACTAGTCTTGTTTATGGGAAAAGTATAAGAAGCAGTAATAGCTACAATGTAAAAGAAAACCACTCCTTTTTCCACAATCAATTGCAGTAGATCCATACAATGTCAATGTCCGTCTACGTATGATTTATGTTTTTTATCTTGTGGCAGTTGATTCACAGCCGACGATGGAAGAAACCATCTTAGTAGGTGAAGACCTTATGCTAGGTCCTCCATCACCTCTTATTCCCCCAGATATTGCATCTCATGTTCTTGAAGGTGTTGATTTATGTGATAACATTCTCAAGAATCTTTATTTATGTGAGTTACCTTAACATGTAATTATTTCCATATTTTATTTCATTGTTATCTTTTTCTTTGGCTAATGGCAATGGTAATTGTCGTCCCAAAGGTCTTTATACATGCATCATGCTCTTTTTTTAGCATGAAAAAGAATAGCTGCATCGTGTGCACCTGCACACTTAGATGTTCACTAGCTAGATGTACATAATGAATTTGCAAATGAACACACATACACCCACACATGTAAACATATTTATGCTAGTTTGGGAGATAAAGGCAAGAGAAAAAGAACCACTTTTTGCAAAGCTAGCTGGATAAAGGAGTGTTACTTGGTGACTAATATTATTAGAAGCCATGCTTAAATGTGCATATATTTGTTCTCGTTAACCCTTGTCTTTTATTCTGCCTAGGGGCAGTAAATTAGCTGGCATTTACAAAATATCTCATCTGATAATATTGAAATAATTAACATTTTTCAGGTCTGCAGATCAATGACATTGAACCGTTTTGTCAAGATGAGATCGAGCTGTACAAGCAGTGTACTGAGAAGAGGGTTAGATACCATACATTGCATTTTTCAACAGCCTATTATCTGCTGTGATATCTGATTTTCATACAAGATGTTAGTTAACTTTACATGTTACTCATTATTCATTGATCTCTTTGATTGTTTATATAGGATAACGAGTTACGGAAACGACTTCAAGAGAGTGAATATAAACTGGGGATGTCGATGCCCATGGAAGAAGCAAAGGAAAGAGCTAGTCAGCTTCAGGCTTCATTAACTACTCTCGATAGGTACCGTATCTTAGGACTTGTTAATGCATTTACATAATTACATGTTTCAATATGTTTTTCGTATAACCAAAGGATGGTAATTTCTGGAATCAAAGTTCGGTCCATGTTTTGAAATCGCTCTGCACTACGGTTTGTTTGTTTATTTAACGAATTACATAAAACCGTTGAGTGAATCAATAACAAATAAAGAAGGTGTTGGACTGCTGAATTTTACACATTTTCTTTTATAATTTGTCATTATCCAAGGCGTCTAGAATTATATTGTTCAGGATTATTTTCCCTACTTCCGATTTCCTTAAATTTTCTGGGTTTTTGGGCTTATAGTCTGTTTCTTGTACTATGTCTTTAGCCATTAAGGTTTACGTTCTGTAATTATGTGATGCATTGAAAATAAATACGCAGGCGCATGATTCTTGCAAGTGGAATGGAAGGAATGGAAGGATTTCGCCAGCGTTGGAGCTTACATGGGCGCATTGAAGATACCAAGTATGTTACTTTCTTTTTTGGCATATATAAATATTAAAGTTTGATAAAATATTATTTTAAAAAAAAGGTAAAGCGTTTTTTTTCTTCTGCTCTGATGTAATTTCACTTCTAATCAGTTTTCTTGTTTAATCTCAGGAAAAGGTTAGAGGCTTTGAATCAAGGAATTGAAAATAATAAAAGCAGGATGGCGCAAAAGGTTTCTCAAGAAGAACCTAATAAGAAAAAATGGTTCTTCTGGTAAAATTTGACCTAATATGCAAAAAAAATAAGCAGCGTTGTCCGCTTTGTTGTTCACAACATCACAAAGCATGTTTCTTTTTCTAAGATGCTACTGTAACGTAATGTATTATTTTTACATCTGAGTGTTGCTATTGCTCGTACGATAACCAGCATAAATGTCTTGAATGATTTTTTAGTAACTCTCGATATCCTCTGTTGGCTTCTGTGGACATTTCCATTTTGTGTCCATTTTGATCAAACACGTTGTTATGTCAAAAAGCAGCTCAAGAGCATTGTATTGTTGTACAGATTTTAGATGTATTTTGCATGTATTATTCGACAATGTGGTGCAGATGCATGCTTGAATGAAGTTGTGTTCATGTTTAGATGCTTGCCTACATGCAGATTGTGAGATTATAAATACTACTCACTGAACGTCCCTTAAGTATTAGCTAAACGTTATGAAAGCACTTGTTTGTAAAGTTGAAACAACATGGCATTACTCCCAAGTCAGAACTCTGAATTTAATTCAAATGATAATAAAGGAAATTTTCTTCAAGCAGTGGTAGCTGTAAACGGTGGAATATGAAGGCAAATTATTACAGCTGGAAATAAGATTTTCAATGTTGAGGTTCCTATATATCACATACAGCACTGAGCTTATACATCAATACAGATAAAAGTTAAAATTCAAATGTGGAAAATATGGGTGTTTCTTCATGCAGTAGGTGCAGCAATTCCTGCAGGCAGTGGTGGTTCTTCTACAGCAGGAGCTTCTGCTGCTGGCAATGCTTCTTCCACAGAAGCATCTTCCCAGAAGGCAGTTTTCTTTCCAGTTTTTGCGACGGTTTGAAAAACTGCATCAGGTGTCACATTACCTTTCACCGTCACCTTTTGCTGTTCAATGTCCACATCGAATGACTCCACTCCTGAAATACAATGCTCTCTTCCATCATACATGCAATAAAGCAAAGGATTTATTTCCTAAATCATCTTCAACTTATTGTGTTTTTTCTTTTCTTTTTTTAATAGCAGCTCATGTTGAAACAGATAACTCCATCAAAGGAAAATTGCATAAAATATATGCATAGTAGGTCTAATGCTTAATGCTAAAGACTAACATAACTTGTAACAAAAATGAAACATTTAGAACCGTATTGAGCTAGAGTAATGTACAGCTACCAAAAATATTCATTGGAGTGTCAAATCAAAAATGTAAAGTTAACAATCATATATTCCTTTAAGATTTGACATCAGTGAAGGATAGCTAAAGCCTAAGAATCAAATTGCTTGCAATATCATATCACAGAGCATAAGTTAAAAGCCATATTCCTTTGGACGTCATTTAAGGAGAGCAACCAATAAAATTACTAAATGCTTCAAAGGGGTAAACACAGAAATAAATTACCAAATAGCCTCCTACTGATTTTTTAAACAAATTTAACATATGTATTTTTCTTCCGAGTTCTTTGCTTAAAAGGAATCCAAGTATGTAGATATTCAGATAACTTTCATAAAGTTTTATTTACAAGAAACTATCAAATTACATGACCCGTGTTATAGTACACATAAACTTTGGTATAATAATATTATTAACATGATGAAAACAAAAGATAGATTGCAAATTAAGGTTGCATTCTACTTTGACAAGCATTATTCCGTTGGGAATGTCAATACTGAAAAATAGAAGGAAAAAATAAATAAAATGAATATAATATGACTGACCTTCCATCTTTGTGAGCACCCTTTTAACAGCACCAACACAACCTTGGCATGACATGGTAACCTTGAGTACAACTGTCTGCAGCAAAATAAATATTTTGATTCTTTTCGGAAATATTTCTAGAGCAGTAATCTTGTTTACCCGAATTATTTAAGAATGTCATATATGCATGACAAACTCCTGTATACTATGAACATTAAAATGAAAGCAAGATAAAATTTGCTATAAAATGAAGACATACCTAACAACTAACTGTTGTGAAAAGCACAAAGTTCCAAGTTAATGTTTGATGATTACTTAACATTTACATACATCCTTCAGTTTCTCTTACTGGTACAGTGATAACACAAACAAATTAAGAGGTTGTGCTGCAGAATTGCAGAGAGTAAAATGATCCTACTGGATGGGGCTAACCAAACTAACAGTTGCAATAATTTTTTTGTCAAGAATTGAAGCATGCACACACGCACACATATACGAGAATATACTATAAACACAAAATCCAGTAAGAACTGTGAATCTGTAAGTTTTACACAATAAACTAAAGGTTCTACACACCAAATTTGTTGCATGCAAACAAACCAAATATTTTCTTATCATGTAAAAGGGAAATAAAGGCTAAGTTGTACAGTAAATATTTCACCTGTAAGATGCAAACAACGAAGAAGCCAATTTTTTATTATTACAATGGAAAAACAATATAGACAAGTAAGATCCCATTTAAATTGTATTCTAAGATGTTTGCGAAGAACAAACTCACATATATACAGAGGTACATAGTACACGAAAATAAAACTTCACAGAGAAATCGTATTTAAGCTACCTATCAAGAAAATACTAAATTGATTTGCATTGACAATCAAGTGCAAACATATATTGCAGTTTTACTCACAAAGTATTCATTAGGCGAAATTATAATTAATTGCAACATTTAAAGAGTCGTGTGTGTGAAAACATAATGATCATCAGTAAGACCAAGGGAACAAATGTTACATAGATGGAATAATTAATATTCGGGGCATTAGTCAAGATTTGTCCTGAAGTTATTTATCATCTTAAGATACAATAACTAGATCTGCATAAATAATAAATAACCATTATTTTGTACAGTACAAAAATAACGTAGATCAAACTCATTTACCTGAAGTATATTCAATTCAAAATGGAAGGGGTTATATATATTATATTTTCATAATTTTGGAAAGGGCGTAAAAGGGAGAAAAAATGGTTCTCAACTCAATTAATTGTGAACTCATAGACCACCAATGTGAGGTAAACAAAAGCACACAATATTAATACTTAAGATAAATCCTTCACCTACCAAAAATGATTGATGAAGTTGTTGACCGTTTAGAAACTTAAAATTCTGTTACAGACAAGTAAGTCTTTCCATATATAATTGTATATATTATTTATTGAACGCTAGAACGAACTTTATTCAGAATTACCTATTGTCTTCCATCCATACAGTTTGCTAATTTTAGCACTTCCATTTATGAAATTATTATCGGACAGCTCTGAATATGAACTTTTGTTTTCAATATGCTTTGAATAAGGAAGAATGGCTCATCTACTGTTAACTTATAGGTTTAGTTGGTATTTGGTCAGCCACTTTTGTAGTATTTCTATTCAATTGAAGGAATAGATCTTGGAGCTAAATATTTTGACACAAAATATTGGCCATTGGACCAAAATGTTTTCGCAATTTTATTTCCAAGAAGGATCGGATCAGATTCTGATACTGATCGTCTGATCTACTACATCCAATAACAAAACAATATATGCAAATAACAAAAATATAAAGAGTGAAAGATTTGTGACAGAATTGTGAGTCCAAAATCTGCTCTCGTGGAATGAACTGCAAATCCAGTGACAAATAATATGTGCAAGGAAGATTGTGAAAGACCATGTGATCGAGTTGTGAGTCCGGGAACTACCCTCATCAAATGAGCAGAAAATCAGACCCATTAATCAATACTTTCACTAAAAATATATGTATTCAACGATTCGGACGTACGAATAAAAGTTTAGATCGCATAAAAATTATCTAAAATAAAGGGATGAAACAAGAATTGACTTCAAAATAGTCGTAGATTTAGTAAGGGAAAAAGTAATCATAGATTAAGGAAGAGAGAAAACATTACCTCCGCCATTGTTGTTTATTCTGTGAAGCAAGAAATGACTTGAAAATTCCGAAGCGACAAAGATATGAATAGAGCTGTGGCTTGAGGGGTTTATATAGGGTTGCACGATCCAAATGTAAAGATCATTTGCTTTAGTTAACCAGAGGGTGACACAGGCTGATGGCATCAACACACAGTTAACCCTTTAATTCAAACATTGCTTCACCAATTCCACTTCATTAATTCATATATGGACACACAATTCACTATACGTCCATTTATCCTTCCACCATCCAAAACACTCCACGCATCCACATATACTCACCCAATTTACTTTTATTCTTTTCTCCGAGCACTTTAAAATTCTCTCTCTTCACAATATTAAACCTCATTCAAACATTACACCTCCGATTCCACTTCATTAAGTCATATATGGACACACAATTCACTCTACATCCATTTATCCTTCCACCATCCAAACACTTCACACATCCACATATGCTCACCAAATTTACTTTTTTTCTTTTCTCCGAGCGTATTAAAATTCTTTCTTTCACAATAGTAAACCTCATTCAAACATCACTTCGTTGATTTGTAAATGCATAACATTCTCGGTCCCTATTCATTTCATCGTCCGATTTTTATTCATCGATTCCAAGAAACTCAAGTCGAGGATGATGGTTATACAAAAACGGTTGAAACTCAAATTGAGTTTTTGTAACAAAAAATAATTTAAAGACTTATATGTTGTGTGATCTAAAAGGTAAATTGAAATTAAATGCTATCTTGCATCAAAACAACAATAAATAATAGAATGGATCCAACATTTACATTAATGAGATTACTAACACATATAAATTTCATTCATAGTATAAATATGAATAGAAAAGAAAACTCTACTTATAATTCAATGAATTATAAAAATAAAAGAAAACTCTTCTCTTCTCTTTGAGTTGTTGTTTTTCTAGTTTCTGGTTGTTGCATGTTTGTTCCTGAGCTAGTTGCTTGAGTGTGCACGCCTATTTCCTGGTCTGGCTTATGCATGTACTATGTATGTGCATGCCCGAGTGCATGCACTTCCCTGCTGTATTCACTTGTGTGCTTGTGCATGCTGTTATACATTGCATTGTGTGTTCTGTTGTACCATACTTTACTTCCCCTTGTGTTTTCCATTATCATTGTTGGTGCATGTCCGGGTTCATTCACTTAAACACTTGTGTTGAAGCATTGAGGCTTGACCTTGCTCTACTTGTGTTGAGCATTTGAGTTTGACCTTGCTTTTATGCGTGAAATTTTATTTATGAAAATGTGTTTTGTACACTCGGTCATATGGCATATAGTGATATAGTGCATGTCATAAGCTGCTCGTGTACATTATTGATTAATTTTGACGCCTGTTTCAAAATATAAAAAGAACAAAACCAATAAACCGAGGCAATGTCGAGTTCAAAAATATTTATATTTTTGCAGCTTTAATTTGTTTCTTTGTTATTTGAGAGGAAAAACATGATTGAAGAGAAGATAGTTGAAACAAGAAAATAAGAAATTAAATTCGAATGAGCGAGTGTTTTATACATAAGAGTGTGTTGTATATGAGAATGTGTTGTATTTGAGAGTGAAAAATAACGTTGTATATGAGAGTGTAAAATAGAGTTGTATTTGAAAGTGCAAAATATAGCGGAAGCTATGTTGTAAATGCATGCTATTTGAAATTGTACTGAAATGAACTATTGGTTGAAATAAAATTCCATTTGTTTACTTCTATTTGTGATTTTGCAGTAGTACTGAGTCAAACACATTTAGAAATATATACGTTTAATATCATTAAACAAAAATTATAAACTGTTATATTCTATAAAATTTCATAGCCAACTCATCGAAAGTCAATATGGATCTGGACACGAGCCTTGTGAACCACGTCGACGCAACTCCTTCGAAGAAAATATGAAAGCATCTACATCTGCAGTATCTGTTGTCCTAGTACCATCCATGTGCCATTCCCACTTGAGTAAGTTTTGCCTAAAATCAGTGGTTCCATTATACGATGGCATTACCGGCATCGTAAACTTCATAGGATATTCTTCTCTCATGATGTTCTCTGTGAGTGGAGTCCTACTTGGTGCGCAACCCCAATCCTCATTCTTTCTACCTCTACTTTCTTCCACCAGCCGTTTGACCGTATCATCTATGTATTTCTCGCTGGCACGGTACTCTGAAGTTCAATTATCTAGGTTTGCACCGAGTATTTGGCTCTGCAAACGACCTCAACTTACCTACTGACTTCTTTGCTCTCTAGTCTCTGGGAGAATCACTCTTCTAGGATTTTATTGGCACGTAGTTGGTTCAACTATGGTTTTCGGAACTCCATCTTCGACGTTCAGCTCCTAATCGTCAACATCATCAAGCTATAGGACCTCTTCCTCGGTAGAAACCACCATTTGCATCAACATCATGTGCATCATTCATTCCTAGATTCCTCTCGATACCGAGATAATTCCTCTTAGTACCGGTTGGTCTTTTTATAGGGGAGCACTTCTTCCTCCTGCAAGTCTTTCAACAACTCCAGCTATTTCTACCTTCTGTTTGTTTTTTCCATCCCTTTTGTTTTGGCCAGAAATAAAGGAGTTTTCCTGCTCTAACCGTGGCGAAGTTTCCCTTTCAGTCCTCCTAGTTCTCTGTAGATGCAGGTTTGGCAAAGCATCCATCTTGTCCATCAGAACTTTCTGATTATCCACCATCTTCTGGTTCAATCTTTTCCTCTAGTAACCACTTCCTGTTGAGCAGATGATTCTGCTGTCGCCCGTTGGTTACTAATTTCAACTTGATGAGCATTCCCTTGATCACCACCAGCTACTGCTCATGTGGATTCACCGGATCTTCTAAGCATCATTGACTTCAACTAGCAAACCTCCAAATTCTTCAAGCAAAACTCCTAGATCTAACCACTGGACCTCTCCAAATCAACAATAGCAAGCTAGATCTAACTGTGTGGACTTTTGTATGTTAACTTCATTTCTCAAAATACGCAAAACAAAAAAGTTATTTTCTATTTTGTATGTTAACTCCATTTTCTAAATTTGTTGTTTTCGACAATATACACGCGTCATGTGCATTTTTGTACGAACGTAAACCTAAAACTAAAAACAACAAACCAATCACATCCTTGAGTTTTTTAATATAATTTCGTATTAATTTTGATTTTCTTTACAACGTATGCTTCACTAATTTTTTTTTGAATTTTCTTAATTTACTTTTTTCCGTATTAGTTTATAATTTATTATTAATCATTCAAAACTATTATAAACAAGCAAAAAAAAAAAAAAACAAACATATAAACAATCATTCTCTTTTCCATACGGCTCGTAACACAAAATCGCAGCACCCTTTTGTGAAACATATCATTTTCATAATATCTGTTTTAGGATATTCCTTTTAGGAAAAAGCCACACTAAACCCAAATTGCAAAGATCGTAATTAAAGTTAATTCGCTTAAATTTTCAAATAAATGGCTGTGACCCATTCAACCTAGAGATAAGCATCTGATTCTAGGAGCGCGCAACGAATTTGGACTTGGACACTGTTAGAACGCACAATCAAAGTTGGATGTCAGTGCAGTATAAATCAACATCGGCGATGAATTATTATTGGCCTACCACTTTATAAAAAGGTGGATTCGTCCATTTGTACTACAGATGCTAATAATGTATGCAATACGTTACCCCAGGGTGCGTACTGCCTTTTGCGCTTTTGTACTGCCAAAGTTGCTGAGTTGGTCATTTGTCCAAACAACTTGTCGTCTAAAACAAGCAAAAACGCTTCGTGAATACAAAAGCCAAACTGAAATTTGTTCACTGGTCGCAAAATGGAGCATTAAGAAAAGAAGATACCTAATTTAAATTGATGTTCTCATACCGAATGATTTTGACCAAAAATAACACGGACAGTGACTGCAACTCAGAGTTCAACAATTGTTATTTTTTGAAGACTTGGTACTTGAAATTTGGACTGAGCACATTCATTTGAGTTACTACCTTCTTCCACTGTGTATCTTCTACAAAGTCAGGAAACTATGTATGATATCGAAACGTTACTTACAACTTGCTTTCCATTCCATTGAATCAGTGGGTGTTGGTGCTGGAAACATTCTCAGAATTTACACTTCCTTCGCTTGACGTTGTAGTCTAAAGTGTATGGTGTGGTTAAGTGATATGTTTCAAAATTGCAGTTTTATTCACAGTTAGGCAATCCAAACATCTTATTTGATGTGATTGTAGTTGCTAAATTTGTGATGTGACGTGGAAAACTGAAATATACTATGAGTTTTGGAACCCACCTAAAATACAGTGTTAATTGGGAAATAGGAATAGAACTTGCACAGTACGAAAGGATTTTGGAAAACACGTATGTACTGATGTTTGTATAAGTGATATGAAGAGTTTTTTGTGGTATCAAAACCATTGTAGCAGTGAAGGTTAAATTTGTCAACCCTAAATATTTGGCTTGGGAAGATGAGCTATACTCAATTGGATGCAACATAAACATTTACCATCCTGAGTTTTAACTCAATATACAAATAGATTGTCATACACTTGAGGGGTTTCTACAAATTATGGTTTCTACAAATTATACAGTTGACATGTTCCACGTGTGATGGAAACATTCATAAATCATAATTACATTTAATCACATTAAGGATAGTCGACCTGTAATGTGAGAATGACTAGTTTCTTGTATATGAATAATATACACACATTAAGGATCACCCCTAGGTCGTGTAGGTTATAATTGAACTTTAATTATTTGTCAACACATACTACCAGCGATATAGTTCACTCATGAGACCTTGTTCGATTTCCTCCATTTCTCTCTTTTTATATCTATTACAGGAGGATAAAGAAGTAGACGAGTAATCATAATAAGGTGTGTGGAAAAAGTGACTTGGTGCTCTAAAGATATATATCTATTCTCCTCTATACCTTATATTATATTTATATAATCCTTTGGACTAAATTTTATCAGCACTTGTATGTAGGCCTGTAAACGGATGCAGTCGGATACGGATAGTGCTGTATCCGTATCCGTATCCGAAAATGAAAATCCGTATCCGAATCCGTATCCGATATCCGCGAATACCTGCTGAATATTATCTGTATCCGTATCCGCTAATATTTTCGGATATCCGAAAATATCCGTATCCGGCTTAGCGAATACAGATACTTTTGGATATCCGAAAATATCCGTATCCGAATCTCAAAATGTATCCGAAAATATCCGAAAATTAATCAATATAATGCATATTTCATTTTTTTTGACTTGAAAAAAGATTAAAAAAACCTTGTAATACATAAACTACATCAAATTAACAATAGGTAATCCAATCACACAAAATCCGTACAATAAATTAGTATATTTGTATTAAATTTATGGGTATAAAATAACATATTAATATATAAATATTTAATTTTAAACCGAACGGATATTTATCGGATACGAATAAAGCCATATCCGCATCCGTATCCGAATATGTTTCGGATATAGGATATCCGCATCCGCTTTTCGGATATCAGATATTTTTCATGTTTTCGGATACGGATGCGGACGGATTTCGGATATTTCGAGTATTCATTGACAGGCCTACTTGTATGGGCTACAGTTATTTTTACACTACATTATTTTGTATTATTTTAGATACATATATTTTTTATCCTTCCGTCGTGAGATCTGAAAGTGTAAAATACATTATAATTGTAACTATCTCTATAAAATGCAAACCTTAAAAACCTAACAATTCATAGTTCTTGCCTCGACGCAAGTTCAAATACCAATTTTGGGCTTTGAATTGGTACGTCCGATGATATAGATTGTAACAATGATCTCACAAAGGTTCCCAAGTCATATCCCGGCTTAGCCTAAAGACGAGGAAGGAGTTGAAAGGGTCTCATTAGGAAAACAAACTTTTTTACTTCGACACATCTTGATATATGTGGAATTTCGGCAAAGATGGCATGCCATACATTGAATGTGGATCCAAAATACCCTCTTCTGAAGCAAAAGGGGCGTTGTATGGAACCTGAGCAATCTGCTGCCTTGAAAGAAGAAGTGGATAAGCTGAAGGCAAAAAACTTCGTACACAATGCACTATACCCAAAGTGGGTATCGAATCCTGTGTTGGTTAAGAAGACAAGCGAGAAATGACGAGAATGCATTGATTACTCTGACTTTAATAAAGCACGCTTGAAAGACTGCTTACCCTTATCAAGGAACGACCAACTTATGGATGGAACAACCTGTTTCATGTTATCCTTTGTGGATGCGTATTCCGACTACAATCAGAAAGCAATGCATGTCCTGGATTAGGAGCATATGAGTTGCATCATGGATTTAGAGTTGTATTGTTACCGAGTCACGCCGTTTGATCTAAAGAACGATGTAGTTACTTACTAGCATCTAGTGAACACAATAAAGATCAGATCAGACGAACTGTGAAGGTCTATATGGATGATATGCTTATGAAGTCATAGCGATTGGCAGATCACATGGATGATCTTTTAAAGATGTTCAATGTACTTGAGAAGTATATAGTGAAGCTCATCCTTTAAAGTATTCTTTCATTATCTCATCGAATAAGTTTTTGGGTTTCATTCTGAACTCAAGGTGGATTGAAGCTAACCCGAAATAGATTATGCCTAAGGAAGAAGATGTAGAGCTTGAACGGAAAGGTCACCGCACCGAGTTAGTTCATTTCGACAGCGGTACACAAATGTATATTGCTCTTTGATACCCTCAAGAAAGAAAAAGGAAAGTTCTTTTGGATGAAAGAATTTCAAGACGCGTAACATAATTTGCTAGAGCATAAGGAGAGACTACCAATATCGTCAAAGCCCTTAGAAGGAAAAGAAATATATGTTTACTTTGCAGTGTTTACTCATGCACTAAATGCAGCCTTGGTATGTGAGGAGTGTAGAATCCAAAAGCCTATGTATTACATCAGCAAGCAATTGACCGAAGTAGAAAAGAATTATCCAAAACGGTAGAAACTAGCATACTATTTAGTGATAGCCACAAGGAAGTTAAAGTCATACTTCCAAACTCATCCGATAAAGGTATTAACTGATCAAGCATTGAGAGAAGTGCTATATCGACCTGAGACTTCAGAAAGATGGATAAAGTAGAATATCGAGTTGAGCCAGGACAATATATCTTACCATCCTAAGAAGGTAATTCGAGGGTACGTGTTGGTAGATTTCATTGCTTAGTTCACCATCTAGGATGACGAAGCGGTACAATATTATATCCAACTACCCCAATGGAAGTTGAACGTAAATGGAGCCTCCATAAAAATTATTCTAAGACAGGAGTAGTTTTCATGACCCTATAAGGATGGTGCTACTCTTTGGGGCTAGAGTTTTGAGCAACAAGCAATTAAGTTGAATACAAAGTTTTGATTGCGACGCTCAAGATAGTAAATAATTTAGGAGTTAAGACATTGTATATATTCAGCGAATCTCGGTTGGTGGCCTGCTAAATGGAAAAGGAATCAATTAAGGTAGTAAAACTAAGCGCTTGGTTGACAAAAGTGTAGGAATTACTGAAAGATATAAAGCATTACATGATAACACATATACCTAAGGAGGAGAACACAAAGCCGGTTTACTAGTCAAACTGGTTAGTTCTGAGGATTCTGACTTTTGGGAATCGTACTAGTAGAAGTTTTAAAGGTCCTAAGTATCAACGAGATGAATGTTGATTGGATCTTGGAAACTGAAGAAGATAGAGTCATGGTTGACTTCGATTAAAGAATATTTGCTAAAGGAAACTCTCTCGAATGAAAGGAACGAACAAAGAAAATTCATGCGTAAAGTAACTCGATTCATTATGCAAGGAGTGTTATGTAAGAGAGAATTTTCAGTGCCCTGGCAAAGGTGTGTCTCCTTACAGATGTGCATGTAGGAAGTTGTAGTGATCACAATAGAGGGTAGACGCTAGCAAAGAAGGTTCTCCATTATGGATACTTTTGGTCGACGATTAAATGAGATGCATCTAACTATTCTAGAAGATGTGACAAGTGCCAAATTTTTATGAACATACCAAGAGCTTCAACCGAGCTTATGCAAATTGTTATCCCATAGCCATTTATGGTACGGGGAGTTGATATCATTGGTGTGTAAGCGATGTCGAAAGTTGGAGCGAAATACAAAATAGTGGCTGTGGATTACTTTACGAAATGAGCTGCATGGAACCGCCAACAGCGATTACTTCAAAGAAAGTGATCAACTTTGTAGTGAAATTTTTTGTGCAAGTTTAAGTCACATAAAAGATAATAACTGACAATGGAACACAATTCGAGAGTGATGAGTTCAAAGAATTCTACAATCGATACCGAACCGAGAAGAGATTTTTTGCAATAGCACACCCATTAGCAAATGGATAGGTGGAGATAGTGAACAAGATCATCAAATCCATCATAAAAAAGAGATTGAAAAGAGCCAAGGACAACTAGGTGGATGAGCTACCACTAATATATTAGGCTAGTTAGACAACCTATGAGTCTACAACTGCCCTTACTCCATTTTCTTTGACCTACGGAACCGAGGAAATCATAATGATTGAAGCTAACTTTGCTTCTTATAGAATACTGCAATATGATCCTAATATGAACGAGGAACTCTCGCTTTAGTCTCATGACTTGGTTGAAGAAATATGAGAAGAGGTTATTTTGAGGATAATTGCTTACTAGATAAGAGTAGTAAAGCATTTCAATGCCAAGGCCAGAACTCGTACCTTTGAGATTAGTGACCTCATTTTGAAATGATTGTTCCGAGTCTAGGAAAACTTGGTCTAAATTAAGAAGGTTCCTATGTGATTGTATAGAGATTGGAGATGGAACTTTCAATCTATCAATCATTGATGGGATCCTAATTCTGAGGACATGGAATAACGAGCTCTAATGGTGCTATTTCACTTAAATTCTTATTTCCAAAAAAGACATCATATTCCTTGGTATTTGATGTAATATGACTATAATTGCTACTCTTT
Source organism: Allium cepa (assembly GCA_030765085.1). Lineage (NCBI taxonomy): Eukaryota > Viridiplantae > Streptophyta > Magnoliopsida > Asparagales > Amaryllidaceae > Allium > Allium cepa. The sequence goes on along the minus strand of CM060940.1, from coordinate 853,242,542 downwards.
GGTTCATAAATAAAGTTGGGTTTTTGATTCAGTGAAACCGTACTCTTAATGTCTAACTTTATGATGCATGATCAACGACACAATAAGACCTTCTATGTCTTAAAAAACCATATGTCTAGGTACTCAGAGATAACTACCGATGAACTCCTTTGATCCATGATCGAGTTATTGGAGTAAAATCGTACTTGGTTGATTAGATGATTCATCCTCACACATCTATTCATTGACCAACACTTGAAGACAGGCGAGGTTAAAGATTAATGATCGAAGATAGACATCTAAGACACTGATTCTTGAAGATGAGAATCGATATGGAATTGAATCTGTTGTAGGTACGTTATAGAAATATATCAGTGTATGTGTTAACATGAACAAATGAATCATATAGTTACAACTGCATCGACGAGATGATTTCGTTTATGATCGAACCTATATGTTTGGTCGATGATAAACATGGTTAATCAATGTAAAGCAGATTTGTTTAGCTAGGAATGATATGTTTGGCCGACTATAAACAAAACTAAATAACCAAAATAACAACGGGTAATTGCAGAACATTATTTATATGTATAGAGTTATAGTAAATAATGGCATCGCATAGATTGCAGACATAATCAGGTATTACATATAAGTAATCGAGTTATATATGATTATATTTATATGGGTAGATAAGTATATATGCAAGGAAAATAAAAGATACATTAATGTAAATAAGACAAAGATTGAACAAAAAAGAATCTTTTATTTAAGTGACCTTTTATAAAAGTTGTGGGGGCCACCCCCGCACATCGACGACCTTAATTCATGAAAAAGAGACAAAATCCAAAAAAATCCAAAAAGCGATCTCCATGGAGCCAAGGCCTTACTACTTTGATTTCTTCGATAGGGTACACCCTTCTTCAGTGGCTTGCATTTTCTTCCTTTAAGTAAACCAAATAGCGACTTCTTGTGATCATTGTCGAAGCTTGATGAGGAAATGGGAGACTTTTAATGGCTGGGGCAATTTTGAGAGTAGGTTGAGAAGAAGACTGAGTAGGGCCAACTGGAGGCTTAATGTGAATGATCAGGCTTGGAAAGATGTAGACAACGATATAAGATCCTTCTCTATGCCTAGTTCGAGTTTAACACTACCAAGCTTAAAGTGCCTACCTCTATCGAAAGAGCTTTAGGACCCTTCTTTGAGACTATTACAACTTCATCATCAAAGGAAGCTTCAACGTCCTCCACACCTTCCAAGGCCTCTATTTTATTAGAATCATGACAAAGGTCAGAGTTGGATGACAATGAAGGGGAAGCAACTGTTGTTATGATGTGGTAGAAAAGGCCATGGTCGATGTCCCCTATGGTGGAAGAGGCGGCAGCGACGAGGAGAGACCTTTAAGTTGACAGACAGAATGCTAAAGGTTAGAGATGTTAATAGTTCAGAATTGAAGCTTCCTGAAAACCGAAGAGCTGAAGGATATATCTTCTACTTCTGAAAATATGGATAAAGGATATTTTTTGATTTCCCGTTCTTTAAAATCTTTCAATGGTAGAGGCAGACATGAGGGAATCAACGGGGACTAAGGTTGGGTCCTCCAGGTTGTAGCCTTTTGTGGAAAAAGTTACGGCTTTAGTAGGAGCATCTGAAGCAGGTGTTTTTGAGACAATGACCTTAAAGTTAGGCGCCGATGAAGTGGCAAGTTCTATTTAAGACTCTTTTTAGGCAAGAGTGGACTCTACGTGTGATCTAAGGAGCTAGGACTGGTAGAAGTCTCAGTAACCATGTAACAGCCCACCTTTTTGTATGTTTTGAATCGACGATAAACCACACACGTCAGATTCAAACACACAAAAGAGCGAATTGTTATTGGAGTGAATAAGAAAAGCAGAGAAAGAAATAAAAGGAAATAGAATCTCACAGCGGAATGACAAAATATAATAATCAAATAACAGTTCATGAAGCTGTTTTACAAACATTTGATTTTACTTATACAACACAGAATCAGAGTTACACATACTAGAGAAATATAAATAATGCAACAGAAAGAATTGTACATACAGACAAATGATAATAAGGAGTAGCTAGGGTTTATAATGAGATATTTATTAGTAGGTTAGAAAACAGAAATAACGAATCAGAATTGATTTGGGTTGGAACGATAACGACCCAAAAAGCCCGTTCCGACTCCAGAATGAAAATGGGTCAACCCATATATCGAAATAGATGTTTTCAAATATTTTAAAATCAATGGACAGATTTCAAGTCCAAATTCCATCGCATGAAAAAGTTACGTTAAAATCTGCTATTTCAAATTGATTTCAATTAAATTGATTTCTAGGCGTTTCGAGTCCGTACGATCAAACGACAAGTCCGATTGTTACGAAACTTGAAATCCTACAATGATTCACTATTACGGATCCGATAAAACTAGTTTTGTCGAAATCCGAGTCAGTGGCCAAAATGTTTATTTTTCAGTTAGTTAAATAATTTAATATTAAATTAATTAATCACTTCTTCTATTCAAATTTAGATATTTACCTTTTCTATCATTCCTAATTTCAAATAAACTTATAATTCATTAACCAAAATTTCTATGTCAATCAAATAAGGATTTATTGCAAAATTTATAATGTTTACCTTCAATTTAAGTAAATCCAAATAAATAAATTCAATTTGTTTTCAATCTCTTTATTCAATCAATCATCATCTTATAGATAAATTTAACATTAGTATATATCCAATTACCCTAATATTTTTACAGTCATCAACTAAATTCATATTAATGTAGTTTTTAATTACGTTTAATTACAATGGATTTAGATCTAATTCAATAAATTAAATAAATGCGTCCGCGCACATGGCGCAGTTGGCAAGAGCAATGGCCTCCCTCGTATGAGGTGAGGAGTTCGATTCCTGGCAACTGCTTCAAGTATACTGAAAGGTCTGGTCTAAATGGGGGCACGGTTGTGGCGGGTCAGTTGTGTTTCCCCCAGGTTTACTGTTCATGAGTCACAATGTCGACGGTGATAGAACAGGTTTCCCTGGTTGCCTAATTTTTTTTAAATAAATGGGTAAACAATTAATAATTATCACTATTTGCCTAATTTAATCTCATTCATACTTTATTATCAACCAACAATTATTATAATTACTTATCTAACATTGGTTCTATCAAATTACAATTTATTACGTATTATTTCATCAATTAATATAACTTTGAGTTTATTTCCCAATTTGCTAGTTACAATCAATTATAACTTTACAGTTGTTTTAATTAATTGGGATTGCACTAAATTAGTTATTTATCGACTTGCATTAACATTATTACCTTAATCTACATTCAGTTACTATTAATCAATATATTATTCCACTGGTTAATTCAATACTTACTTTTATTTACTTATTTTCAATTTTATAACCAAATGCAACAATTTACACTATTACATTATTGGGATTTCACTCCAATTGTCAATAAGTAATTTTAATCACCATTGCTACATTTCATTTTTGACATTTGCTTCATTATAAATTATAGAGTTTTTTCCTTCTAAATTTAATTACAAAAATCTTATTAAATTAACCAATTTAATTATCGAAATTTACGGATCGTTACACTCTCCCCCACTCAAAACTTTTCGTCCCCGAAAAGGAAAAAGAAGGGAAAAGAAAGAATTGAGTAAACAATACTGCTTTTTCAAAAATATTAATTTTATAAACCAATAAATTATCAAAATTAATTAATTTGAATAAACTATACCAATTTATAACCATCAAATCTTTTTATACTCAAATTAATAAAGTTTGGAAAATATTTTTCAAAAATTTCTCTAAGTTCAAATTTTACGGAAAATTTCGGTAGAGTCTCCTTTGTACGGAGAGGTTCGGGAGAAAATATAATATCAAATATAACAATATATATCACAATATCTCAAAATAATATATCCCAACAACGGGAAAATATATATAATAGCGCTAGAAAACCGTAATCCGAGAACGTACCTATTTATCGGGCAATCAACGCTTATTTTGTGGAACCAAAAGCAGTAGCAATTGTTTCCATGACCTGTATTTCACTTATATAATCCAAAAAAAGTTAATAATTATATAAAATAAAATAATTAAAGTTGTTTCACCCACTAACAAACAAATCAATATAAACAACAGTCACTTGCAACCAATATACAATCATCATATAAATCAATAGAAATCAATTATCTATTCATATCAAACAAAACAAATGGTTGTTCGGGTTTAAAAAATTTAAATTGTACAGAATGAAAAATAAACTACTAAGTGCACCATTTACTCAACAGTTTTAGATGAAACTGGATAGATTATTCATACCTCCAAACAATTTTAAAGTATCCTTACCCAAACAACCATAAAGCAAATAAACAACAATTTCAAACAATAGATCAAGTTCATTCTTATTAATTTCATTTCATAACATTTGTTGTTTGATTTCCTTTTCATTCATATAATGATTTATCTTTTAGTTTACATTTATTTCTTGCAAATTTTTATTTCCATCTATTGATTCAGTGTTTAATTCACTTATTTGCACTTATGCTTACATAAAATCATTTTTATTTATTCATATCATATAAATTTTCTGTTTATTGCATTACATTTATTCATTCCCCAATTTTATTTACTTTAATTCATTTATCCATAGTATTCATGTTCAATTCAGTTACTTGGCATATCAATTTCATTAACTTATGTCTAAAATCTTTTACTTACAATATTCCCTTTTTCTATCACATTTAATTTCAATAACCTTCCAAATTATAACTTAAGTTTATAACAATTATAATATCAATTCCTATTAATAAAAGCGATCTATTAAACACTTTCATTACATAATTTTACTTATACAATTTCCATTACATTTTCTCATTAAATTACAACTTTTAATAATAATTAGTTATATATATGCTTTAAGGATGTAGTTGAAAGTTATACAAGTTTTCTCATTTCTTTTAATTAATTTAATGTTCAGTAATCATATCATTCGTTTTATAAGTTAATAATTCAACTTCCTTGTAATTTCATTTATAACCTGGCATCTAATCTCTTATTTCAAATTAGAGGTTCCAATTATTAATTAGTTACATTCCATTTCACTACAATAATCGAAACGATCAATTAACGGAAACTTAAGAACTAAATACCGGGTTAAATTTTAAATCATTTAAAATAATAGATAGATGTATACACTTACAAGTTATATCCAATTATATTTAAAACAATTTGACATTTATATTTGTTTATCAAAATAAATATGTAGTAAAACTTTTACAGTGGCCTTCCCACTTTGAAACTCAAAAATGAATGTCTGCGTGCACTCATTACCGAAATTATTTCCCAGCGACAAAGAGAGGGGTACAGAACTTATTTCTTTCCAAAATTTCTTTAAAACGGTTTTTTCAAATTATGTTGAAATATTTAAATTAGAAAATACTTATAAACAATATTACTATATTCCAAAATCCTTTGAAAGCAATTTTCAAAATCCCGGAAATTAAGTTCTAAAATTTCCTATTTTCCTTTATTTTATTTTCTTCCAATCTTGTTTCCAATCAATATTTATAAATTTCACTACCTAACAACCAATATATTACAACCAAATATAACCTTTATAAAATTTATTACTTTATATACAGAAAATATAATAGGCAAAATAATTTCATTTACCTATATTTCAAAATAAATATTGTGTCGGTCTGTCCTACTAAGTGTTTAGAAATCCCTATTGATGTCATAGCATCCTATGCACAAAGCAGAATTTATAAATATAAAATGAAACAAATTAACACAATATCAAAACCTTTTATAACACTAACAAATACGCTCTCTCATATATATACGCTCAGCGACTCATCATAAGGTATTATTTCCCTATTAATAAAGAGTCAGACCCCACAAATCTAAGGTTTTCGCTAAACCAAAGCTCTGATACCAAATGTAGCAGCCCACCTTTTTGTACGTTTTGAATCGACGATAAACCACACACGTCAGACTCAAACCACACGAAAGAGCGGATTGTTATTGGGATGAATAAGTAAAGTAGAGAAAGAAATAAAACGAAATAGAATCTCACAGTGGAATGACAATATATAATAATCAAATAACAGTTCATGAAGCTATTTTACAAATATTTGATTTTACTTATACAACACAGAATCAGAGTTACACATACTAGAGAAATATAAATATGCAACAAAATAGTATGAATGTAGTGGATAATATAATAAATGATAGTAATACAATCTTCATCTTCGTCCTCCAGAAATAAAGTCTTCAAATATTGAAATGCTCAGGCTGAGCCGAGCGAATTGAAAGAAAAAACACTCGAGTCAGAACTAAAAGATCTTATGTAAGTTAAATCAATGGTAAATAATATGAGTGGAACGACGTCAGAGATGTTTATGGGGTTTGACATCTCCTATCCAGTGTCAAACGTGAGTGTAATAACTTAAGAGATGCTCGAGATTCACATCTTCTGATGATCTGTTAAACTATCTACTATGTAGTAATATACGCTATTATAATAATGTCTAAAAGTAAAATAAACTTACTTTAAAATAGAGTTAAGGGGTTACCCATATAGCCATTAACACGTAATAGTGCCAATTGTCTATACAGTGCAGTAATACCTCTTGATCGGGAGGCTACCAGAGGATACCCCATAGGTACAACACAAATCAAACTCGTACAAGGCGCGCTAGGGTAGGTGACACGACACAACTAGACAATGCCAGGGTAGATATACCAATTACGCATCCAGGCTGGTGGTGACGCATAGCGCGCAGCTGCCGTCCACCTCGAGCCACACCCCCAAAAATAAAAAATCAAAAGTGGCCACCAAATCAATCTCAAAGTCAGAATACAATATCGAAGGAATGTGTCCGATATGAGGGGATACCTCATTGGCCCGTAAGCGTTCCTGTTTTAGCCACCTTTTGCCAACCCACGGGAGTCGAGTCCACATATATACCTCAATAGAACGTCGCCACCATCCTACTTCATTCTGGAATCTCCACCACGTACACGGTTGTTAAAGTGGTTTTTGAAGTTGGCAGAGAGTATGACAACTTCTGATCCCACTCTCTTTAACAACCAAACATTATTATAACACCGCGGTCATTTTCAAAATAGTTTATACTTTAAAATCAAATATCATTGCCCTTTCAAAACCAAATCAATAAGTTATCATTTAATTTCAAGTATATCCATTCTAAAATCATAACACTTTCAAAGTTATAAAATTTCGAAATCAAAACACTTGAATATAACACTTTCAAATTATGATACCTTGAAACTCATAACTTTGAAACATAACTTCCACCACTTAAATGGTTTAAATATTTAAAATACTTCAAATAATAAAACAGCTTCTTCAATTTCACAAATCAATCCAACCCAATTCGAATTTCTACATTTTATATTTAACCAAATCCCAAATCATAAATTTCAGTTCAATTCAATTTCAAAATAAACTATTCCAAATTTATCGATTTCAAAACAGATTTGATCCACAGAATAAACCATTTGAAATTCGATATATTTTAAACTTTAAGTATTCAACAATTTCAAAACTAAGTTTGGTAATTATGGTTCAACAATTAAATTTTGTATTATTTAGTTTGAAATATTTTACATAATAAATCCATTTTCGTCTAAATAAAACTCAAATTTACAAATAACTAAATATTTCCTTTAATTTATTTATACTCGAAATATTCGTTTAATTCATCTTAAACCAAAATCAAGTTATAAAAAACATACCTTCTAAAATTTCAAATTTAATAAATTTCACATCAAGCTTATTTGAGTTTAATTCTTAAATAAATCCAATTTTCAGTAAATCTAGATTTTTATTTCCAACCTTAATTTTATTTAAATCATCATAAACTGTATATTAAAATATAATTTAAATACTTCATCATATTATCTTCAATAAAAATCAAACTTATTATTAAGCTTGTTCTATATTAAAACAAATTATACATAGCTAGAAATCCAGGATAAAATAACATTTATATAATATTTAAAATCAATATTTATCTAAAACCATATTTTTTTTACATAACCATAGAAATCATTTCAAAATATTTTTATATATAGACCACGGTGTCTGTATATAATTTTCTATCCTATGGTCAAGTGATATGGATATTTATCATTTCAATCCGTGATTTAAAAATATAAATACGGTTATATATCATTTCAAACCGCAATCCCGAATGAAATAAAAATCCATAACAACTTGAAGTTTATAATAATATAAAATACAACATCCATTCATCCAATATCAATCATCAAACGTTTATCACAACCATCATCCAATTCAATTAACAACATCAATATAGAACAGTTAATAAATAACAGGTATTTACTGGCAGTTTATATTCAATAATAAATTAAATAACTATTTTATCCCAATAAATTCAAATAAATTGAGATGATGATTCAAAATATGCCAAACAGTCATAAATAAATTTCTAATCACATCATAAATCAATTTAACAAACATAATAAATTTTAGAAGTTGTGAGTGGGTTAAAACACCCACATTTTGAATTCAAATTGAATTTAAATCCAAATTAAACCCAAAAATTGAACAACCTCATAACCCAACCAAACAAGCGTCAAAATGTCTGGAATTTCATTACGATCCTAACGGAAGAAACCACGCGTGAATTGGACCCCGTATGTAAAAGATATGAATATTAGAATATATAGATTTTGAATTTGAAAAAGAAAAAAATAAAATAAAAATAAAAACAGAATTACCCACGTCATCAACGAAATTCTCCCCAGGTCGTAACCCTAACTCGCGCGTATTGCTTCAGCCGCCATCACGTTCGCGCCGCCACATGCACCGACCAATGCACGCCGCCTCAGGCCACTATACTCCGATTGACCGCCACCACTGGCTTCCTGCACTCCGGCCAACCCCACCTATGCCTCACGATCGCCCAATGAACCAACGACTGCCACTAACATATGAAACCCTAACCGAATTTTACTGACGATCCAACCGTTAAAACCCCTAGCGAACTGCACCAATGTACTACGTGTTTGTCTATTTACAAAGTAGGGCCATTGATTTGTCGATCAGACACCGATCATCGAACGCCAATGAACGACCGGAATTTGTTCTACAATTTATGGGCAAAGAGAGGTTCAAATCAGAAAACGAATTTCAAATCTGAGATGCGCTCTTTGAGAGCTTCAAATCGATATATAATTTGTTGAATTTTTGATTTGATTTGGAATTGCAATTAGATTTGGAATTGAGAATTTGTCTGCCGTTGAGAAAGAGGATTACAGAAAGAATTGTACGTATAGACAAATGAGAATAAGGAGTGGCTAGGGTTTATAATGAGATATTTATAGGTAGGTTAGAAAATAACGAATCGGAATTGATTTGGGTTGGAACGATAACGGCCCAAAAAGCCCGTTCGACTCCGAAACGAAAATGGGTCAACCCATATATTGAAATAGATGTTTTCAAATATTTTAAAATCAATGGAACAAGTTTCAAGTCCAAATTTCATCGGATGAAAACGTTACGTTAAAATCGGCTTATTTCAAATTAATTTCAATTGATTTCAATTAAATTGATTTCTAGGCGTTTCGGGTCCGTACGATCAAACGACAAGTCCAATTGTTACAAAATTTGAAATCCTACAGTGATTCACTGTTACGGATCCGATGAAACTGGTTTCGTCGAAATCCGAGTCAGTGGCCAAAATGTCTATTTTCCAGTTAATTAAATAATTTAATATTAAATTAATTAATCACTTCTTATATTCAAATTTAATTATTTACCATTTCTAGCATTCTTGATTACAAATAAACTTATAATTCATTAATCAAAATTTCCATGTCAATCAAATAAAGATTTATTGAAAAATTTATAGGGTTTACCTTTAATTTAAGTAAATTCAAATAAATAAATTCAATTTGTTTTCAATCTCTTTATTCAATCAATCATCATCTTATGGATAAATTTAACATTAGTATATATCCAATTACCCTAATTTTTTTATAGTCATCAACTAAATTCATATTAACGTTGTAACAACCCTAGTATCGGTGATTACCTAACGATGGTTATATTTTAATTGAGAATAAAATAAATTAGAGAAGATAAATTTTATAAAAAATTGTTCATTTAAAATAAACAACGTTTTGAGGTTAAATAAGGGATTAAATTTGTTTGGATAAGTATTTAGTTGAATAAATTATAAATATGGGGTTTATATTTGTTTGGAGCTAATAAAATAAGTAAGTGATACATTTCAACATTTAAATTGTTGAAATAAATCTAATTGATGAAAATAAAGTTTTAAAAACTTTATTTTGAGAATTTGAAGAGAAAATGATTATTCATTGATTTTAATTGAGTCAATACAAAAATATTGGAAGCTATTGCCAATATTAATCTTTTATCGATTTTAAAAGGAGAAATACGAAGTAATTATGTATTTACTGATAAAATAAAAGAGTGAAATGTGGTTTAAAAATAATATTTTGATGTGTAAATAAAGTTGGAATGGTTTGTTGTATTTTATTTGACAAGACAACAATTTTTGTATTAATTGTTATGTTAAAAATGGTGTTTTATGAGAATAAAAAGTGTAAATTGTGTAAGTTGTAAAATATTGTTGAAAATAAGGTTTTATTTGTAAAATTGACTTTTTATTGTTAAAATAAATTTCATATTGTTAAAATAATAATTTTGGTTACATATATTGTTTGAATAGAATTGTAATTCACTTTAAAATATGAAAATTTGCTTATATAGTGTTAATATAGAAAAGAAATGAACATAACTTAATTTTTTTTCACTAAGAATATTTACACTTGGGCTTATTGGGTAAGAACTAGGTCCATTAGTCCTTAGCCTTCTGCCTTGAGAAATCATCCTATACGTAGCTTTCTTTCTCATCCTCTTCTCAAAACATCTTACAGTAAAAGGAAAGGGGAAAAAAATCATGGCTTTCTCCAATTAAAACCAAAAGCCACCAAATCTGTTGCAAATTAAAAAAAGATAATCAATAAAACAAGAATTTACAAGGTAATCTCCATCTAATTCCAAAAAGTTTTCACCAAAATCCTTGAATCAAGATGAGTTGTCTGCAATTTATTTTGATTTGTTTTGCATGTCTTCTTTTAAGCTTCTACAGGTGCTTAGAGCCCTAATCCATCGCCAAAGCTTGCTTCTTACCATCCAAATTCGCGGTAAACAAACCCTAAGGTGAGTAATCTCACTCACGCTAGCTGTAAACAATCTTTCTTATTCATGTATAGTGTAAAATTGGATGTTTGGAGCTATAAAAATCAAGTTTTGATCATATTTTGTGCTCAATCCAAAAACTGAATTCTATCTATCTTTGAAGCTGAAACCAAATTAGCCATAACATTCTCGTTTTTCATCGAAATTTGATAATTTTGGATGTTCCGGAAAGCAAAAATCGTGTGCTGCAACTTTTATGTTTTATATTTTCTATAATTTTGAGGTTAGATATGTCAAAATTTGATTTTTCTACTGCTAATCCGAGAGCAAAGTCTATATCTGCTCTGTGCTTGAAGCTGAAACAAATTTAGCAATAACTTTCTCGTTTTTGATCCGATTTCGATAGATTTAGATGTTCTGGAAAGAATAATTCATGTACTACAATTTTTATGTTTTGAGTTTTCTGTAAATTTGAAGTTATCTATGTCAAAATCATGTTTTACTACTGGAAACCCGAGAGCAAAACCAATATTTGCTCTATCATTGAAGCTGAACGAATTTGATCATAAATACTTCGTTTCTTAAACCGATTTTGATGATCTTAGTCATTCTGAAAAGCTTAGACTTTGTTCTAAAACTTTTATGTTTGGAGTTTTCTGAAATTTCGAAGTTATCTTGCTCAAAAATGTGATTGTTTGTTGTTATCCCGAGATCAAAACGAGAGCGACAATGATAAGTGACATAAGAACGTTTTTGGCCGTATCTTTTGATCCCTAAGTCGGATTTTAGTGATTCTTTTTCTGACTTCAAGCTAATAAAATCACCTTCAACTTTTATGTTTTGGGTTTTCTATAATTTCGAAGTTATCTTGGCCAGAAATGTGATTGTTTGTCGCTGTCCCGAGACAAAATGACAGAAGTTGTGAAATTCAAATCTCAGAATTATTTTATCCATAACTTTTACATTTCTTATCGGAATTCAATAATTTTAATGTTCCGGAAAGCTTAGGATGTCTTCTATAACTTTTATCTTTTGTGTTCTCTCAAATTATGTGCTTAAAAGTGGCAAACTGAACAAACAAAATACAGGCCTGGGCAAAACACCAATGTTTATTCCTGTGTATCTTGAATTGTTGCACCAGCTTTTGGTGCTTTCTCTTATGTTTTCCGAACACGGTTTTGATGCTCTTTGCAGTGCAAATATTGAAAACTTTATATCACATATGCTCTGGTATTGAATCATGTATTTTCTTATATTGTTCGAGCAAGTCTTTGATAATGAATTTTAATATAGATCTTGAGTGTTGTATTACCTTATTCAAGGGATAAACCCTGTACCTTGTGATTATTTTTGGGTTGCTTCTACTATATCGAACCATGGATTCTCACGAATCCGTCATGGGGATTTTAATTAATTTTAATGATTCATTATGTAATGTTTTCATTGTGATTCCGAGCGCATGTGCACGTATTTTCAAACTATTTTCCGACAGTGTTCATATTCTAACTATTGTTCTAAGAAATATATTTTACAAAGTGATTTCATAAAAAAAAAAATGATACAATTAATATTTCTAAATTATAAAGAGATTTCCAAAGTTGATTTCTTAAATATTTTCTGAAATTTATTTCAAAACCCGATGTAGCAAAAATATATTTTCTATTTAAAGATACACATTTTTGCACTTTTCGGACGTATGAGAAAGAGAATTAAACGATTTAGTAAAACATGTGGTATGGGACACATGAGTTTGCTTTTTCGGTTAATTCCGGACTTTTACGATCGAAACCTCTTGAGTATTGTATCTTGAGTTAGTATTTAAGGTTTTCAATTCCTATTATAGGAATTACCCAAGTAGCCAATATTTGGCGAGTTGAGATGTTCGAGATCTCCTATTATAGGAGTAAAAATCGATGAGAACCACTTAAAGATGTTGTTTTACTTACCGATGAGACGAGGTAAGTCTATTTATGAAGTATTCATGAAGTTAAGACGTTTATGATGATTTATGAAGTTAATATAGTTATGCTGATTTTTACTTGTCGATGAAATGAGACAAGTCACGATGGAACCATTACTCGTTGATGAGAAGAGATGAGTATGGTATTATATTAACTCGCCGATGAGATGAGGCAGAGTGAGTTTTAGGATGGTTCTGATGTTTTATGATGTTTTCTAATGTGGAACCAACTAACGATTAGTAAAACATTAGGGGAGAACGTATAGTATGGGATATACGTTCTCACCTTTTGGGTTCCTATTCGAATAGTTGAGACACATTCAAGATGTTACTAGTACTAGACCGAGTACGATTGGAATCACCACGATGTTCACGATGTTATTACTCAACTCCAATCACCATGATGTTTTTACTCGGATTTGTGACTGGGTGTCATCAAGATGTTCCGACTAGTCAATCACGATGTTATGATGTTATGTGACCCCAAGTCATCACGATGTATGGTACCAAATTACTAGTACTAGTCAAGATGTAAAGCACGTGCTGTTTTCCATGAAGTTTAGATGTTTCGTTTTCACTGTTTGATGATGATGCTTTATTATAGCCGTATGCAAGAAAAGAGCTTATTTATACACATGGTTTTATGGTGATTTCGAATATGATGTTTTGGATTCTTTCCGGGCTCTATCAAGATGGATTTGAGACGTTATATATATTTATACCAATGAGATGAGGTATAAATTATGGTAATGCTTTTATGATGAGTGTTGATAATAGATTTAAGATATATTTATATTTATACCAATGATATGAGGTATAAATGATTATGGAGATTCCTTTACAATGAGGTTAATGATGGGTTTGTGATGTATTTATATTTACACCGATGAGATGAGATATAATAATTAAGAAGTTTCTATTAGATGATTTTATTTATGATGGATTCTTGAAGTTTAATTATCTTATGAAGATTTACTTTATGGTCCACATCCTCACCTATTTCATTCGGTTATATATATAATTAGATAAACCATGTCTATCTAATATACATATTGTAACCCTCTATGCAATCATGATGAACCATTGATGTATCACTGTAGAGATAACTTAATGGCCTATATCATTCCATTGGTAATGATGGAATGGTTTTCCCCTTATCTCTTATCATCACCTTTACTAATGATAAGTTCTAGCTAGCCTGACCCGTGTGTTTTCACTCGGGTCAGACCGAGTTGTTTCAGGTATCATCTATTGGGCTTAGCTTGAAGTTGATGTTGGATATCAGCTCTTCTTTCTCTTGAGTAGTTTATTTCTTCCGCATACTCTGATGTTTTTACGTTTGATTCAATGTATATGGTGTGGTCGTGTACCACCTTTATTGTATTCATATTGTATTGTACTCAACGTGTATCAGTGTATATGTATATATATAATGTTGGTTACTGTTCTGTGATGTGGTTTACATACAGTTATTGTATTTTGTTCTGATAGATCCATTAGCCACCTATAGTTTTGGATTAAGAATTTACTGGGTATGTCGATCCACTTGAGTTGAAAAAAAATTATAATGCATTTATCGACGTATTCAATGGATGTTTAAGACAAAATTATAGATGGTCGTCCTTAATCAGCCTTATTCTCCGCTTTAGTAGATGGAATTACTTGTTAATTCTCTTTGCTAAGGTGGGTCTCGGGGTGGGGCGTTACAACATGGTATCAGAGCTGTGGTCAGAACAAAGTAGAATAAACACAGAACAATACGTATATCATGATACATCAAAGTACAATACGAGTGAATCATTGTTCTTTATTCGAGCTTGCTTTCGAATCGAGCCTTGATTCTTTTTTGAGTTCTGGGATTGTTGAGGTGGAATATGTCTAGGAATATAGATATATTGTATTCCGTAGTATTCCATAATAGAGTTTGATGTCATCTTATCTTATATAAAATCTTATTTGGGATTATTCTGTTCTTATTTTTGTTGATACGAGTGAGTTCATATCGTTGGAGCTGATTGATTTCTTTGAGTATTCTTGTTGCATTCCTTTGAGAGTTTGTGAATCCTATTGAAGGGATCCACAACGATTAGCTTGTTGTGAGCATTCTAAGATTTCTATTTGATGTTTCTTTTATGAGTAACTGTTTATTACTTGCTATCTTGGGATGTATTTGATTTGAGTTGGATTGGCTTATATGAGGCTAAGTCCAATCCTTTGTCTTATAGGATCCTATATTTATTTAGGCATCCTAATTTGATTGGGTTATTATTTCTATCACTTTGGAATGTTAATGATGATTCCGAAGTTTTTGTATTCACTCTTTAGTATCGAGATGTTGATGATATATCTCGAATTCCAGTCAAGGTGACTTTGTTGAGTTTTGTGAGTCCGTTTGGATTTGACATCCAATCGGGCAATCGAGTGTTGAGGTAATCTTATTCCTGGCTCTTAGCTCTTCGGTTATCCTTCCATGAGGACATCCACTAAAGAATAAGGTGAGTTTCTAGATTGTTCAAGTTTGATTGAGTTTATCATTCAGTTTCTTTGAGTTATCCTTTTCGGATACTCAATCGGTGTTATCCTTTGTAGCATTACTTTGTTTAAAGTAATGACTTGTTGTTTGTGTGCTTCTTCTCCTTCGAGAAGAATATCTTGCTTATCTTTTTTCTTGATGATTTTCGAGAGTGGCTCATCATCTTGTAGGAGTTGACGAACACTCTATTTCCTTCTGTTGATTTTGTGAATTGAGTATTCTAGGAATATCTCGATGCATTCTCTTAATGTTCTTTGGTTTGAGTTTATGACACAATATATATATATATATATATATATATATATATATGAGTTTTAAAAGGAGAAATTGGAGTTTTGAGATATTTTAAAACTCAAAGAATGTTTTGAGAATATATTTATATGAGTAGTATTCTTTTATAGAAATAATTGAGAGTGTTGGGTTGTCCATCGAGTAGTTAAGAGTTCTGGTCGATACGCCTGATCAACGGTATCGATAGGAATCTCCTAAATGCTATGATGAGGCAATCAGACACAATGGTTTGTGTTTTAAAAATTGAGATTTTGAAAATAATATTTTGTGATTATATATTAAATTTATTTTTGAATGGTAACTGCAGCCATTAATTTTAGAGACGAGTAACAGAGTGGCAAGGCAGTTTTGATCGTTCGATCGACTCTGCAGCCAACAGATATATCTATTTATTAGAGGTTCAATACCGAGGCAATGCCGTTTATTTATTTATTTACTTTGAGCTATACTTTATTGAAAGTATATTTTAAGATTTTAGAATCTATATTACATACATTGGATGTTTTAAGAGAAGAGTTATAAGAGGATTTGAAGATTGTTTTTTTAAACGATTTAAGTGGTTTAATAAAAAGAGTAAAGAGTTTAAACCCTTAATTAATTTTGAGGAAAATTATTATGGATTTACAAAATTCTTTTAAAATTAATTTTTGAAGTAAGAGAAGAAATTTAGACTTTTAATTTGAGTTTTATACTACTTACTAAGTAATATAGTAAAGAGTTTGAAAATTTTCTAATGTTGAAAATTGAGATTTAAAATTTAAAAATTGTTGAGAAAAATAAGAAGATTTTTTTTTTCTTCAAATATCTGGGATTGAAAAGTAATTTTAGCTTATATTCTTGTTCTTGAGTTCACTCTACTCTTGTCCTATTGTTAACGACATGCATTTTCGCAGTCGTTCGAGTTTGGTGTCCTTGTGAGAAGCCATTTTTTTTTTGCGATTTATCTATCTTGTCTCTTGAGTCTATCCTTGTTGTGAGGATGTTCTTTCCGTATAATTGTGCGGAAAATTGTGTAGATGATCATTTGTGCTGCTTAAAGTTCAGGTTTGAATGAGTTTGATCCCAACTATATTCGTATAGTTGTAAGAAATCTATCTTATTTGATAGATTATTTGTTGGGTTTTTTTTTATTGAGTATTGATTCGAAGACCGAATATCTTCGAAATTCTTTCGAGTTGCTTGGAAAATTCGATGGTTTGCTAATCACTATATTAGCATATGATGGACCATTGGATTAACCAAGAGAGATTTTCCTTACTTCTCTCTAGCATTTTATGTCGAGAGTATGAATGGTTTGAGTATTGAGCTAGTCCATCACCTTTGTTGATTGAATTTTTATTTTGTTTATGACTCTTTTTCTAGAAAATTGCGGGGACGCAATTTTTGTAAGGGGAGTAGTCTGTAACAACCCTAGTATCGGTGATTACCTAACGATGGTTATATTTTAATTGAGAATAAAATAAATTAGAGAAGATAAATTTTATTAAAAATTGTTCATTTAAAATAAACAATGTTTTGAGGTTAAATAAGGGATTAAATTTGTTTGGATAAGTATTTACTTGAATAAATTATAAATATGGGGTTTATATTTGTTTGGAGCTAATAAAATAAGTAAGTGATACATTTCAACATTTAAATTGTTGAAATAAATCTAATTGATGAAAATAAAGTTTTAAAAACTTTATTTTGAGAATTTGGAGAGAAAATGATTATTTATTGATTTTAATTGAGTCAATACAAAAATATTGGAAGCTATTGCCAATATTAATCTTTTATCGATTTTAAAAGGAGAAATACGAAGTAATTATGTATTTACTGATAAAATCTGTAACAACCCTAGTATCGGTGATTACCTAACGATGGTTATATTTTAACAATATGAAATTTATTTTAACAATAAAAAGTCAATTTTACAAATAAAACCTTATTTTCAACAATATTTTACAACTTACACAATTTACACTTTTTATTCTCATAAGACAACAATTTTTGTATTAATTGTTATGTTAAAAATGGTGTTTTATGAGAATAAAAAGTGTAAATTGTGTAAGTTGTAAAATATTGTTGAAAATAAGGTTTTATTTGTAAAATTGACTTTTTATTGTTAAAATAAATTTCATATTGTTAAAATATAACCATCGTTAGGTAATCACCGATACTAGGGTTGTTACAAACGTTGTTTTTAATTACGTTTAATTGCAATAGATTAGATCTAATTCAATAAATCAAATAAATATGTAAACAATTAATAATTATCACAATTTGCCTAATTTAATCCCATTCATACTTTATTATCAACCAACAATTATTATAATTACTTATCTAGCATTGGTTCTATCAAATTACAATTTATTACGTATTATTTCATCAATTAATATAACTTTGAGTTTATTTCCCAATTTGCTAGTTACGATCGATTATAATCTTACAATTGTTTAAATTAATTAGGATCGCACTAAATTAGTTATTTATCAACTTGCATTAACATTATTACCTTAATTTACATTCAGTTATTGTTAATTAATATATTATTCCACTGGTTAATTCAATACTTACTTTTATTTACTTATTTTCAATTTTTTATAACCAAGTGCAACAATTTACACTATTATATTATTGGGTTTTCACTCCAATTGTCAATAATTAATTTTAATCATCATTTCTACATTTCATTTTAACATTCGCTTCATTATAAATTATAAAGTTTTTTTTCTTCTAAATTTAATTACATAAATCTTATTAAATTAACCAATTTAATTATCGAAATTTACGGGTCGTTACAAATCACCTTTTCTTTAGCAATAGCTTCTGATGCTTTGATTCCATGTTCTCTTCCAAGGCTATTAGATCATCTTTATCAAAAATCTCTCTCCTTGGCTACTCTTTATCAATTTCATCGTCAAATTCTCTAGCACTCCTTAGAATTTGCTCCTAGGCATCGGCCAATGTAAGAGGATAACTACATCCTAGCCACATGAGGTGTTTTGTCTCAAAGATATTCGTAAAGAATTACAAGAGGGTGGCTTCAGTATCTTCCTCGGCCTCGGTCATTTTGTCCTTGAGAACAGTAAATCATTTTTTCTACAACGGCCAACTTGATTCTTAAGTAATACAGACTCATCCACTGGAGTCTGGGTCATTTCTTTAGCCTCTTCTCTTAGTTCTCTTTCAACCTTAAGGTTCTCCTTAAGTTTATCGACTTTAATTTGAAGGGCTATCTTATGGGCCTCTTGCACTTAATTTATTTCCCGAGACTATCGAATGTGGGAAGATCTCAATTGTTTATTGAGAACATTGCATTTAGAATTGTAGGCGGCGACCTCTTCAATAAGTATTCTCTAGGCCTCTTTGATGGCCAACTCTTTTTCTTTATTTTCCTTCTTGAGCTTAGCTAGATCCTTATTGTAGTCTTTGCATATGCAATCGTGGTCGGATCTCTCAGTTACGAAGCTATGGATAATTAATTAATTGGCACGATTGATATCCAAGAGGCCTTTAGTCTAGCTCTTCTATTGGAATAACTGCTTCATATCCTCATTTGTCCTTAATGACTTCAGCCACAGTTCTTAGAAAGGTCTTTGACATCGTAGTTGAATTTGACCCCTCTATAGGGAGATCTGCTTGCATCTTACTTGCAAGGGCGAGAGATTGGTGTTCGAGGGGACGCGAAAGAACAATATGGAAATTTGATGTCTCATCACCCGCCCTATGTGATAGGGAAAAGCAAGGGCTGATATATTAGGATCGATGAGGAGATGTAATCACAGCTCTAAGCCTTTTAGTGATAACAGTGATAAGAGGATAGGAATATGGAGGAAGGGTAGATTAAGAAAATTTGTGGAATTTAGAAGACTATGAAGATAAGCGATGTTGGTATTGAGGAACAAAGTCGTGCATGAGATAGTCCCACGATTCTTTATGTTCATTATGGAGATGTTCTCTTTCTTTTACTTTATGTCATTCTCTATCTTTTATCCTTCGCCTTTCGCTTTTTGATTCATGATGAGGGACATGGTAAGAATAAGAGCCTCCCTGGGAATGGGAGCGATAGTGGCATATACACTCATGAAGCCTTTTAATTTGGCTATTTCCCCATTTTACTTGAAAATAGTAAAGAATTATATTAGAATCGGGTGTCTAGGTTAAGAAAAAATGCAGAGTGGTTAGGCTTGTGACCCTAGAAGTGTGTAAAGTATTGATATGTCCTAGGTTGCCTTACAAACTATGCTCTTGAGGTTTTAAAGATGGAGTTTCTTCCCTCGGTATATCGAGGTCGATTAGATGATGGAAAATTAAACTCCACGGGACCGAATGCCAAAATATATTCAAAATTTAACTCTTATGGAGAGAAGTTTGAGAAGCTCCAAATGTCGTTCAGAGAGCCAAAGATAGCATTATGTACACTTGAGGGAGTAGATTCCCTAGGGTCTTGGCGTGATTCGGGCACATGTTGGGAGTTCAGGATAATAATTTGCTTCAGCTTGGGAGGTGTAGTGGCTTAGGTCACTTTGGGCATGTCTCCCAGAATGATTCTTTTTCACCGCTTCCCTCATCCTTTTCTTCTCCTCCCTCCTCTTTTCCTTCATATCCTCCATGAGCTTTTACATCACCCATATTCTCTTCCTCTAACATTACACAATTATTTATATTATCCTCTCCATTACACCCTTATTTATATTATCCTCTCCTTCATCTCTCTTGTCTCCTACAAGACCTTCATCAACCTCTTGATCCTCTTCTTCTATAGTTTCATCATCATTCGAGCTTGGGAACTCTTTAGGTTCCATGAAGACACCATGAGGAACAGGAGGACCGCGAGCAGTTTAGGTCACCTTACGAGGAAGTTGGTTCAATTGAACATTCGTGCCATTGTAAGGTAGTTGACACCGAGACATGTGAGCATTGATTAGGAGATATGAGTTTTGCCTTAGATTTGAGTCGTCTCCTCTCAAAAACTAAAAACTCTCCGTCAGAGCGGTAGTTGGAGTTTGGCGAGGTATATATATGAAAGACATAAAAGAAAAATTGAAAGCTTGAGTGAAAGAGGCCTAAGTAAAATAAAATATTTGGATAAGAGAACTTTCGTCTTGAAACCCAAAATCGATTGAAGTGTTCAAGGCATTATACGAAGAAATACTTGTCCTTAAAGTATCTTCTTATGTTGTGAATCCACTCGACAATCTTGCATTGGTTATAGGCTTCGATTATCATCAATGATGGGGACTCTTTTCTTCTCTTGAAGTAAAGCAAAAAGGAAAACTCATTGAAGGTTGAGGGTCGACCCAAGTGCATCATGAAGATGACGTAAAGAGAATTTAAGAGGGCGCAGGCATTTGGATGAACGTGGGATGAAGCTAGCCCAAGTGATTTGAGAAATTTCGAAAACTCCTTGAATAGAGGCATAGCTCCAGAATGGCACCTATATCGGTTATATGTGGTGTAACCCATTGAAGGAGAACATGTTATTTGGTGAGGCTCATCGAGTAGGACCTCGTCCCCAGGAATTTCATGCCACTAATAGTCTCTTCTTGGTAATGCCATAGTGAGCTTTGAGGGTGTGACATGTAACAATCCATACCTTAATGGGTCCGAATTTCGACCGAATCAAAACCTAAATCCACTAAAGTACAGATCGTTGGTTTTAGTAATCTATAATAAACCTAAGTGTATCAGAGCACAATTAATATGAACTCGTAACAGAATAGAAATACATAATAGAACATAAATACTGACTGAGGTTTCTACCTTAGAATCAATAGTATTCCTTGCATATCTAGTTTCCTTGTCAATGCCGAGCATGAATGAGAAGACTTCACCGACAACCATTCCCGTTTTGCACCAATAGCTTGTCCCTCTAAATCTATTGTGTAGGTTGTAATGAGGAGGGGCTCAGAACAACACCCCGGTGATTGGAAAAATTACACACTTTACCCATAACATTAATTTATGCCGATTGATTTTCGTTTAACTTTTATGTTTATTATTTATGACTAATCCGTTCGGTCCTATATGCGCATACGATATGCTTAACACCTCCCGAGGTATAACTATATATATATGCCTATATACTTATATATCTAAATGTATACTACCCAAAAGCCCGGCCACTTAATACATCGTAAATAGGGAGGAGGTACACCCGACGATCATTTAGTACCTTAACCCTGAAGTAGGCGATCAATCCTAAATACAGAGATCGTCGACCCCTGGATATGCCTTTATATTATAATTGCCGTATAACTGATTTATATCAAAGACCCATCCAAGCTTCAACTAGCCCCCCACTGACAAAAAAATAACTAATTAACTAACTTTGAGTTATGTATGTATCCTATAAGGATTTTACACTATTATAAAGCAAAATCCGTTAAGGCATAACCCGAGCCTTTGAGCGACCGCTTGGGACTGCTAGAGTTTATAGCCTATATGCCAGCCCTACTACAAAATACCGGTCTAAAAAAATACTGACATAACCCACCGACCTTCCTAGTTGAAATCCTGCTTAGACTAAACAAATGTAAGTCAAGTAATATGCCCCTTTTAATTACTTAATACCTCTTTTTAAAAATGAAGCTGTTAGCACAAAAATTGGTCACTAACACCCAAATGCAGTTGAAAGCACCAAATTGCAATTACGTATCATAGACATAATGCATGTAGAGATTGTAAATATGAAGAATAGTTAAAATTAAAAAGAAAGCAGTAATAATAGAGGATTATAGTAGTTTGGATGACTTGGCTTATGTCCACTCCATAAATTTCCTTTTTATTGATATTAGAATCAATTACAGTTAAAATCTGGAGGTTTTAAAGCAATAATGATAGAATAGCCTTCATGAAGCAGATGAAGGGAAACAGAATCCCCTTTTCTGAAGCCCCACCTGCTGTAATTTATGGGCAAAAACAGAGTTACTGGGCTTCCTGAATAGTCCGGGCCCATCAAGGCTATAGTTGAACCCAAATTCATCATTAGGACGAACCCCAATCTCCAAGCCTACCGACCCAATGTTGCCTTGGAAGTGACTCGAAGCGAACATATGTAGGACTCGAAGTAAGTCGCGCTAAGACTCGAAGTAACATTGCACCCACACCGTATGCATCGATCCCAAAACCAATCCACTGACCCAATGCTAATTCCACTATAGCTGACCCACTTAAATGTCGATCCACACCAGTGCCAACCCACTCAAATACCGATCCACTCCAATGCCGACCCACTATAATGCCGATCCACTCCAATGCCTACCCACTCAAATGCCGATCCAATCTCGTCGATCCCCAAAACCAAGCTGCCAACCCGAATATGAAACTCACCAACCCGGAGTAAACCAATGATGCCGATCCCGTAGAATGCCGATCCAATTTCCACATACCAACTCGAGTAAAATGGAGTGCTGACTCGAAGCTACGAACGTGTCGATCTGAAGCACTTCTCGAAGTCGACCCACCTTCCGTCGATCCACTCCAACATGACCGATCCAGATTCCTACTAACCCACTTCAATCACCGATCCACACCACTATCGAACCATACCACTACCGTCCATGCCACTACCAACCCACTTCATCATGACCGAACTACCTTCCTACCAACCCAAAACCTTCACAACACTGATCCACTCGTATCAAATCATGCTTGCCGAGCTATACTCACCGAGCCAGTCGTATCGGGCCATTTTGGCTTATGCACCATGACCGAACCATGCATGATCTCCTCTCCTTGATCGATCCATGTACAGTCGGGCCACCTTGATCGAGCGACATACACCAACCATCCATGACTGATCGTCTATCCATCAAACTGGCTCAAATCCATCATATTCCAGTTTCGACAAACGAGTAGTTGACTTAGTTAAATCCGCCTGTCTAGGGCCTTGCCAAAGGCAGGTTAACATTTGCCCCCCCAAAACATGCCTTGCTATTGGAAGGTATGTATTGAATAGCCTCAGATCTGATATCCAAAGTCCATATGTTATCCGTAGCCATACCTTTTGATTCATAATCCAATCCATTTTATCCAAGTGCCATTACCGTATCCCTATCCAAATCTGCGACTGCTCCGAGTCGATATTTGATTCCTATCTGGTAACCAAATCCTTATCCGATTCCACATCCATCCGAACCCAACAAATGAGTTCTAATCCATTCATATCCAATAACCAATAACCACATTCATGACCCCTTCGGGTCGATATCCAAATCCGGAACCACTTTAGGTCCATGCCCAAATCCTTAGCTGTTCATAGCCAACATCCAAATCCATAACCTCTCCGAGTTCTTGCTAAGCGTAATCCACACTCGGCGACCTGTGATAAGTAATGCCATGGTGTTTTTTGTTCAATGTCCCTAAACGCCAAGTAATGCCGTGGCTTAAGTCCTAAGCCGAATGCTGGTCGCTCCGGACCTTTGCCGAGCATAGTCCATACTCGACGATTTGTGATAGTAATCGATAGATAATATGAGGCCTAAGTCCTAGGCCGTAACCTGGTCTCTTCAGACCCTTGCCGTGCATAGTCCATGCTCGACGATCTTTTAGCCAAAAATCGGATAAAAAGTCAATCAAAATCCGCTCCAAAATCCAAATCAAACCAGAAAACCAAAAATCCATTTCAAAAGTCCAAACCAAAAGGGAAAACGCCCAAACTAGAATCCAAATCAAAAAACAAACAAAATCAAGAGTTCAAACCAAACTCCAAAACCAAACTATAAAAAGTAAGTGTCTAAGCCAAAAAGAAAAAACAGATTTCACAAACCAGAGCATCATGGTTTATCACCATCATAGAGCATGCCTAGCGGTTGTCTTCATCCCCGTACATGAGTAAGTGACTTAACCGTCAGCCCAGAGTTTGCTACTTATTCCATACCACTCTGATCAGTTGATGACCAACCGACCATCATTCCTGGATCTCGCACTGTCATTGTTTGAGGTAGATGGTGGCTGCTCCTGTTCCCCCACTACATTCTAAGTTTCGATATATTGTCGCAACTGATCATTCCTTACATGTTCCTCGATTATATCTGTTAGATGCCGACAGCTGTTAGTATCATGCCCGTCCAGGTCATGAAAGAGACAGCGCCTTCCTGACATTCTTTCATGTTTTGAAGGTTCCCTCTATGCCGACCTTCGATAAGGAAGGCGATCCCAAGTATCCAAGTATATACGTTCCAATATCTCATTCAGTCTTGTGTAAGTGGAGAATTTTGGCTCTTCCCAACGTTCCCTTGCCCTACCAGAGTTGTCATCCAACTTCCTTTTTCCTTTATCCTTATCCTTACCCAAGCTTCCACCGGATGGTTCTCTATCCTCAACTGCGTTTACTACCTTTAACTTCATATCTGAACATGCATCTTCCTGTCGAAGAAATCTTCCGGCCTCGTGAAAGAACTCCTCGAGATCTGTTAGTGGATCTCGTGTCAACAATACCTTGAAATTCAAGTTATCTCTGACTTCTAGCACTGCCGCCATTAAAACAATCGATGGATCCGCTTGATCCATCGAAGCAACCACTGCATTAAACCAAGTTAAGAAATCACTGTGTGATTCTTCTGTCCTCTGTTTTACCAAAGTTAGTGTCATCACATTCTTCGGCCTTTTGATATGAACCTGAAACTTCTTTAGAAACCTATCCACCAATTACGTCCATGTCCTAATAGATCTATCTTTCAACTGCCTGAACCACATAGCAGCTAATCCGTCAAGTACAAAGGGAAACACCGGGCCATAACTTCCTCCATTGCCCCCAGCACTTCCTTGTGTCTTGTGTATCTCATCAGGTGATCAGTCGGATCAGCCCTGCCATTGTATACCTCTAGAGTAGGTAGCTTGAACTCCGGTGAATTCCTAGCCATTCTGATATTACGGGTAAACGAACTCCTGTTCACCCCTTCTAGATCTCTGTTCGCCAGAACTAAGCGCATAGTTTGCTTGATAATTTCAGCTAATCCAGTATTGTCCACCAAGGATTTCCCCTCACCCATATTTCCTAACTGCCCTCCAAGTCCTCGAGGGAATTTCGGTACATAATCCTCATCACGCATTCCTATATCCCTGTTGGTGCCAGGCTGCGCCATGCCATCTAGTATCCCTCCATGGATTGGTCATGCATTACCTGGCAGTATGTCCCCAAGTCTAGGTTCATCCGGATTCATAATTGTTTGCCGATAAAGGGCCGTCCCCTGCTGAACTACTCCATCTGCTTGCGGATTAAGTCCTGCTGCAGCTTCTGCAGCTCCATGGATCTGACCTCCTGCATCTCTTGCTTGTCCAAATTTTCTAAGAAGGGTCTGCATCATTTCCTCTTGCCTTTTCATCAACTGCTCCTTCATGGAATTCATCATGACTTGCATCTCGTCCCTAGTGATATAGATCGAGGCTTGATTAGCTCCAGAGGAAGCCTCTTGACTTCCCTCTTGCTGACACCTTTCTGTCCTTTGTCTCCTGGTTGATTGCCTTGCCATATTCTCCAGAATCCAAGTTCCTAGGCCTTTAAATCCAAAATCCAAACTTTTGAATCCCCAAGTGCTAGATTTCTTAGTGAAAGCATCAAAATGTTAGTGCCATAATTGATCATTAACACCCATATGCCGTCGAAAGCACCAAATTGCAGTTACAGATCACAGATAGAATGTATGTAGAGAGTGTACATATGAAGAACAATTAAAATTAAAAAGAAAGCAGTAATAACAGAGGATTTATAGTGGTTCGGTTAACGTTGGCCTACGTCCACACAAGAAATTTCCTTTTTATTGATATCAGAATCAATTACAGTTACAATCTGAAGTTTTTAAAGCAATAATTGCAGAGTAGCCTTCATGAAGAAGATGAAGGGAAAAAATCCCCTTTTTTGAAGCTCCGCCTTCTGTGTTTATAGGCAAAACCCGAGTTACTGGGCTTCCTGAGTAGTCCGGGCCTATCAAGGCCATAGCCGAACCCAACTTCATCATTACGACCGACCCCAAGCTCCAAGCATGCCGACCCAATGTTGCCCTGGGAGTGACTCGAAGAGAACATATGTAGGACTCGAAGTAACTCGCGCTAAGACTCGAAGTAACATTGGACCGATCCTATATTCACCGATCCCAAAACCAATAGCCGTTCCACTCAAATGCCGATCCACACAAGTGCCAACTCACTCAAATTTCGATCCACTCTAGTGCCGACCCACTCAAATGCTGATCCACTCCAATGCCGACCTACTCAAATGCCGATCCAATCTCACGATCCCTAAAATTGAGCTGCCAACCCGAGTATGAAATTCACCAACCTGGAGTAAACCAAAGATGCCGATCCCCTAGAATGTCAATCCAATTTGAGAAAGCCAACTCGAGTAAAATGGAGTGCTGACCCGAAGCTACGAACATGTTGACCTGAAGCACTCTTCGAAGCCGGCCCACCTTCCGCAGATCCACTCCAACATGATTGACCCGACTTCCTACTGACCCACTCCAATCACTGATCCACACCTCTATCGAACCATACCATTACCGATCCATACCACTACCAACCCACTTCATCATGACCGAACCATCTTCCTACCGATCCAAAACCGTCACAACGCCGATCCACTTGTATCGAGCCATGCTTGCCGAGACATACTCACGGTAATGACCCAGAATTTTAGTCATTTGAAATTCATATATTTAATTGATTTTAAATATTTAAAAGTTAATTTTATAAGCTGAATAAATAATATTTCGAATATAGTGATTTAATTGGATAATTAAAAATATTAATTTAATATTTGAAATTGTGTAAATAATTAGATATTGAATTTAATATGAATGGAAATGATTTGAAATATTTAAATAAATTCTATTTGAATTGGAATGATATTAGAGAACTTATAAAATTGAATTAAAAGTTAATTTGTAGAAATTGAATATTTTAATATCTAAGTAACTTGTAAAAATTGCCATTTCTCATACGGTCTTGGATTTCGATGAAACCAGTTTCATTGGATCCATAATGTTATATTATTATAGGATTTCTAATTTCATGTCAATCAGATTTATGGTTTGTTTGTGGCAAGCTAAAACGCGTAGAAATTTGTTTAAGTAAAATTTAAATTTAAATTTAAATAGCCAATTCGAAAACCTATCTTCCAATATGAGCGAGCTGGCTCACGATATATATTCCATTATGTTCGGAATAAAGGTAAACGTTATAAAAGCTAGGCGGCATGCTTCGTTTGGAGTTTGAAAAAATCTCGGGTGAATATTGTCGTGAAATTTTCTATAAAAGGACGTTATAATTTCACTTTTTCATCAAAGAAACCCTAGCTAGGGCTAGCCATCACCCATGTTTCGATGGCCGAAAATTCGCATGCTTCCTCCTTCATTTTCCTCCAATCCACCAACAATCATCAAAAATGTTCAACTACAAAAACAAAGATCATATCGAGATCATAATTTCAATTGTCACGATCGAATTTGACGTGATGGGTCGACGGAAAAATAGGTTTGAACGCTGCACATTCGTGCGCAAATTTCCATGTGAATACGAGGCCGAGCATGATCGGTCCTTAGCCGATGGTGGCACGCATGAGGGGCTTCGAGACTATAGTCGCCGATCGTCATATAGTTCATCATGGATGGAGCGATAATTCATGTAAAAATGGTGGCTATGGCTTGTGCTTCGATCTGTAAACGACGGGGAAGAGAAAGAAAGCGATCGTCCTAGATTTGATCAAGTGCAGCAAATGGCCATGATCGATTTAAGGTTTTAAAATGAAATTAAAATGTGCAAATTATTATATATAAATTCGTACAATCTTTAAAATACCATAACTTCTTCATACGAGGTTCGTTTTTGACGAAACAAGTTGCCTTGGATTTGTATTGACGAGCATTACATTTTAGAGCTGGTTTGGAGTTGATTGGAGTTGATTGGAGCTAGTGTAAATTTTGAGTAAAAATAAACGGCTGTTTAATTTTATTCGAAATAAAACACTGCAACTGCCATTGGAACCAAAGTGAGTACAACTCACTCTTTCTGACTCACTGATATTTTTATATAAGTGAGAATAAATTATATTGATGTTGATTAATGATTGTTTGGATAATATATGATATATTATTTATTTATTGATTGGTATTTGGATATATTCCTGCCTATTGGTGCAGATGAGACCCTATACGTCTCTGCGTATGAGCGGATGACCCTTTGTATGCACGTCTGCCTTGAAGGGACATTGTACATATTCTTATATATATATATATATATATTTGTTGTAGGTGATAGGTTAGAGAGATCCAACTGAATTCTTCACCAGTACTGGTTTTGTTTACAGATTTTGTGATATATGCTATTATCATGTGATATATGATGTTTTGGATGTTGTGATTGATGTATTTGGTGTTGTTGTAGCATTGGGCCTATTTTTGGTAATTTAAAATTATTAAAGTGATAATTTCAAATTAAAAAGGGTTTTGAAGAGATTTTGAAAATAGATGTTCTATTGAATTTTGAATTGCTAAGGAAATGAATTTATTTTAAATAAATAAATGTTATAATTTTTATGTTATAAAAATTATGATTTCTGTGAAATATAGTAAATTATGATTTTTGGAATATTGAATGAACTATTTTGTAAAATAGTTTAAATGGAGATTTTTGAATTTATAATAAATGGTATATATATATAAGATTTATAAAATTGATATTTTATAAATCAAAGTGATGAAATTATAAAGGAGTTTTATAAATGTTAAAATGAAGTTAAAGATGAATTTTATAAGCAAATAAGATTTATAGATTTAAGAAGTTGTGAAGTTATAAAAAGAATGATTTTGGAAATAAAGAGTTTTATAAGTAATTAACTTATAAATTAGATTTTGGCATATAAATGAGATGTAAATGGAATTGGTTAATAAAGGGATTTTATATATTGAAGTTTTATAAAATATAAATGTGAATTTATAAATATTGTTTTACAATTCCGAAATCAATTGAATTGGATAAGTTAAATATATAAGTTTATTAAAGGAGATATATCCACGATTTTGGACAGTGGATAATCCTTTAATGAATATATAGGAGCAATGAATATGGTAAATGAATTATATCCACGATTTTGGATAGTGGATTATCTTTAATAAATGCGTAGAAGTAATGAATGTGGTAAATGAAATATATTCACGATTTTGGACAGTGAATAATCTTTTGAAATAAATAAATGTTCAGGGAAGTGATATTTTAAATGAAGTTAAATGGTTTGAAGATGTTTTAAAATGTGTTAAGTATCGGATACATAGATTTCAACATTCGTTGTTGAAATAGACGTTTTCAAGAAGTAAGGAAATGATGGGCTATAACACATTGTTATAGTAGATGATTTCCAAAAGAAAATGTTTTGTATAGTATACGGGATTTATATAGCTATCTTATTTTCGAATCCTTATATTAGTGATTCGTGTTGTCATAACGATGTTTTATGCAACATTCATTTTGACCCAAATGAATATGTTTTAAAATGATGTTTTCCTTACAGAATAAAATATGTGCTTAATTCTGATTTAAGTATATGTAATATTTTCTAAGCGTTGAAAATAAATTGATTGTGAATTACTTATTATTAAATAAGCATATGGAAATGTTTTCCAATATAGAAAGTTGAAATGGTTTTGAGAATATACCTTTTTAAAGATAATTTAAGGTGAATATTTGGTAAATGATTTAATTAATAAAGATTAATTAAAAGGGAATAGTGATTGTTATGGTGTTGAATATTTGGTTGTTTGCTTTGATAGCTAAATAACCGACTATCAAATTTGGCTATTTTAGTTCCTCGACTTGATGTGGGAACTATTTAGTCGTACACTCAGTATGTAGCCTTCTGTGTAGGCTTGATTATCATTTGTGTTAAGGATTTTGATTCATATAGTGCAAAGTATTACTCCAATCTATCTAGCTTCTTCTTGGCCGAAGGATAGCAAATTGAATGTTGGAAACGTGATAAGTTTATGAGATTTAGTTTCTGTGTGAGCTTGAGAAACGCTTTTGCATTGGTGGTGAAAAAAGACCGAGATCGGTTTATCCGAAAACCACATCGGACCAACTTATATGCGACGATTGTGCAGATAGCTTGTGATGATATTGATATTCCAGATTTTCATAGTAGGGGACCGCTTGTTGATCATTTGGGGTTAAAATCCCAATATACATATAGTAGTAGCGGTCTCTTCCTTATGAAATATCCAATGCAAGGACTATTCGCTACTAATCCTAGAGATTTTCCGACAGGATGTGGAAGGAAAGTACCTTCGGTTTGTCCCATTTCTAGACAACTTTTATGGATGTTTGTCTAATATTGCATTTCTAAAGATTACGTATATTGGGTTTTACAAATGTACATCAATGGTGGCGGAGAAGGCAACTTCTCTTAGCTTAGCACCCTCCTTGAGACGTTTGAGCTCAATGGTTGTATTTTTGTGGAAGGAAACTAGTAGTCAATAGAAACGGCCGTGTGGCATTCAAAGTGATGTGATTGTGATTTGTGAAAGGTAATCGTTACCTCAGGCACATCCATCTAGAGGTGTACCCATCGGAAGGTAGTCCCTTCATCTGATCATTTGTAAGGAAATCTAAACTCCACTATGTACCTACCATTTTAATTGTAGAGCCTAGTATTCTAGAATTTAATAATGCTAACAATTTTGGCTATTTTGAATATATACTAGACACTAGTATAACATAAGAGGATTTGATATGAAATGTTTTAGTTATCGTAAGGTAAAAACATGTCCGTGTTTATGTGTGGACTTGTCTTACGAGATATTTTGTTTTGATAAAGGAAAAGTTTGGTAATTTAATAAATTCAGTTGCGTGTGTTTCTCACGCCGGTTTACCACACTAATTCGGGCATTCTTCACTTTCAATGCTCGGGTCAGACCGAGTACATTTACATGTTCAGATTTGGTGCTATAGATGCTTCAGCAGGAGAGCTGGAGATATTCATTTTCGTATACACGTATCAGTTTTGATTATCCGCTGCTTATTATTGTTGTTGTTGTATATTATCGGCAATTGTAAGGAAAGGTTATTATCACTGTCTAGGTTGATGATTATTGATTGATTATTGAACTCTAATTGATATATGTATATATACAGTTTCTGGTTTGTAAAGATCATTGATATGATATTATATATTTTCCGCTGCGATGTGAGATTCAGTATTGTTCGGTTTCGTTCTCTCTTCTCTCTTTCTTCTCTTCTCTTCTTTTCTCTTCTTTTCTTTCTCTTGACTTTCTATCAGCCTATGCTTTTTGGGTCGGACATGTGTGGTTTATTGTCGATTCAAAGGGTACGGATTTGGGGTTTGTCAAACTCATCGAGCTAGCCGTATCGGGCCATCTTGGCTTATGCACCATGACGAACCATGCATGATCTCCTCTCCTTGACCGAGCCATGTATGACCGAGCCACCTTGATCGAGCGACCCACACCGAACAATCCATGACTGATCGTCTATCCATCCAACTGGCTCAAACCCATCATATTCCAGTCTCGACAAACGAGTAGTTGAACTAAATCTGCCCACACGGCCTTGCAAAAAGGCGGTTAACAGAAGCAGACCCTATTTTTTAAAAATTATTGTGCTATTTAGTACTTCAAATCTGAGGCGAACCCTTGATATATTTCCTTTACCTATATGCAACGCATGTCCTTTCCCTACGGGTCTTATGGTTGGAGGTGTCCCACAATAGTAGTAAGTATACACAACTACTGGTAGCCTCTAGGTAAAGGGAAGACTTCTGTTGTGTAACACTACCGACGTCGTATCCCAACCCACTACCATCCTAAGTTTAAATGTTGGGCTAGGCCCACTAATCATGCTTGTTCTAATCGTATAATTAAGGCTATATAATTTTCCAATAAAAAATTATACTATCTTCTAGCATTTAATTCCTATCTTATCCGCATATTTCCTATATTCCATAAATGTAAATTGTCCATAATAAATTTTCATTATATTCTAATTGGACAATTTCTAGTAATATTTATTTATTCATTCTAGTTCAACCTATTATGCTTATTTTATTTTCCTATAAATTTCATATTAAATCCTTTAACTAGTCACATTAAACACATTTGTTTTCCCATTTAATTCTGTAACTCCATATTAACTGCACATTTACTGTCCTATTATTTGGAGTTATTATTTCTTTTGCATCTGTACCTCCTAATCATATAATTTATTATGTTATATATAACTAGAAATCCTAATTATAACTAATACGAATATCGATGTGTGTTATACTATATATATTTATATTTTTAATCGGTAGGTAGAGTTATACGTGTGTGTTCCTATTCCTAATGCATTAATTCTTACGATTAGGAATATCAAAATATTAATTTACACATTTTAATTTATTAAAGTTATCCATCGCAAAAAGGATTATAATTTTACATAAATTACCCAAAAATGAGACTTTTGGTTCATTCGAAATTACAAGAATAATTTTTCTTTTTCTTTTATTAAAGTAGATAGTGCATACTATGGAGAAGAATATACGTACTTTACATATCTCTTTCATTTATGGCATATTTCTTATTGTTTCAAACGATGCACATTTTATACATTTGTGGTATTAGATAATTTATAGAAAGTACACGGAAATAAATACAACTAAATTGTACCATACTCCAATAAATCAAAAAATAAAAATTCACATTCCAATTCAAATTAGGACAATCTAAACTGATACTAACATTCTACAATCCAACTGTAAATCTGGAATAAACTTTATGACTTTATCAACATTCAAGTTAACAAGTTTAGGGAATGATTTTCAATTTCCCAGATTAGGGTGTATATAACATTCCTATTCCAAGTACCTATTTTGTAGAATATGTTAGCAATATTCCTATTTGTTCACTTTAAGCCTACAACTCATTAGATCTTATACAGGCATAATAATTAAATAAAATTCATTCATATGATTTCAGTTTTATAAATAAATTATATAATTTCTCTCTCACATTTCAAGCTTTCCTAATCTTCCAAATCCAACTTCATCCCTTTACTTGGCTCCTTGTCCTTTCTAATCCGAAAGAATATGTATAACAAGGTATATACATACTTTTAGAATTACAGATCTGAGAAAACATTTAGGGTTAAGGGGAATATAGATTTATAATAATGAAATTTACCTTTCCACGGTATTTATTCACTCCTTCTCTTTTTCTCTTTTATTTTTTTACCCTTCTGCAATTTATATATACATAATATAATATTTTAAATTTTTTAGAAATAGCGTCGAAGGAAAAATGGCAGACTTCGCTGCTTTGATTAGAAAATATGAGAAGATAAGTAAGGAGTTAGGCCCATATTTATAGGCGCTTGAATCAATCATATCTATTAGATTAAAGTAATTAAATCCGGACCGTTTGGCCAAGGTTCAACCCTAGTCGCCACTTCAGGATCGCTCGAACGCTACCCTATAGGTGGTCGACTGCTGTTCACTGACCTAAGGAGGGGGTAGACCGATGGGTTCCGTATTTAATATTATTTATTTCTATTTTCATTTTTGTTAATTATTTTCATTTCGAAAACTTCAAATGCTAATAATTTCTTTATTTGAACTCCAATCATAAACTCTAAACATGAAATTTCTCATAAAATTGCCACGAACATAACGGTGCAAGTTTCATGGACAAATTACGATGTTTGCTCAAATTCCATTCTTGAGTCTTATTAATTATTTATTAATTACTGTTAATTTTAAGGGATGTTACATTCTCCACCTTAAAAGAATTCCATCCCTAAAATTCCCAAAGGGTTGAATCATGTAACATGGCATACAACCAATCTAAGCTATCCAAATAATTAGTGTACAACCAATTTTGCAACCAAACATGTACTAGTGCATTTATATCACAACATATATGACATGCATGCTGAATAATTATAAATCGGCGCCTCTTATATGAAAGCATTATTTAAAAAAAAATTAAAATTATGATATAAACAACTTATATATATTAGCTGTTCTATATGTATGTAAGTTTTCAAAAATCAAAAATCATTTTTCGCACAATAATTTCCACACTCCTACATGTAGGAATATGGTTCAACAAATTTTCAATCGAATCCCTACCATCCAAAACCAAGCACATAATTTCTAACATGTAAAAATTTTCAAAATCCAATTATCCTAGATCTACACTCCTATGTTGGAAAAGGAATTGAAATGGAGAATTTAACTTTTCCACTATTCCTTTGGATACTTGTTCCATTGTACCTTGGAACCTTCTCTTTTTTATTCTAATTTTTATCCATTTTTTCAAGCACAATTCACATATGGAGGTTTATTTTGTGAATGTTAAGATGGAATTATCCTAAATGCATGCTTCATTTTACTATCAACAATGTATGAAATAGAAATCCCAAAGCTAAAACATCTTCTTCCTTTGTTATTATTTATGTTTTGTATAATATCACTCTTGTCAGATAGTAAAATTCATATTCACCAACATGTTAGCCTTTCTTACACTAAGCATGTGGCCTTTGAAAATTAAAATCCTCTTATTTCCTAAATGTATTCCCTTTTTTCAATCAAACTTGCCAAATAGTTTGAAATTTTAATATTTCAAAAGCATTCAAACACAATTTCTAAAAAACTTCTAAACAAAACTTTCCAAAAGCATTTGAACACAACTTTTCCAAAGCATTTGAACAAAAAAATCAAAAGCTTTCGAACATAATCTTTCAAAACATTTGCCGCTCTATTCTTAAAAACAATCAAGCCACATTTTAACATAACCAGCACTTAATCAATGAGTTAATGCACTTATAAATTTTACCTTAAAGGTTGACGTGTTGGAGAAAACTCATATGTATGTAAGTTGTTTTTTGTATTTACAAATTTTAGCTTTTAAGGCATATAGATAGTGACCCATGACATCGTAACAACCATTTCCTGTCCTTTTCTTGCTAAAATTTATTTTTTCTAAAATTCAAATTTTTTTGCTAACCTAATTTCCTAATTAACTTCCAATTTTAACTACGTTTCATCACTAGTTAAGTGTCCTTATGAGATTTCTCTATTTACACTGTTTTTCAGTATATAAAGCAGTCAAAGCTTATCCAAACCATTAACACGGTTTTAAAATAAGAATATATCTTATATCATATCGTACACTTTTCCATTACCTAAAGTTAGACTATTAGCGATTGCAACCCAAAAGAAGATGATGGTTGGAAGTTGACTATCAGCATCAACCAGTGGTAATGATGTTGAGGCCTATCATCTCTTACTTAATTAAGATGGACACTTCTAGTATGTCATTCTACTACAACCCACATGTCTTAAATCATCTTCTTGGCTTCTAATAAATGAAGTCCATTTATTAATTCAATTATTAAATCCGATTATTGGATAAATTATGCATTCCCACATTGCAATGGATAAGAAGTATAAACTATGTAGATTTAGAATAGCTCATCGGAAAATTGATGTAATGACCTGGTATTTTCAACCATTCGCATCCAAACATGCCGGAATTGAATTGCTCAAAATACCAGATTGTAAGTTTATATTTGACAAAACTCAGCATATACAGTAAATAAATAATCACAGAATCACAGACACGGTGTAATATAACAATATGCAAGGGAAACAAATGAATAGTAGTTCATGAAGCTACTATATATAACAGAGTTAAATAAGTTACGACAGAAGTCTCGAATACAATAGTCAATACAAGAATCAGAATACATCACTAGAATCAACTGAATATCTGAAAGCTGGATAGGTAGCTGTATCTCCAAGCGAAGCTCCAACTCCAAAGGCGAGTCTTGAATACTAGTACACTCAGTCTGACCCGAGCGTAAAGAAAAACACAAAACACACGAGTCAGGATTAACATTCTTATATCAATGAATCCAACTCAAGTGAAATAATAACTGAAAGTACGAGTAACTCAAAAGATGTTTGGGATAACCATCCTCTAAGGATCCATTAAGCTATCTAATATAGTAGTGTAAGTTAAGTAGATAATGCCTATCAGTAATATAAAGTATCAAAATAGTGTTAGGGCTTTACCATTATCCCCTTTAACACATTTTATATAAGCGTCATGGTCTATACAGCACTGTAAACTCCACCGTAAACTAGTGGGCTATCAGGGAGTACTCCACAGGTATAACACAAAACAAATCGTAGTGGCCGCGCATAGGGATACGAGTATGACAAGACACATAAGGCAATACCCAAGGTAGTGAAACTACCGTTTGCCTAATCCGGACTGGTGAGAACGCATCGCCGCAACGATCACAACACCGCAAAATAACACTCCCAATTTAACGGTGGGCACCAATCAAAAACAAGTAATGAGTGGTATACAAAGAAGTGTGTTTTCTTAGAGGTGGCTAACCTCATTAGCCTAGCACGGCTCCTGTTTAAGTCATTTCCAATTTGACACAAGTGTCAAGGCTATCCATTATCGTTCTCTTTCTTCAAATCTAGCTACGCCATCATTCCAACCACTTCATTCTGGATCACACTCTGCGTATAATAGTTATTAAAGTGGTTTTTGGTTTGGACAGAGAGTATGTCCCCAACCGATCCCGGACTCTTCAATAACTACGTAATTACTACACCGATTGGTCATTTAATAAACTTTCAAAATAATTTATATTTCCAAAACCAAAATCATTGCCATTCAAAACCATATCAATACGATATCTCTTCCATTTCAAAACCAAGTACGATATCATTTCCATTTTAAATATATCCATCTCAAATATATCCATTTACAAAATCTTAGTACTTCAAAGTTATAACACTTTCTAAATCAAACACTTTGGAAATCATAATACTTTGGAAATCAAAATATAGAAATCATAATGCTTTGGAATCATAACATTCCCACTTAACTGTTTAAATATAAATAATAAATATATATAATAAAATGGTTTATAATTTAAAATAGTTTATATAAAAATAGTTATAACTTGAAATAGTTTATATTAAAAATAATTTATATTAAAATAGTTTATATGAAATAAATTTATAAAGTAACATATATAAATAGTTTTAAATATCAGTTAAAATACTTTATATAATAAATTGCTTCCTCAGATTTCACAAATCAATTCCAAATCAACACCAATCCCAAAATTTCAAATTTAGTCAAATCTCAAATCATCAATTTCAATTCAATTCAGTTCTCAATAAACCATTATATCGATTTCAAATTCGGATTTGAACCTCAAGTAAACCATTTATATTTCGATATATTCCAAAGCTTTAAATATTTCACAATCTAAAAACTAAATTTGATAATTTCATATATATCTTAATTTAACTTTATTATTATTTAGTTTTGAAATATTCACTTAATAATCCAATATTATCTAAATGAAACCACAAATTACAAATAAACTAAATATTTCCTTCAACTTATTTAACTTGAAATATTCATCTAAACTACCTTAACCAAAATCAAGTTATCAAATTTTATCCTTTAAAATCTCAAATTTAATAAGTTCTAAATCGATTTCTAATTAAATATATTTCTTAATTAAATACAGTTTCAAGTCAATTTCAAATCTATCTTCTTAGCCTTAATTTATTAAATCATTACAAACTTTACACTAAAATATAATTTAAATAAATACTTAACCATATTATATTTTAATAAAAATCAAACTTTATTATTAAACTTAATTTATATTAAACCAATTTATATATGGCTTAAATTTAAGAATTTAACTATGTATAAAATAATAATTATATAATATCAAAAATCAATATTTATACAAAACCATATATTTCTTTCCAAAACCATAGAAATTATTTCAAATATTTATATATAGACCAAAGGTGTCTGTATATAATTTTCTATCCTATGGTCAAGTGATATGGATATTTATCATTTCAATCCGCAATTTAAATTTATCATACGTGTATATATCATTTAAATCCACAATTCCAAATTCAATTCAATGAAAATCGCTTGGGTCTATCATTTCAACCCATAACAATTTTCTCCTATTCTAAAGTCCATTCGGGTATGTATCATTTCAACCATAGTGATTCTGTACTAACAGGAAACTTGTAGCGTGATAACAGATATGATAATAATATAACACGCATATATCATCAATATATAACAGATAATGGTGTCAGGTGTCATAGGTGAACTGATACAGGTAATAGCACGTATATAACAGTGTAAATAACTAACAGCAGCATATTTCAATTGTCGTTCAATTGAAATCAAATTTAATAAATAAAAGAACATTAATCGTGAGTGATTTTTCACCTTTCGAGGCTATGGAGATAACGATAACTGAGATAGTGGCACAGACATGCACAGGGATACAGACATGAGCAAGGCAAAGCGAATTGCAACTGGAATCAATGGAAAAATCAAGTAAAGCTATAGATTGATGGAAACGAAGCTGATGACTAGGTATTGACGAAACAAATCGAAACTGGATTGATGCAGATAAATGGTATAAGTAAACTTTATATGTGAACATACTATATTAAATCTTAGTTTAGTTTTATACATATATATAAGCAGATAACTACTTATATATATTTATAAATCTACATCGTTTAGAAATCAATACTTAAATAAACAAATATCACCTTTATTATAAAATTGCAACTGACGGTATGCATATCAAACGAATAACTACAAACCGTAAAACACATATGTATATCAAATACATAATATATATCAATAAACATGTCAGTTTAAATACATATATAAAATTAAACAGGTTTAAGCATCATATAACAGACTCACTGATGTTATTATCATAACACATATAATTTAAAATATAAATATATTATACTACATATGTAGCACATAAAACTCATTTCCTAACTAATATTACAGTATATTAACACAACTGTTCAAGTAAACATTACAGAAAATAAATATTTATATGTATACATGCCACATACAACTATCATACATAACTTATATACATGCTTATAAACAAATATATATATATATAAAGACTAGTTTTATAAAAGTACTTTATTTAAACCCAGACTCATGTATGCATGCAGACTGAAATACAATGCAATCAAACACACACACACATATAAACGCGACAATACTTGTAAGCAAACATATGAAATCAGTTAAACAAATAAATTTACAAAAACCAATATATATTTCATAACGGAGAAGCAAGATCTAAAATCTGTAATCAATATATATATATATATATATATACACACACACAACAAATATTCCTTTGAAAATATACATACTAAAAAAAACTGTAGATGTCGTATGCATAAAATAGTGCTATATATATATATCACTATAAACAGTCATTAAAACTTGTATATGGGTCACTATATTTCTATGTATTGTAACAGTAAGATGTAAAACAAAGAAGCAAAACAGCTTCAGGTAAAAAAAATTCATAATATGAACTAGATCCATCACCTTTATGAAGCAATAAAATAAACTCTTATAACTAAAAAAAACAGCTCATGTACAAATATATATATATATATATATATATGTGTGTGTGTGTGTGTGTGTGCGATATATGTAAATGTTCACAAGTTTAAAGAAATGATACATAGACCTATAATTTAATGTACATATACTTACACACGCACACGAAGAGAAGGGAAGAAGAAAAGTTGCAGGCAGTGGAAGATCACGGCATGACCAATTTTGGCAAGAATGGTGCCACATAAAGACTCGGCCAATGGATGCTACTCGGTCATCGGAGCTTGGGCAGCGCCTTGGCGGGGATCTGGAGCTATGGCGGCGGTCGGTTGAGCTGAGTTGGTGGCGGGCTTGCTGCTGCTATTGGCGGCGAAGTGGGACTGTGGTTTGGGAGGCGGTGACGCATGGGTGGACTTCGGTTGGAGGAGGGTATGGTGGTGGAGGAAGCACGGGTTGCGTTCTCCGTCAGGGAGGAGGCGGGACATGGCTGACCGATGGTGGCGCTTATGCGGAGGTACAGGCGGAGTGGGTGTTGTGATGCGGTGTGCCGGCAGTGGGCTATCGGGCGTGGTTCGGCGATGTGGATGGTATTGGTGAAGAGACCGATGGTGAGGGTGGTTTGTTTCGGCGGTTCAGGGAATGGCCGAGACATAAAAAAAAAATGAAAAGAAAATGCAGAACGAAGGGAAGAAGGAGGAGCAAACTTCTTTTGTTTGCAAACAAAAGGCGAGTGGCCTTTCAAAATACAAATTTTTATTATATATTAATTTATAAATGTTTGGTTCATAAAAAACGTGAAAAGGTGGAAAAATAAAAAGTCACGAGCGTGCATATCAAGGGGATATAAATGCCAAAGGCTATTTGAGTTCAACCGGTGGACAAACAGAGAGACAAGAAAACAAAAACGCTCAAATACGGAGCCGATATGACAGATCGTTACGCAGATTTCTTCGTGTTTCGGATTTCGAATCATACGAACAAATATATCGTGAAGATCAACATGATGAGACGATCAGAACGGTATACAGATATCAGTGGTACGATTGGATTATAAAAATTCGAATTTTCTACTAGCGGAAAATGCAGCAAAAACGCAGAAAAATAAGATCAACGGAGCTAAAGAAGTCCGAATTTGGAAAAAAGA
Source organism: Allium cepa (assembly GCA_030765085.1). Taxonomy (NCBI): domain Eukaryota; kingdom Viridiplantae; phylum Streptophyta; class Magnoliopsida; order Asparagales; family Amaryllidaceae; genus Allium; species Allium cepa. Next base: position 853,200,949 of record CM060940.1, on the reverse strand, counting down.
AAAATGACGTCTCAGTCAGAAGATGATTTAGAATTTTTCTATGTAAAAATATTTAAGTTTGGAAAATATTTTATTATCAGCAATTATTAACTCACTTGAATTTAATAGAATTTCATAATGAAATAGACATTCATAAAATTAGATGAAAATTTACCATCTTCTATATTTAAATATATATATTCCAAATATAAAGTTTTAATTTCAAATTTTATTATTTAAAATTTCTCCAAAATTCAATTAAATACGTTATTAAAACAGTTAAAATTTACGGGTCGTTACAATTGACTTGGTAGAATTACTTTTTTGCCACCTATCTTGGCTTGAGTCAATGAACATCCTTTATATATGTTTGCAATCTTAATACTCTTTTCTCTAACCATACTATCATCTTTATTTAACCAATTTTTTTTGATAGTATTCTTAAAATTTGATATTTACTTCCTTTATCCTTGATCATCATGCGAGTAAACCCCAGGACTCGCAAAAGTGTACTTTGATACTATTCCCATTCTTTTAAGGGTTCTTCTTACGGCTTTCACACATGTCTAATCAAACATTCATAGGTTCATATCAATATTCCTTATATTCAACGGGGATTCTTATTGCTACCCTTCGAGCATTCGTAGCTATTTTATTCATAGCCTAAACCTTTATCCCGTCTTACCTAAGCAGTCATCCTTATATACTCCATATCAAAAATTGGTTTAGATTTTAACACTCTTTATAATACTAAAACTTCACAACAATGAAGTGCTAACCTAAAATATTTATCTTTGAAAATATAAACTTAAGAACCATTTTACTAAATTCAAAAATTGCTTGGTTTCTAAAAAGGAGCCATGAAAACTTTCCCTTTTCAAATACTTTCCACAACAAAATTTACTTCTTCAAAAGTAGGATTTTAACTCAAAACATTTTTCATGTTTGTATCAAAAAACTCAATTGTCATACCAAACCATTTTTTTCGTAAATCATCTTTTATAACTTTAAGAAAATGAAAATTGAAGTAGACAAGGATAACTTCATCCCATTACATTCCTGTTGCACATGCTATTTTCGTTTCACCTTTGGCAGAGATTTTAATAGCATATAAGGGGGATTTCTAAAAGATACGTACAATTTCAACATCCATCTAAGCGCCTATTTAAAATATATGCACGATTGCTACACATATCTATGTAATTTATCCGTTCTTTCTATTCTATTCATACTGCTTTTCTCCTACATTATTCTTAATTAGATTACTAACCCTATTATAATCTAACATTATTTCTAATATGACTCATTATAGTGTGTTCACCTTCTTCTTTAGTCATTGGTTTTTTCTTCATTAACATACATATATACGTGTGTGTATACATATGCATATATAAATCTGTTTCAGCTGTTATTCTATGTATTCCTTATAAAGGAATGTTCCTTCTACCTTCATTATCGAGCATTCTTACCCTTCCACTCTCTTTGCCCTATTTTAATCAAGTGCCATTTCCATTTATATACCTTTAGAAAGAACTAAAAACGAACTTTCAAATTTACAAAAATAGGGAAAATCATCGAGCCAAACATACGCTCTGTTTTCCATTTATTTCAAAAATGAAAAATCCCTTTTTTAAAAATCTTTAAATCCAAACTTTTTAACTCAACCAAATTTAAATTAAGATATTCAAAATTTTCTCGCCTTTCCAAAACAAACTCTTCCCAATAAATTCTTTGAAAAACCCATTTAAACATTTCAAATAAATTTCAAAAATATTTTTGTCAAATTCTTGCACATAGGGTAGACTTAGAAATGGATTTTAATTGCACCTTCTTTTAGACTCTCCTTTTCCACTCATCGTCAACTCATCTTCATCAAAAATCTAGCTTATCTTATTATGGTGATTAGTGCACACCTTCTTGTAAGAATTTTCTCAATCCTTCTTTACATCTTGCTTTTGAATGCTTGCAGCATATAGATTCTTATCTCTCATTTGAATGAAGTGTATGTCTTCAATCGACAGTCCATCTAAATCCACAATCATAGGGAAACTTAGGCCCAATAAAGGAGTCAAGTACCATCCAGCTTTTGGGTTCCTTCTATATATTGCGCTCATGTTTTTCTTGTCTAATGCCTTGCAATACAACATGCATATCGTTGGGTAATCAAGGTATGTATATAAATTTAACTCTATCTATTGGCCCAACTCATAGCTGCCTCGTCCATCCTTTCGGAATATGATTGCAACTACTTCTATAATCAGAATTTATAAAGTTTGGCATATAATATTTATATATATATAATTATAAGAAAAATTAAAAATATGTTCTCTCAGCATATAATTGTGACTGAACCGAAACCCAGGTTATTGGTTTTGGTAACATGTAATAAACATAAGTATATCAGAGCACGATCAATGTAAACTCATAGAGGAATAGAAAAATATAATAGAACATAAATACCGACCGAGGATACTACCTTAGAATCAATAGTACTCCTTGGAAATCCAATTGCCTTATCAGCACCTAGCATGAATAATAAGACTTCACCAATAACCATTGTCATCTTGCATCAGTAGCTTGTCCCCCTAAATATATCATGTGGGCTATAATGAGTAGGGGGTCAGAACAACATTTTGTTGTCTAGAAAAATTGCACACTTTATCCATAACATTAATTTATGCAGATTAATTTCCATTTAAGTGTTATATCTATTATTTATGGCTAATCAGTTTAATCCTATGTGCATGTACGATATGCCTAACCTCCCCGAGGTACAACTACACACACACAAACACTCTTATATGTCTAAACGTATGCTACCCAAAACCCTGACCACTTAATACTGAGGAGGAAAACCTAACAACCATTTATACCTTAACCCCGAAGCAGGTCCTCCACAACATAAAAGCTAGTAAATCGTTCCAAACTACAAAGACTGATGGCCCCTATATACGGCTTTATACTATAATTTCAATATAACTAACACATCTCAAAGACTCATCTAAAGGTTAACTAGCCAACATCTGACAAACATAAACTAACTAACTAAATTTATTGTATGTGCGTATCCCATGCAGATTCTACAGTAGTAGGAAGCAAATCCGTCAGAACATAACCCAAGTCTTTACTACCGACTGTTGGTGGTCTTATCCTATATGTCAGCCCTACTACTAAATACCTATCCAACAATAATACTAACATAGCATGCCGACCTTCCAGAGATGAAATCCTGTCTAGACTTACCTAAAGCCAAGAAAAATGCCCTTTCAGTTACTTAATACCTCTTATAGAATTAAAGCAAACCTCATTCCCTTAAAAGTAATGGGCCATTTAATACTTCAAATCCGAGGTGAACTCATGGTATATTTTTCCCTACTTATACGTAACATATATCGCTTCCCCATAGGTCATATGGTTAGAGATGTCCAACATCAGTAGTAAGTATACACAACTGCTAGTAGCCTCTAGGTGAAGGGCAGACTTCTATTGTATAACTCTACTAACCTCACATCCCAACCCATTAACCAAACCAATCGTCCTAAGCTTAAATGTTGGGCTAAGCCCAACAATTCATGCATGTTTAATCGTATAATTAAGGCTGTATAATTTCCCACTGTAAAAATTATGCTACCTTATAGTATTTAATTCCAAACTTATCCACTTATTTCCTTTATTTCATAAATATAAACTGTCTATGTGACGACCCGGAATTTTGAAGCATCTAAAATCGGAATATTTAATTTAATTTAAATATTCAATATAATAATTTTAATTGGAATTACAAATATCGCTATTTGTTTGATAATTAAATAATAGAATTTAGTTATTAGAAGTTGAGTAAATTGTTGAGTCTCGAATTTTTAAGCCTATAAAACAATAATTTGAAGGCTTGTAAAATTTATATTGATAATACTAAAAATAATAGAAGTTGTAAAATTGGAATTAATAGTGGGTTGTTTAATTTTAACATTTATATCGTTTAAATTAAATTTAAAAATAGCTTTCCGAGGCACAGTCTCGGAATTCGACGAAACCAGTTCCATTAGATCCGTAATATGGTATTATTATCAGATTTCAAATTTCGTAGTAATTGGAGCAGTTGTGTGAGCGTATGATATATAAACGCGCTTAAATCCAAATTGGAAGTTTAATAGTGATTGAATTCAAAAAGCTCGTGTTACTTTCTTTTTACGCTTCGTCGTTTGATAAATGAGATTATTCGTTCGAGAAATATAAAAATAATAATAATAATAAAAATAAAATAAAGGATAGCTTTGTTCGTAAGCTAATGGACGAAGGGTTTTAAGCGTGCTTTCTCTCTTCTGTTGGAAGCCGATCATTCTTTAAAAAAAAACAAAGGAAAGAAGGTAACGAAAATGGCAGACACCCCTTCTATTCGTAACCCCCTTTTCTTCCTTTTCGAACGCAAATCCCTCTCCTCCTCTTCAAATCACCCTATATCATGTTCGAAGTGGAGTCTGTCAAGGGCAATTCAAGTCGCCAGTTCCGTCGTCTTCGTTCTATCGATCTTATCACGCGATTTGGTGTTGGGGTTTAGCATCGAGGGGGATTTCGAATCAAATCAGGGGCAGATTCGATTTGGACTTTATAGCAAGCCCTTCGTTTTGCTGTACGAGTTCGAAGGCAGGTTACGCGATGGAAGCAAGACCGCGAACGGGAGCAAGTTCGCGCAAGGAAGCAAGGCGACCTAGGAAAAGAAATTCACGAACACGCGATGACGTTTCAGTTAGGGTTTGGTCCAGCGATCACCATGGGAGTTCGACAGTGATGGAGGCAGTAGGGTCACCGTGAATCGAGTGAGGTATTGAGCTCTATATTTAAGTGAATCTATTTTGGATTTTAATTTGATTCTTTTTTTGTAAATTTGTTCAGAAAGAGAAAAAAAAGGGTTTACTGTCTAGTTTTAAAATTCTAAAGTTCTTATATATATATATATATATGTATGTATGTATGTTTTTACTCACTGCAGGAAAATTAATAATAAAAATTTTATTTAGGTAAATTGGATTTAAAACATTTGCTTAATTAATAGATATGATTTTAGAAAAAAAAGGGGAAAGAAGAAGAAAAATAGGAATTTTAAATGATTGGAAATTTATATAAAATTAGATTTAAAAAAAATCTATATAGATTATTTTTATAAGTATACATGAGTCCAAAATAAAATAATAAAATAAAATAAAATAATAAACTTATATACATTTTGATCTACTTGTTTGATTTTAAAGAAATAAAATATATCATGGAGGTAGATTTGTTTAGTCGCTAAAAATAGTTTATTAAAAAAGAAAAAAAAATTTAGCTTAAAACCCAAATTCTTAGTTAATTAAACTAATAGATGAAAATATAATTGTTTAAATGATTCGGATATTAATAAAAATTTTAAATGTTTATACAAGGTTATAACCCAGGAAAAACAAGTTGAATTGAAGTGGTAGGCAAATGCATAAGCAAAGGTGAGTTAATCTCACTCAGTTTAAATTTAAATTTAAGTGATTAAATTTAAATACTTGTTTGAATGGTTGAATTGTTTGATGTGCTATTGTATGCTATAATTGGGAATTGATGCATCATATTGTGCTAACGTTTGTGAATGCAGGGAAAACAGGTTGGAGAGATCCAACTGGATCCCTCAACATGTATTTAAATTATTAAATATCCACTGCTGTGATTGATTGATATTCTGTGATGAATTATATTAGAATATCGAATGTTATCGTCTGCTTGAATATTTTGGTACTCTGTTTTATCCAAATATATAGAATTGGATTTTGAAAGGAAATAAAGAAGTGAACTCTTAAGAAATAATTATAACGAATATATATAAATTAAAGTGAATTGGATAAGAATATTAGTAGTTTCAAAATACTAATTAATAAAATTCTGTATATGGAAATGAATTTTTGTATAAACAGAAAGTTAATGAAGTTTGAAACTTCAGTGGTATTATTTGATAGAACAAAATATTTATTTAATATTTTAAGAGCACACTTATGGAAAGGAATAAAGAAGAATTTGGGAAAAGCCTGAAATTGATATATTTCACTTAAAATAGTAATAATAATAAAAATAAAATCCATAATTAACGAATTTTGAAATGAACCAAGCAAGTAAAGAAATTTCTTTAAAAATAGAATGAATTGGAAATCAATTTGGGAAATTGATTTTAGTGATTGGAGTTGAATATTCTCTGGATAGCCAAGTACATGTTTTAAAAGTCAATTTGTAAATATAAATTAAATGTTTTAAATTTGTTTTTAAAGAAATCATGTTTTGTAAAATTTATTATTTCTAATATTTAATTTCTAAAGCAAGTATTTCCTTTTAATATATTATAGCATTAATTATTTAAAAGTGACTTAGTATTTGTTTTAAAAGTGAAAACCTGGTTTTATATTTTATAAAGTAACCTTATTTTCTCAAATTCATATAGTATGTATTTTTAACAAATTATTTAAGTAGTTTTATCCTAAGTGTTTTAAAGTATATATTTCAAAGAAAAGTGTTTTAAATTATTTTAAAAATCTAATTTTGTGCTTGGTGATTTCAGAGGAGATAGAAAATATTTGGGAAAGTTTATTCTGAAAAGGAAGGTGGTTTTGAAACTGTTTTCAAAGGATTGAAAATAGAATTTATCTTGTAATGATATTTTGAGATAAATAAATAATTTGGGAAATTATTTATTGGTTGATGGATGTTTATGCATACTAATTGATAGTTAAATAACCGACTATCAATATTTGACAATGCGTCGATCGTTTCGAAGAGACCGGGATCGAGATTTATTTCTCAAAAACCACTTCGATCCGGTTTGTACGTTTCGTGAAATTTTTTTTGGATTCGAAGATGGAGTAGTGAAGTGCAAGGGCTAGTCGCTACTAATCCTGAGGATATTTCCAAAATGGATGTAGTAGGAATTATGCCTTCGGTTCCGTTCGAACCCGAGACGGACTTGTATGGATGAATGCTTGCGAAACATCGTCAGGTGGACGATGGGCATTCTAAGGGATATGTTCTAAAAAGGTAACGCTTAGCCTCAAGCCTCATCAAATGGGAATGACTGAAAATCAGAGGTTATGCAGCAAGGCTAGGTGGGTAGCACCCAAGAAGGGTGAGGTCATTCTAGTCTAGATGTCCCTTTTTATTTTTCGGCTTAGTGGGCGGTTGCTGATCCCAACCGTGGGGTGATCTCACTCGGGACTGTCCAGTAAGGGATGGTTCCGGCCTTGTGTTGCAGGGGAGTGGGCGTACTCCTCGGTACGGTGATCTAGGCCCCGTACTGTGACAGGTGGTACCCCAGTGCCTAGTCATTAGTTGGAAATCCATTCTCCCTACGAGCCTTTTACGAGTTTTGTTTGTATTACCCACTTTTGTGGCTAGTAGCTGGAATTTAATAGATGTAACAATTTCGGCTATTTTATAAGTACTTGTATATAGACCCTATTATAATATCAGAGGATTTCTATAAAAATTGTTTCAGCCATCGTAAGGTAAAAACCCGACATGTTTATTTGTGGCGTGGTCTTACGAGATACTTTTGTTTCCAAAGGATTTTTGAAACTTTAATAATCAATTGGGTGTGATTTTCTCACGCTGGTATTCCAGACTGACTCGGGTGTTATTTAACTGTAATGCTCGGGTCAGACCGAGTATTATAGAGTACAGGATGTGATGCTGTGGAGCTCAGGAGACGAGCTGGATGACGATAATTATATTCGTACTTGTTTTATATATATATTCCGCTGTTGAGTTGTTGTGTATCCATCGTATGTTATTGATGTGAGCTGTGACTGATGTACTCTGATGATGTAATGTATGTAAACAGATATATTTGATTTTGAGTAAAGATCATTTATTATCTATTATATTTTATTCCGCTGCGATGGTTAGATTCTATTGTTGTTTTCAATTCTCTTCTCCTACCTCTTCTTCTTTAACCCAATGGTTCGTTTTTTTGTACAACTTGAGTTGATTGTTGTAGAATAGTGTTGACTCAAGGGGTACGGATTTGCGGGCGTTACAGTGGTATCAGAGCCTAGGTTGGAGATAACCTTGGCTCTGGTTGGAATTACTCATTTAAATTAGAGTCTGAAGTACTCTATAATGAGTTTGAGCGTATTAATAAATATGAGTGCGTATTTATTAGTGAATATAAATTGTTTTAATATTGTGTTGATTGGTTTATTGAGTGGCATATGAACCTTCGTCGACACAGTCTGCGCAACTGTATCGAAGGGGTTTATAAACACTTGAATAGTGCAATCGACACGGTATTGTTTTAAATATGGGTAAATGAAATAATTTTACCCAAAAACATATTTTGATATAAAGAATAGTTTTTGAGAACTATGTAGCTAATATATGGTTGCTTGGATGTTAGAAATGATGATATTAAAGTATTATCATTGTTAAGTGAAAAATTTAACTAGAAATTGTAAATATAATCAAAGATTGAGAAGATAAATTCAATTATGAAATGAAATTTATAAATATGAATTATAAATGTAATTTATGCATGAAAATACAATCAAATGAGAATTTGTATAAATAAAGTGTACAAATGAATTATAGTTAAAATTTATTTAAGCAGGCTTTAGAAATTTAAAATCCCGGAGATTTGGAAATGTTTATCGAAGTGTTTTAATGATAAATGATAGCATTATTGTTTAGGAAATAATTATGAATTGAAATCTGTGTTAAAATGGATTTTGGAAGTGAGATAGCATTGAATTCACTTCAGTCACTGGAAAATAACTTCGGTGATGACTGCAGCATCATCGATGTTCATTTTCGAGTTTCTAAGTGACGGATTGCTGCCAAAAACTGATTTGTTCATAAAAGCTAGTAGTTTTTGAAAATTTCAAAGGGAATTTGTTGGGATAAAACCAGGGTTGGTTTGATTTTTGAGAATGTGATTTGGAATGTTGGAGATTTCAAAATAATTTGAAACCAAAGCCGGGTGTTTAAAAATTCTGATGAGATAGGTTGTAAGCTTATAAATTGAGATGATATTTAAATCGGGAAGGAAATATAAGCTTTGAATGTTGGAATGTAAATGTAAAGAGAAAAGTTAAAAATGAAATTAACTTGGATTGGAGAATAAAATTTAACTGGATTAAAATAAATTGTATAAGCTGAAAATAATATCCAGCTGATTTTCGAATTAAGTCGAAATCGAAATGAGATAAATAAATCCGAGTTAGAATAAAAATGAAATTGGAATAAATTTCAGTTGAGTTATTGAATGGAATTGGATTCTTACCTGAACAAATGGAAAATAAATTGGATAAGGATTGGAATTGGAATAAATACATAAGAATAACGTGTAAAAGAATTATAATGCATGAAATAAAACATGTTTGGGATATAAATAAGCATAAGGCTTGAGTTAAAATAAAAGATGAATATATTTAAGCCTACGATGAATGGAATTGTGTAAATTATAAGTGGAGACTTATAAAATTGAAATGGAATGCAAAATCCAAAATAAATATTGTTTGATGAATTGAAAGTAAAAAGAAGATCAAAACTTGAATTATAAAATAATTTGAATTAAGAAAATTTAATGAAGTGATATTTGGAATTAAAAATCGAGTATTGAACTATAAATAGGAGAGAATTAATTTTATAATAAATTAGTTAATAAAATGTGTAAATGGGAACGTAATGTTGTTTAATAGAAGCTGAATTGTGAATTGATGATGAAATTTGGGAATAAAACTCAAGTTATAAATTGAATTCGACTCGAATTGTCAGTAAAGTAAATGAGATTGAATTGTGAGTTCATAAAAGTGAATGGTAATTTGAAATGGCTAATGGATCCAGAACTTGAGCTATAGATTAAATTTTAACTTGGAGTGTTAACAAATTAAATATAATTGGGAATATATCGAATAAAAATGTGATTTGATTAAAATAGTAATGGGATGGTTTGTATTGTGAATAAAATCCAAATATGTGAAAATAAATTGGATATGGCCTTGTAATCAATTGAGTTAAGCTGAGTATAAAAGAGAAAATTTACTTGTAAAATGAAAATGAGCTTAAGTATAAATTTGAATAAAATGAAGTAAATTGACTTAATCTGAATAGATGAAGGAGAGTTGAATTGAATTCAACTTAAACTAAGTTTAATAATAGTGGGTTGGATTTAAATCAAGTAAAAATGGATTCTAATCGAAATAAAAATTGGGTGAGTTATAAATAATATTAGTGGAATGAAATTCTGGAATGAATAATTATAAACCATTTAAAATTATTAAGGAATTGAAATAACTTGAGACGATATGAAAATGGAATGTTTCAAGTTTGATAAAATGGATTTAAATAATGTGGATAAGAAATGAAGTATAAATGAGTGATCTGTGAATAAAATTTAATTGGAAATGAAGATGAACCTAATTTGTTAATGGTTTTGAACGAACTAGTTTGGTTAATAAAATGAAATTCAAGTGAATTGATTCAAATTTAAAATGCAATGAAATTGAGAATATATGAATTGTGAATAAATTTAAAATGGAATAGAATTAGGTATAAATTGAGTTGAAATCGATTTAAATTGGTTATAAAGCATAAATACTGATTTATTCACATAAATCTCGTCGAATTGCATGGGATAAATTGTCGTTTGGATGTAAATGGAAGTAATTAAAATTCTATGTGTTGATAAGGGTAAAATGAATTGATTTTGAAAGCAATTGAATTAAATATGAGTTCAGTTTGCTTAAAAATAAATTAATTGTAAGCGATTGAGTTTTAAATCATTCAAATTGATGAAGTGGTATACGAATGGATTGAAAACCATTCAAATTGAATGAAAATGGTTTATAAATTAATTGAAACAGTTGAATTAGTATGAAAGTTGTAAAAAATTGCTTACGGAAAATGTTGGATGTGCATTTCTTTAGAATTCATATGTTTTAACCATTGCAACTAAGTGAAATATAGTTAAACTGCATATATTTGGCACTTACATGTTTAAATTGAGTAAGTACAGGTACCTGGAAGCCGTGTGGCTGGATTTGGTTGTGCTATTTGCTAAAAATAATAAGCCGCTTGCTTAATATGCTAAATAAGGTACGCCTACGCAATAAAAATAGGAAATATGAACTGTTTTTGGTTTTTTTGACCATGTGGGTCGATTATATATATTTATCTCTTTTGTCAAATTGCAAAAGCTCCTCCGTACAAAGGAGACCCTGCCAAAAATTTTCAGAAATTTTAGGAGTTAGAAAATTTTTGGAAATTCGATCATTCTTCCTAACTAGTAATTTCGGGGACGAAATTCTTTTAAGGGGGGAGGAATGTGACGACCCGGAATTTTGAAGCATTTAAAATCGGAATATTTAATTTAATTTAAATTTTCAATATAATAATTTTAATTGGAATTACAAATATCTCTATTTGTTTGATAATTAAATAATAGAATTTAGTTATTAGAAGTTGAGTAAATTGTTGAATCTCGAATTTTTAAGCCTATAAAACAATAATTTGAAGGCTTATAAAATTTACATTGATAATACTGAAAATAATATAAGTTGTAAAATTGGAATTAATAGTGGGTTGTTCATTTTAACATTTATATGATTTAAATTGAATTTAAAAATAGCTTTCCAAGGCATAGTCTCGGAATTCGACGAAACCAGTCCATTGGATCCGTAATATGGTATTATCATCGGATTTCAAATTTCGTAGTAATTGGAGCAGTTGTGTGAGCGTACGATATACAAACGCGCTTAAATCCAAATTGGAAGTTTAATGGTGATTGAATTCAAAAAGCTCGTGTTACTTTCTTTTTACGCTTCGTCGTTTGATAAAGGAGACTATTCGTTCGAGAAATATAATAATAATAATAAAAATAAAAATAAAATCCATAATTAATGAATTTTGAAATGAACCGAGCAAGTAAAGAAATTTATTTCAAAATAGAATGAATTGGAAATCAATTTGGGAAATTGATTTAAGTGATTGGAGTTGGAATATTCTCTGGATAGCCAAGTACATGTTTTAAAAGTCAATTTGTAAATATAAATTAAATGTTTTAAAGTTGTTTTTAAAGAAATCACGTTTTGTAAAATTTATTATTTCTAATATTTAATTTCTAAAGCAAGTATTTCCTTTTAATATATTATAGCATTAATTATTTAAAAGTGACTTAGTATTTGTTTTAAAAGTGAAAACCTGGTTTTATATTTTATAAAGTAACCTTATTTTCTCAAATTCATATAGTATGTATTTTTAACAAATTATTTAAGTAGTTTTATCCTAAGTGTTTTAAAGTATATATTTCAAAGAAAAGTGTTTTAAATTATTTTAAAAATCTAATTTTGTGCTTGGTGATTTCAGAGGAGATAGAAAATATTTGGGAAAGTTTATTCTGAAAAGGAAGGTGGTTTTGAAACTGTTTTCAAAGGATTGAAAATAGAATTTATCTTGTAAAGATATTTTGAGATAAATAAATAATTTGGGAAATTATTTATTGGTTGATCTATGTTTATGCATATTAATTGATAGTTAAATAACCGACTATCAATATTTGACAATGCGTTGATCGTTTCGAAGAGACCGGGATCGAGATTTATTTCTCGAAAACCACTTCGATCCGGTTTGTACGTTTCGTGAAAACGATTTTGGTTTCGAAGATGGAGTAGTGAAATGCAAGGGCTAGTCGCTACTAATCCTGAGGATATTTCCAAAATGGATGTAGTAGGAATAGTGCATTCGGTTCCGTTCGAACCCGGGACGGACTTGTATGGATGAATGCTTGCGAAACATCGTCAGGTGGACGATGGGAATTCTAAGGGATATGTTCTAAAAAGGTAACGCTTAGCCTCAAGCCCCATCAAATGGGAATGACTGAAAATCAGGGGTTATGCAGCAAGGCTAGGTGGGTAGCACCCAAGAAGGGTGAGGTCATTCTAGTCTAGATGTCCCTTTTTATTTTTCGGCTTAGTGGACGGTTGCTGATCCCAACCGCGGGGTGATCTCACTCGGGACTGTCCAGTAAGGGATGGTTCCGGCCTTGTATTGCAGGGGAGCGGGCGTACTCCTCGGTACGGTGATCTAGGCCCGTACTGTGATAGGTGGTACCCCAGTGCCTAGTCATTAGTTGGAAATCCATTCTCCCTACGAGCCTTTTACGAGTTTTGTTTGTATTACCCACTTTTGTGGCTAGTAGCTGGAATTTAATAGATGTAACAATTTCGGCTATTTTATAAGTACTTGTATATAGACCCTATTATAATATCAGAGGATTTCTATAAAAATTGTTTTAGCTATCGTAAGGTAAAAACCCGACGTGTTTATTTGTGGCGTGGTCTTACGAGATGCTTTGGTTTCCAAAGGATTTTTGAAACTTTAATAATCAATTGGGTGTGATTTTCTCACGCTGGTATTCCAGACTGACTTGGGTGTTATTTAACTGTAATGCTCGGGTCAGACCGAGTATTATAGAGTACAGGATGTGATGCTGTGGAGCTCAGGAGACGAGCTGGATGACGATACGTATATTCGTACTTGTTTTATATATATATTCCGCTGTTGAGTTGTGTATCCATCGTATGTTATTGATGTGAGCTGTAACTGATGTACTCTATGATGTAATGTATGTAAACAAATATATTTGATTTTGAGTAAAGATCATTTATTATCTATTATATTTTATTCCGCTGCGATGGTTAGATTCTGTTGTTGTTTTCAATTCTCTTCTTCTACCTCTTCTTCTTTAACCCAATGGTTCGTATTTCTGTACAACTTGAGTTGATTGTTGTAGAATAGTGTTGACTCAAGGGGTACGGATTTGCGGGCCGTTACAGTCTATAATATATGGTCCATATTATTCTAATTGGATAAAAGATTTATTTATTTTTCTAATTCAACCTATTGTTCCTATTTCATTTCCCATAAATGCCATATTAAATCCATTAACCATTCCCATTAAACACGTTTATTTCCTAATTTAATTCTGTAACTCCCTTTATACCGCACATTTATTGCTTTATTAATTTTAGAATTATTATCTATTTTTCAACAACACCACCTAATCCTATAATTTATTATGCTATTGTAACAAAACTCCTAATTAACTAATATGAATATCCTTACATATTACGCTACATATATTTATATTTTTAAAAGGTAGGCCTAATTGTACACACGCATGTGTATTCCTACTCCTAAGATATTAATTCCTAAGATTAGGAATTTCAGAATACTAATTTCCAAATTCTATTTTATTTCCTTTCCAAAAAGGATTACAATTTTCCATAAATTACCCAAAAATAAGACTTTTGGTTGTTTAAAATTACAGGGAATTATTTTTCTTTTTCTTTTATTGAAATAGACAGTGCAAACTACGAAGAAGAATATTTATACTTTGCAGATCTCTTTCACTAATGGTATATTACTTATTATTCAAACGACACACTTTATGCATTTGTGGAACTAGATAATTTATGGATATTACATGGAAATTAATACAACTAAATTATACCCTGCTCCCAATAAATTGAAACCCATAAATCCATATTCCAAGTCAAATTAGGGTAATCTGGACTAATACTAATATTTTACTACCCAACTATAATCTAGAATAAACTTTACAACTTTATCAACATTTAGCTCTAACAAATTTAAGGACCGGTCTTACAGTGTATTTTCGAGCTTACGCTCGAATTGTTAGGGTTGTCCCTATGGCAATAGCTCTAGAATCTTTGGACGATGGCGTTTTTTTCCTCCTCTTCTTAGGAGGACTAGCTTTTCAGGTCATTTATAGTTGTTATGGTATTTCTACCACCTCTTGTGCTGTATTTTCATGTTTTATGTAGTTAAGGTTCATCTGTCTTTCTCTTGTACACAATCTAGTTTTTATTACTTTGGTAATAGAAAGTGGACGGTCCACTATAAAATCGGCTTTGTCCAAAAATGTATATTAGGGACTGATTTCCAAATTTCCATATTAGGGTGTAAATAACATTTCTATTCTAATTACCTATCTTGTAGAATATGTACAAAATATTCATATACATTCGTTTTAAGTCTACAACTCATCTGATCTTATATAGGCATAATAATTAAATAAAATTCAATGATATAATTTCAATGTTGTAAGTAAATTATATAATTTTACACTAATATTTCAAGCTCCAAATCTTCCAAATCGGAATTCATCCATTTAATTGACTTCTTTTCCTTTCCAATCCAAAAGAATACGTATAACATGGTATATACATACTATTAGAATGATAGATAATGAAAGATCTGGATTTAAGGGGAATATAGACTCATTATGATGAAATTTACCTTTTTTCGCAGTATTGATTCGCTCCTTCTCTTCTTCTCTTTTATTTTATGTCTTTTGCAATTTATATATAATATAAAGTTGTATAATTTCTATAAATGATAGAAAAGGAAAATGGCAGAGCTTCGTTGCATTGTTTAGAAAATATGAGAAGAGAAGTGCCGTTTTATTACCAAATTAAATCCAGACCGTTTGGCCAAGGTTCAACACTAGCCGCTACTTGAGGACCAGTCAACCGCTCTTTGTAGCGGTCGACTACTAGCGTTCGATTGGCCCAAGTTAGAGGTCGATTTGTGGGGCCTGCATTTATTATTATTTATTTCTTGTTTTCATATTTTAATTATTTTCATTTTGAAAATTTGAAATGCTAATAACTTCTTCGTTCGAACTCTGATTGTAAAGCTTCAAATATGAAAATGCTTAGAAAATTGCCACGAGAGCAATGATGCATGTTTCGTAGCCAAATTTTAACCTTTTGAATAGATTCCTATTTTATGCCTTATTAATTAGTGAGTAATTACCGTTAATTTTACAGGGTGTAACATGGCGTCTACAGGGCTATCCAAAATCATAAGGATGGGCTAGTCATTTTTCGAAATGAATGGGCCATGAGATCCTACTTGAGGGGCATCTTTGAGTTAAATTTCGTTTTTGACTGTATTCCTTATTCTTAATGCATAGAAGTGGCAATAGAAATAGAAGTTGAGCATGCTTTAAGAGGTGTTGAAGGGCCAGCGCTAGAATGAAGATGTTAAGATTATCCAGGGTCGGCCGCTCTACGTTGAAAACTTAATAATGAGAGTGGTCAGATATGTTTTATTTTAACCCTTTACTTTGATTGAAACCCATGTAGTCAGTGTATAGAGTCCAACAGTTGTTGACATGTGTTTACTAGATTACGTACATGGAATAGTGCAATATGTCAATCTATGCAGTATATGTCCTATGTCCATGGCACGATGTTTGCGAATACTTTGTATAGATATCCCTCTTATGATCACAGACAATGCCTTCATGCAATGGAACTAAGTGTTAGATTTTATCCATTAATGTAGAGTGCATGATAATGGAACCGTTTTCAATTTGACATGAAGCTTTTCTTTACAAGACAACAAAACTATGTTGTTCGACTCAAAGTGTTGGTGCTTAGATCTATAGAACATTGAAGTCTGTTCGATGCGATGATTTCTATAAATTATCTCATAAAAAATAAGCCACTGATCAATATTCGATCAAAAATTGGGAAAGTTGGTCACTTTCCCCCTCCTCATCATTTCCATTCCGTGACTCATTAAACTCGAAGCAAACTTCAAGAAACTCGAATCTTGCTTTAGGAAACCCAAAGTTAGCTTTAAAAAAAACTAAGATCGTCCATGAGTTTGCCACGTCAGGATGTCAATGATAAAGGAAGGGAAAATAAATTAAAGAAGAGCATGGGTTGTTGACGAAGGCTTGACATTGATAGCGATGATGAGATGATGAACATGGCAACGATGGTGTTGAAATTAAGGTCAAAACCCACCTTAGGTCGAGATCCGAAATAGTGAAATTAGGTGGAGGTTTTGCTAGAATGATTGGTGGTGACTAGTTGAGGTGATTCAAATGATGGCAGCAGCGATGTAAAGTTTGATGTGAATGCGATGGAAAAATTGCGTTCGAATTCGCAAGGTAGAAGACAAGGCAGTATGATGAAATAGGAGCGATACTTAGAAAATTTTATAAGTCTTTGTTTTTTATGTGCTTGAAAAATCATGTCAGTACCAACATAATGATGTTGGTACCGAGATGATCTGTTCCTCAAAAGCAGTGATGAAAAGGGACCTACCTAACCAAAAGACGATGTATCTTCCAGAAAGTTAAAACTTTTACCTTTTCCATAGAAAGAAGTAATTCAACAACTATGTGTGAGGCGATGAACAAATGTCCTTGGAATGGACATGATGCTTCAAGACAGCAGTTGGAGGATTGAAGAGTTCTTATTGAGTAGCATTTGATTGCTTGTCACGATCCAAACCATGGTTTATTATCACGAAAGCATACTTTAAGGGGCAAGCATTATTCGATATTTGAACCAAGCAATATCACGATGGATTTGAACTTCAAAATGATGAATAAATGAAGCATAAGAAGTTCTAGCCAGGATTTATAGAAAGCCAAACAAATCGCTACCGACTTGATTAATCTTTTTGATACCGAGTTGTTTGAAGATAGGGACCACACTTTAAATTATTGGTGATATTGATCGATACTTAGAAAATACAAAATATGAGGTGGACAAATCATGTCGGTACTGAAGTGATTTAGTTGATCAATTTTATCGACAAGTACTTATAGCTTAAAGACTTGAGAAAATAAAGAAGAATCAAGGAAGCAAGGTAGAAAAAATATGTCGGTACTGAATATATCATGTTGCTACTAAGAGATTTCAGTTAATAGTTTCCATATGTTCTTCTTGCCTAATAGCTTGAATCTAACTTCTTACCTGTTCATTCAAGAGCTAGCAACTTTAGAGGAAAGATTCGACCATAAATACACACGATTCAACAACAAAAAGGACTTTCAGATCTTTTTATTAGATTTAGCGATAAACTTCTATCCTTTCTCTTCCTCAACTATTCTTCTTAGAAATCATTATGATCTTTATGGAAGTTGTAAGATTTGATCAAAATATAGGTGATAGTGGACATATGCAATTGGACCAAATTACTTTAAAAACTATATATTTCCTCATTTTTCATTTCATTTTTATTGTTTATTCTCTTTTATGTATGATTTAGGGTGTTGTGTCTGCTTTTGGCCTAACAAATAACTATGAAAGTTGATCATAATTTATAAATCAATTATTTTTCAAAGAGGTGAAAGGCATTAATTTGTAAGAAAAAAAAAAATAGCAATAACTTATAAGCGTCTTAAAAAATAGTTAAACTATACAAACAAAAAATATTTTAAAAATATCAAATTGCATGTACATGTAACATTTATTTTTATTTTAAATTAGGATGCACCTCCACTTAGATTTTCACGACCTAACCGGATCGTCGAGCGTCCAAAGAGCTTGCCGCCACAACCATACCTTAATGATTGCCACCATCACCTCTTCCATAATGTCAAAAATATTTTGTAAATTATTCCATTTATTTTCAAAATTCACAAGTAAAATTAAAAATATCATATGACACAAAAAATATACATAAAAATATATTAATAATATAAATTGACTACACACCAATTGTAATTTTTATAAACCTAATTTTTTTTTTGTTAGATTAAAAGCATTAATTTTTGAAAATTTAGTGATAATTAAATATATAATGATATCAATGGATAACATAACAATAATACATAACGGTGCTCAATTTTCTTGCAATATATACTATGTCATCTAGTTAAGCATCCGACATCATAGGCACATTGGACTTTGCCTCGCTATTGCTGGTTTGGTCCACAAATTACATATGTAACTCAAATAGCTTGACCGATGATGTTACCACCTCATCACGAGTTAGGTCCCGACAATAGCCCACAAGGTTATCATTATCAACAAAGAGCCTAAAGCCTCAAAAGCAACCCCGATCTATCTCCTCATTTGATAACTGGGTCGCAACGTGAATGATCTGCCTCCCCTTTATTTTTCCAAGCCTCCAAACACTACTTGCCCATCTCTTTCTTAGTCTTCTGGATCGTTTTGACTGTCTAATTTTTTCTTGATTCAACAAGCATCCGACAAAAGTGTTGGTTGTCCATGCATAAAGATGCAACGACTATATACTGTTCTCTTGGCAAGATCAGCATAAAATGACACTATTTATATAAGTAAAGCATCATTGTGCAACAGCCACCTCATGCCCTTCACATTCCACATGGAAACGACGTTTTGTTCACCAACATCATTCTGCCTCCGCACTACCTTTCTAACATATGCACACTTTTGTATGGACTGCTGATGTACCAAACCGCCTTTTCCACCCTCTAATTTAATGCCTAGACGATGTTTAGATCATGATGAGTCGAAAAGACAAGTCATTGAGAGATGCTAATGAGAATAACACTAGATTTCTAACTATTAGCTTTCTGAGTCTCATGGTGGAAGGAAAAAATATATTATGTAATATAATAAAAGTCATCATTATTTCATAACACCATAGTGTATCAACATTGTCATATGCATATGTCATTACAATAATAATCGGAACTATTTCACACATACAAGTACAATTATGTCTAACACATATTTATAATATAAATACTAGAGTCCACGTCTCCTGTTCCATCATGACCCTAAGCTCCATCAACTAATGATATTAATAAAAAGTAAAACAGGAGCGGGTAGACATATGTTTGAGTTAGTGGATCATGCGTACTCCACCTATACTACAAAGATCCTACTATATTATGATCAATACCTAAGGAATAAGTAAATATGTCTTGGACTAGCCTAAGAGCCTAAAGGATCCTAACATCGTTGCTATCTAACTCATGGCTAAATACATCCTGGACTAGGCGAAGGCCCTAAAGGATTATATTACCATTGTCCATCTAACTTTAGGCTCACATCCTAGACTAGCGTAAGGTCCTACAGGAACGCTTATCATCCAATCTTAAACACAAAATTAGAATCATGCCCAGACCAACTTAAGGCTCTACAGAGTCGCTTAACATCTAGTCCTTTTCCTCGACCAGCCCTAAGGCCCTATAAGGGAGCATTGTATCCTAGGTTTCCTACTTGCACCACTGGTTCATACACAATCGCATCGACATTGATTAATTCTAACTTAAAACAAAATATATCAACGCATCCTTATATGGTAGTAAATGTTAATGTATTCTTACCTTAGCATTATAACATCCATTCCTCATGCATTCACTTCGAATATATTTTAGCTGAAGGTTCAATCCTCTTAGGATTTGAGTTTTATCTCGTTCAATGATAAATCTTTCAATTATTTCATATATACATTCATAATCATTATTTAAGAGTTATCAAAGGTTATATGGGGATTATAGAAAGAGACATTAATATTGGGACTATTTTCATGTATGTTGATTTTTACTTACTTTTTACCCTATTTCTACAAAAAAACAATGATCTAATCTCTTAATTCAAGTTTAATGTTTAATTTCATAGATTATACCAAAAGTAATTATCCGGGTACTATCTATGCATATATCTCAAGTAAGAAATGAATCACTCACAAAATATCCTAAAATGCTTCATATTAGTTTTTCTTTCATCGTTCGATTCCTTTAGCATACGGAAAACTCCTCAATCCTTTGCCCAATTTTAGCACTCATCTCCATGATCAGTTTGATGGGTGGATCGCTAAATTTATTATTATTGAGAGACTAATGCCAGTTTGAAGTTGTGAAATGAAAGAGGAAGAATGGTGATGAAAACAGAGAAGAATAATTAAATTTCTTAGCGTGGGTTTATTAAAGTATTAAATTTAGTTAAGAAACCTGTTTCCTCTAAAAGATTAAATAACTAACTAAAAATACTATCAATATGTCATATGTGTTAAACTATATGTTGACATATCACTCCATGTATGTGAACTACATGCCAGATTATTTCCAACTTCACTCAATCATTAATTTTTTTGTATCTCCTTTATATGATCTCCAAATCAAGAAAACTTATATGCCATTTTATTTAGAAAAACGAGCCAACCACAATGGCACAAGTCCTATCATCAAATAGAAAAGTTGATATTTTTCTCCCCTTAATTTAAATAAGATTATTTACCAATTTAATTGATCCATTATCATCATTATATTATTAAATTTTAATTATGACATATCTTTAATTTTTTGGGGGTATCATGGCCAACTGACTCACATCCAACTGTTCTCTCCATCTAGCATCCTAGTTAGCCCACACCTGAACGATATACATCATAGATGGCTTCAAGGGATCCTACGGTTCAACGCTTCAATCTAAGCCCTCTAGAGATTGATCTCAATGTCTAAAAATACAGTTTACATGCATTTATATAGGGATTGAATTTTAGTTTCTTACATGCAATATTGTTCTTGTAATCGATCTTTTGTAAGAAAATATGTATAGTAATAAAGCAAGCTACCATAGTGGATGTAGATCTTCATTAAGATCTAACCATTCTAAATCTTGTGTTCTCTACATTTCTTGTATTATTATCTCATATCTTCTCATTTTCACATTTCATAAGCATTGTATTAGCAACTTACCTTCATTGGCTCTGCTTCTAATTGTATGTCCAAGTTTGATTGGAAATTCAGTCAAATGTTGACCCTAGAAGGAGGGCCTTCCCTGAAAATCTCTCAACTTTCATCCCTTTTTCTCTTTCTTAAACACCTACTTTAGTCAAAAAGAATTCAATGCAAATAAACATTGAAAAAGAGGTCGACAACTCTAACTGTCGCAACATTAAAGGCATAACAGGAGCTAGTGTTGTTATTCCAAGCATGAGCAACAACATGTGGCTCAGCTGGTAAATGAGCCCATGAATAAAGGTCAAATATCATGCAAGTTGAATGAGCTTGGAGCTTGATTGGATGCCCAAGAGGCTATTAACTACGACTAAGGAGTCCTTCATACAAAGCATATAACCCCCATTAAATCCATAGTCCCAAGCACTTTCAACATCATCTATGATGCCCACGAAAGGATTATGTCGGAGACCCCTTTTAGGGTAGCTCCCACTCATAAAAGGAAGGCACATCCCGTGCACACTCAAGACTTCATCTATGATGATCCATGCTTGAACCTGTCCAAAAATCAAGGAGTACATGCTTCTCATCGCTCTTCCTCCATTCAGAGAATTTCTGCTGTGGGCAGTAGACGAGGGAATGATTTAAGCTTCGATTGCCTGAGCGGCAACCCACAAGCATGAAATAAACAACAACGAGAGTTTACTGTCCATTACTAACCCCAATGGGAAATCTTCCAACCTCATTCCTACATAAAGCAAGGTCAGCACTCCAGGTCACCATCCATGAATAGGAATAAAAGATCATCTACACCCATCTATCATTATCGCTCAACATCCCTATACCACCACGATAGGTTCCCCTATTTCGTGAGGTACTAGAGATGTCCTACCATGGCCAGGGCCTCATGCCATCTGTATAGGGCTGAGGCAGGCATCGGGATGGATTTTAACTTTATCATCCTAGCTGGTTAACTTTCCAGCATTGTAAAGTGCCTCTTATATCCCACTACCTAGATCGGACCGGCTTCCTGCTAGTTTGCATTTCCATAAGCATAACATCCACTCTTGGACCCATTTGTGCACTAATTCAAAACTCGATTCTTTTCTTCGTGAACCGGAACCATTATGGTCAACAAACTATGCTACATAAGGCAAGCACATTGTTTGTTTCAATAAGGAGTGGCATAAGAGGAGCGAACAAGAACAACTTGGTTCTCTCCCTTTGCTATTGGGAGAGGCACTAGTCCAAAATGTGTACGGAACCACAAAAGAAGTCCACCTCATCTTTAACCAACTACTTTCAAAGCGCTAATATTTCATGCTAGTAGAAGAATACAACTTGTTAGACAATGATAAAGAGGGAAGGCGAGGTGATGAGAGAAACTCGCAAAAGATAAACATTTATAGCATG
This sequence comes from Allium cepa, assembly GCA_030765085.1. Classification (NCBI taxonomy): domain Eukaryota; kingdom Viridiplantae; phylum Streptophyta; class Magnoliopsida; order Asparagales; family Amaryllidaceae; genus Allium; species Allium cepa. The sequence goes on along the minus strand of CM060940.1, from coordinate 853,178,052 downwards.
AATGACCATCATAAGCATAACAAAAAATGCCCTGGAGATGGTTCTTAATTCAAACGACACCTCATTAACTCTTAATATGGAAATCGTTTATATTTCCACAAGGAATCACACTCCATGCCAAAATGGCTCCTCCTTCCCATTTGGGGGTGAAAGGAGGAACTCCATGGTAGTGGGAAATATTGCGAGTTCCACTAAATTAATGGCTACTCTATCAATGGATGTTGCCATGTAAAGGAAGAGGTAGAGCATTTGTTCTGTGAAGGTGTACCTATGCAATATGTAAGGCAATAAGTGGAGAAAAGGAAAATTAAGCGCCAAAATCTTCCCGCCCAACCTCAATGGGTCGATTGAAACAATGTGGTTGTGATCTACAGAAATCATGTCTATCAGCGATGGCGCATATGTTGCTGAAAGTGGCAGGGGTGCCCAAGAACAATATAGAAATGAGCTCATCCTAGCAAATCAAATACATTAGTAAAGTTTTGGGCCTTGAAAGCTTTAAAGATATAGGAAATGAGGTATATATCACCTTCTTGGCTGAGGATAAGAGAGGTATTAGCTGCCTTTACGTGATCCCATGGCTACCTCAATCAACATCACCAATACTAAAGTGCACCAAGTCTTCAATAACATGGACATCTAAGTTAACGTCATGTTTAAAACGCCTTCAATAAGATGGAACCCCCATCATCCAGCCTTATCCCTTACGCTCTACCCATCTTTGGCTTCGACGATGTCATGATTGTTCCTCTAGGATCGACTTTTAGATAGTCAGCTTCGATGAGGAACCCAATTCTACAAAGATACAGGTAAATTTATAGTATCGGATTGCCCATATGATTATAACAACCTTATAGGTATGCTGACGCTAGTTGATTTGGATGTTGTCATATCGTATCAAAGACTTGCTATGAAGTTCCCCGTTAGGGGTGGTATCGATTGTGTCTATTTATCAATAAACAAGCTATTAGAAACTACCATAACATTTCCAAAAGCAAGCTAAGAAACGAGTACTCATGCTCCAACAAGAGGTAGCAGTGGTCAACCCGAGAAAGTGCAAGAGCCATGCAATGCTTCCACTCATATCGGGGCCATAGACAGTAAGGAAACTAATAAAAGAGTGCAAAAACCCCTCAAGGTTCCCATTCGTGCTAGAGACCTCATTCAACTAGTAGTAGAAGAATCACCTTTCCAGCAAGTCTGCCCTTAAAAGAATGCAAGATCCACACAACAATCGTGTTCATGCAAAGGAGGAGGATTTTGAATGCCATTTCTCGTTGGCTAGCTCAAACAAGACCCGACAACTTATGACTGGATGGAAATATCAAGCTCATTGACAATGGAAACTTGGAGCAAGTGTACAATAACCTTTCCCTCTCTATGTTGACAGACTTGTCTATGAGGGCTGAGGCAGCCAAAGCTCATATGCTCATGCAAAGACACCTATCCCGGTTGAGGACCTCCTTGAGCGCATGATCCATGCCTTAGATTAATGAAACTTAGAACTCAATGCTAGGAAGTAACAAGGACAATCCACTTGATCCTGCATAGCATACTAATCTGGATGATGGTCCTATAACCTCTAAAAGAAATCATGATAGACAATAACAAATACAACAAGGTCATTCAAATCTACGTAGAATTGGACTCGAAAGTCAGAGCATAGCAAATAGGTTTCCTTAAGCAAAGCACATATGTAATTGCTTAGGGGAATGCATAAATGACTGTCATATATCACTACATCATATGCCACACCCTATGTATTGATTGTAAATCACACGTTGTCTATCAAAATGGGACGCCACTTAACCAGGAGAGGTATAGAGCATTTAATGAAGAGGTAGAAATGCTTCTTGATAATGGATTTATTTGAGAGTCCAGGTACCCGGTGTAGGTAGCCAACCCTATGCCAGTTCGAAAATCCAACGCGACTTGGAGAACTTGCATTGGCTTCTCTAACACCAACAAAGCTTGCTCAAAAGATAGTTTTCCTACCATGTATCGATCAACCTATGGACGCAACCAGTAGACACGAACCACTCACATTTATGGATGCCTGCTTTCAATATAATTAGATCGCTATGCAAGATCCAAATCAAGAGCACACATCATTCTTTACTAATGCAGGCTGTACTGTCATAGAGCGATGTGCTATTTGGTCTCCCAAATGCAGGAGCTTTTTACCAGTGGCTCATCAACAATGTGTTTACTAAACAAATTGGTAGATCAATGACAGTCTGTATCAATGACATGCTTGTCAAGTATGAAAAAAAATTTAGAAAGTGAAAAACTATCCAAGATTTTCGGCATCCTCCACAAAAATAATAAGAAGTCGAATCCCAAGAAGTACTCCTTTGCGGTCCACTCTAACAAGTTCTTTGTGTATGTGAAGAGCGCTAAAGGAATCAAGGCTAATTATAACAAGATTCAAGCCCAACAAGATATATGAAAATCCCTTGTAGTGTCAAACAAGTGCAAAGCCAGAATGGGACGGTAGTTGCTCTTAATCACTTCATTGCCTAAGCCACATTCTGGTGTGTCCCATTCTTCGACCTCATAAAGAAGTGGAAGTCGTTCACATGAATCGACGAATGCACCAAGGAATTTAGTGAACTAAAACATCCATCTAGAAACACTCCTATTCCTCTCTAAACTTGTAGACGGGGAGGGAATGTTCCATTATCTAGTAGTCACCGACCATGCGGTCAACATTACCTTGTTATGAAATGAAAAGAAGGTAACAACTAATATAATACTATGTCAACTAAATATTATTGACCTGGAAACAAAATATTCAAGACTAAAGCAACTAGCTTTCTATTTTCTAATGGCAACACGCATGCTCTACCCATACCTCTAGGCCTATCACATGAAAGTTCTCATCAACCTACCTATGAAGCAAGTGTTGAGCTGACCCAAAACCGCAGGTTCCTAAAATAGACAGTGGAACTCGACCAACATTACATCACCTTACACCTCCACACATTTACTAGGGGTCAAGCCATGGTCAATTTTATTACGGAATGCTCTAGCCCGGACAATGGCAATGAACTAATGCTCATGGCTATTATACATTGATAAGGCATCAAATGAAAAGAGGATGGGAGTTAATATGATCCTCGTCATACTTAATGATCAAGCCATCTGTTTTGCCATCTGATTGAACTTTAAGGTCATTAATAATGAACCTGCGTATAAAGTCATCCTGGCTAGGCATAAGATGTTGAAGGCACTCAAGATCGATTCAATCTAAGCATATAATGATTCTTCGCTACTTGTCAATAAGATTGCTAGCGCTAATAGGTAAAGGGGAAGACTCTAGCCTTATATGTTTCCAAAGCAAAGAAGCTCATCAACACCTTTTCCCACTTTAGGCTGGAATATTTACCTAGTGTGAAGAATGCTAAGACCGATCTCTTGGCTAATATAATAAGTGACCCGAAAGAAACCAACCCCTAGGGGAAGTTTGGACCCAATTTTTGAAGCCGGGGGCAACTATTATGGAAATTAGCAACAAACCACATGATAGCAGGATGACACTACTGTTGAAGTATCAAGTGGCGAGCGGAAGGATGCTTGGAAAATCTTTTACCTGGTGCCTAATTTTACCCTCATGGATGGAAAACCGCACAAGAGAGGCTACACTATGCCACTTTAATGTTGTGTTACCAAGGAAGAAGCCAAGCATTTATTTAAAGAGCTACATAAGGGTTTTCAAGAGGTCATGTAAGGGGTCAAAGGCTAGCCAAGTAATACCGACAACCACACTCAATTCGAAAGCACGTAATTCCTTGGATTTGTGAAGAGGAACAATAGGAGAAGTTTCATCTCCCTCCATTAAGCTAGTAGGCAGATGGAGGCAGTAAATAAAACCACCAAGTAAATGCTGAAGAAGCACCTCATCAAGGCCAAAGGGATCTAGGTCGAAGATCTTCCTCTCATACTATGGGCATTATAGGACCTCAAGTCAAACCTTGATAGGACACCCCTCTTCTCCCTAGCTTATGGTTATAAGGCTCAAGGTGAGCAATATTTGGTCATAACCGAATTAATCGACTAAACTGGTTCATTTCACTCGGTTTGATTTGATTACGAAATCAAATCAGTTCAAATTCAGTTTGTAAAATATATTTTTTGGTTATCGATTTACCAAATTAACCAAAATTTTTATTATGTTATCCAAAATTGTATTGTTATAACACTTTTAATAATTAGTTTAGTAATTAAAACCAATGTTTACATATTGAAAATAGGTCAGTTTTTCTTATAAATATAAAAAATTACTTAATAAAATCTCTCTACACAAAAGTTTTTGTTTTCATTTAGCTAAATAAATCATTAGAATAATAGCATATGATGATTTCTCTTATTTTACTTTATAGTTTTGTTAAATAATTTACCAACAAAATAATTGAAACTAATTCAGTTTGGTTCAGTTTGATTTTGATTTTGTTTGATTCTAATTTGATTTTCATTTTTACCACAAACCGACCGAAGGCTCGCCCCTAATGAAGCCACGATGCCTGTAGAAGTGGATGTTCCCACCTTGAGTGCCTTATCCATAACACCCAAAAAATGTAGAATTTCTTCAATTCGGGTTCGATGCCTTGGACAAATGTAGAGAAGAGGCACAACTCCAGATCAGGAGTATAAAAGAATGTTAGCAAAGCAATACAACGCAAAGGTCAAACAATGTAACTTCATCATAGGCGACCTTGGGTTTCGGTAGGTTTTAGTAATCACAAAGAACCGAGTCGAAGGGGTGTTGGGACGTAATTGGGAAGGACTGTATGTAGTCTAGATTCACCTATTCATGTCAGAGGAGAGCCTGATAATAAGGTTGATCCATGAGGATGTGCGAGCCTAGCAACACTCCTATACATGCCAAGAACACCAATGCATAAATGACGGGTCTCAATTCTTGCATTCATGGTGCACCACCCTATAAGGATGTGTGAGCCTAACAACGCTCATATCCATGTTAGACACATTGATGCATAGATGGGGAGATCACCCATGGTGTGGTTCTAATTCTTACATATGTGGTGTATCACTCTATAAGGATGCCTGAGCCTGAAAACTCTCCCATCTATGTCAGGGAAATTGGTGCATCTATGGCAAGAATACCGACGTTATGATCTTGATTCTTGCATCTGTAAAGTAATGCTCCATGAGGATATGCAAGCCTAATAATTCTCCTATACGTTCTAGGGATACCAATGCACAAATGGTAATACTATCCATGGTGAGGTCCTAATTCTTGCTTCGTGGTGTATCATTCCGCAAGATATGTGAGCCTTTATGTTCGTGTCGAGGACACCCTTACATATATGGCAAGGCCGTGGCCATGATTCTTGCATCTGTAGTGTATCGCTACATGAGGATGCACAAGCCTAACAACAATCCTGTAAGTTCTAGAGACAGCGACGCAAGGATGGCGAGACCACCCATGTTGTGGTCTCGATTCTTACATCCATGATGTATAGGTCCTTGAGGATACATGAGTCTAACAATGCTCTCGTTTGTGCCTACGGTACCGGCACATAGATGGCGAAGCCACCTATGTTATGTCCTGATTCATGCGTCTGTGGTGTACTTCTCGGAGAGGATGCATGATCCTGACAACACTTTCATCCATGCTGGAGGCATCGACAAATTGATGGTGCGACCACCTACGTACTGGCCCTAATTTCTTCATCCTTAACGCTGCTCAGTCCCCCATGAGGAGAATCGGGAACATAAGCAAAGATAAGCATAACTACCCATGAAACATTCCAAACTCTTGCATTCGTCATGCTGCCTACTTCGGGAAACAAGAGTATCCCCTTCCTAATAAGGCCAGGCCACTAGAGGCCCACTAGCAACCAAGGAAGAGTGGCCCAATGTTAACACATCCTAACATTAAAGGATGTGCATCTCATCGTAGACTAATGTTGTAACAACCCGTATTTTACGAGTTAGAAAATCATAAAATAATATTTTAAATTCATATTAGGTTGTATGGCTATAATTTTAGGTAATTTGATTAGTGATATTTTTGAATCTTAGTAATTTATCGATGATATTGACCCTATATTTATTTTTGGCATTTTTGATAGTATACGTATGATGCTGATATACGGGCGTCGATGCACTAGAGAACTTAGACGAACATAAAATATTCATGGATAAAGAAAAAGTGTATAAGCCATGGATTTGAAGAATTTTTGAGGTCAAATGCTCCGACAATCCATATGACTTAAAAACACCGAAATATAGCATCTCATGGCACAATCTTAAATTTTGACAAAACTTGTACCCTTGGAACGAAAAAAATAAGGCGAGTCATGCCGTCGAAGAATCATCACAATCCAACATTTGTAGGAGATATACGACCATAAAAAGTGTGTTGAAACTCTGAAAATAAGAGAAAATAGGGTGCACACAATCCCTAACATTATCCCTACCATATGAATACTACATCTATTTCATTTCTTTTCATGCTATTTCTTTCACTTCATGGCAACCCACTATCATATTCATCTTTCTCCACCCATTTCTCCTTTAAAAAAACCAATGATTCGAACATAATAAAAGTCAGGCCCCTCTATCATTTGAGGACTATGCAATTATGGCCTCAATTCGGTATGATTTCGATTGTGTGGTCGGAAACAGCATGGAACAATCTTAAATTTTGACAAAACCTGTACCATTGGAACGGGAAAAATAAGGCGAGTCATGTTATCGAAGAATCAACACAATCCGACATTTGTAGAAGGTATACGACCATAAAGAGTGCATTGAAACTCTGAAAATAAGAGAAAATAAGGTGCATATGATCCCTAACCTTATCCCTACCTTATAAATACTACATCTATTTCATTTCTTTTCATGATATTTCCATCTCATCATGGCAACCCACCATCAGATTCATCTTTCTCCTCCAATTTCTCCATCAAACAACCACGGTTTTGAAGATAATAAAAGTCAAGTCCCTCTATCTTTCCGAGGACTATACAATTATTGCCTCGATTCGGTACGACTTTGATTGTGGTGGTCGAAAACAGCGGATCAAGTGAATTTTGGGGATGATTCGAATGGGGAAACTGATTATATGGGTTTATCCATATCAACAATGGAATTTTTGAAACATAGAGGTCTAAGCTAGAAATGGACATCGTAGTGGTGGAAATCTTGGAAAGTTTGGGAAAAAGTATGGGTTCAAGTTTATTGGCAACGTTTTTCTTATGGCAGTGTAGGTAGTGTCACGGCCAGTGTGGCTGTGGTGGTGCAAGTGGGGTCTTAGGCGGTGTCGTGGTGAAGTCTGGTGGTGGCATGCTTATGCTGGAAGTAGGATTTGAAGAAGAAAAAAAATAAAATAAAGCAGTTGGTATGTGATCGGCGACGGCGACAGAAAGGGGAGGCGAAGCAGGCAATGCTGGTGATGGTTCCATGTGGTTTGGCAGTGGCAAGCGAGGTCGTTGGCAGTGCTGGATTGGTGTATGTGCATATGTATGGTGGCATTATTTATGTCATATGCTATGTGCAAGGATATGAAAGCCACATGCATTCATAAAAATGGACTGGATAGAGAAATGTGGGGGAGAAGAGTGACCTGTCCCATTGAATTGGTAAATACTCAAGGTAATAGTTTTGTTAATTATTTAAATTTAGTTAAATAAATAATGAAAATTCTATTTAAACAAAATTTTACATAAGAAATATTAACCATTAGATGTCTCCTGATTTCCACTTTACATGTAAAGACAAACGTATCCGAAGGCCCATACTCTTTGTGTTAAATTTTGTGTCCCAAATAGCCTCTCATATTAAATAATTAGTTAATAGATATATATTGACTTCTTATATCTTCTATTTATTTAGCTTATGATGTCCGATTTGAATGCGGTTTCTTTTATTGCACTCGTACTGGAGCCCTCGACGACTTGTCGTAGGATTGGATAGCTTTTGTTGAGGTGAGTGATATTGTTTCTCACCATATTATGATTGTTAGTGTAATATACAATGATGTTTTGAAATGAATTCTAACATTAAAATATGATATTTAATAATTAAAATCCACATCTAATTTTATAAATAAAATTTTAAAGTGTTTAAAAATGGTTTTAAATCAAATATCACACATATTCTTATGACCGTGCTACTTTTAGAAAATTGCTCACACGTTGGTTGATATAGATGTATTGTATACGTTGTTTGTATGATATTTTAAATGTAAGTAAACTATTATAGATTTATGTATGATTGTTGGTTACATATATGCCTATTTGTTTGTTTTGGTTGAAAACGTCGATCATAGATGATAAAGTTTTTAGAACATCCAATACACTAGAGTTTAGTGCATATCGATTGAACACGCACATGATAGGAAATCAAATGATGAGATTAAGTTTCATGCATATCGATTGGATGCACATATGATGGCAACTCTAATGGATGGGATAAGTATATGGAAGAGTATTTGGATGCGTATTGATGAACGATGATGGACTTAGGTATGTGCTTCATACTTTAGGAGAGATGCCGGACGTTTTCACTTGCTTTATACTTACCCATTTTTGGTTAAGTACAAAATCAAAGTGGTCAACACCAACCACTCTGGAATGGTCAATTCTTATCACTGTTGATGATGACTAATTTAGCCAATTTTTGACGTGGATGATGAAGAGGCTTCAGGGAGTGTGAGATGATGGATTGTTTGATATTTGATTTTGATGTTATGGCTCTTCGACGAGCGATTTTGGTGGTGAAGCACAATAACTCAGGATTTGGCGATGATGTTTCCTTGATGGAAAGTGATAGCTTCGATGATGGAATGGATGTACTTTGAGATGTAGAGCTGAGGACCTCGATTCGAATTAAAGGAGTTGTTGGAGGAAGGTTACAGGATAAACGATGATATTCTACGACTAACAATAATTGTCGAGAATCATATTAAACCATAACGACTTTGGATGGGAGTTGTAGGATTATTTCTAAGAGGTGCTCTATTATGGATGACGTATGCAAAGGAATCATTAAGTCCAGAGGGTTTCAAGAGTACTCATAAAGCGAGGTATTCACTTGGCGAGTGATGTATCCTAGAGCATGATGGCTCGTTAATTTTAGATAGGAGATTTGTTTACATTGGACTAACGTGATGGTTAGTCTAGTTCTTGGCTTATTGTGTGGCATGGATTCGAATACTGTGAAACTAAGACGTTGACTATCATGATGGGTAGTCAAGTCCCTAAGCATGATGGTTTGGGCAAGTTATCAAATATCCAACGCACTGTGTGAGTGGATGTGAGGTGCTATGTTTGCTTTGGTTGCTTACAAACTTAGGGATGTCACATAATGCATATGTTATTGATATAGATACCTAGACACCTCCTTAGTACTTTGAGACATAGTACACTGATGATGATTTTGATGTAAAGTAGCATATATCCCGTGTTATGTGCAAACTCTATAGATGCAGGGACATGTCAGGTATGATTTTCCATACCATTTGTTATAGTACATTGACTTTATAGTATTTGAGATTTACCATAGCTCGCATCAGGCTATTGTCCGACTTAGAATTTTATACTTTGCTTCTTATTATTCCTGGTACTCTTAAATGAGTAGAATAGGGATATCAGGTTCAGTGAGCATGTGGAGCTAAATATGTGATGAGTAGGAGGCTATATTCTCGTATTACTATATTTAGCTGTTATTGCTTATCAGTCTGATGTGCAACACTATGGAGCCTACTAGTGTTATTATGTATTTAGATATAGCTATCTATTTGGAGTTTATTACCTTTTATATAAAACTCTATCACTTATGTTGTATAGCCGTATGGATTTAAGTACTCTAATTTATGTGATTCATCAGTTATTATTGTCTCATGTGTTTTCTATCTAAAACGTTTACTATTATATTTTATTCGATGCCCTCTTCGATATATGACAAGTTCTGTGATTGATTTACTTTGTTACAGAACTTGACAATCGTTCTACGTCAACCAGACACCATTGCACCACATTATACAGGTTATATTGGTGCCGGTGGTGTATGGCAGTCATCACATTTGGTTCGGAGCCAAGTTGCGTAGATGAGCTAAGTTGATACAGTAATCCAGTAGAGATAGGTTATGAGTTATCACCCTAGACTAGATCGAGAGTGTGTGTATACGATGGCATGTGTGTTTGTCATATATTTATCGTAGTTTATATATGTATAAGTTGTGTTTCATATACGAGTACTACTGATGTATTTACTTACTATTATATTTTAGTCAGTTCTGCTGTGAGATATTTATCTGAGCTCTGATATATTATCTTTGCCTATTTTGCAGCATACCGGATACCTAACTCGGGTTTCAATGGGCTTGGATTTTAGCATTTTTGCGCAAAATCCGGACTCATTGGGATTTGGGCTGTTACAACAGTCGACCCTTATTTTTCAACTATCCATTTTGATCAAGAAAGAAATCCTTCGAATCATCACTCAATTTCACTTTCCAATCTTCTAATTCGTTCAGCTAACAATGGATCATCTCTTTGCTTGGAAGCAATCTTTTCAATCAATACTGGTTAAACTTCTAGGCAAGATAGTATTGCTGTACTAACTAGATCTATTTTTTGATCTTAATTGCATATTACATGTTGTCAATACCTCTAAATGTTTCCATTATGTTACCATTGCTAATACTGCATTCTGATGTTTTCTACTAAGTGCATCTGCTACTTTGTTCCCTTTTCCTAGCGTATACTCAATTTCAAAATCATAAGGAACTATAAACTCTAACACCGCTATTGTCTCATATTTAACTCCTTCTAAGAGAATAAATATCTTGAAGACTTGTGATCCGTATAAAACTTGAATCATTCTCCTAAAAGATAATATCCACACACTTTCAAAGCAAAAATTACAGCAGCTAACTCTAAGTTATGGGTTGGATACCAAGCTTCATGTGGTCTGAGCTATCTAGAAGCGTAGACAATCATTTTACCCTTTTGCACTAAAACAGCTCATAAGCCTCTTCCATACGCAAGTGTACATCACCAAATCTTGGTTTCCATCTGAGACAACTAACATGGATGCATTGGTTAATAAATGTTCCAGCTTCAGGAATGCCTCCTTTCATTTATCGGTCCAAACATACTCGCATCCTTCATTGTCAACTTAGTCATCGGTGCTGATATATGGGTGAAATCCTTGATAAATCTCGAATAATAGCCAGCTAATCCAAGAAAACTAATTATCTCAGTCAATGTTTTGGGCCTTTTCCAATTATTAACAACTTCCATCTTTGATGGATCTTCGACCACTTTCAATTAAGACCACATGATGAACACATCACTTCTTTCTTTTAAAAATGACATTTCGAAAATTTCGATTTAAGTTGATGTTGTATAAACATTTGAAGCACTATTCCAAGGTGAGTCTCATGATCTTGCTTATTTTTAGAATATATTAAAATGTCATTTATAATTACTAATACGAATATATCCAAATGTTCTCAAAAGATTCGTGCATTAGTCAGTCCGAATGACATTACTAAGCAATCTTACAAACCATAACTTGTTTGAAATGTCGTCAAGGGAAAACATCTTCTGCCACCCTCAATTGATGGAACCTTATCGCCAAATCTAACAAAGAAAATACTTTAGCTTCCTTCAATTGATCTCGGTAGAGAAGATTGGTTCTTTATCATCTTTTCATTCAACTTATGATAATCGATACACAATCTTAACATCCCATTCATTTTCTTCACGAATACTGTGCGCGCTCCCCAAGGCGAACTGCTTGGTCTAATAAAACTTTTTCCTTCTAAGTCCGTAGCTGCACCTTTAATTTCTTCATCTCTGTAGGTGTCATTTTCTAGGCAGTCTATGGGTTCAAGTACAGGTACAAGATACATTCGAAACTCGATAGCTCATTTCGGCCTTAGTCCTATCACTGCTCAAAGATACCAATAAACTCTCTAATGATTGAAACTCGGTTCAACTTGTCTTCCTCTTCCATTTTACCCAATAAAGCACAAATATGAAAATTTGAGTCCTCCGCTGAATATATAATTCGGTCGCTACAATTTGGGTGTATTAATGATATTTTCCTACCTTGGCAAAATATCCTAGCATCATAGTCACTTAACCAGTCATACCCAAAATAATCCCAAAGCCTACAAAATCAAAAACATGCAAACTTCATTCAAATATATGACCTAACAATTCAAACTCTAACTGGTCACATCTCATCCCTGGAGTTGTATACTCTACTATTGGATTCGCAATCCTTAAGGAAGTAACTAGGTATGAGGGTTATAGATCAAGCTTATCTCCCAAATAATGAGATATAAAACAATGTGATGCACCGATATCGAATGATACTTTAATACGTATATTATTAATCAATAGCAAACCTACCATCACAGCCTTTCCTTTCTCCTCTACAGTAGTCTCAAGGCAGATGGTTCCAAGGCAAATACTTTCCCTTTCTCAACCTTGGCTGGTTCCTTGCACTGATTCTTATAATGTCCAATCTGGTCACAGTCAAAGAATCATATGTTCTTTCTACCAATCACCTTCTTTCATTATTGGAATTTGTTTGCAAAATTCCCTTTCTTGTCATACTTGCAACACACAACTTAGGCTTTACTCTCTTAGCAACTCCATCCTTCTGAGCTCCCTTTTTTGAAAGAACTTACTTTTCTAACTCTGCCCATATTGAGCCTCCATTGCTTTGTTACAGCTAAATAAAGCAAAAGTCTCTTAATCTACACTACCACGTCACATGAATCCCTGAGATGCGGCAAGGTTGCCCTAGCAAGCTCTAGTATCAATCCACGGATAAAATTTTCATTTCACTTAATCACTGTATCCACTACGCCATATCTATATCTGGATAACTCTTCAAATCTTGTTGCATATTCCAACGTTGCTATGCCTTCTTGCACTAACTTAGCAAACTTCCTTAGTAAGGTTGACATGGAAATTTCAAACATAAACGTCTCCTTGAACCTCCTCCTGAATTCGGCTTAAGTCAAGTTCTCCTTTGGCACCCCAATAGTTACACTGTTCTACTAGTACAATGCAGCTCCTTGCAATTTCCTGGATGCCAATCTCTCTTTTTCTCTCAAACCTAAATTAGAAAAAAATCTTTTAACCACGAAACATCAAATTCTCCACTCGATAGCATCCTTAGTTTCATAAAATGGCTTTCCTCCAAGTCTTACATAGTCTCTACTCAAAATAATATAATTGTTGACAACTAGAACTTCATGATTTGCTCCTCTAACATTTCCACTTACCAAATAAGCTGTAACTCCTGCCTGTACCATGTTGATGAAAAACCGATACATAGCTCCCATATCCACCTAAGGTTTTCCAGTATCCATATTTGCAGTTATTTGTCGATCCAGATTCCACTTAGTATTGGGCCTAACATTTCAATTGGTTGTAATGCTTCCTCTATGGAGACTCATTTATTTGTTTCATGCCTTTGTATCTTACTTCCTTAAATCTACATGAGAACCTTAGTAAGATATCAAAGAATGGTCTAAGAGAGCTGGGAACAGAGATATATACTTATATATATATATATATATATATATATATATATATATATATATATATAGAAAATACAAGTATGATACTATAACATTATCCCATACATCAATCTTATTTCTGATTCATTTGGATTATATTTTCTGAACTTGTTTTAAGTTCAAAATTCTTTTAGTTCTACAGAAACCTTCTTTGATACCAAGTTGTAAAATCCCCATTTTGAGGCACGAAACTAAGCGCTGTAGATGCTGCAGTTATCCATAATATTAATTCCCGATGACAAAATGTGGTTATGTCGATTATATCGATAACATCAAAAGCACAAGAATATGAAATTTTTTTGAATATATTTTCCAACAACTTCCCCATTTCATTTCAAAGGTGATATTTCATATTCATTGTATAATCTCAACCGTTGCCCAGATTAAGATTAAGTATAATTATTACAAAATACTCCAAGAGGGACATGTGAAGATGCCCCCTTGGTTAATCCGAGTTTAATAATAGACAGTTATAACATCTTTCATTGCACACATTTAAAAAAATAAAACTTCAACACAGCAGATAACACATAGATAACCTCCTAGATAGCTAGCTGTGTTTCCTTCGAAATCTTTATTCACTAAATCTTACTTAACTTGAAAACCTTAGTCTCGAACTACTCAAATGAGCACCCGAGAGTTAAAGGGGGAAAAACAAAATTTTTGGATCAGACAATAAGTCTGGAGTGAATAATAACATGCCATATCGGTCAATAGATATCTAGTGACACTACACCGTTGAGCAGAATGGGTTTTCTCATCATTAGTGTCCTCTATTTGTCTTTAACAAATCGTGCACCTGCACCCACAATTGTTAAACTAAGCAATAAAAACAAACATACGCATGCATGCAACATGGATAAGCTTGACCAACCTGTCTAAATTAATGGACTATCTGTCCTAACATCTTAGTTTTCTCAAGATGACTACAAACCTATATTGCTGACTCAGGCCACTAGATACATCAAATGTTCTAACTCGATGTTAGAGGGAAATTAAATGGTCTGTTCGGAACTACTATTTCTTAGGTCAAATTGATCCTAATGGTTTTGTGGGCAAACAAGTAACCTAACTCAACTTTGTGTATTCCTTTCCGTGTGTAAACCTACTTTTAGACTTACCCTTTACAAAGTCCTACGTGAATTTTGGACTAATACTAGCTATGGGCTAATAGCTGAAGTATAGGGCGCTACCCTTTTATTCCCTTGAAAATATAATTCTTTATAAATGATTTAACCCTTGAAATCATACATTAAAAAAAGTAAATATAGCCCTTTACTTTATCCAAAATATTTATGCCATGATATATGCTTCTATAAATAATACTGGTGAATGTCAATATCACTTAGAGATTGTCTTACCTCAAAACATAGGTTATAAAGCCAAAACTATAAAAACACTGTTTTTTGATAAAGCTTGGCATCCATATTCCTGTTAAGGATTATTGCATCTCTTCATGAGAGAAACCATGTTAAAGATTTGGTTTATAACTATAAGGCCATTAAGCCAAAACCTATTTACATCGTATATAAAGTTTGCTAAATACAAGTGGCATCACTAAAGCCATCTTATAATCAACGTTGAAAGTAATAGGGTCAATGTCTGTTTCTAGCCAAATTGATCACAAACACCAAGGAGAGTAGATATATGTGAATAAGTAAATAAAGAAAATAAAATTAAAACCGAGGAATAAAACAAACTAATAGCAAATAAGGAACAATAATAACAAAACCAAAGATTTATAGTGGTTCGGCGTTGTATGCCTACATCCACTTTGAAGATTGTCTTTATTGATCAACTAATAATCTGATTACGGCAGCAAGGAAAAAGAAAAGCTTGATTACAATAAAGAATAAAGTAACTATCAGCGTAAAGATCCTCAGAATGACCCCTTAGGCCAGTATTTATAGGTGAAGATGACCACCAATCCTTCTAAAACTTCGGCTACAGGAACTTCTAACCCATATGGGCCCACCAAAGGGGTTGCTAGGCCCAAATCCCCAAGAAGTGGGATTGGTACCGATCCCTTTATTATTTTATTTTTGGGCAGCGAACCCTATGGTGGCTTCTGTATGCTTTAATATGTTCAATCTCCAATTTACAAGTCATTTGGATCAACAGAGCTCGAGTTATTTATTGGTCTTTGATCCAATTCTACTTGTAAATTACTCTGTACCGAACCCTCTAAAGGGTTGTACACCAACCCCTATTTGATGAATCTTGTCGAACCATGCTTTCCAATATAGTATGCCGATCCCTTTATTACTCAATGATGCCGATCCTCCTTCATGACCTGAAGTATACCTATCCAACCAAACAAAGCGTGTTGATCCTTGTTAAATGAAGTACACTGATCCATCTTTTTCTTTAAAATATGTTGATCCATGCCATCCAACTACACCAAACCCTTCTCTGCGAATTGAATTATGACTTTCTAAGCTAATCAACCATGCCGACCTAAACTCATCTATGCTGATCCCTTTATTCTTTGACCACGCCGACCCCTCCGTTAGCAACTGGAATATGTCGACCCCTACTAAATAGTCAAACCTAATCCATCTTTTTTCAACTACGCTGATCCCTCATTTGTTCAATCATGCCGACCTCTTACTTGCTTAACCATGTAGATCCCTACCTAGTTCCCAAACCATACCGATCCCTTTATCTGACTAAGCTATGTCCCATACTTCAAGCATCCTGTCCTATTTATCTACCAATTCCATCCAATTCTGGCTTTATATATCCAACTGTTAGGCCTCACAACCATTGCTTTGGGGTCATTGAACCTGATAACAGTTGAATCTATCTGTTGCAATCAATTCAATATAGTCGGGTTAAGATAACAGGAAACACTTAACCTCCAAAGTAAGTCTTGTGAGTAACATGACGTGCTTTGAATCACAACGAGTCTGACCTATCGAAAAGAAGTCCATCTAGCTTCCTGAATGATTGCTATTCCTTTTTGTTTTTTCAAGGCATTGAATTTTTCATTGATTGCCATGATGCATGGTCGATTTCCAATAGTATAATTCCAATGCCATATTTTGTCAATATATATAAATCTAGTTCTATGAGACTTATAAGCTTCCATTGTTTGGTTTAACATCAAACATAGAGGATTTATGTTTGATTTTAATTTCTATTGGTTTAAAAATTTTGAACTTTTAAATCACTCTCGTATACATTCTTATACACATTTCTATTGTCATCTCCCGGATGTGTTCGAACACTTCCGGGTCGTTGCCAATTTCTGTAATTTGTATATTCATGTTCATAGCCAAATCCTTACAATTATTTTTGTTTTTTCCTTTTCTCTTCTCTTCCTTTTTTGTAAAGATGTATAGGGGTCGGGATGCATTATGCGATCCCTCCTTTGAGTCTCGCTAATAGTGGTCGGCAAACTTCCATGCTGATCCCTCTCTCTCCAATATGTTCTCAAAATTTTAGGCCAATCCCTCTCCCATATATATATATATCAGCCCTTCTTCTCTTCCTTCTTCACTAATCTCATTTATTCGCTTTTGCACCGAGCCCTCTTCACGAGTAAAAATTCTCCAACCTTTGGCCTTAAATCCATCCACGATTCCAACTAACCCACAAACTCGCCTCTCCTTCCTTTTCGATTCGATAATCTCCAAACACTCGACCTTATCTTAATTTGAACATCTATATTTTCATATAGGTACAGTTTTGAAATACTCCTACTGTTTGATGAGATTCTGGGTTTCATTTTTTTAATGATCATAGTGGCTCCCGAGATGGTGACGACGAGTGGTCTAAGAGAGAGACGAACCACTAGGTCTAACAGATTAGGATTCATGGAAAGATGCATTTATACCGACCCCTCCATTGGACACGATCGCCACTAGTCTTGAGAGCATGGTGATTTCATATCGAGCATTTGTGAGGGAGCATGGAACTTTGATGTAGGTAAGGTTAGGAATAGAGGAATGAAGGGATCGGCCTACGATAATATGGCAGTGGCAGGGGTCAGTTAGATAAAGATTGGTATTCCGTGGTTGAAACAAGGTACGGTAGAAGGTTTTTTGGATAGGCATCAGTATATTCTTTGAGATCGACATGGAGTCAAAAATTGGTTTCTTAAACTCGTAGACTAATCTAACTTGATTTGTTTGAACAATCACTATTAACTTGCCTTAATTACCTTGGACATGTGATGACGACGAACAACATAACATGCCTATCCACTGTTGAACTTAAGATTGAGCAATCAAATTCCCAAAACTTTCAATATGGAATAAAAAATTACAAATGAATTTAAATGAAAAACTTCACACTTCAATAATTTGATAGTCGATCCCAAAACTTTAATAATCGATCAATCTTTTTGCTAGTTGAGACGGTCAACGATGACGATATTTTTGGACGAACTCCTAAGTCTCGTTGCTTTATTTCATTTTTTTATATTTCTAATTGTTTATATCTGTTATATACTGCACCGCACTACATTAGTTCACAAATAGCATGGGGGGAAGAGGTTATCTTTTCTAGTCTCAATTATCTACCGAGTATAGCTAATATAGATTTCAGACGCTCGAAGTGTTCAGCTGATTTATCTTCTGATCCGGCAATGCGACACATTGGTTCTGAAGCAAAGTCAAGTTCTGAAACCATGTCCGACAAGCTTTCTTCTAGCCATCATGCGGAACAAACAGAGGTTTCTAACCTACGAATCGATCTTTTATCAGATATTCCGGTCCTCTCATCAGAGAACATAAGCCCTGCTCCTAATGTTGTAGAAGGCGCTATTCTTTTAGATACCCCAGTGGACTCATATGCCACCCGAATTGGCAAGATTGCTCTTCACAGCTATGTTCTATTCATGGAATCCTGTTTAAGGATGTCGTGGTTCCTTCAAGAAACGACATGCCTCACTTGCCCCTATCGGGGTACACAACATGCAATAAGTTTATGTGCTAGGCCGGATGCGTACCACACTTCAACTCGTTTATCAGAGAAATGCTAAGATACCTTAGGATTGCCACCACCCAACTTCATCCAAATAGCTATGCTTTTATACATGGAACCTTCTTGCTATTCATGAGTGTTTTATTTTGTGCACCTACTCCCGAAGATATAAGATTTATTTATAACTTCAAATGGCGGTCGAGAATCCCTTCTTATGTTTTCTTGAACCCTCGCTAATTGCCAAGTTCTAATGGGCACTTGGAACAAATTCTCTTTGTTTAAGCATGAAACATTTTACGTGCGACGCCATTCCAGCTTTGTGTGATGATGGTTAGAAGGACTTAAGTATTACCTTCACTTCTTTCTCAAGTTCACTAAAATAAGTCATTACTTTTCCTTTTAATCTACCAACATCTGGAGTTCTTTCAGGCATTTTCCCACATTCTGAGGCATCGATTTTTCAAGAGCTATTGATGTCATTCACGCTGCCCTGTTGAGGACAGGGACATCAAACTTCATGTAACTGATGAGTTACTATCTTTGTTCGGGCATTTGGAGGATGGCCGTGGTATCAGGCTCCTTGGAAGTGCAGCATTAATGAGGAATGTTGCAGAACAAAAAGGGATACCGTTAATCCTATCATGCCCCCTGCCGAGGGGACTCGGGACGATACCGAAGAGGCTGAGATTAGGGATTCTCAGGCTGACATGTCGGGAGATATTGATGCAGGCCCATGAAAGGCATGAATGGTCAAACCATCACAAGGCGCATAATCCTAAACACCCCCAAAAAGAAAGAAAAGGCTAGCGTACAAGCTTCGTAGAAGAAAAACTATCGCAGATCCAGAGTTCATTATTACTCCTGTTGAAGAGGAATCGTCTTTTTAACACTTGGAAATTCGCTACAGGGATTTCAAATCCTAAAATTACGAATGACATCATGACCTACGACTTTTAAAATTTCTAGACTTAACTCTCTGACTAGGGGTGGCGAAGGCATCCGACCTTCTAATGAAGAAGAAAAAACGCCGATGAGAAATGCTACAGCCACCAGTCTATTGGGGGAAAACATTAGGACAGTCACAATTATATGCACTTCACTACACACTTTTTGTTAATCTTTCATGCAACAATTACTAATACGCTCTAATTTGTCTTTATTGGTGCAATGTCTCAATCCAGAGCCTTCGATGCCTTAGGAGTTCTTCATCACACCACCAATCTAGTCGAGATTCAGAGCCTACACGGCATAGGGAGAAAGATGAGGGATGGGATAAAAGCCATTACTCAAGGGAATCTTCATTTTATTCTTCACACAAATCCAAGTCCCAAACATCGTGTCATGGTGAACAATCGAAATTTCCTGCTTTGAGAAAAGACCAGCCTTCCTACCATGGACCTCATACTGCATCTAACAAGCAACATTTCTTCTCCTTGAGCTCTAAACAATATCATAAATGTCGATTAGGCAAACATCCAATTGCTACTTCTGATCCGCCTTTGCTGGCTACTGCTTCCGATGTTTCTACAGCAGAGAAGTTGGTCGAGCTCAAGGCCACTTTTCCAAAAAAATTCTTTGATGGGCTCAAATTCCTTCCTTCTATTCATATAATTTTGGGGCACGCCAAGGAAAGTTCTCTCACATGCATCATTGATGTATTTAGGCAGCACGAATTGTTTACACATTTGGCAGAAAAAGTCTTGGAAATATCCATTGAGCAACCACATGAAATGGACCTTATCAAGTTGGAATCTATACACGATAAGGACATAATCAAACATCAGGATGTTGAATTATTCAAATTAAAAACTCAACTTGCTGAATCAGAGAAAAATACTAAGGAAACGGCAGAGGCAGTTGGTCGTTTGGAAATTTATCATGAAAAGGAACTCAACGAAGCACTTCATCGTAGCGGGGCACTTGGTTTAGAAAAAGACTCCTTGAAAAAGGTAAAAGATGCTCTGGCTCGTCACGTTGAGGAAATTGAAGAACTTTTCAATAAGGAATGGAAGGAGAAAATCGAATCCTAAGAAGAATCATAGAAGTATTGCAAGGAAGTTGTCAAGGCCAGGAGCTTGAAAGCTAAACTCGACGAGCTATTTTCTAAAATCAATGCTCTTAAAGAGGAAGCTCGAGAAGAGGGCTACGAAGAAATGATTGAATAAGTTGACTCCCAAGTGGAAGCTGCTAAAGGGTCATGTAGAAATGATATTAAGGACTTGTTCGACCCATTGATCATTGAATATAATGCCAAAGTCCTCACTGTGACTTAAGTTTTCTCGATGAGGGTTATCTCGAATCACTTGCTGAAGATTAGGAGCATATTATCAAGATGAAGAAAAAAGAACTGGGTGAAGTCGAGCTCAATGAAGAAGAATTAGCGAGGGAAATTCTTCATGGAAACAAACTCTTGGATTTAGTTGCCGCAAAGCTTCAATACTTCAATGTTTCTACACCTATCGAAGGAGGAGAACATATTTTTTGATCTTCAGGGACTGATCGTAATGGTCCCTCTTCATTCCAAGCTGTTGGAACATCAATCTCTTTCGATTCGAAGTAGTACCTTGGCTATGGTCCGGACAAGTCCGGTTCCAACCAAGGTGTTATCCTCCATTTTAGAAGGAGGTGTCCCGAAAACTACGGAGAATCAACTAGATGCTGGTATCGCACTTTACTCCTCATTAGATGAAAATTTTTGTTCTTTTGTGCGCAATGGTTTGGAGCAAATCTCCTTGTTTTAACAAATTTTGCAGGTCTTTCGGGCCTTATTTAAACTCCTAAAAGTGGTGCTGCAGAGCAACAAGAGAAACCAGTTGAGGCTCCTGCAACTGTTGATGTACCGGGGCCCAATGCCTCAAGTTATCGGGGGTCTTGATGACGACAAGGTTGAAAAGTCATTTCCAACAGATGAATATGACGACGTAATGATTACTGGCGCCTTCGAACACACTGCCAAGATTAGCTTAAAAGAGCAGATTGGAAAGGAGTTGCTGAAAATAAAAGTTAAAACTGAACTCGCCAAGGTAGACATGATGATCCACATCTTGTGCCACCGCAAATTATTCCACCTGGCGGGTTGATTCTTAGTGAACTTCCTCTTATTCTTTGCAAGCTCTCCTGCTAAAGGTGGTAAAAGATCTAGAAAGAGAAGAACAAGTGTCTCTACTCCCGAGAAATACAAAAGAGAGAGAAAGTCGAAGAAATAGCTACTGCTTCAACTCAAAGTATATAGTTTGCATAGTCGTTTCTTCCACTAGTTGTGGTTGTACGGGTATGAATCTCGATTTATTGGAATAACTTGTACCAAAATCTCAAATCCTTTTATGTGAATAATTTTTTTGTTTTCTGTTGAGCTTTCGTGTGAATTATTATTTAAGTAGTTGAATTATAACTTTCCATTCAATGTACTTGTAATTCGTTGTTTGTAAAATCTGGTAACAATTCACCCACTCCATTCCACGGCCTCCAAGTGGCCATGGCCTCAAGTTATATCAAACAGGCTCGGGCCATAGCGTTACGTTGTTGGATTCAGTAGTTTTTTGAGCAAGTATGATCCCGGCCTCGGTTTTGATTTGGTGATGCCAGATGTTGGACGGTCAAATCCATCCTTAGCGAGTTTATACGAATTTGTGGAATAGAGAATGATCAAACTCCATTCGTCTATTCATTCATGTTCATATCCACACTCTAAGGATAAGATTTAGTTTATGGGTGGTCGGATAACACCTAGTCTATATTTATACTCTAGTCCGCACTTTTGGGACCCAGAGTTATCTTGCGAGCGGTCGATTTACACCCGATTTATGTTTATACTATAGTCCACACTCTAGGGACTTAGAGTTATTTTGCGAGAGTTCGGTTCACTCCCAATTTATATTTATACTCCAGTCCACACTCTGGGACTTAGATTTATTTCGCAGGTGGCCGTTTCGCGCTTGATTTATGTTTATAATTCAGTTTGCACTCTGGGGACTTAGATAATTTCGTGAGTGGTCGGTTCACACCCGGTTTATGTTTGTACTCCAGTCCGAATTCTAGGGACTTAGAGTTATTTCGGAAAGAGATCAGATCATACTCTTTTTGATTTATTTGTTTGCCCCTAGCATTTGGGGTTTGATTTAGCAAGTGATCGGTCGTATCTTGGTCGCTTTAATTTTGTTTCTGTTCCACAGTTCGAGAAAGAGTTATTCAATCATCTGATTGTCGTCCATATTCATTCCTTATTCTGTATCCCGTCCTTTAGATTATAAACGAGAATTGTTAAACGAACAAGTTGATTGAGCTCATCTTATTTGATCTCATCAGGAGTTAGCATGATTGATTGACTTCAAACTCTGGAAGCAAGTTCACACACACCGATATCAATTAATTTTGCCATGTAATTAGCATACAATGTAATAGAAAACATAAATACAGAGGAAGCCCGAAAATTTATTTATTAAATGGAAAGGAATAACATAAATTATCTTATTATACATTCGGAAAATCAAATGCTAAATCAAATTCTGGAAGTAAATTCAACTAAAATGTAAAGGAAATAAACTAAGTGAAATAGTGTCGTAAATGTTCGCTATTCCATGCTCTTGGAAGTGTAATGCCATCGATAGTCGCTAACTTGAATTCCCTTCCCCAAGCCTCCATTCAATGACATATGGTCCTTCCTAAATTGGATTCATGTGCGAATGGCTAGCCTCCATTAAGGACGAGATCGTCAATTTCGATAGTTCTCGGTCAAACTTTAGTGTTGTAAAACCGAGCGACTCGATGCCGATGTGCAGCCGCCCTTACTCGGCTTCTTTGCGCTTCTCGTTTATAAACTCCAAAGATTCTAAAGGAGATCTTTATTTGTTTGGGATCGTAGTAAGTCACTCGATGAGAAGGGACTTCGAGTTCAACATGAATAACGGCTTTGGAACCATAGGCAAGGGCAAATGGAGTATGTCTAGCCCCCGACTTGTGAGTGGTCCTATAAGCCCAAAATGTTGTAGGAAGTTCATCCACCTACTTGTCTCTGGCCTTCTCCAAACGTTTCTTCAGAATAAACTTTATGATTTTATTTACAGCTTCAACCTGTCCATTAGCCTGAAGGTAAGCGACCACCGCAAATCTTTTTTCAATATGATATCTTTGACAAAAGTCTTTAAATTCAGCACTATCGAATTGAGTCCCATTATCAGCTATAATAGTCCATGGAAGACCGAAGAGACATATGATGTTTTGGACAATAAAGTTGATTAATTTTTTGGTTATGACTGTGGCAAAAGGTTCTGCCAGCCCGTTTGGTGAAGTAATCAACTGCACGATAACGTACTTCACGCCACCTTTCGAGATTGGTAAAGAACCGATAATGTCTATACCCCACATAGCGGATGGTCATGGGTTGACAATTTTCGTGGTTTCAGTTGGTGGAGCTCCTGGTACTTTTGCATACATCTGGCAATTATCAAATCGCCTTACATAATCAGGGGCATTTCGATTTGCGGTTGGCTAATAATACCCATAACAGAGTATTTTCTTTGCCAGAATTTGCCCTCCAGTGTGATCGCCGCATTCTCCTTCATGAACTTCTTTTAGAACACATTTGTCTCATAATGAGCGATACACCAGATTATAAGGACCGATAAACCTTTCCTATACATAATTCCTTCTTGCATAATACACTGTGAAACTTTACGAAGGACTTGTTGCTTTTCACTTCTTTTTTCGGGTAAGGCTCTCCGTGGTAAATGGTCTTTAATTGGAGTCATCCACGATTCCCTTTTAGATACCGCCTCCGGTGTTGATCGATCGTCATCATATTTATACTTGAGGTATTTAATACTTCGACCAGAACCATGGTCATATGCTATGCATTGCCGGTACTATCAAACTTTGCCAACAGATCAACCTTTCTGTTTTGATCATGTGGAATATGTGAAATGTCATAGTATTCAAATTCTATAAAAACTCCTAAACTCGGGTAAGGTATGTGGCTAGCCGTTGTCCCTTATACACTACAACAAACAGACCTTTTTGTAGCATTTAAAAACCGCTATTACATCCTTTTATAGCGTTTCTATAAATGCCATAAATCAACAAGTTGTAATAAGTCTGATAGATGCCATAGCGTTTCAAAACTGCAATGGAAAACGGACTTTTAAATGCGTTTTTGTTGCCATCTTAGATTAGACGTATCGGTACAACAACTTTTTTATCGCCTTTTGAAGCTTGCTATAAAACTTTTATACAAAGTTGTGTTTTATGATACTAGCAATTATGATATCATTTAATACTATAATATGCTGACATGCCATATTATTATAGCGTCTAAAAATGCTGTAGAAATATTATGTAAGTCTTTTATTATGCATTGAAAAGCTATAGAAAATTCATTACTATCTATTGTAGCATTGCTTTTTTGCTACGAAAGCTATTTAATCCTTGCATAATATTTTTTTATAGCACTAGCATAATGCTATAGTATATGAAAGTTGTAACAACTTTTCTTTTCGCAGCATAGTTAAAACGTTAAAAAGTTTCCGCTGCATTTTTTATTGCCATATACATTCAAGCTTACAATTTTCAATACTACTAAACTTATTTCAACTAATATATTATAATAATTCAAAAAACCATACTTATCACACTGTAATGTACATAATCAAATGGAGCCATAAGCCAAACATAATACATACATACATACATACATATATGTATATATATTGTGATATCTCGAAATTTCAAACAAATTTAAATATGGGTTGTTTAAGAGTGTATATTCGTGTTGATTTTAAATAGAATTTGAACTTGAATTTGAATTTGAAAATTCAAAGAATAAATATCTAATAATAAGTTGGATTTAAAAATAATTATATATGATTATGATTAGTTTTATATCATTGTCTTTAAAAGGTTTCATAAATATGAATAAGGATATATTAAACTAGTATATTTGTATAATTATTTTTAAGTATATATAATTGGGTTTTTATTTCATTTTCTTTAAGTAATATATAGATAAATAAAGGAAAAAGGAAAAATATAGAAACATGGAATTACAAATGTAAGTTAAAATTTATACATAATTACAAATGTAAGCAAAAGAATATGTTTAATGACAAGTGTAAGCCAAATTTACAAGTGTCATTTATTTTTCTTTTTATTTTAAAATAAATCAAACTAAGTTATATAAACATATTTCTTCCCCCTCTCTTTTATTTTTCTCCGATCTACATTTTCAACTAAGAAACAAAAATCCTGTAACACTAAAACCGGAAAATAAAAGAAAGCATACAACATCAAGCTTTACAATCTTCTTCAAGATTTCAAGCTAAAACTAAGCAAGATCAATTCAAAAACTCAGATCAGAAGCATTTTCCAGTTTCAAGATTTTTAGTTCAAATCAAAGCAAGACAAATTCCAGTTTCCAAAACAAATCAAGTTTCCATATTTTAAAGGCTTCCAGGCTTCTCTGATTTACAGTGAGTAAACAAAGAATAACTCTGTTTATGATCTAGATGCATGTAGTAAAACTTGAATTTGAATTGGTGATAATGGTTTGCATGGTTGATCTTATGATTATATGTATATATGGATGTACTTGTGTGCATATCTGTTAAATAGTTCATATGCTCTGTTCTTATTCTTCAGGATATAAAACTTTGTTCAAAAATTCATATATCTTCCCTCAATCCTTTTTAGACATACGTATATAAACAAATCATGTTTGTAATAACAAGATATATGATCTAAAAATACTCATAAGTAAGAATTTAAGTCAGCCTTAACAATAATAGAGAGGAACAGTGGGATTTAAATCATATCAAAATATTCGACTTAAATGATTCATGAATTCAAGTACCTAATCGATTTTGTTTTCGAAATCTAGGATTTTTAAAAATAAAATTATGATTTTTAAGGTAGTAAATTAAGAGGAATTGAGGGATGAATATTGATGATGTTTTCATCATTTTCTTATGGTCGGGTTAGTTTGAATGGTCGGGTAAGCAGGCTGGAAGCTCAGGGGTTTGGGCATAAATGGTCATAAGATTTTACAACCATGGCGGCGGTGAAAGATCGATGATGTAGGGTTCAGCCAGGTTTTTGGGTTGCTACATTTGGTATCAGAGTGAGGTTAAGCAAGAACCTTAGCTCTGGTGGGTTTACTCATTAAGGATAGGGTCAATAGTACCCTAGAATGAGTTGGGTATATTAATATGAGGGAGTATTTGTTATTTTCTATATACAATTTTTAAAATGGTTTTAAAATTTGTCTTTATACAAGCTTATATTTTGATATATAAAGGTTAGAGAGTTCCACTAATCCAGTTTTAGAGAAGATGGCTAAGAGTGAAGAATGGAAGGCTAGATGCTGAGAGCGAAGAGCAGCTGCACGTAAGGATCGAGAAGAAGCAATTCAAGAATATGAGAAACGGGTTAAGGAAAGGGCTGGACCAGGGCCTTATGATAATGTCACCTACTATAAATGTTTCAATAAGGGTCATTACGAAGCCAAGTGTAGTAAAACAAGGGAGGAACTGAAGGGTACATTCCGACGATTTCGCTCTGAGATCTTATGTTTTAAGTGTCATAAGAAAGGACATTTCCTTAACTATTGCCTTGAAGTGAGAAAGATGAAGCATAAACCAGTTGAACCGGTCAATGAGATGACTATTTGCTATCATTGTAAGAAGGCGGGACACATCGCTAGGAATTGTCCTGAGAGACAGAAGAAGAATAAGGCCGTGGAACGTACTGCTGGAGACATGAAGGTTATCCAGATTGATGGGAGGGTGGAAATATTTTATGGTAAACGTTATATGTGGGGACACCCTGTTGAGAAGTGTATGTTCGGGATTTGCTATTTGGAAGGAAGTCCATAGAAGGGATTCTTGTAGGAATACTAAGGCTCTGTTCTTTTCCAAACCCTAGGTAATAGAGAAGACATCTAGATTTATGACTTCTATAAGACTCTTATTTTGGATAAATAGATGTAATGTTTGAACTACTAGTGTGTAGTCTATCATTGTATGGAATATTTTAGGGCAGCACAATCTAATATAAAATTATCTTTATTTATTGAGAATAGAATTGAAATTAATTCAAAGGTGGAATTGTAATGAATTAATTGAAATTTGAATTTGAATTAAATTAATTAGGAATAAAATCAAAGTTAAATAAAGACAACCTAAATTGGAAATTTGCCAGATGAAATTAAAATTTAACCTAGGAAAGTTAAACGGTTGATTTGAGATGGGAATTATGTGTGATCTCAAACGGATTTGAGATTTGGAATTGGGTAATGTGTGCTATTGATGGATGCTTTGGGTGACCGTTTTAAATAATTTGGATGTTTATTTAATTTGGCTTATCCTGATACCACTCTATTGTTATTAATAATCTATGGAACTGTGAATTGGATTTGTTTAAATGAATGAAGAAATGGATTGAGGTAATATATCCATAAATGAAAATTAAACTTTAATTTGAAATTAAGGATATGAAATCACTTTGAAATTAACATTTGAATGTTAAAGAATTGAACTTGTAAACTAAAATTATTTAAGAATCGGTTTCAAAGTTTGAACTTAAAATTGGACAATAAATTAGAATCTGAAGATTAAATTATTTTTTTGAAACTCTTATTTGAGCTCTTAAATAAGAAAGAAAGGGTAATTTAAAATGGAATTTTGAAATCTGGACTTAGAATAAATGGATTAATTTTTTTTAAGTTGTTAATTTAAAAATAAAGGTTGGTTTGATTTAAAGGATTAAATCAACATTTAAAAATTTAACTCGAATTTATGAAATTCTAGATGGTTTTAAGTTGGAATTTGAATAGTATTAGTTCAAATTGAATTTGATTTGAATTAATTGGAATTGTGATTGAAGATGGATAAGCATAAAATTCAAATGGAAATTTTGAATTGAATTAATTTGAAGTGAAATTTAAGTTGAATAAGTTTGAATTCCAAATGGGAGTTGATTTGAATTTGGGATAGGAATTGAAGTTAATTTGAATTGAATTAAAATTGAATCAATTTAAATGGAAGTGGAAATCGGAAGTTGGTTGGAAATAGAGATTGGGAAATTGAACAGTTTGACTTTGAAAACTATTTTCGAATAAATAGTTTTAATATAAACTGTTTAAATATATTTTCCTAGCCATTTACTATACAACCTTTCTTTTGAAAACCCAAACTATCTTATACTTATTTTACAATTATTTTGAAAACGAATTACTATTTTACATCTGTTTTACAAACTAATCACTATTTTACAACTACTTACTAACTAATTGCTATTTTACAACTATTTTGCAACTATCCAACTATTTTACAATTATTTAACTACTTTATAACATTTTAAAATTTCTTAACTATTTTGCTGCCATTTGCAACTAATAACTATTTTACAAGTACTTATCTATTTTAAAAATTTTCAAGTTATTTTCTTAATACAAATTGATCGGAGTGCAAACTGTCTATAACTGAATACCAATTGAGAAAAATTGAAGTGTTAACCCAAATGGAAATTGGGAGCAATTATGGATGAGTGAGTAGAATCAAAATGAAGGTGAATAGAAAAGAATATTGATCTAGAAAATAATCAATAAAGATAAATACGTAGGATGTACGTATATTATTCTATTCGCATGATGATTTGATCCAGATTCGAGCATAGAATTTTGAGAGTATATCGACCGAGTACGGATTTTTCACTCGATTTTCGACGGCAAAGCCTAGATATGGATTTTTGATTCATTCTGAAAACTCTCTATCATAGCTAGGGCTATGCAAGGAGAATCACAGTTTCTGATCAAGAAACCAGATCTGATTCCGCACTAGGAAGTCGGGTGGACGATACTAGTTCGGAGGTGAAATTGTGTGATCGAATGAGTGATCGGATTTGATGTGGTGTACGGATGTTATATGTACATCATACATGCTTGAATGAAAAAGATATTGAAATTTAGAAAGAAATAGAAATGATTTTGAAAAAATATATATTTGTTATATGTGATAAACTCCCCTATGTTGAATGTAAAACCAGAAGAAAGGGTTTTTGAAAACATTTGAAGTATAAAAAGGGGAATCTGTATAAGTGATCCAAAGATTATTTTCAATTTGGAAAGGATAAGTTGTATGTATATATATCTATATGTAAATCATTTTATGAGAATGATTTTGAAAAAAGTATTTTGAAACCTATGGATTTTGGAAAGGCTTTTGTTTTTTGGAAAAATCAATTTTTGGGAGTTTGGAAAGCCAAGTTTGGAACTATCGATTTGAGATGTCGATTTTGTAAATAAGATTTTGATGTAAATTATAAAGGGTATGATTTAAAAGATACTAGTATAAAGTGTTTTGAGATTGGCTCTGGGGAAAAAAGGCGCTCCCATTGGAATGAACTTCATTAGGAGATCCACGGGGTGGGTCTACCTTGATCCCTAAGGAGGAGGCTCTAAATTGAATCCTAGAAGGAAGTTCGGACAACTGAAGTTCCTGAGGATTTTGTGTTTGGGTAGCGAAAGTCGAGGGCGCTGATGCCTATAGAGACATTTGGGTTATGCTGTGACGATAGTGTAACTCGATATTACTGCGATCTACTACGGACCATAGCAGAAGTCGTGTGTGCTGTGAGAGCCAATGTCTACATTTGATTTTGCCATGCTGGCAATATAACACCGGTAGACTGCAACCTATGGAGACATAGCGAAAGTCGAGAGGCCGTGTGAGCCTAAGGCTACATTGGGACTTGACTGATGTAGTCTGTGTCCTATGTGGAAGTGGTGAAGTTTCATTTGGCAGCGAAAATCGAGGGAGCTGATGCCTACAGTTACATGGACTTTTGCCTTAATGGCAATGTAACTCGGGATGTAACTTCGATCTGTGGTGGGTTCCATGGCGTAATCGAGGGAGGCGGAATACCTACAGTTATCTATGGATTTTGCCGGGATGGCAACGTAACCGTCGAGGTAACTACGACCATGGAGGGGGTTCCAGAGCATTCTCATCAAAAATGTTTTCAACATGTTCAAAAGTATTTTCAACGAAATATTTTCCAGTATTTTCACTGGGTGTTGAAAACGGGTTTACCAAGTACTTATAGATTTTCAGATCTATGCGTGATCAACGTATGACCGAATTTCTGTGAGAACAAGGATGAACTTGTGGAAACATCGAGTTGTAAAAAGTATTTTTATGAAACTATTTGTTAATATTATATAGATTTTAAAGTGTTTTTAAAATTCTTAAATGAAGGGCTTATTGTTGAAATGGTCAAAGAGCAATATAAGCTGATAATAATCATTTTAATAAAATTATGGTTTCGTTCTTTTCGAGCACAAAAAGATTTAAAGGGGGGAGGAATGTGATATCTTGAAATTTCAAACAAATTTAAATATGGTTGTTTAAGTGTGTCTGTATGTATATATATATATATATATATATATATATATATATATATATATGTTGATTTTAAATAGCATTTGAACTTGAACTTGAATTTGAAATTTTGAAGAATAACCAACTTATAATAAATTGGATTTAAAAATAATTATATATGATTTTTATTAGTATATGATTAGTTTTATATCATTGTCTTTAAATGGTTTTATAAATATAAATAGGGATATATTAAGCTAGTATATTTGTATAATTATTTTTAAGTATATATAATTGGGTTTTTATATCATTTTCTTTAAGTAATATATAGATAAATAAAGAAAAAGGTTAAATATAAAATCATGGAATTGAAAATGTAAGTTAAAATGTGCACATAATTACAAATGTAAGAAAAAGTGTTATCCCAACTTTTAGCAAAGCTAAGATACCCAAAACTGAATGAAAATCAATAATAGCTTGTCATAAATATCGACTATGCATTACAGGATAACCATGGATATCGATGGATTTTGCCCGCGCCCGGATCAGGCTACAATTGATAGAACACAGCAAGCAAAGTCATGGGAACCAGCGTTCTAAATTTCAGGTTAATCGGAGTTCGTATGAATGACATATGATCGATACAAGTTAGAAAGAGCATGCTGTTCGTATCCGTGAAGAGGTCGAGATGATGGTCCCTTCGAATCCATCAGGTTCGAATCCATCAGCATGACATCACCTCGATCCATTCGAATCCATCAGGAGTTAGTCACTTCGAATCGATTGTCTTCGAACCAATCAGGTTCGAATCCATCATCTTCGAATCGATCAGATTCGAATCCAACATGTTCTGCATACTTCGAATCGATCGGATAGGCCCCGCCTCGGCTCTTTTCGAATCCATCGGGTTCGTATCCATCAGGATGCCCATACGTTCGTCTCCATCAACCCCGCATTCGTATCCATCAAGCGATCTCATTTCGTCTCGATCACCTACCATCTGCTTCGTATCCATCGGTTGGAGGGCCTGTTGCCTCTAGTTCGTATCCACTAGGTGTCCATGCTTGAATGATTGTTCGTATCCACCGAGCTAAGGCTCATACTGCTTATTCGTATCAATCCACACTGGTCGATACGAACACGAATTGGGTTGATGGATACGAACAAGGCTACCTCCACCGATACGAATTAGAGCGTCTCCACCGATCTAATATATACAACGGTTATCGAGACAAACAAGGCGAAGTTTGTGGACACGAACCGGTCAATATGCCACTAGAATAGGATCGATCCAGAAAACTCGCTCCACATCACTCCACGTCACTGCGCGCATGCTCTGGATCGATACGAAAGGTATGGATACGAAATATGGATTCGAACGAGACAGTGTGCATGAAAACGTAATCTTTCATCGATCATATCTCCCAATTCACAGATCCAAATGCTATGAATTTTTTACAGAAGCTTCCATACAAGGTAAAAATTGTTCCTGCCAAGTTTCAGCTCGATTGAATCATTTTTTAATGGATACGAAATCACGTCGTATCGATCTCAGATCGAGCCGAAACTTGGTGGGGTTGGTCGCGTGGGCCCACTCACATGCCAGAAGAAGTCTCCCGAAGTTTGAGCGCGATCTCAACCTCCTACGCCTATAAATAGCCACCTGAAGCCTACAGAAAAAGGATCTTTTGGCCATTCAACGTCCAGACTTGGCCAGAATCGATTTTGTTTCCTTCCATAGCTGTTATAGCCGAAATTCAATCGTTGTAACTGCTGCAATCACTTGTAACCTGCAAAGAACATCAATAAAAGTTAAAACTTTGAAGTGGACGTAGGCCGAAGATAGCCGAACCACTATAAATCTTGCGTTTCTAGTTGTTATCTTTGTATTGCTGCTTGTTGCTTGTTTGGATCTGAGACTTGTGATTGAATATTGTTGATTTGTATTCATTGTTTGGTGCTTTCACAATACTTGGGGTTTGTGACCATTTTTGGCGCAAACACTTTGGTGCTTTCATTGAGAAGAACTAGCACCTGCTACACCAGATTCAGAATTCAGATTTAAGAGCTTGAAGAATCCTGACTCAGAGACAATGACTCGACAAACAAGACAAAGAGCTGATCGGAGCCAACAAGGAGGAAGCCAAGAAGCATCCTCTGGAGCTGGAGAAGGACAGGCTTCGATGTACATCACTAGAGATGAGATGGAGGCTATGGCTAATTTGATACGTGAAAGCATGATGAAGACTCACCAAGCGATGATGCAGAATTTTCTTGAGCAAATAAGAGCAGCGAACGTGCAGAACCTTGGGCCAACTACAGCGGCTGCAAGTACAGGACAAGGAGTCAGGATTTCGGAGGCCAATGAAGGTCAGGTTCAAGACCGTAGCGCAGGACCTGAAGGCAATCAACAAGGACTTGGGGGCAGACCCTCAGGATCAGACGTTGGGAGACCCATAGATGAAGCTCAGGAGACTGGAGTCAATGCTACTGTTACTGAGCCACATGAAGAGTATGTAGCGGAGTTCCCTTCAAGACTTGGAGGGCAGGATAGAAACATGACAAGAGGGCAACCCCCGGATGGAGATGAAAAAATGATTGATCTAGTGCGACGAATCATGAGAGGAGGATTGTCGAGTGCAGGATTACAAGTAGTTAGCCGGAGTCCGTTCACTCCGAATATCAGGAATGCAAGGAATCCTCCAAAGTTCAAACTGTCTACGCTGGATCCTTATGACGGGAGGTCAAACCCAACGATGCATATTACCAGATATATCAGGCACATGGAAGTGCTGGGGGCACCCGAGGAAGTGATGGCTCGATGCTTCCTTCTCTACTTGTCAGATTTAGCTGCGCTTTGGTTCAGACAACTGGAGACTGGATCAATCGGGACATGGGGCGAGCTTGTAGATTGCTTCATGAGACAGTTTAGGGTCCATGTGACGCGACCCAAAAGTGTAATGACTCTAGCTTCAATCAACCAAAAGACCGGAGAGTCCATAAAATATTTCTTATTGCGATTCAATGCAACGGTGGCTTCTGTAGATCGCCCGGATCCATCGATGATTTTGATGGCGGCGGCAGCAGGAGTCGGGGAAGGCATAGAATTCAAAGATTCTTTGGCAAGAGACCCCCCACAAGATCTTGGAGAATTTATCACGAAGCTGAAAGATTCATTCAGCTGGAAGAGTCACGAGCCGAAAGGAGAGAAATAAACGCTGTGCAGGGCGAAGGAACCGCCAGGGAACAGTCCGGAGCAGACAAAGGAAAGAGAAAGCAGGACGATGGACGTGATGGTCCTGATAAACGAAAGAAATTCCGAGAGCCTAGATTCAGACAGTACACGGATCTGACGGCAAGTCTAGAAAGGATCTACACTGAAACTCGGGGGCAACTCCCTTATCGAAAACCACCCAGGAGAGATCCCACTGAGTGGGAGCGCAGAACTGGAAAATATTGCCTGTTCCATGAGCTGGATGGGCACGCTACGGATGAATGCCGTCACCGAAAGGGTGAGGTGGAAGAACATGCCAGGAGTGGTAGATTGCCACAATATGTCAGAGAACAGACAGTGGTGGTAAGGCCCGAACAACTACCGCCTCTGCCCAACAGGAACGATCCTGGATCGGGATCATGACTCGTCATCCACTGATTAAAGGTGGCAGGGGCCAAGTCCAGGATTTGGACTTCGGTAAAATAATTTCATTAGATCCGTTTTCAGAATAAGCGGCTACTCCAATTACTCATGTACGGGAACCAGAGAGATCCCTAGGCATGCTCTAAGACGGAGATAGACCGATATGCCCGGAGAGGCAATGTTTAGCTTTTTCCTGATGTTTGAGATTGAACATCTAGGACCTGGATTTAAATAAATAAATTTGAATTTCTTGAAATAAACCTTCGACCGGAGAGTCAAAGGATGAATATTGAATGCCAATATGAAAATGATCGCTTTATGACCCTACCCGGAGAGGCGGGGTCCGGAGTGCAAGAAGTGAGTTGCTTCGCCGGAGAGCGACAAGATCGACTCACTTAACGTCGTTTCCCGTTCGCCGGAGAGTGATTAGATCGGGATTCGATAAGAGCCCGGAGAGGCTGTGATCGACCCACGATTTAGGCTATGACATTGCTTAATGTTCGGTTACACTGAACCGGAGTGCAAGAAGTGAGTTGCTTCGCCGGAGAGAGACAGGATCAACTCACTTAACGCTGCCTTCCCTTCACCGGAGAGTGACAGGATGGGATCCAGCAAGAGCCCGGAGAGGCTACGATCGGTTTAGAACAACCAAGACATCGCTATATGCCCTAGCTGGGGTAGGAGTGCAAGGGATAGAAGGCAACGCCGGAGTACAATGGGATCTTTCTATTCAATCGCCAAGTCTGGAATGGGCTTGGCAAGGGTCAGAAATGACCAACGACAGTCCGAAGAGACTAAAAAACTTTATTCTTAACTTCCACTGGAAGAGATTGATAACGATTTGGCTCCGAACAGCCACGAACTTGATTGAAAATGCTATAAACTCTGAACAAAACATGAACTCACTACGTTCAATTTGAGAATGATCAAAACACACCTTTTACCGAAAGGCATGTTTTGGGGGGCAAAATGTTATCCCAACTTTTAGCAAAGCTGAGATACCTAAAATTGAATGAAAATCAATAATAGCTTGTCATAAATATCGACTATGCATTACAGGATAACCATGGATATCGATGGATTTTGCTAGGGCCCGGATCAGGCTACAATTGATAGAACACAACAAGCAAAGTCATGGGAAACATCATTCCAAATTTAATATTAATCGGAGTTCGTATGAAGGAGATATGATCGATACAAGTTAGAAAGAGCATGATGTTCGTATCCATGAAGAGGTCGAGGTGATGGTCCCTTCGAATCCATCAGGTTCGAATCCATCAGCATGACATCACCTCGATCCATTCGAATCCATCAGGAGTTAGTCACTTCGAATCAATTGTCTTCGAACCGATCAGGTTCGAATCCATCATCTTCGAATCGATCAGATTCGAATCCAACATGTTCTGCATACTTCGAATCGATCGAGTTCAAATCGATCGGATAGGCCCCGCCTCGGCTCTTTTCGAATCCATCGGGTTCGTATCCATCAGGATGCCCATACGTTCGTGTCCATCAACCCCGCATTCGTATCCATCAAGCGATCTCATTTCATCTCGATCACCTAACATCTGCTTCGTATCCATCGGTTGGAGGGCTTGTTGCCTCTAGTTCGTATCCACTAGGTGGCCATGCTTGAATGATTGTTCGTATCCACCGAGCTAAGGCTGATACTGCTTATTTGTATCGATCCACACTGGTCGATACGAACACGAATTGGGTTGATGGATACGAACAAGGTTACCTCCACCGATAAGAATTAGAGCGTCTCCACCGATCTAATATATACAATGGTTATCGAGACAAACAAGGCAAAGTTTGTGGACACGAACAGGTCAATATGCCACTAGAATAGGATCGATCCAGAAAACTCGCTCCACATCACTCCACGTCACTGCGCGCGCATGCTCTGGATCGATACGAAAGGTATGGATACGAAATATGGATTCGAACGAGACAGTGTGCATGAAAAAGTAATCTTGCATCGATCATACCTCCCAATCCACATATCCAAATGCTATGAAATTTTCACAGAAGCTTCCATACAAGGTAAAGATTGTTCCTGCCAAGTTTGAGCTCTATTGGTTCATTTTTTGATGGATACAAAATCACTTCGTATCGATCTCAGATCGAGCCGAAACTTGGTGGGGTCGGTCGCGTGGGCCCACTCACGTGCAATAAGAAGTCTCCCGAAGTTTGAGCGCGATCTCAGCTTCCTATGCCTATAAATAGCCACCTAAAGCCTATAGAAAAAGGATCTTTTTGCCATTCAACGTCCAGACTTGGCCAGAATCGATTCTATTTACTTCCATAGCTGTTATAGCCGAAATTCAATCATTGTAACTGCTGCAATCATTTGTAACCAACAAAGAACATCAATAAAAGTTAAAACTTTGAAGTGGACGTAGGCCGGAGATAGCCGAACCACTATAAATCTTGTGTTTCTAGTTGTTATCTTTGTATTGCTGCTTGTTGCTTACTTGGATCTGAGACTTGTTCTTGAATATTGTTGATTTATATTCGTTGTTTGGTGCTTTCACAATACTTGGGGTTTGTGACCATTTTTGGCACAAACAAAAAGAATACGTTTAATGACAAGTGTAAGCCAAATTTACAAGTGTCATTTATTTTTCTTTTTATTCTAAAATAAATCAAACTAAGTTATATAAACATATTTCTTCCCATCTCTTTCATTTTTCTCTGATCTATATTTTCAACTAAGAAACCAAAATCCTGTAACACTAAAACCAAAAAAATAAAAGAAAGCATATAATATCAAGCTTTACAATCTCCTTCAACATTTCAAGCTAAAACTAAGCAAGATCAATTCAGCAACTCAGATCAGAAGCATTTTCCAATTTCAAGATTTTCAGTTCAAATCAAAGCAAGACAAATTCCAGTTTTCAAAAAAAATCACGTTTCCAGATTTTAATGGCTTCCAAGCTTCTCAGATTTACAGTGAGTAAATAAAGAAATAACTCTATTTATAATCTAGATGCATGCATAAAACTTGAATTTGAATTGGTGATAATGGTTTGCATGGTTGATCTTATGATCATATGTGTATATATATATATATATATATATATATGGATATACTTGTGTGCATATCTTTTAAACAGTTCATATGCTCTGTTCTTTTTCTTCAGGATATAAAACTTTTTTCAAAAATTCATATCTCTTCCCTCAATTCTTTTTGGACTTAGGTATATAAACAAATCTTGTTTGTAATAACAAGATATCTGATCTAAAAATATTTATAAGTAAGAATTTAAGTCAGTTTTAGCAATAATAAAGAAGAACAATGTGATTTAAACCATATCAAAATATTCGACTTAAATGATTCCTGAATTCAAGTTCATAATCGATTTTGTTTTCGAAATCTAGGATTTTTAAAAATAAAATCAAAGGTAGCAAATTAAGAGGAATCGAGAGATGAACGTTGATGATGTTTTCGTCATTTTCTGATGGTCGGGTTAGTTTGAATGATCGGGACCACTAGTGGAGCAGGCTAGAAGCTCAGGGGTTTGGGCAAAAATGGTCGTAAGATTTTACAACCACGGCGGCGGCGAAAGATCGACGATGTAGGGTTTAGCCGGGTTTTTGGGTCATTACATATATATATATATATATATATATCCATAACATTTCATACATGGAGTATTAAGCATATAAATATCTGTGACCAAAAATAACTAT
Source organism: Allium cepa (assembly GCA_030765085.1). NCBI lineage: Eukaryota > Viridiplantae > Streptophyta > Magnoliopsida > Asparagales > Amaryllidaceae > Allium > Allium cepa. The sequence goes on along the minus strand of CM060940.1, from coordinate 853,139,849 downwards.
ACATATAAATGTAGCTAACCAAAATGATACATACTAAAAGCAAAGACGTATGAACGTCGATGACAATACACTAATGCAAGCTGATCGATTTGAAGACGAAAGTGCGACATCATGTAGCAACCTCAAACGCATCATACAACACCTGTTAAAAAGAAGCACATACGTGCGTATGTTTGTAATAAACCTAGTTGTTACAGACATGCTAGATTGGGTCAGAATGAACAATTGTAGTAGCCTACTGGTGAAATTCTTTTTAATCCTTTCTTTTGACTAAATTTCAAAACCGTGCCTTAATACAAAATTTATTTCACAAACAAGGCTTGTCTGGATTTTACTGCAAAAATATGGTTAGTTTCTGATATTGTACATGTGCATTTTCAAAATGCGCATGTAGAAAATTTTGACTTTGTACATGCACATTAAAATGTGCACGTGCGCATTAGAATGCGTATGTATAACAAAAACAAGAACAAGCCTATTTTATAATTAGTTTAAATGAAGTCCATTGTTGAGATCAATTTTTTATGGAGGCCTATTTTTAAGATGAGTCCTTTTTTTGGGATTACGTAATTGTTTTGTATAGCGAGATGATACAAATAGTCACTTGCTGCCATGCTAGCGGAAAATAGACTATGTAGTTCGTTAGTTTTTAAACTTGCCTTGGTCTGTTATAAGTTAACAATAATATCGCTGATTTATTCATTAAGTTCGTGGTTTGATTTCTTAATTGTCATTGTGTTTTAAGGGTATTGTTGACTGCATTTCAATCTTTCTGTGGTTGTGTTGGAGACCTCAAAATGGGAAAGGTTTCACTATGCATTCTTTCATAGATCTTATGTTGGTATTAATGATAGTGGAACAATAATGGTAACATCTGTCTGCGGACTATTGCTAGAGGTGGAGAATAGAACGATAAGGGTATGTAGTTTATTGTAGTCGACGATTCAACTTCCATTTTCATTTCAAGTATATTAGTTCGACGATTCCCCTTAGTTCTTCAACACATCTTTACTTCAAAATTTCAGGGTATTTTAAACATCACTAATAGTATGTAGTTTTTTTGTATTAGGTAAGCTATACAATTGCCAATGATTGGGTATATTTATTAAATGGCTAATTTTAATTTAGTGAGGGTATCTTCACTTCCCTAGTGTTATAAACCCATTATTTACTCTATTACATGTCATCATTATAACAATTTCATGACTGAGTGAAGAAACAAAAATTATAGTATTTATAAGAATAAAAATTAATCCAATTTTTTCAAAATAATATGCTATTAGGTTGAAGAAATAGTGATGCCTTAAAATTAAAATGAAAAGCGTAATAGTTTAAGGAAACTGTGAGGAAGCAACACTATAGTCGATATAAAATTATTAAACTCCAGTTAAGGGCAATAGTTTTATACCTTCATCCTTTTGTCCAAATGCAATTTATTTCTGTTCGAATTCTCATCAGAAGAGTTTTTTTAACTGGAAAGAAATAATGTTGAATTAAAATATCTACTTCTTTAGGCTTTAGTCTAAATTGTTTTACTAATACCTTTAAAACAAATTCAAAAGAAATAAAATGGCTTGGGACCGCATCCCCCAATTTATTATATCGAAAGACTTCACTCCTAAAATGGTTATGAGGTTATGATAGGAATAATCTCTACAATTGGTCTATTACAATTAATAGATAAATTTTATATGATTTTCAATCATCTTGATTTAAATCTATTAATTATACACCTACATACATATATGTGTGTGTGTGTGTGTGTGTGAAACTTAATTATATAAATTTAATTAATTCATATGGAACTTAATTAATTTATATGAAACTTAATTAACTTAGTTAATTTCAATAAAACTAAATTGATTTATACAAACTTTAGTTAATTTTATAAAATGTAGTTAACTTATATTATCATATGGAAACGATATCAATAATATATGGAATTTCCTGAAATGGATGTAAATTTTGTTTAAAATACTTTATTTAACAATTGCATGTATATTGTCATAAACTTATTGTTTTTATAAAAATTAAGTAAATTATATACACTTATTCAATTTTAAAAAAACAGTTGGCTTATTTAATTATTATAAAACTTAATTAACTTGGTTACTTAATTTAAACTTAGTTAATTTGTTGTTGTTATATTATCATTATTTTTATATTATTTTATTGCTATTATTATTATTATACTATTATTATTCTTCTAGATTTAGTTAGCTTTATAAAATTAGTTTTCATAAAACTTAGTTAACTTAGTTAATTTTTATAAATATTAGATAATTTTTATTAAACTTAGACAATTTTTATAACAATTTAACAAAGATTTCAAAATAAAAAACATGATTTTTATACAACTAATTTTTATAAAATTAATTAATTTTTATAAACTTATTTAATTTTAAAAAGACAGTTAACTTATTTAATTATTATAAAACTTAATTAACTTGGTTACTTATTTTAAACTTAGTTAATTTATTATTATTATATTATTTTATTACTACTACTACTTATTATATTTTATTATTATTCTTCTTTTAATTTTATTTAACTTTTACAAACTTAATTAAGTTTTACAAGACTTAGTTAACTTAGTCGATTTTTATGAAAATTAGATAATTTTTATAAAACTTAGTAATTTTTTATAACAATTTAACAAAGATTCCAAAATATAGAACATGATTTTTATAAAAATAAATTAATTTTCATAAACTTTAGTTAATTTAATAAAAAATTAAATTTTTTAGATTTTGATAAAACTCAATTATCATAGTTAATTTTTATATATCTTAGTTAATTTTTATATCGTTTAATTAATTTTTATAAAACTTATATAATTAACTTAGTTAAATATTTATAAGACCTAGTTTGTAAATTAGTTAAATAATTTTAGTTAATTTGTATAAAACTTGATAACATAGTTAAATTTTATAAAAATTAGTTAATTTTTATAATTTAAGTAATTTTTTAATTTTAATTATTTTTTATATAACTTAGTCATCTTAGTTAAAATTTTATACTTAGTTAATTTTCATAAATTTATTTAAATTTTACAAAATTTTATTAATGTTTAGATATTAAATTAATTTTATGAACTCAGTTAATTTTTATAAAACTTGGTTAACTTAGTCAATTCTTATAAACTTTGTTGATTTTTATAAACTAATTGGGTACATGAATTTTTAACAGCATCTCCTTTGCGCGGTTCGTGCTTTCCCGCACACCCCAATTCAATATACATTTACATGATCTAAACATGATTGAATTTATATCATATATAACAAAATATACTTCATAAGAGCGTACACATTCAAATGCATAAAACATACCTTTTATTAGCAAATTGAGCTAGCAGTCTTCCATATAGCAAAGGAATGTTTTGTGTGCATATATAACAAAGTAAATGGAATAATTAGGATGCAAATCTATGAAAGAGTTACGTAACTATGCAAAAGGTGCGAATGGAAAAAACTGTAGTGGAACTGCATAGAAATTGAACTTGCATCAACAGTGTAAAACTACAAAGAATTTGCATATAATTATAAGCAAGCAGAAAACTACACATATTAGCCAAAAACTGCACTTGTTAAAGCAAAAAAATGGTTACATCATAATTAAGAAAATGGAACCGAGGCATGTGTGCCTCGGGCAGCTAAAACTAAGGCATTCGAGGCATGTTTGCCTGAACTAAAAATGAATTGAACTAAGGCATATAATGAACCGAGGCGTGTATGCCTCAGCCAAAACTAAACTTAGGCTTGTATGCCAAGTTAAGTAAAGAACATGCAACATGCCTCAGTTCAGTTTTCTTAATTATGGTGTAAAGATGCAATAAAAATGAAAATGAATGGTATTTACTATTTAGGTTACCTATAAAAATCAAATTCATTTCACAAATCTCCGAATGCAAATCCTTATGCTTCAAGTGTTGATTGGATAATAAACCCCAGAAGAGTGTGCACATGATATGATATTTATAGAAGTGTGAATTTCAGATCTGCACATGAATTGATATTTATTGATGTGCTAAACTTGCTTATATTAAAAATAGGAGAATGTATTCTATTCAATTATTACGAACACTACTGTAATCTGCTGCCCTGAAAGCAATATAACATGAAAAAAGAAATTATAAACATATGAACTATTTATGTGTCATGCGTATAAAAATTCTACACTGATTGAAAGCAACATAAATTACATAACAGTAAAAACAAATGATACAAGTAATAAATAATTAAGATGCCCTGCATTTCATGCATGAAACTAATGATTAATTAATATATATGAAGTGTTCGTTGGAGAGGGATGTCTTGCCCATTATGTCTTTTTAATTTGTTCCCTAATAGTTTTATATTATCGGTACATGTGTAAAACCAGTGCAAGATCAAGTTTGTAAAATCAGTGCTAGATCAAATTAACAATGCTACATGATATAAATGATCCTCTTTATTGAAACAGAACCAAAACTTAGTTCAATGTGGATTATCACAAAACAACTTAGGCGTCAACTAAGTTTGAGAACTTCAATTTATAACCAATGTAAGTCATTTTCCAAGTTATTATACAGTATTACTGTGGGTAAATTCATATAAAACAGTGGAAATTTCCTCATTAATGCAAAGTCCTCTTTGATTTGTAGTCTCGTCAGCATTTACCAGGACAGCTGAGTTTAAAGAAAGGATGATATCATATTATATTTAAAATCATTAAAATATGAAAAGACAGTTGCGTAAAAAGGTCGAAGGATATAAGAAAATAGTTGCAAAATAATTTATACATCTCACGTCATGGAAAAACAACAATACAGTCCCTAGTGGAAATTATTCGTAGATTTAGCCGCGCTTCTTAATTTACAAATAGTGGAAATGATAGCATGGTTGGGTTTAGGAAATATGAGAGAAGCGGATTCTATAATATCTTACCTTAATTCTCTTTCTTCTACTGCTGTTAATTTAATAACTTCAAAGATGTACTCGTTATAAATGATATAATCCCTAAAAAAGTACGACATGGAAAATTGTAATGTAACACAAATTAGCAAGTATGGAATTTAATTAGTGACAAATAATAAACTGATAACAAAACCACATACTATATTTCCAGAAGCTTTTGATCAGCTCTTTTTTGTAGATATGCTTTGCCTTGAGTATTTTCTGCCCAAAAACCAAAACAAAAATAAATATGTTTACCTTAAGGTAATTATGAATAGAGGGAAGAGAATATAGAAGGTCAAGCTTAGGGCAGAGTATATTTTAATTGGGGATCACTTCAAGGGCTTATTTGTGCAGGGTAATAAGTTTTAAGGACACTACTTCTGAAAAATTAGTTTTAAGGACATTTTACAGGAAAAAGATAAAAGAATTTATCATTTTCAGTTATACAGAAATAATGATAAAACGATTTATCATTTTTCTGTATAACTTAAAAAGATAAATGAATTTATCATTATGCTGTAAATTGTCCTTAAAACTAATTATTCAAAAGTGCTATTCTTAAAACTTATTACCCTGCAAGTAGAAGCCCTTTAACCTAATTTCCACAGTTTTTTAATTTGTGTAGTGAGCATACAATTATTGTTTTCCTATTAAAAAAGATCTCAAACACGACTGTAACCGCCATCAGTCATATATCCACCCAAATAATAGCAGAAGATATATTGTTGATTTTTCCAAACCCTAACCGATAAAACCAACTGATGATCAAGATCAGTGCAATGCATAACACACCACTTGATGAGCAACAAGTAATAGGTATTAAATATGGTCCTTAAAATAGAAGTGTCATCGTCCTCAAGAGCTTTTGATCTTCTAATCATCTCCTCTGAAATAGAAATATACATATATTAGCATCAACATAAGGGAAAACCAAAATTAGTGTACAACCGCATAAACTATTACCTTCGTTTACAGTTTTGCCTCCATTAATTACAAGGAAAAAAAAAATCAAAGCTCAACTTTGAGAGAAACTTGAAGCTTAAAAGCATATAAAAGGAATATTATTGACCTAATCTGAATTGATTATGTTAGTCAACCATAACATCCAGATCCCACTAGTTTGTTCTGATGATTAAAGTGGCCTAGCAAAAAAATTAATAAGTATTTAGTTCCAACTGATTATTTTATAGAACATCAACCAAGAGATGTTTAAAACAAGTTGGTAACTACCATTATATACTGATATGAGCACTATAGGACCAAAAATCCATTCTACACACCCATCAATGAAGATGTAGGTACATTTTTAGTGAGATCAAATTAACTTTAACAAATTACTCACAGTGGAAAACATATTTCTAGTACTTCATTTTTTATTTTGAAAAGTGAGAAGAAAATTACCTGTCGAGTCCTGGCTGAATCCCTTTCTTTCATATTTTTCTCCAGTTGTTCTCTTTCTTCTTGATCACGCTTCATAGCCTCCTCTGACTAAAGAAAAATGAATTTGAAATCAATACAAAAGTATATTCAATCTAATAAAATATAATATGTCCACAGAACTAGGTACATCTTACTATTCTCATATAAAATGTAAAGTTTGGGTCAGCTCAATGTTCATAGAGTTTGATCCAATATTGAGCAATATTTGCTGTGTAGGTACAAAGAAAGGCTAGAATGGATGTGTTAAGATCTGATGCATAGTGGAGACTCAAAGAGAGACTGCTTGTATGGTATGGGTAAGAGTAATGAATGCAGGCTACACATGCATGCTCAAAGACTAGCAAGTGGGTGTAACATTATATGACCTGAGCCAACAGTTGAAGGAAGTGATCAATGAAGACTTAACAACACAAGAATTTGAAGGATGGAAATTCATAAAATACCTAAGTGTGAAGACTTTTCTAAGTTTGAAGACTGAAACTACTAGTAAGATTTGGGATGATTCCCAAGACCCAGAAGCCTGTTGAAGGAAATAACCTTCCAAAAGAGCTAGTGCATCTATTGCTGTAGTTTCCATTTAACCTCAAATCTTCTACAAGCCTCTAGATTACCACTCGAACAACAACATCCAAGATGTCTTGTTTCTTTACATGTTTGCCGTAGGTAAGTTATATATAGAAGTCAACAGCTCACTTCTACTTTAGCTGATATTATCTTACAATGAAGCGTTAGAAAATAAGGATAGGTAATAAGTCTCTTGTCCTCAAGTATTATGAAAGAAAGATTACAAGCCATTTTCCAACTAGACGTCGACTAAGATATTACCTTCTTGCAACCTAAATGGCATATTTACTTAGGCAATAATCCTTAATCATATCTTATTTTGAAATTAATATTCAAAGGTGATAATCTAGATATTAGAAGAAGCAAGATTTATCTACATATTTGACTCTGTTATACATGGTTTTCCCTTCACACATATACTGCCAAACATTAGACTGAATTAGGCATCATGTCGTTTGTGTGGATTATCTAAGATTTTTCATTCTTTACAAAATTGATAAACTCATAAAAATATGTATCAAGTCCACTATTTTTCTAATTGGAAGAAAAAAAATTTATTCACAGATATGCATGAATATTTAAGTTTTGCATTTTCAGTCTGCTTATACCGCTACCTTTAAATTTAACACCGTCACTGTTGTTGCATTACATCACTTAAATAGTTGAGTAAAAAATGATATGCCTTATTAGTTGCATAACTCCTTTTTCTTCAAGTCTTTTCTTGATTCTCATTTCATTAAGTCTCGTTCACTGTTTAAATTGGTTTTATAAAACAAAGTGAAGAGTTACTAATATATGTTTAAATTAGCTAGTTTATATGAGATACAAATATAAACGAATTCCTAAAATTAATTATTCAAAGCACAAGCTTCATGCATTTTGCACATATGGCAAGTTTATATGAGTTACTAATACAGTGAGGTCCTAAAATTTATCATTCAATGCAGGAGCTTCATGCATTTGGCACGTATGGCTAGTTTTCTATATGAAGTATTATGCAAATTTTATCGCTAGTAATAAATAAACAATTTAGCATTTGGGCTACAAAAATTTAATGACTCAAAGTATAATTTTATTAAACAAATATTATGCTAGAAATTAAAAAATAAGATATATGGGATGTAGAAATAAAATACGACTTATTTGATGTAAACCCTATTAATAATGACCATAGAATTTCATTAAAGCCAAATCTTAGTCTAAAATTATATAGAAAACTTTGACATTAACATAAATATGGTTAAGAAAGGTATTTGAGCCTAAATTGTTCGAACATCGCAAAAAGAAATTCTTAACCAAATCTAGAAAAGTGTGTTGTTTCAAATGCATTATATATATTGCGTAGGCCTTAACAATAAAATCTTTAGAAATGAATAATATTTAAAGTTAGAAAAATAACGATATATGCTTCAGAGTCCAAACAAAAAGTTAATATCACTAACTTGTACTAAATGATTCCCTAAACAATAGTGATTCTCTCTTGAATGTTCATCACACATTTTGAAATTAAGGCTTGTAGTTGTTATCCTCGTAGCCAAGAATCTGTAAGTTTTTAAATTTAAGCTTTATGTGAAAAAACCTGGCATAATCTATATGATGCATTCATTTGTATGATTTTTTTAGCTAGTATTTATTGGCAGAATGCATAAAAATACCATACTCTTTAGGTTGCAAGATTGATAAAAATGACATCAGTGATTTTGGAAACATCAACAAAAACTTGAAAACCAATGTACTATCAAAGCATGATCCATATGGAATAATTGTGTTCCATCAAAGCATGAACTATATGGAATAATGGTGCTCATAATTCAAAAGTACTGATGTTAGGGTAGGAAATAAAAAAATCAAGGGACAAGCACCATTGTCCAAGTGGTTAGTTGATTTGGCTTTGGTGCAAGAGGTCACAAGTTCGAAACTTGCTTTCGAACGTTTATTGACATGGGATATGTTGTCCCAATGATTTATTGTATATAAAGTGCCATTTCAAACAAAATAAAAAATAAAAATAAAAATAAAAAATTAAGGTGGGATTGGGAAGGAAAAGTTACAACAAAGCAGCATGTGCATATAAATGGAAAAAAGGTATTAATATTTGGAGATATAATATTTTAGTAGCTAATGCTTTGGACAATGTATAACTTTATAGAAAATAAAAGAAGCAATAACTTATTTATAAAAGGATTATTATAACTATGTTTGATATTTACTTAATGGTTGAGAGTGGCTTGTTAGGGAACTAGTTACTTGGTTAAATTTTATGTTCAATGAATAGGTTAAGATGACATGAACTGTTATTCTGTGTACATTGCTAAACTTGCATCTTTGTCATGCTAGATAAAAGAATTTATTGATCATCCTATGAATAAAATTCATTGTCTTTATTATAATCAGACTTAATTATATTTTATCTAAGCTTAACAATGTAAACATATCTTTTATTGTGTATAAACAATGAATTTTTACGCTAACTAAGAGTTTTTAAATTGAATATATTATTAAGATGATATTAACGTAAAATAGCATTATATATTGCACAATATGATTCTCTACAAACATTAAATTCGACAAACCCTATCAAATATCATTGTGAATAATGTTTTGGAAGTGAAAGAAATTTGTGTTTTCCCCCTTTTCTTTTTTTCATTAGTGACATTGCACCGAAAAGAATTTCAATAAAATTTAGTTATGCAACTTTACCTAGAAATCTTGCTCCAAACAAAATGTTTTACTACAGGATAGCATAAACTGCAATTACAGCTTCAGTTTTATGTATAAAAGTAAATACAAAAGGTTATCTCGACACCAGATCACACTTCAAAAGCATATCCAGTTATTCCATTATCTGAAAACAGAAAGACAATGATACAATTAAATTAATGAATAATACCCATGTCTAAAAAAATCATTTCAACTAATGCATATCACTACCATTTTAGTAAAATAGAAATAAATATTCTCCAAATCACAAGTTCAGGAAGAATAAAAATTAGTCAAAATAATGAATTAGGTTTTAATATTGGATTACAAGAAAAATTCACTTTAATTTGAAAAAACAACCGAAAGTGCCTATTTAAGTTGTCTAGGGTTTGGTACTTGCAATGAAGACTGCACCAAGAAGAAATTCCAAACCATTTACGAAGTTATCGAGCTTCAGCAAAACTATTGAGCTTCTACAAAGTTAAGGAATCACGCTGCAGCTAAGTTAAGGAATCTTGAGTAATCGAGCTTCAACATGTTGGACAAGAAATGAAAGGTCGTAAAATTTAGGATTTTCAAGTGAATAGGGATTCGTGACAATGAAGTTCGTAATACATCAGGTCGTGTAATTTCGAATTTTGGAAGTGAAGGTGAAAAGAGGGATACTTGGCAAGTAAAGGTGTAAAGAGGGATTTTGGAAGTAAAGGTGAAAAGAGGGATTCTTGGAAGATTAAAATTTTACCACCAACTTTTTTCATTTTGGTAATAACAGCGAGAACACAAGCTGTGTATTAAGCTTAAATGGCTACTAGCTAACCAACTATAGCAAGTTAAGTTTTCATGCTATCCCCACATGCTATTAATAGAACATTTTCCTGTAATGTTAGCCTGATAGTCTCCCCTAATCTGATAAACCACCAAATACGAATCACAAAAGATTTCAAGAGACTTAACTCCAACTTCTCTAGCGAGTTAAATCCAGCAATTAAAGCTTCATACTTAGCTTCATTGGTTGTTGTTGGAAAATCAAGCTTCAAAGCATAACAAATTGACAGGTTTTAAGGGGTTATAAGCACATTTCTAGCTCCAGAACACTGATCTTTAGATGCTTCATCAGTATATAATTTCCATCGTACAATAGGTCAATGTTCTAGGGAGATAAGTAATGTCGAATTGGCTGAGGTCAATGTTCCATTTGAATAACCTTTCAAACGTCTCAGGCCGTTGTAGGACCTATCATAACGGATGGTCGGTGTAAACATTGATCGAATGTGCTTGAAAATACGAACGAAGCTTCCATGATGCAATTAGTTAGCAGTACGCCAATTTCTCTAATTTCGATAGTTCCTTTCTGCTCCCATTAATCGTTTACTGTCATAATATACTGGCCTTTAGACCCGCATCTCCTCACAAATCAAGAGAGGCACTTATAACGTGTGCTAATGCGACCAAATAAATGTACAACTCCTGATGATCTACTAGCTTTGACAAGATATGATGTCTCTCCAAATGATTCACCAGAGCTTAGAACGCGTCTTTACAATCTTGTGTCCATTCGAAGTTTCCTTTTAGTTTCCTAATCAAATCAAAGAAAGGAATACGTTTATCGGTAGCTCTGGAGATAAATCGGCTTAAGACAGCAACCTTCCCATTTAGACTCTACACTTATTTAATAGTTCTCAGTGCTTGGATATCACGGATAGCCTGAATTTTCTTGGGATTTGCTTCTATTCCATGAGCATTAATAATAAAGCCCAAGCATATTCCTGGTGCAACACCAAATGAACACTTTAAAGGATTGATTTTCATCTTGTAATATCGAAATTTTTGCCCAGTCCCTAATGTGGTCACTTGATCATTGTGACTTTACGAGCATATCATCCACATACACTTTCATTTTTTTTCCAGTCTGATCTTTAAACATCCTGTTAACTAAGCACTGATAAGTTGCCCTGGCATTCTTCAATCCAAATGGCATTACTACGTAACAGTACAATCCAACATATAATAAAAATTGTGTGTTCCTGATCAGGGACATGCATTGGGATTTGGTAATATCCCGAGTACACATCCATAAAAGATAGCAATTCATGTCCCGCAGTTGAATCAACCAGTTGATCAATCCTTGAAAGGGGAGAGATGTCTTTTAGACACGCTTTGCTCATCTGAATAATCAATGCATGTTCTCTATTTCCCATTCGCATTCTTCACAAGTACAAGATTAGATACCCATTTGGGATAGAGGGAGTCGTGGATAAACCCATTGACTTTTAGTTTATCCACCTCCTCTTTGAGAGTGGTAGACCTCTTCGGATCCATGCTGCATCCCTTTTGCTTCGCCGGAACATACTTCAGGTCAATATTCATTGCATAGATCGCAATGATATGCAAGATTCCATACATGTCAGAGTGAGTCCAAGTGAGTACATCTAGATTCACTTGGAGATAGCCATCGAGTTCTTTCATCATCGAGGGGCTGAGCTGTGCCCTAATCTTCAGGACTCGTCATGGGCATTCGTGGCTGACCGTGATATTAAGTCAGCTCAGCCGGTGCATCCTTGATCTCTTTGGGCTCCTCTTCGTCATCTCTTGGATCTATATCTCTATAGAACTGATTGTGGCGCTTAAGACAAGGCTCAAGCGCTAGTTGTCAATCTTCGGAAGTTTGGATGTGGACAATCTTGTCCACCCCTTTCCTTTTTCTTTGCACCGAGCTTCCCTCAACTCAGCAACATAACAGGCATGTCCAGTCGCCTGATTTCCATGGACAACTCCTACATATTATCCTCGAAAACTTCGAAGTTAAACACCATGGGGCAAGAGCTGCCCGCAATTCAGTCTAGGCCGGTCGATCCAAAAAAACATTGTACGAAGAGTCAAAATACAAAACAATAAATGGTAAGATTTGCACTCTCCTTCATTTACCTTCTCCCAATTCAATAGGTAATTCCACATAACCAACAACCTCAGTCGTAACGCCATTAAAACCATGAATACGAGCTTTAGATGATTTTGAATATTTGGCTTCCATCCTCATTTGATCATGTGCTTTTTTGAAGATTATAATCACTAAACTTCTACAGTCAATCAAAATCCTTCTCACCAATGCAGGACCGATCATAGCTGAAATGACCATTAGGTCAGTTGTCGGAGCTTCCACCTTGTCTGCATCCCTATTCCTAAGTACAATACCATCTGTCGTTGTGCCTTGCTATTTAGCCGGAGCTCCATCTTCCGTATTCGAACAACATTCAAAATCGACATGCCTAGTCGCACTAGCATATCACTCCATCTCTTGCCAACTCCTATCCATTGGGTACGGTCCTCCAACTATCATATTTATCACCAGTCTTCTACCAGTCCATGCATGCTCCTCGGTCTTACGCGGAGCTTGTCCATGATTTGTGTCAGATGTCCTCTATCCGCCATCCTATGGGGTTTTCACAAAATATTGCAATTTCCTTTCCCGAATTAGCTTTCCTATAACATCTTGGAGATGCTTACATTCATTTTTATTGTGCCCATAACACTCCTAAAACAGACAATATTTCATGGTCAACTTTTGCTTCTCTATTGACTCCTTTAGGGGCGGCTTCCTATAGTGCATTGTATTACAAGTAGAAAGATAGTTGTTCTTTAGGGACGTGTTTAGCGATGTGTTGTTGTCATACATTGGAATCCTTGGCTTTAGTTTTCCAGAATCCCTCTTTCACTCTCAATTCCTATCCCCATCTCTCTTTTACTGATTAAACTTATTCTGAATGTTCAACTGGATTTTCCCGGAACTGTCGTCAGACAGTTTTATTGTAATATTATTCTATACTGCTTCTCCACTTGGTCCCGCAATGTTCTTTTTCTTGGAGGACCTGACTTCGTCCTTTCTCAAAAGCTGAGTTGCCTTTGAATAAAAGCGCTCCAATGTGGAAGGTGGTTTCTAGCCAGCCAATCGCTAAACTCAAATTCTGTATCAATCCCTTTCGCCATGGCCATAAGTATAGCGTGATCATTTGGATTGCCGACCTCCATGGCAGGTATATGGAATCTCTCCAAATAACCTTTCAACGGCTCCTTTGGAGTCTGGATCACGCTGGAAAGGGAAATCACATCTTAGGACGAGTCGCATACATCTAGAATTGCTCCAAAACTTGGTTACCAACTCATCGAATTTAGAAATTGATCGCGGGAATAGCCTCATGAACTACATTGTTGCTATTCTAGAAAGACTTATGGAAAAACATTTGCACTTGGACGCATCATTTGCTCTCATAGAATGCATCAACCAGTCATACCTGATAACATGTATGCCTGGGGTCGGTTTTTTCCTTGTAGGTAGGCATTGATGGCATGTTGAACCTTCTTGGATACTCCGCATGTAGAATATTGTCAGTAAATGGGGCATGGTTTCTCGAAATTCCCCAGTCACCATTATTCAAGCCTTCGTTCTCTCTTACCAACTGTCTGACCATTTTTGATAATCCGACGTCTAGATGGGTGGCACCAAGCAGTGGTCGCGCTCGACCTTACGTGAATGGTCTGGTCGATGTCTAGGGCCATTTCACGCCTTTTTGTTTCACCACCTTCTTGATGCACATCTTAAACATTTATCTCGTTATCATTCTAGGGAGATACTTGGCCAATATTCAATTGAACTCCACCATCCAAGCCTTCGGGAATAATTCTAGCATGATTCCCCAAGTGTAAGGGGGAAAACCTCCTCTAGAGGAGGGATCAGTACGGATCCCTAAGAAGGGATCGACATCGATCAGTCATGGCAGACGTGATGTTCTGCCAAGAGATGCTCTGATGTTTCTACACTATCTCCTTCAACTTTGTGACATCTATGCATGTGATATTCATCCGATGAGCTTGAACTTTCCGATGTCGAGTAAGAAGTGGGATCCCTTCTGGGCTTCCCACGCTGCTGCTGAGTAATCTGGTTCAATAGGTTAATATTAGTCTGAATTTGCTGATTAGTTATTAATGGCTTTCCATCAACTCTCTCATTGATTATGAAATTATGCTCTAGTTATAGAATCTGAAGGATTTTGAACTTCAACCGGAACAACATTCAAATTGTTGGCCGATTGCTTAGATCTCCTCACTGAATGCTACCAGTCTCATTTCCATCCACATCCTGAGAAGTATATCTAGTATTTCTCACCATTATCAATCTCCTTAATTAGAATTTAGAAAATCTGAGTAGCATAAGCAATTCTATGAAGATAACTATGGATTTCCTTTAGGGGATTTATCCCATTTAGTAGCAACAAAGGGGATCTAGCAAGTTGAGAATCAAGTCTCTCAGTGAAAGCACTAAAATATTTGCAATTAATTTGGTCAGAAACACCCAAGAGTAGATTTTTGTAGAGAAGTAAATGAAGAACATAATATTAAAACCGAGGAAGAGAACAAACTAACTGCAAATAAAGAACAATGATCAGTAAAACAAAGATTTATAGTGGTTCGACGTTGTAAGCCTAATTCTACTTTGAAGATTATCTTTATTGATCAACTACTAATCTAAGTACAGCAACAAGGAATAAGAAAGACTTGATTACAATAAAGAACAAAGTATCCAACAGTGTAAAGATCCTAAGAATGACCCCCCTAGGCCAACATTTATAGTAAAGATGACCACCAATCTTTCTGAAAATTCGACCATAGGACCTTCTAACCCATATGGGCCCACCAGAGTGGTTGCTAGGTCCAAATCCTCATAAAGAGGGATTGGTACCGATCCCTTTATTATTTGATTTTTAGGCAGCGAACCTTATGGTGGCTTCTGCATGCTTTAATATGTTCAATCTCCAATTTTCAAGTCATTTGGATTAGCAGAGCTCGAGTTACTGAGTGGTCATTGATACAACTCTACTTGTAAATTGCTCTCTACCAAACCCTCTAAAGGGTTGTACACCAACCCTTATTCGACGAAACTTGCCAAACATTACTGTCCAATATAGCATGCCGATCACTATATTACTCAACGATGTCGATCCTCCTTTATGAACTGAAGTATACCAATCCAACTAAACAAAGCGTGTCGATCCCTGTCCAGTGAAGTACACATCCATATTTCTCTTTAGAATATGTCGATCCACGCCATCCAACTACGCCGAGCCCTTCTCTACGAATTGAAGTATGACTTTCCAAGCCAATCAACCATGCCAATCCATACTCATCTATGCTGATCCCTTTATTCATTGACCATGCTGACCCCTTCGTTAGAACCTGGAATATGCCAACCCCTAGCAAATAGTCAAAACACACCGATCCATCTTATTTTAACTACGTTGATCCCTCATTTATTCAAACTCGCCGACTCCTTACTTGCTCAACCATGCTGGTCCCTACCTAGTCCCCAAACCTTACCGATCCCTTTATCTGACTAAGCTATATCCCATAGTTCAAGCATCCTGCATTATTTATCTACCAATTCCATCCAATTCCGGCTTCATATATCCAACTGTATCTGACTTTCGAGCCTCACAACCATTGCTTCGGGGTCACCAAACTTGATAACATTCAAATCTTTCTTGAGCAATCATTTTTGTATAACGGTTTAGGATACCGGGTAACAGTGTCATTATAGCTAATAAGGAAATAAGCGGCATCACTGCCTTATTGGGTTGATGACGTTATAGAAGACATGCGGCGCCACTATCACCATTATAGATCAGCTTCAAAAGTGATAGGGTTAGCGTCATCGACTATAGAAGTTAACATTGTGACAGTAGTGGCAAGACTACCTTATAGATTTGGCCTCGTCATTGAAACCATGCGGCATTGCTTACGTCAAAGTTATTAATGTCGACTCTGATACTATCCTTTGTACTTCAACTAAGGCCAATTCTTTCCATATCAACTGAAGTTGATATCCTATGCATCGAACTTGACTGAAGTCGAAGATCATAGGGGACTGTGGCATCGATAACATTGACATGGCAATATCGTAATTAATGTAAAAACTATAAATTTTCTCTTTAAAGTAACTCTTTTTACCAACTCCACATTCTTGTCAAATTCTGATTGGATAATGATTTTATTTACCAAAATCCTTCTAGAATACTATTATAGAGCAGATTTATCATTTTCAAAATAATTTACAAATCATATATTTTAAAATTATTTTAATATATAATTAAGCCTTTCTTACTCAAATAATTCATAATCAATCATAGACACTTGCAAAAAATCCATAAAATCCTCAATAATTGAGATTTTATACACTCTTATAAAAAAAATTGGAACCAAAAAAATTATTTAATTATTTTTAATAACTAAATCCCAAAATAAAGCATTTTCTCTATTTGGAAAATTCATAATAAATTCATACTTGGTTAGAAAATTATGAAATTAAAAATCCACTTCTAAAATAATGTCTTTAACATCATATCAATAATTCAAGTCCATTGGGTGTCAAAAAATAAGTTTTCACGCTTAAAACCTAGATAATTCCATAGTAAATCCTATAATTCATCATGAAGCATATAGTATTTAAAACTTGAGATGCATAACTATTATTCACCTTAGTAAGTTAAAAAAACTTGGGATTTGATTTAGGACTTCCCCCTAGATTTTCTTTTTCCTCTTTGCTTCTAGCGATGGCCAGCTTTTGTTTTGCATTTTTATTTTTATGAATGAAGTGAGGGAGGAATGAGATTGAGAAAGGTTTATGTTAAGGACATGTGGTCTTTTACTATTTTGCCCTCCTTTTATATCCTTCTTCTTATTAGTGTTCTAATAATCCCATTAATTCATTAATTATGGCTCGATCCACATTTCTTATAAAATCTAAATCCTCTATCCTTCCACATTATTTTATTTAATATTTTTAATTAAATATGCTAAATTATGTTAATCAAAATTATGGGTGTTATAGCTACGTACCTCTACAGCACATTATATTGGTATATTAGATACTGAAGGTGTAGGGTTGTCTTCATACGATCACTACATTTTGTACGTCGTCTGGTTTCTATGAGTGGTCAGCTATGCCATTTAGGCTAAATAATGCGCCAGCATACTTTTTTGATCTCATGAACTGTGGCTTTAGGGATTAAATAAATACGTTTGTGCTTGTGCTTGTGGATGATATCCTCATTTATTCTATATTGGGGGGATACAAGAGGCACTTGAGGATTGTGTTTGAAGTGTTGAGAAAGAATAAGTTAAATATGAAGTTTTCAAAGTGTCACTTCTAGTGAAGTGAAAGTGAGATACTTGGGTCTTGTCTTCTCCGAGCAGGGCATCATAGTAGATCCTACAAAGGTGGCAACGTCTCATGATTGGAACTAACAACAGAATGATACTATTGTGAGAATTTTCCTAGGATTGGTGGGATACAATAGATGTTTTATCAAGGGCTTTTCAAAGTAAGCAACGTTATTGACCAATTTGATAAAGAAGAATCATGCCTTGTTTGGGACATGAAAAGTGAGCATGCATTTGTGAGTCCGAAGTGAAGGCTAATGAGTGCACCTATTTTGACCTTTTCAAGTGGGATGATGGCATAAACTGATGCTTGTTGTAGTGGATTGGGTATGGTACTGATGCTAGGAGGCAAGGTTGTTGTCTATGCAAGTTAGCAGCAAAACTGCATGAGAGGAAGTATCCGACCCATGATTTGGATTTAGCAATGATTGTTTTTTCTTTGATGATTTTAAGGCATTATCTATTAGGATAAAGATTTGAATTGTTTACGGACCAAGAATCCTTAAAATACATTTTCTCCCAAAAGGATCTCAACCTTCATCAGCAACGATGGTTGGAGTTCTTAGCCTCTTACAACTTTAACATTTCTTATAAGCTCGATTAGGGAAGTGTAACCATTGATGCATTGAGTAGAAGACACATTAGCTTAGGAGCAACGTTACTAGGGTGAAAGTAGTTGGAGTTCGTCGCTGATATGATTTTAGACCGGATGTGAGCTAGAGTCGGAAATGTCAGCTAGTTGACTATCAAACCTGCTTTGATAGAGTGGATTAGTGCTAGTTAGAAACAAGATGCTTCACTAGGAAAGATCATAGAACGATAGAAGAAAAAGTGGAGTCTGTGAAATGAAATGATACACGCTCGACCAAGATGGTTCGCTCCTTGAGGATGGGAGATAATTTGTTCCCGATGTAGATGAATTACAAGATAAGGTGATATGAGAGTGTTATCATTCTAGATGAACTATAAATTCCGACCACAAAAGGTTGTTTCATGATATCAAGTAGACCTACTAGTGGGAAGGGATGATGAAGGTTGTCGGAAAATTCATCTCAAAGTGTATAAAATGCCAGTTGGTGAAGGCAGAGTATAAAGAGCCAAGTAGGTTGATGCGACAACTTGAAGTTCCTAAGTGGAACTATAAACAATAAGGATGAACTTCATCATCGAGCTGCCAAGGAGTAGAGGAGGGTACGATGGCATTTAGGTCATAATCGATAGATCGATAAAGAGTGTTCGATTCATACCCATCAAGTCCACTGGAACAACATCTCAATTGGCTGAGTTGTATGCAAAATGGGTGGTGCAATTCCATAGTGGGTCAAAGAGCATTATGAGTAACTGAGACCCTTTATTCACTAGTGGGTTATGGAAAAGCTTACAAGAGCTGTTGGGGATGGAGATATATCTTAGTATAGCTTATCACCCACAAACTGATGGGAAGACCGAGAGAGTGAATCGAATATTGGAGAACCTCTTACGAGCTTATATACTTGATTTTGAAGACTCATGGGACGATTACTTGCATTTGGTCGAGTTCATGTAAAACATTAGCTATCAGTCTAATATAGGTATTGTATCATATAAAGCATTATATGGATAACCATGTAATGCTAATTCATGCTGGTGAGAAGTGGACGAAAAACTACTTGGGATAGATATGATTAGAGAGACCTCGGAGAAGACTGAGATCATTTGACAATGAATTAAAAATGCTCAAGATTGGTAGAAGAGCTACATCGATAAAAGACGTGGGGATTTGGAGTTCTCTGTTAATGATATGGTGTTTGTGAAGATTTGTCCATTTAAGAATGTTATTTTATTCGGTAGTAAAGGAAAGCTGGCATCGAGATTTGTAGGTCCATTCTAGTAGTAGAGAGGATTGGGAACCAAACATAAAGGGTAGACTTACCTCAAAAGATGGTGGGCGTGCACATTGTTTTTCAGCCCCTCACTTGGGGAAATTCGTGCAAAACTCAAGTGGGATGATTGCACTCGATCAACTAGATGATATTGAGATTGAACCAAAAGCTCCGAGACCTCGAAAGCTAATTCATATTCTCGAACATTATGCAAAACAACTTAGGAGGAAGAAAGTGGATTGTGCGTGTTAAATGGATGCTTATGGGTAAGATTTCTATTTTGAATTTATTGCTTTGACATGGTCTGTTAGTGCTTTTAGGATAGTTAGGAATTGGATTGTCTATTCTAGCAAAATGAAGTCAAAATTGCTCAAAATCCGATGGAACTTGGACGAGAGGCTCTAGAGGATACGACAAGCTTGCATTTTAGGTCACAGAAGGAAAGGAGTCGGTTTGGATGCCTAATTAGAGCTCGGTACCAACCTTAAATATGATTGGAAAAAGTATCAGTTCAGGTCGGTCGAAATCCACTTAGGATAATGGTAATAGAACTTCGAGGCGAGCTTTTGGTTAATGAAAGGAAGAAACTTCAGAAGGTAGTCTTCGAAAATTTGGCTAAGTGAAGATGTCGGTATCGACGTCTTCTGGTTGGTACTGATCTCTTTTCCAAGCCAAAGATGGATTCTGGGGAGGAGCTTAAGGTACGAAAAGAGGGGAATTCAAGGAGGCGGAAGGATGGAAGAAGTTGGGAACAAGACACTTAACCAAAATTGGTTAAGTATTTAGATTGGTACCAAACTTATTAGGTCGGCACCGACCTAAATTGGTGAGCATAATGATGGTCAAACTTCCAAATGGTGGAGTATAAGTCTTGTAGGTCATGCTGAAGGGGTTCGTTCATTCGTGGAGTTTGGTTGTAATGGTGTAGCATCATAAAGGATGATGGGTTCAACACTTTGATGATGGTAACTTGATGGTGATGGAGTTATGTTTCAATGATGACTGCTTGATGTTGAATGAAGTATTTAGAATGGTTATTCAAAAGGGCGGGTTCTAGGAAGGGTCGCCCATGGATAGAATGTTGAATGGTTCTATCCTAGAAAGAAAGGAACGAGGAATGGTTCCATGAGGATATGGAAACTTGATGGAGCAAGGAAAGGGCTAGAATACACATGATAAAGTGATACTTGTAGTGTTTTCTGATATACTCATAAGTACGTGTATTATGAGTATGCTCATTGGGTACTTGGAATGGTTATCCTGTATTGGTGGAATTGATCTGTATATCCTAGAGCTGTGTAATGGATACAATGTCAGCTATGAGTTAGTGTGCAAGTACACTAGAAACCGGGTTTTTCCATTAATTCCTAGTAGAGGAATGGTAATACGAGTTATCATATATCCAGAGCACAATGATTGATAGTGAGAATTGTTTGATGAATGTTATGTTTGTTATGGTTTCCTTTCCAGTTGTTTATCACTCTAAGGATATCTTATGATGTAGATATTGTAGATGTGGATATCTAGACTCCTTACATTATACTTAGGATATAGTGCACCTTTATGATGTTTATAGATTAGCATATTATCGATGTTATGTGCTAACTCTTTGGTTTCAGGGACAAATTGGGTATAGTTTGTGTACCTTCGTTCCTTACTTTATCAACTTGTACAGTATTTTGACATTTCTTATTGCTCACACCAGATTATTGTCCGACCCAAGGTTTATGCTTTACTTCTTATTATCTCAGGTACTCTTAGGTGAGTAGACTAGATAGTAAGTTTTGGTGGAACGCGGTGGTTATGCAGAGACAAGCAGGTTGGAGATATCTCGTATTATTTATAGACTTAATATTTCTTATTACATTATCGACACTATGGAGCCATACAGTGTTCGCTTATTATATTGAGATATATATTATCTTTTGAGTTATTGTTAGTTGTATAAACTTTACCAAAGCTTCGTGTAGCTGTTTGAACATGTGTATTCTGATTATATGGTTCATTTAGTTACTACTATCTCGTCTGTTTTATATCTGTGATATTTGTTATTTTATTTTATTCGATGCTCTATGTGATATATGATAGGTGTTGTGGCTGTTTCTATTCTTTTCACCCTTGCTATCGAATAATATTTTAACTAAATAATAATAATGTAATAATATGAAAAATATTAGAATAATTGAATTAATTAAATAAATAAAATAATGAGTGGAAAAATAGTTATTTTTAAGACATTGGAATTTGGCAATGAAATCATTGCTATTGCGACTGTCTCATTTTTCTCAAGCAGTATATTTGTTTCTGCTGTTCGAAGCTCGTATGAAGGAGGCATTTTGGAAACGTCATTCGATTGAATGGGCATAAATCGATTTGAATTCAAATTTTGAATTTCGAGAGACATGCGATTGTTTCTTTCCTTTGACTCAAAACTGAAACGCGCATCCCACTTTCCCATTTTAAAAAACAAATTCTCATTTCTTCCTTCTTCTTCCCCAACATTCTGGTTAACCTTAATCCACAAATCAAGACCAATTTAAGTGGTTAAGGCCCTAAATTGAAGAGAGAAGAAAGGATGAATGTATAGGAGTCTATAGGTGTTTAAACAATGAATTTAAGGGAGTTCTTTATTTTTCGCAAAGGAAAGTAAGGCTAGAGGCTTGGAATTGGGAGGAATCGATTAGAGTGAGTTTTAACTTATTTCTATGTAACAACCTGCCTTTTTCGATAGTTTAAGTCAACAATAAACTACACATGTCCAACTCAAACTATTCAAAAGATAGATTATTAATGGGATTATTCTAATGAAATAAGATTCAAAAGAACAAAATACAGAATTTTGTAGTGAAAGGATAAAATATAATACACAAAATAAATACATAAACTATTCATGAAGCTATTTACAACAAAATCAGAATTTACATTTTCTTTACAGGCAGAATAGACAAATGCTATAATAGTAGTAGATACGATCCTCAACTCCGTCTTCGTCTTCAGAAATAAGTGTCTTTGCTAAACTGAAATACTCAGTCTGACCCGAGCATAAAGTAAAACAAAACACTCGTGTCAGGACTAACATTCTTATGCAAGTAAGTCAACTCAAGTGAAATGTACATATAACTCAATAAGTGAAATGCTCAGGTTTAAATAAACATCTTATTTTATAGTATAAATTAATTCAGTTCAAATACTGATTTTCATATTCGTTTCCAATCGATCCATTATTAAATTCAACTTCAGGTTCAAATTCCCGTATCACAAGATAATTCATTATCATAACTTCAAATTTCAATTCTACATTTGCATGTCAAAATTATGTCAATGAAATCTTTATATTCAAATCGTTTGAACTTAAACAATTCGGGTGGAAATGGACTTTTTTTCAACAGAATTACATGAGTGTAATAGTTAAATTTTAATATATAATATTAGTTAAAATAGTCATAGAATATAATTAATTAAATTTAATCTAAAATATTTTGATAAAATATAAATAGTCAAACTTAATATCAAAATATTTTAGTTAAAAATAGTTATAAAATATAAATAATTAAACTTAAAATAAAATAGTTTATTTAGAAATAGTTATAAATATAAATGGTTAAATATAAAATAGTTATAGAATATAAATAGTTAAATTTGATATGAAATCCGAACCAAACCAATCATAATCCATGATCCAATCCGAACCACATGTCAACATTTCCAATCCTGACTTAAATCAATTCTGGTTTCAACTTTCACATCCACTTAAGGTTTAACGGTTTAAATTTCTCATTTACACTATTTACCTCAATTTAATCCAAATTATCCAGTTTCATCATTCAAATCCAATTCTTTTAAACTTCAACATTTACCTTTAAAAAATCAATTACTTAGTAATTCCAAATTCATATCTTTTTATAAATCAATTTTTGACAAATTAATTAAACCTTTTAAAGTTTAACTTGAAATTTTATACTATTATGTTAATTTAATGTTTAAATTAAATCAATCCAATTTCTACATTAATTTTAAATTAGTTCACCAAATCTAATCAAATTTTCGGGTTAAATTAAACCTTTCCATAATAAATCTATTAAATTAATATCGAACAACGAGTTTAAATCTAAAAATCCCATTAAAACTTTTCGTTACATCAATAAAATTTCAATTTCATAATTTCAAGATTAACATTAATTTAAACTTACAATATTTCAATTTAATTTCTAAACCAATTTTTTAAACCCAAGGTGGTTTTACATCGGGTATATATCATTTCAACCCAAAGTGATTTCCTAATTGTCAGGGGACTTGCAGTGTGAGAACAAAAAAATAATAGCATAAATAACATAACATGTCAATGATCAATATACGTGCATAATCAACAATTTAATACACACACATACACACATACGCCTGACTAACATATCACATGTGTCACATATCATAAACAACATAAGTGAATATTTCAAATTCTAACATGTCATATATACTAACATAAGATATAGATACATAACATGAAATATATATAAGAAACTTGCAAGGTGATTTACAATAAAGTAACATGGCATTTGTCACAACAAATTACATAGCAACCATTTACAAATCATGTCAAGTTGCATAACATAGGTGGATCATTTTTTTCATGTCCAATATTTGTCAATATTTGTCATTTTATATGTCAAAATGGACTTATAAATTAATTTATATCATATGTATTGAACTAAATAAAATGCTAACTAAAACAACATTTCAGTAATTTCTCACATGCTACCAATTCGCTAACATAAAAATATCAGTTGTGAGTGATTGCTCACTTTTCGTGGCTACGAAGGTGATGAAAAAAATGGAGCAATATGGAGATTCCTAGCAAAGATCCAAAAGCAAAGCAAATCCAAAAAATCTTAAACCCGAACACGAATCAATAAACAAGTTTCAACTACTTCTCACTTCCAAACAATCCAAGATCCAAACTACGGACAACCTGAAACTAGGTCATCCTCAAGAAAATATTCGGACCAGAATATTACTGAAACTGTAAAAGTGACTTATTAGCAAGTTGTTGCAAATTCTTTTCTCTCCACTTTCAGAAAAATAATCACTCAAAAAGCTTCTATCTTGAGCAGTTATGGTCAAAACAAACAGAGGTATTTTCTGAGTTGAAAATCTGAGTTCACAAATACTAAGAAAAGATTTGCATTTTTGGCATAGCAAATTAAGGAATTTGAAGAACCGATCTAAAAGAAAGTTGAAGCTACTGGAAAAATAAACGGTCTGGAAAAAAATCACATATGTTGGTTCTTTTCTAAAGGAGATGTGATTGATACAATATGAAGTATTTTTAGCCAAAATTGGACCCAAGAAAGGACTTGAAAAATGGAATTTTTAATAAAGAAATATTAGGAATAAAAGGGTTCAACAAAAAAGTAGTTTCCATTGAAATTATACAAATTTCCAAAAAATTATTATTTGATTTGGATTAGTTAATGGAATATAAAGCCATAAAAATATGAGAAAGAAAGAGGGGAAAAAGGGAAGGGAAAAAAAGGAAAAAAGGAGAAAGAAGAAGAGAGGGAAGGTGGGGCTTTGGCTATGGGTTGTTGAAGTGCGCTGTTGGTGGACATGGAGGTGGGTGGCGTCAGGATGAGGGGAAAAGTGGTGGCGTGGGTGAGGGAGAGGGAGAAGAGGCAAAGGTAAGGGAAGGTGGAGGCAATGGAGAGAGAATGGAGATTGATTTGGTTTTAGAATTTGAATTTTTTAGATTAAGGATTAGAGAGGAAGAAGAAGATACATATAATTTTTGTTCAGAGAGGGGATATGTGAGAAGGAGATGTTATGTACGTACCTATTCAGAAGAAATGAAAAGGTACGGTCTCTTTAATTTCCCAAATCCCATTAGTCTACTAGTCTATTTGCATTCTAATGACTCCTTAAATTCCTAGAAGCCCAATTACTAAATAAGAGAGCCCATTAGAAACATAGAAAAGGGAAGAAAACATATGTAAATACATAAAGGAAACAATGACAAATTACGTGAGTTTTTCGCTGAAAGCTGCATATTTAGAGTTCTAGAACTCCGATTTCAACGAAATAAAAAGCACGGTTCTTCTTAAAATTTTATTGGAAAAAAAATCTCAATAAGCTATGATCTCAAAAAAATCTCAAAAATCTCAACGTTGCTTCCAATTAGTATTGGTAATCCGACCATCCTAGTGCAGACTTTGATCTGATTCTTTGATTAGAACTTCCATTCTCCTTGCTAATAATAAGCTATGATAGAGAACTTCAGATTCGTGTCAAAAATCCATATAGTGTTCATTGTCGAGAATCGAGCAAATAATTCTACTCGGAACCAAAATCATATATTCGAAACCGAATCAAAAATGTTATGCAAATAGAATGAATTACGTTCAATTACGTATTTATTACTTTGATTCCCCTCCTTTCGAGGACGAGAATTAGTATTTGATATTTTCAAAATAGCAAATTTGTAAAACATTAAAAACTTTTTTTTTAGTTTATTATGTTGAAGTTATAAAATATTTAATTTCCATGTTACTGATTTGTTATTTAAAGCCAAAAATACTTTTATAACTCGAAGTCTTAGCAAGTTTATTTTTGTTCTCAAAGAATTGAGGCATTCGTTGATCAAGCGCTTGTCTAAAAATCTCCAAGTTCTTAACAGACTTGCTTCAACACCTAGTGAAAACACTTAAAACATTTAAAATAGATATAGGAAGCACATTCCCCTCATGGATCAAAGTTATGCAATGGTTACACCACTATCCAAGTAGAATCACTTATAACTGTAGGCATCACCGACCCCTTGACTTATGCCATGGTTCATAGATCGTAGCTATGCAATGGTTACATTGCTATTCTAGTGGAATCACTTGTAACAGTAGGTGTGACGCCTCACCCTTCTACCCACATTAACAAAGAGTATTACTGGGTAATATTGTCTGCTAATGCAAGGAATAAAGCTGGTTAGGAGCAACCATCTATAGTCTTATCTTGAATATCTAATGAACGCATCGATTAGTGCTCTATAATTTTATTTTTTTGATATCTCAAGTGGATCGACATATCCAATAAATACTTAGTACAATAGGTGGCTATAGGATCTATCAGAAGAAAATGCAACAACTCAAATGCCTAACACATCACAGAAATGCAAACAGATATGTATACATATATACCGATACATCCTAATACAATACAAATAATACATCATAAGTGGTATGACGACCACAATATGTACACGTGTAAAAACAATATACATATCAGAGTAGCAACAAAAAGACTACAACAAAAAGGGCTAGCAGATAAGTCCATGTGGAAGCAGAATAGGCTAAGTCCATAAGGGTCCCTAACTGAAATACCTCGCTCTGACTCGAGCATAAATACACTGGTTAGTCTAGCTAAACAAATCAATTTATAAGGATAAGTGATAATACGAGCATAAGGCAAGGTGATAATCTTCTCAAGTGAGAAGGAATAATTCAAGAGTATCTGGTTACTTCACATGGCATAACTAAGTAGGTATAGTAATTTCAAGTGATATAAGATATCACTAAATATGAATGCAACTCAAAGGCATTGAAACTTCATAACAAATCTCACAATAAAAGCAAGCCTCATCTCATCGACGTATCACAAAACATCAAATATGGTTTAGGAGAAAAACATAACTCTAAAGAGGAGAAATCCTAAACTTGCCATATCGACAAACTGAAAAGCAACTCAAGACCATCTCAAAATACGTCATAAGGAAAATGCATATATCTCCATATAGGAGGATATTTCCTAAATAAATGCCAAAAGGAAAATCTCATATAATAACGGCAAAAGCCAAATCTCAAATAATAAAGCCAAAAGAAAAATCTCAAATAATGCTGGTGTAGGCAACACAAATTCCCATAAAGTAATCGCTATATGTGTGTGTGTGTGTGTGTGTGTGTGTGTGTGTGTATAACAGCTCGAATGGCCAACCATGAAAAATGCGATACACTAGGTAAATCACAATAATCAATGAAATCATCTCAAAAGTTTTGCACGTGCTTTCGGCAGAAGCCTGCCAAGTGCTGATCTCTAAAAATAGGTACCTCGCCCGAAGGCAAATACGTTACAATGACAAATACGCCGCAATGGAAAATACACCGCAATGGCAAACGCCGAAATGGCAAAACGTCTCGAAGACAAATACCCCGCAATGGAAATGACCCAAAGGTCCAATACTGGCAATACGCTGCAATATAAAATGTGTCAGAAACTCTCGGATAGGAACCTAAACAGTGTTAACGAGCATCCCATATAGGCCAAGCAATGGGTATCCAAAAAATTCGATATCCATCCGCATCCGTATCCGAAAATATGAAATATATCTATTATCCGAAAAGGGGATACGGATATCCGATATCCAAAAATCTTTCCGGATACGGATATGGTTATATGGTATCCGTATCCGAAAAATATCCGTACAATTGTTTGATGTGGAAATACATGCATACATACATACATACATACACACACATATATAAATTTTTTAATTAAACTATTAGGAAAATGGGCCTTGAGAACAAATAGGTTTTGGGCCGCACTTGATTTATAATTACCAATTACACAGTTGACAATCCGCATTTCTCTCTGCAATATACATATACCTAATTACCTATACACAACACATGCAACAGTCAACATCAAAACCCTAACATTTTACTGAAGCCAAAATTTCCAACCTCCATCACTTAGTCTTCACTTAAATTGGAGATCGGTCGAACGTTGGTCTCTCGATTTGAAGCTCGTCCCTCGATTGGAAGCTTCATCTCTCGCGGGTTGCAGCGCCTATTAATCAATCGCTTGGTTGGATCATGCTCTTTCTCTCGATTTGAATGATAGCTTGGAAATCTTAACTCGGTATAATTTCAAAACTTAATTAGGTGATTTTTGAAAACTGATTTGCAGTTAGTTGATTTACAGTTAGTTGATTTGCAATTAGCAGATAATCATTTCCAGTTAGTTAATTTGTAGTTAGTTGATTTAGGAATTTAACTAGTTAGTTGATTACTTGATTAGCAGTTTAATAACCTATGCAAAAAACATTGAACTGAACTGTTTTTGTTAGTTGATTACTTGATTATTTGATTTGCAGTTAAATTGTTTTTATGCTGAATGAAAAATATTTGAGCTGCTTTTACGTTGAATGCAAAAATAATTTATTGAACTGTTTTTTTTCAATGCAAATATAATTTATTGAACTGTTTTCTTAGTTTGAATGCAAAAATAATTGATCTGTTTTTCTGTTGAATGCAAAAATAATTTATCGACCTATAGTTTTATGTTGAATGCAAAAGTAATTGAACTGTTTTTATGTTGAATGCAAAAATAATTTATTGAACTATATTTTTATCTTGAACGCAAAAATAATTGAACTGTTTTAAGTTTTTATGTTGAAAGCAAATATAATTTATTGAACTACATTTTATGTTGAATGAAAAAATAATTTATTGAACTGTATTAATGTTCAATGCAAAATAATCGGGCTGTATTTATGTTAAATGCGAAAATAATTTATTGAATTGTTTTACGTTGAATGCGAATATAATTTATTGAACTGTTTTCTGTATACAATTTGAAAAGGTAAAATTTTGATTTGGGAGAATATTTTTGTGAATGTTTTAACCTGAAAGTATATTTATTTTTTGATATAGAAATGGAGTGTAAATGGTATTTTATAAGTTTGTGTGTATATGTTGTGTTTAGAGATTAATTATGCGTGATTTATGGAAGATTGTTTATAACTTGAGTTGACTTATATGGATGTTTTAATTTTTGTGAATATGAAATAATCTATATAACTTAAATATCATGTCTTTTATTGTTAGATTAGTATATTTTTATTTGCATATATGTGTGTGTGTGTTTGTGTGTGTGTGTGTGTGTATGTATGGTGCTTTTTCTTTTTTGTATAGTTTCTTATCATATTTTGGTATGCCAATTGATTTGGATAGATGGATTAATTTAGTGGACTAGTCTGGTAAATAGCCGCAGTTTATATCACAATTTCTATTCCAGTTCATCCCGATTATCTGAGCTAAGCTTCAGTAACGCTACCTTACCATGGTCATCTCAACTTTAAAAATACATAAGAATATGAATAATGTTGTTAGTCTTTAGTTAGTGTACAATCCTTAGTTAGTTAGGCACTAATTTTAATGACTCATTCATTCTGGTACTTAGGCATTAAGCCACAGACATTTTCATTTTTCTTGCATTTAGGCTTTAGGATGAATTCAGTTTACATATGAATTTACATGTTTCAGTGATTAACTCAGATTAGCTTACCATTCACACTTATATTACCTTGTATGTGTATGCTATCCTTAGTTGTTTAGGTATTAAATTTGATGATTCATACTTTCAGACATTAAGCTTTAGTTGCTTGCATTCAGGCTCAATGTAGAACAATGTACATAAGATTTCAATTTTCAGTGTATGCTTGCATATTCCAGCCAATAATTATGATTTATATACATATTCGAAAGTTACTGATTTGAGCTTATTCGAGTGTATGTAGTGGTAACCTGAAATCTCCTGTCTTTATTGTTTACATTTGTCTAGTACTATTAAACTAATGTGATATTTTATTTTCATGATTGTTGTTTCAATCTATATACATTAGTTTGTACATGTATTACATATTAAATGTAAGGGAACTTTATAAAATTATTTGATTCCACATGCAAATTTCATCAAAGTTGTGGCTTTTAAGGAATAAAATAGGACCCTAGCCTATAAGGATATTTTACTTTGAATACAAAAATAATTGAGCTGCTTTTACGTTGAATGTAAAAATAATTTATTGAACTATTTTTTTATGTTGTAGATTGCAAAAATGTTAAATACATTATCAAGCTGCAGTAGTAAGTTCATTCAGTGTTCATCAACAAATAATGCTAACGTTAATGATAATATGTCTATTGTGCAAGAAACTCAAAATCCAGACAATAATTTGCAAATAATTCATGATGTTTCAACGAATTCGGATAAAAATGAACCTGTAACGAAATCCTTAAAATTTGAAGTATGGAAAGATTTTGATAGAAAAATAGTATTGGAAGATGTTATTAGCCGTATTAAGGCCACGTGCAAACATTATACCAGGGTATTTAATTGAGCCGCCTCTATGGGAACAACTCATTTAAAAAACCATGTAAAATCTTGTCTGAAAAATGTTGATAGTAAGAGGCTAGTAGGACAGCGAATACTGACCACTGAACATTCTCCCAATAAGCTTTTCAAATTATCAAGTTGGAAATTTGATCAAAATCAAACCCAAATGTGTTTTGCTTGTATGGTTGCCAAGCATGATTACCCATTTAATATGACCGAGCATGTTTATTTTCAAGAATATATTAAAAGCAATAATCCAACGGTCAAAATGATTTCTAGAAATACAATTAAATGTGATGTTCTAAAACTTTTTATTGATATGAGAGCAAAAGTACAAGATACGTTCGATTGTTTATCAGCTCGTGTTAGTCTTACTATGGATTTATGAACATCAAAACATCAAAATATAGGCTATTGTTGCATAACATGTCATTACATTGAAGATGATTGGAAATTATGAAAAAAAAATCATTGTTTATCACGATTTGCCTCCTCCACATACCGGATTGGCACTTAGTGCTGCTATGAAGGAAAATGTGTTGCATTGGAATATTGATATTAATTGCACTTACAGCTGGTAATGCTTTGAATAACGATGTTTTGATAAGAGATTTTAAAGAATTGTTAGTTGGTAAAGGTGTTTTGCCTTTAGATGGTGTATTATTTCATATGCGTTGTTGCACACATATACTAAATTTGATTGTACAAGACGGTTAAAAAATTATGCATGGGCTTATTGAGAAAATAAGAGAAAGCGTCAATTTTACGAAATCATCACAGAGTAGAAAACAAAGTTGGGAAAATGCATTAACACGGACTAGATTAAGTGGAAAAGGAGTTTGTTATGATGTTCCAACACGATGGAACTTGATGTATCTTATGCTTGAAAGCGCACTTCAACTGCGTCCTGCGTTTGAGCGATTGGTTGATTTGACTTATGATTATAAATCATTTACATCAAATGAAAAATGGGAGATTGGGAAAGAAATTAGTGAATGTTTGAGAGTTTTCTATGATGTTGCCCTTAAATTTTTTGTTGTCAAATATCCAACGACTAATCTATATTTCAAAAGCATGTGTGATGTTTATGAAAACGTTATAAGTTGGGAGTTAAATGAACATGAGTATATTCAATCAATGGCATAAAAGATGAGAATTAAATTTGACAATTATTCGAGCATATGTAATCTAATGATGAGGCTTAGTATGGTTTTTGATCCCCATTATAGGATGACTTACATTGAGTTTTTCTTTGGCTTGGTCTATGGAGAAAATTCACATATTCATGTTGGAAAAATAAATGCATCTTTAAAGGCTTTTTTCTTTATATGAAAAGTAAAGTACTTCATCCATGAATCGTCTACCAATTCTTCTTGTAATATTGTGGATTCATCTAGTAATCTTCATAAAAAGAGAAAAAAATTGATTAAAAATGGAGAAACTACGTTGTGCAGAAAGTTGGAAGTTCACTAGTTTTAAAGACGGAACTTGATAAGTATTGGGAAGATGAATTGTTGCCAATGGGCGAGGATGAAGATAACTTTGATATTTTGATATGGTAGAAAACTAATAGCCCCACTTTTCCCATTCTGGGAAAGATTGCTCGTGACATCTTAGCAGTTCTGGTATCGACTGTAGCATTCGAATCGGCTTTTAGTAGCGGTGGAAGGTTGATTACCGAAAACAGATCTTCATTGTCTTCAGATATAGTAGAAGCATTGGCATGTATAAAAGATTGATTACCATCAGATATTGGTTAGTTTTTCAATTTGGTTAAATGCAATAATTATTTCATATAATTATTCAGCTCTTTTTTTTATACGAAATACTGTTGACCTTGTGGATGATGCATCGGTTACACTGTAGTCTATATGTACTCTTCACACATGGTATGAATTTGTTTAATTTTTTTAAATCCATACCCTTTATTTTCTATAAGTATGAATTTTTTTAATTGTTTTAAATCCATACCCTTTATTTTCTATAAGTGTCATTTTACGTTGTTAATAAGCTCGTCGGTCCAAGCTCGGAAACAGCAGGCTTGAAAAAGCTCGTTGTACCAAGAAACAGCAGCAAGCTAAGCTTGCTGCTCCAATCTTGAAGCAACAAGCATGAAAAAGCTTGCCGCTCCAAGCTTGGAGCAGCAAGCTTGAAAAAACATGCTGCTCCAAGCTCGGAGCAGCAAGCTTGAAAAATCATGCTTGCTGCTCCAATCTTGAATCAGCAAGCATGAAAAAACATGCTGCTCCAAGCTTGGAGCAGCAAGCAGGAAAAAGCTTGCTGCTCCAAGCTTGGAGTAGCAAATCATGCTTGCTGCTCCAAGCTGGAGCAGCAAGCAGAAAAAATGATGCTTGCTTCTTGGAGCAGCAAGCAGGAAAAATCATGCTTGTTGCTTCAAGTTTGGAGCAGCAAGCATGAACAGCAAGCATAAAATCATGTTTGCTGCTCTAAGCTTGCAGCGGCAAGCATGAGCACCAAGCAAGCACAAAATCATGCTTGCTCCTCCAAGCTTGCATACTCAACATACAAAAATAATGTACTTCATTTTAGTTTTGTTTTTTTACTAATTGATAGTCTATTACAATTTACAGGGGTAAAATTTTGAAGCATCGACTAGCCACTACTTCGTGAAAAAATGGAAAAAGAATGCAATATACTAAATTATACGTGTTCTACGTTGATTTTTTTGGTATTACAATTTATGACATGTATGATGTATTTGCTTTTATGGTTTACGTTGTTTTAGGTTATGACATGTATGATGTATTTGCTTTTATGATTTACGTTGTTTTAGGTTATAACATGTATGATGTATTTTCTTTTATGACATGTATGATGTATTTGCCTTTATGATGTATTTTCTGTAATTTATGTATTTGCTTTTATGATGAATTTGCTATTGTATTTGCTGCAATTTTTGTATTTCCTTTTATGTTGAATTTGCTACAATTATATGTTGTATTTGCTGCAATTTATGCATTATGCATTTTTGGATATGCATTTTGAAATTCTGATACGAATATTTTTGGATATTCGAAAATATCCGTGTTCGTTAAGCCGGATACAGATATTTTCGGATATCCGAAAATATCTGCGAATACGGATATTCTTCAACTGGTATTAGTGGATATCGGATACGGATTCAGATACGGATTCAAATGTGGATTTGGATACAACACTATCCTATCCGATTGTATCCATTAACAGGCCTAATCCCATACTACACGTTCGCACTAAATGGCTTATTAACCGCTAGTAAATTTCACACTCAAAGCAGTAAAAAGTTTACCTCATATCATCGGTAAATCGAGCCGAATGTCAGAACGGTCAAACAGACAAGTCAGGAATTAACATATAAGATAAATGCATGTGTTCCATGCCACATGTTTTACCAAACCATTTAATTCTTCTTCTCATTCGCTCGAATAGTGCAAAAACGTGTATTTTATATATAAAATAATGGGGATTTTCACTTCAAGAGCTTATTTCTGTAGGATAATAAGTTTCAAGGACACTACTTCAGAAAAATTAGTTCTAAGGACATTTTACAGGAAAAAGATAAAAGAATTTATCATTTTCATTTATATAAGAAATAATGATAAAAGGATTTATCATTTCCCGTATAACTTAAAAGGATAAATGAATTTATCTTTATACTGTAAATTGTTCTTAAAACTAATTGTTCAGAAGTGCTGTCCTTAAAACTTATTACCCTAAAATTAGAAGCCCTTCAAGCTAATTTCCACTAAAATAATTTACTTGAGTAAACAAGCTTTTAAAACCAATTTCCGAAATCGTATTTAGAATCAAACTTTGAAAATTCCCTTATGAGAATATATATAGACTATGTATTGCTCAAAAATAATTTAAAAATATTGTATAATAATTATTTAAAATGCCAATTTATTTTAAAAATTATTTCAAAATTGTTTGGAGAAAACCATGCTCGAAAACCATGAAAAATAAGGAAAATACGTCAAAGCCGATAAGTTGAATTCAATTCAAATTCAACTCAAAATCAAATCAAATTTGAATTCAAATTCTCAAAATTTGGCTAGCCTATTGATAGGCATCATAGCTCTTAAAACATCGCAAATATATCTCAAAAACAAGAAGCAGAAGTCAAGAAAATAAGTAGGAAACGAAACCGGAAACAAAAGGGAGCAACAAAAAACACACAGGAGACAAGAATCCTTAGGTCGATCGCTAGGTCGACCTCTCTTGTCCCTAGGTCGACCTGAGGCTAAGCATGGTCGATCTATGCAGCCTTCTCACGCGAATTTTACTCCATGCAATTATCAAGTGACGAACTGATATTCAGGCAACAATTTGACATAGAATATGACCTTATTTTGCGGTGAATTTTTGCAGATACAAAGTGTAACACGTAGTCTATCATCTGAAAGAAGTCTGGCAGCATTTCATTGTGGAATTTATAGATACAAGCCTCCAAAGAAGCAGTACAGAGACGTTTTGAACAAAAAGAAAACAAGTTCATAAATTTATCTACTGAAGCAAATATATTTACTTTTTTTGCACTTTGAATATGTTTTTGCTAGATTTCGTGAGTTAATCAACTCACCTTACTATTATGGATGATCTATCCTTGAATTTATGCTAAAAGATTGAAGCTTTGAGGAGATAATGGCCTTCAACAACCTGTAGAAGTCAAAAATAGTGCATGCAAGAGAAGATAACTGTAAATTAGAAAACCATTTTCTAAAATCAAGATTTGATGAAACTTTAGAGTTTGGAGATTTATTACCCTTTTAAATTTCTTTAGTGATAAAAACATTAATTCATTTGAAGAAGACTGGATTTGAAAGCTTGGTATAAAGAAAATAGAGATTTTTCTTTTACTTTATTTGTTTCAGGAGATAAAGAAGAAGGGAGGTAAGGAATGAACGTAAAGTAAGTAATTTTCTTTTTTCCTCACTTATCTGGTTAAGACTAATGGGCTTTGGACCCAAGAAATAAAAGAAATTAACTTAGCCTAAGCAGTAATTCACACATAAAATAAATATTCACATATTTACACTATACAATAAAACAAAATCATTTTCTTTTCAATTTTTCAACCAAACAAAATATGTAAATTTACATACTCATTAAATAATTTATTTCATACCATACAAAAAGATTTTTTTTAAAAAAACATTACTATATTAAAATCCTTTATTTAACAAAAATACACTATTTACTCAATAAATGAATAAAATCTTGTTTTTAACTTCTAAAATTCCACACAAAAAATATATTTTTCTTACTTAGAAAAATATTGCAAACCATTTCCAAACTTAATTTATAGCCAAAACATATTTTTAAACCAATTTCTACCTTTTATTTCAATAAAACACCTTAAAATCAAATACTTCTTTTAAAAACTATTAAAAGAAGCAATTGGACAATAATTAATATAATTATTGCATTTTCTCGAAAATAAAGTCATTTTCTTTATTTAAAGCCCATATTCCATTTATTATCACATCAAACAAAATAAAATAAAGTTTTAAACTTTATATTAACAATTTAATTCCAATTTTATTGTTTATTTCAAATAAACAATTTAATTTCTCCAATTTTAATTTAATTTACAATATTAAATTATAATTACCATTATAATTTAATATTGATAGGTAATCTCCAAGCCAGGGTTGTTACAGACTCCACCTTAACAAAATTGCATCCATGCAATTTCTAGAGAAGAGTTTATATTCAACCTATTAATTTCATCAATCAAAAGAAAGATCAACAAAAAAGTGGTTTCTTCAAAGGCCACCATACTCAAATGACCGCATAAATGCACATCGTTAGAAAATAACATGAGAGTAAGATAAACACAAGGAACTAAAATATATGTATAAGCTCTCAATCAAAAATTCTTAGAGTTTCAAAATTCAAAATTTTATAATTATAACCACAATTTTCAACACTTGAAATTTTTTCAGAACTTCTTACTTATATTTTAAATTTAAATTCATTACTCTTCATTAGAGTAAATAAAGTTTAAGTTGTTTATTCTCTAATTCTTCCATAGGTATTCTCTAGTTTGCAACATATATTATATATTTTGTTTAATTTATTTCTCAAATTTTCTAAGTGTTATAAATTTCTGGAAAAATCGATGGAGTCTCCTTTGTACCGAGAGCCGTACACAATATTAAAAAAATGATTTATACAATATACATTGACTATTAGGTCGGAAACACAATATATACCATCATTTAACTCTTAAAATTAATCCAAAAACATACATTTCTTTTTAGCATTTTAAAGCGAGTTTGCACAATCTTATATATAATATTTTTGCTCAAAATATAGTCCAACCATCATCATTTCACCTGTACTTAACTCGAATAGATAATATTAGTTCATGTTCATAAATAAGAAGTGCTATATTTAATTATTAAGGGAAAATAGATCAATTTCATTTCAGACCTGTTGAAAAGAAGACATGTTTTGACCCAGAAAACAACTAAATATGAAATTTTTATAAAACAAAAGTTATTCAACTCAGTTTAAGCTTTGCAGTAATATAAAGATCATAAAAATCAGATTTACGTTTCGAAAGTTATGCTAGATTTATTTTCAGGTTAATCTTAGAAATTCCTTAAGAGGACAGAAGTGTCTATCCACTTTCAAACCCATTTTAGACTTAGTAAAAAGCAAAATCTTTTAAAGCGGTCAAAGAAACTTTACTTACTGAAATCATTTTAATTTGAATAAGATTGAGCTCTTTTGGAGTTATAAATCCCAAGTTATCGCTATTTAGTCCAGTACTTTTCCAAACAAAATTTCAGCTTTTATAATTTGAAATTCTCCCAAACCATTTTAATTTCAAACTACATTTCCAACAAGCTTTTTTATAAATCATTTATTAAATGATTTTATTTTTCTCCAGAAAGCTAAGGCATACAAAATTATGATCAACTTATGTAATCATCAGAAAAAACCATTCATTAAGTGGAATTTTTTTCATTACTTTCCAAAATCTAGCTTTAAAAATATTAACTATGAAAATTCATTTTGAAAGAGATAACAAATCTCTTCAATTATCAAGAGATGATTATTGATTATCTACCCAAAATAAGTTTTTGGGATATATATATATATATATATGAAGTTTAAAATTGTTCTCACAATTTGAAATGATTATACTGTGTGAATTGTTTATTTATCAAAATAATCCAAATTCACATTTCCACTTGTCACAAAAATTAAATTTCCAACTAATTGTCAACATAAAACTAATTAAAGCTGATAATTAATTCAAACTTCTTTTCAAAAGAATTTTTCAATTTCAAACCCACAAGTTTTAATACCATTTATGTTTAAAACAAAAACTAGCTCACAAATTTATACTAAATGTTCTAAACTAACACTTCTTTATTTTCTCTTAAGATAGAGTTTTATATCTATCCTCTACTGTTACTCAAATAACTAAGTACCAATTTTTTTATAGTCATCACTAAAAACTTGTACTAAAATATTCAATTAGTATTTTAATTTTCAAACCAAAGTATTCTTTTACCTTAAATACATCATTTTATTAATCAAAGCATCAAATGATATTTTCTTCTAATTAAGACATCCCCTTAATTAGAATTATTCACCTTTACTTACCCAAATTATCATACTCAACTTCTCAAATTTCAAATAATATGAAGGTACTGCCTTGCTATTGATTTATAGTAAACAACCCCATCGATTGGCTGAAGTGTTGATCAAATGATCAAAACTGCCTCGCTACTCATCCAACACTCACTATGGTTCAATGGCTTCATTAAACATTTAAAATAAAAATTAATACTCCACCAATTAGTTATTTCCAACTTTTGTCATGACCCGCCCTTTCGACCCTCGAAAATCGACATAAATATGCTCATAGTATAACATGCCGAATGATCGAGTGTCAGAAAGACAGATTGTTGAGGAAAAAAAAGGTAGGTAGAAAAAGAAGAAACTAAAAAAAATAGATCTCACGACGGACTGAATAATATATAATATAAACAGTTCTTCAAACAAATCAACTGTAATATACATATCTCACATAAGCGTACAGAAATCAATAGTTACCATCCTGGACAATTATAACAACCAGCCCTCACAATTACTGGTAATTTAAACAAACGCTGCAGCAGAATAAACAAGTACGAGAATACGTCTCGGTCTACAACTCATCTCCTGAGCACCATAGCACCCTAACCCGAACCTGAAATACTCGGTCTGACCCGAGCATTATAATAAAATAACACCCGAGTCAGTCTGGAAAACCAGCGTGAGAAAACACACTCAATTTGAATTATTAACTTTTTTTAAAAATCCTTTGAAAATCAAAGGTATCTCGTAAGACCACGCCACACATAAAAACGATGTGCTTTTATCTTACGATAACCAAAACATTTCATATCAAAATCATCTGATATTGTTATAGTGTCTAAGTATAAATACTTATTCAAATAGTTGAAATGCTTGCATCTCTCATTCCAGCATAGTTAGGCATAATCAATACTGTAAGACGCTTATTGGAGAATGGATTCCATCCAAATGACTAAGCACTGTGGTATTGCATGTCACAGTACACGTCTAGAATAGCATACCGAGGATCACGCCGGGATCCCCTACAACACAAGAGCAGACTATCCCTGACCTAGATAGACTGAATATGCTATCACCCCGGGTGTTCCCACCCTTTTTCCGAGCTCCTTCCATAAATCGTAGTAATAATATCCGAGGGTATCTAGAAAGGTGATAAACCATAATTCGGTGCTACCCACTTAGCCTTGCTGCATCTCCCTTGCTTTTCAGTCATTCACAGTTGATGAGGCTAGAGGCTACGATTACCTTTTCAAGGAAATTCTCACTTAGAATGCTCATTGTCCTCCAATGATAATATTCTGATAGCATTCATCCATATAACTCCGTTCTGGGTCCGAAGGAAACTGAAGGCGCTATTCTTACTACATCCATTTTGGAATCAACCTCAGGATTAGTAGCGATTAGCCCTTGCACTTCATTGCTCCATCTTTGATTCCATGCTCTTGTATTCATTTTGAAAAAGTACTCATTGGATCTAAGTGGTTTTCGAATAACTTATTCAATCCCGGTCTCTTCGAAACAACGTTCGATATTTTTGGTAAATTCAACCTCAGTTCTTTAAGAAATAAACAAACAAAGATAAGATCGGAGATCACCTCCTAACCATTATTGGACGGATTCCCTTATCAACATCCTAGGAGAACGAAACGAGTTTATACATATAGTATAGCACCTCGAATGACAACTGTACCATATAATTCCTCCATTTCCCCTAGATATTACCAAAGTTATTTTTTGGGTCCAGATTTGATAGTCGGTTATTTAACTATCAAATAAAACAATCATTCAACCAATATTCCATTTTACACTGAAAAACACGAAGTCACTTTATATTTAAATTTTAAATACATTAATTTTAAATACATTAATCTCTTTATCCAAATTATACATACTTATCTTATCGAACTTAGTAAATTTACAAACTATCTTTTCAAAAATATTTTAAAACCCTTTAAATTAATGGGGAAAGTGCCATTGTGCTATCAAACCATGGATTCACATCTCAATGGTTACGTTTCTATTCCAGAGAAATCCAAGACTTAACTACATGCACTCACTGCCTCCGATTACACTATGCGAGTATACCATTACTTTCCGAAACTTTATTTAAAAATTATCTCAAAATAATGCTTACAAGTTCAAAAATAAATTTCCAGTTTTAATCTAGGTAAATATACTTAAATGAAAGTTATTATGCAAAACCATATTGATATTTAATAATTTATCTTTTAAAACAAAAATGCTGACTAGTTCTAAAATAATAATAAATCTTTAACAATCATTATAAGGTTACTGATTAATAATTTAAATATGTTTTAAACAATTTAAAATAATTAAATAACAAATTTCTAGAATATTTTTAACACTTTTAAAGTTACCTTATTGATAATTAAAAATCCTCTTTTTAAAACAAACCCCAATTCCTCGATTCCAATTCCACTTCATAAAATTTGGAAACCTTACTTGAATTCCAGTATAACCAATTTTATACTTATTTCCAATTTCACTTCTATTCTCCCAATCTATTAAAAATATAAAATTTAAAACCTTTTATATTTTAAACAGGTATCACTTAAAAATTTGTTATTCACAATCCTTTTTATAAACTTTATTTCAAAAATCTCTATTTTCAATATCCCAAAATAATTAAGTACAAATTCCAAAACCATTTATTTCATCCAATTAATTAACCTAAAATGCTTTATAACATTTTACTTCAATCCCTTTTAAAATTCTCTTCAAATTCAAACCATATATTATTGGCATTTAAAAACACCAAAATTCTAGGTTAAAACTGCCATAACAACTAATTAATTCAAATCACACAACAATCTATCACAGGTTATCCAGACAAATCATATATAAATAAATATGAAATTCAATTCAACATTTTTGAGGAATCCAGTTAGATCCCTCCAACCTATTTCTCTGCATCCATAGATGTTAATACAACATGAAAAACCAATTCCACTTCGACGTAGAATATCACGGTATATAGGGTCATCCGCTATTATAGGGGACACATAGGGTCCCATCCGCTATATATATACGGGAATATCAATCACTCCAATTTATATATGTATACTACTATATATAATATCATATCCAATTGATAATAATTTATCAATTTAACCAATCAAACAATAATTAATTTTAACTATTTAAAATTAAAGCCAGCAATCCAAAATTGAGTGCGATTAACTCACCTTGAGTTTCAAATTCGCCAACGTTCAAATTTTAAATTAAACTGAACACGTTCGATTTAACCTAAGATTTTAACTTACTCCAAACATCTCCAGATTTGATCCATAGCGTAGTGCTCGTTGCCATGATCCTGCGCCGCTCGTTTCGTCCAATTCTGACAACGTATGAAGAAGTTATGATTTTTACAAGTTTTGAATATAATTTTTATATAAAAATTTTCTTTTTTTTTTACCCTAAAAATTGCGGACGTACGTTCAAAGTAATAGATCAGGGCCGCCCATCTTCCCTCTTCCATCTCATGTACACTCGATCAAAGAACCCATCATTATGAAATAAAAACGATCGCCGCTCCACCTCTAGTCAACCGAAAGTTGATTGAGCACTATCACGACGAAGAGCATCACGAACACCACCATCAGCTATGGCCGCTTGAAGCTCAGCCCTTCCCATGCATAGATAAACGCGCATGAGCTAGAGACCTTCACGGCCATTTTCTGGCTCCAAACAAGGACGATAAAAAAGATCCACCGTTGGATCTGTAGATCTCACAACGCTCTTCAATATTGAGTTGGAGATTATTGATGAAAGCTGAAGGATCGGAAGAAATTCAAGGAGCAATAAATGTAGCTTTCGGTCATTGATTGTTTAAGAGGCGGCTGCGCTATATGCTAGGTTTACTGTCTATTTATACACGTATAAAACATTATTTTATTATTATATTTCAAAATTTACATGCTTTTTCGAACGAACTCCAAACAAAGCATGCCACCCGGCGGTTATAATATTTTACCCCTATTCCAAACACAATGGAACATGTTTCAGGCCCTAATTCGATCGTATGTGGAAGATAATGTTTTGAATCGAATAAATTTTTTAAATCTTCCACATTCCTTTAAACGCAGTTCTCTCTCTTACGACCAAACGGTAACTCCAAATGCCACGAAATTTGAAATCCGATAATAATACACTATTATAGATCCAATGGAACTAGTTTTGTCGAATTCCGAAACCGTGCCCCGAAAGCTTATTTTGACCCGTCGATTAAATCAAACGATTTTCAAAATCGTTTAAAATTTCAATTTTTAAAACTTACTAATTCATTTATAAATCAAATAGAATTTATATCCATATTAGAAACCACATCAATTCATATTAAATCAAAATTCAATTATTTATACTATTATCATATATTAAATTTCACTATTAAATAAATATATAAATTCCAATTTTAAATTACCGACTTTTAATCCCATTCAAATGTCCATATTATAATTCTAACCCAAATAGAATTTAAATAACATTTCCTTGTTCATTTATTTTCAAATTCACATATTATTCCAATTTCAATTATTAAATTTATATTTACCAAATCCAGTTAATCACTATATTTGAAATTTTAACTCATTTAACTAATTCAACCAAAATATTCATATTCAAAATCAATTAATAATTCAAATTCAACATTTAAAATAAATTAAATGTTCAAAAGTAAACGATCAAAATTCTGGGTCGTTACAATTTTACTTATTAAAACTCAATTTACAGTGCCTGACTGTCTCATCACAGCGTTTAGGAAATTCCTATCGATAACGTTAGCCAAACCCACCGACTAGAATTCTTAAAGCACTAGACGGACAACCCAACACAAAAATTCATTTTCTTTAAAAAGAAATACCTCATATGTAATACTCAAAATACTCTTTGTTTTTCTCAAAAATCCAATTTCACTTAAAAACATATCTTCAATTTGAAAGATTTGAAAACTCAATTACAACTTATACTCAAAATCAAAAACACAAAAGGAACTCATCAAGATATTCTCATAATACTCAATTTAAAAGACTGATGGAATAGACTGGAGTGTTCCTTATTTCGAATGGTGTAACAAACCACTTACAAGAACCAGACGAGAATGGAATGCGATAAGAGGAATGCTATCCTCTGCAACTCGTAGCTCATGAAAATCGGTGTAAGGTCAAGTTGAGGAATGGCCCTACCACCACCTAATGGATTAAAAAGAGATCAAAAAGATATAAGAGTAAAGTTAAGATATGTTCTCGAATGAGAATAAGAACACTAACAACATATCATTACTTCGAGTGAAGTAATTTTACAAAGTATATCAACAATTGAGTATCCAAAGAGGATATCTCAAAAGGAGGCAAGAACGACAACATTGGTTAAATTTAATAAATC
Organism: Allium cepa; assembly: GCA_030765085.1. NCBI lineage: Eukaryota > Viridiplantae > Streptophyta > Magnoliopsida > Asparagales > Amaryllidaceae > Allium > Allium cepa. The sequence continues at coordinate 853,095,982 of CM060940.1, read as the reverse complement.
ACCTCATTTCCTTAATGGACATCCTTGTGGAAGGATGACTGAAAGGCTGTGAACTAGGAATAAGGTCAATACAATTCTCGATTGCCCGATGGAGTAACAAAGCCGAACGGAGTCATAGAAATCAACAAAGGCATAATGATTGGAATTCGAGATCTATCATCAACATCTCAAAACTCAAGAGTGAATACAGATACTTTGGAATCATCGTTAACATTCTTGAAGAACAAGAAACAAAAAATCCGCCAAAATTAGGATACCTAAATATAGGATCCTTCAAACCACAAAATGCGGCTTGATAATACGCGAGCCACTCCATCTTAGGTCATACCAAACTCTAGATAGAAATATGATGCTAATTCACATGAAAAGATAAGCTACAAGGAATAATCCCAAAATTCTCTAACATCTTACCAAATATTGCGGATCCCTCAATGGGATTCGCCATCCTCAAAGAAATTATAAGATAAGAACATCAAAAAGCATCAACAAATTCCTCCGATACGGATGAGTGTCAAGCACCCCTATCGAAGAGGACTCGAATAAAACAATCACGATTAGGATTACTCTTAAGATAAGATATAATCAATTCAATCATGGAATACTACGGAATAAATTATATTCCTAGACATATCCCAAACTTCTATCTCAAAGGACACGATAAGATAAAGGACATGATGATTAAGGGATTCGTAACACTTGTACTATACTTGGATGTATGGTAATATATGCTTCCATTCTGTGTTTATTATATTTTATTCTAAACTCAGCTCTGATACCAAGCCATGATGCCCCACCCTGAGACCCACATTAACCAAGAGTGTTACTTGGTAATATGTCTGCTAATGTGTGTGAGAAATGCAGATTACGGATCTTAAGGCTAAGGTTAACAATAGAGGGGGTGAATAGTGTTAACAAAGAATTACTAAATCTTTTTAATTTATGTTAATTTAGACACAAAAGTATGCAATATATAGACACAGATATGATCACAGAAACAATCACAGATGCAGAAATAAAATAAAGCAGTAAAGGAAAGAATACACCGGATTTTATACTGGTTCAGAGTTACCCTACATCCAGTCCCGCAACACAAGTACGGATTTCCTTTCAAAAGCAATTATACAATTACACCCTCGGTTTCAAGGCTACGAGGTACACCCTCCAGAATTTCGATCCTCTGGTAGAGATACTTGATTTCCAGGCCACAAGTTTACCCAATTGATTTACCAAGGCTACAATCACACCTTTTCCCTTTTGATTTATTTCCAAGGCTACAATCACACCTTTTCTCGCTTAATAGATTACAAAGAAGTCTATAACTCTGAATAGCACTGAGAATCTTATAGAGATAGTGATAGAGAATCAAACTAGAAGTAATCGAGTATGGTTCAATGTTGATTTTGCAGAGTAATAATAAGAATATGTAATAAGAAATGAGGAAGAAGAAGAGGAGTGAAAACCGGGAAAAAGTGATTGAAAATTCATTGAAACTGACCCCTATTTATAGAAGAACAACAGCCATGACCATTCATGAAGAGTTATGGCGAATAGACACTTCTTTTGAAATTTGAATCAAACTGTCACCATGTCAACATGGTCATACTGGCATGTCGAAATCCTAAAGGATTTTTTGGTTTTTTTTGTTTTTCTTTGAAAATAACCTTTATCTTATATAAAAACTATTTTAAACATTATAAATATACTTGACTATAGTTAAATTTCATAAGTAAATATAAAGAATAATATATATAGATTTTAACTATAATTTTATATTTAAATCTAAGTATAAATATTTAAAATTTAAATATATTATTTAAAAAGATAGTTTAAAATCAGGAGTAATTTGACTTTGAAAATAAAAATGTTTTTTAGGCTAAAATTATTTAAAATCAGGATCGAGGGTTTTGAATCTTTTAAAAGGAAAGTTTCGAAAACATTTTGAAAACATGATATAATTTTTGAAAAATCATTTTGAATAAAAGTTAGCGGATACAAAACAATGTTCCACTAGATTTTTCGTAAGTTCCATCCTACTTAGGGTTCCATCCCTTTAACGGGCTCGAAGTGGATTCCATTCCACGAATAAATTAGATTTTAAGATGGCAATGCTTTTCTACGAGTTTTAACAAAAATTTCTAATAATAATAAAAAATACTTATCCTTGGAATCTTGAACTCTTGATAGTCTCGATACTCATGAGTCTTCTATCTCGATATTTTATCTTGATATCTTGAATCTCTATACTGTACAGTCTTCATTCTTAGTACCTTCATGGTTAAATCCTGCATATACATATATATCTAAACTTATAATGTTAGTATTTATATTTTATAATCTATTCTAAGGTTGTTGTAATCAAAACCATCATCTCACGGACTAACAGTCTCCCCCTTTTTGATGATGACAACCTTTGTTTATAAAATATTATTTCTATCTAATAACTCCCCCTAAAACTAACAACCCCCCCTTAATCTATACCTAACTACCCTATTTTATATTTCTCCCTCTTTGTCATCAACAAAAACTTACTCCCCCTCATTCTTGGACTTCAGTACCTGCATTGATAAACTATACAACGGAATATATAGAGTAGGAAATAATTATACTTTTAAGCATGATAACTAATTTAAAGATTATATACATTTCAATGTGTGTGTATATATATATATGTTTTATACACCAATCTTCAAATCAATAAGAAATCAATCCACACAAAGTATTAATTCAAACTAAATCAATTCAAACTAAATCAATTCAAACAAATCAAACAAAGTAAATAAAAAATCAAACGTTACGTGGAACTTCCACCCATCCTTCTTCTCCAAAGATTGGGTCTGCCTTAATAGCATCCCAATTACCATTGTCATTGGTGAGAGAGACAGGAGGATGTGCTTCGTTATCATCCTTGTGCAGAGAGGAGATCATCCATCGTATCGCATCGAAGTGCCTTTCTTGTTCCTTTATCATCTGCATTTGACTTAATTCTAAATGACGCTGGTTTCGTAGAATAAATGAGAGAATATTCTTGAATGAATTAAGAGCTTCTTCAAGATTTTTGGATAAATTGTGAATAGGATTAGCCATAGTTGAATTTGTGAAAGAAATGGAGGATATAGACGAAAAGAAATAAATTTCAACGAAGAATTCTGGAAGAAAATTCGTTTGAATTGAATAGACATGTGGTAGTTATTCAAATTTCAAATTCAAAATAAATTTCCATTTTTGACTAGTACATGTCGACATGGTCACATCGGGGATGTCGACATGGGTTAGTGAAATGTTATGACTAATTTGATTTTGTGAATAATTGTGTGTGTGTGTGTAATATACTAACATTTATTCTAGAGATAAGATAAGGTAGATAACAGAAAGGAAATTTCATTTCATTGCATACTACGATAATACAACTATTAAGCACACAACAAACTACATGAACATTCGAAATAAAGCAAACTAAAACAAATACAACAAGATACGAAAAGATAAAACTAGTTAGAGGATGAAGATAGTCCAAGTTTCTTGCTGACTTTGGAAAAGAACTTGTTCATCTTCGAAGAAATGTTATCCAACTTTTTACTAACGAATCATTTTAGAATCCATTGATTCCCCACAATTATCTTTTGGTTTTTGAGAAGGGCTTTGTTGGATGGATTGGAAGGATGTTCAATGCTTTCCAAAGACGTTTCACCTTCTTCTTCTTCTTCTTCTTCAATTTCCATTTCATCCCCTTCTTCTTCTTCTTCAACTTCCTCTTCTTCCATTTCCTCATAAGCCAAACGCTCTTCCTTTTCGATAAGTGTCTCATAAGGTTGAAAAACAAATGAAATTTTCATAAGCGAAATGTTGGAATGATTGAAAACTTTTCTAAAAACAAATTCTTCGCCTTTGAAATCCACTCCAAAATAGTTAAAATCCCGAGTGAGATAAATTCCATGGTATAAAGTATTCTCATCCATTTCATGATTTTTAGGATGAAGTTCATCCAAAATAACTTGCGCCCAATTTACGTCATAGTTTTCAAAAATAGAAAAAAGAGCTTTGCAAACTTTTGAAGTAGGATTGTTAAAATTTTCCGATCTTGGGGTCAAAGTATGTTGCAAAAGAAGATTAACGATTCTTGCTATTAGTCGAAAATTTCTATTTTTAAAATCAAAATCATTATCTCTTTCGAAAATATGATGAAATGTCTCACGATCATGTTCATCGATTTTAAAGTTAGAAAGATCCATTCCCGAACTCTTGCAATTGAAAATGGTACCCAAAAGATCACAATTCAAAACAATTTGAGTGCCTTTGACACTACTCCAAATTTCATCTTCGTTTCCAACATAAAATCTGCGATTTAAATTTGCATAGAATTTTTTTACAAGATTAGGATAGCAAACAAAATCATTTTGAGAAGCATCAATAAGACTAAGAACACCATTGTTTGTAAAAAGAGAATCAATTTCATAAGAAGAAAAATCTTGAAAAATAGCAAATTTTCTGGGATGGACTTTGGCATGGTTACCATAATTGATGTATGCTTTAATTGCATCCGGGTCATTGAATAATTGCTCTTTGATTTTTCTAGAAATTCTCATGGTTGAGGGGTTGCTTAAAGAAGCCATTAGAGTAGAGAGTAGAGAGCTTGAAGTTATGAAGAGAGAGTTTGAATTTGAAAATGAAAGTGAAAAGATATGATAAAAGATAGTGAATAAGTAGATTCTTAAGGGACATATTCTCTGGTCAAAAGATATCTTTTCAGAGAATTGAATGAAGTGAAAATGTGGAGGGAAATTCAAACATTTGAATTCAAATTTTGAAATTCAAATTCAGGTAGCCATGTCGACATCATGGTAGGGACCATGTCGACATGTGCTTTTGAATTTTCATGAATTGATTTTTCCTAAGATCTCTAATATATATATAATTATTATTATTAATGTCTATTTATATTTCTGAAATATTATTATACTTATAATATATTTCCGAAAGTATTAAATATAATAAAAATAATAAAAAATAGAAAATAAATTTTAAAATTAAAACAACACACCAATTCAAAATCAATCAATCAAACAATCAAGCAACTAATCTTAAGCAAGCAATTTCAACCAATTGTATTGTAAACGTATACCTTTTTCTGAGTTTGTTTCTCTGAATTCGTCGGAGTCATGAACAGCTGTGTAACACAAATTCGAATTATCCGTCTTCTGATCATCATCACTTGAGGACGAGTCTGAGTCATCTAGAGTAGCAGTAAATGCACGCTTCCGTTTCTTTGCTGGTTCATTGTTTATAGGAGGATTCTGCCTTTCTAGATACAGACAGTCTCTTTTGAAGTGGCCTGGTTTGTCACAGTTGTAACACTCGTCGTTATTTGGCACTATATTCTGATTTCCAGAATTCTTATAGTTGTTTCTCTTGAGATTATTCATCGTTTTGTATTTCAGGAATCTCCTAAAATTTCTGGTCATAATGACTATCTCTTCATCATTATCGCTGTTTAAGTCTAATCCATCGGCCAATGCATTGAATGCCATTGTTTTCTTTTCAGATGCTTTACTTTCTCTTCTCCCGATCATTTGAACTTCATACGACATTAGATTTCCAATTAATTCTTCTATCTTCAAAATACTGATGTCATTTGCCTCTTCGATCGTAAGTATCTTTTGATCCCATTCTGGAGTTAGAGAATTTAAAAAAATTCTGACTTGGTCTTCTTCAGAAATTTCCTTTCCCAAAGATATTAGAGAATGCACAATATCCTGAAATCTACTATACATATCTGAAATAGACTCATTAGAATTCATTTTAAATAATTGAAACTGATTTGTGAGCATGGAAATTTTGGTCTGTTTAACTTTGCTTGTTCCTTCGTGAGTAACTTGCAAAGTTTTCCAGATTTCTTATGCAGACTTACAAACTGACACTCTATTGAATTCATTTCTATCTAGTGAACAAAAAAGAATATTCATTGCCTTAGAATTATTTTATGCAACAGTCTTTTGCTCAGCAGTCCACTGTGCAAAATCAATTGTGGGTTCAGAATATTCAGTTTGTGTGATATTCCAAGTGTCTAATCCTATATATTGTAAATATCTTTTCATCCTACATGCCCAATATGCATAGTTATTGCCATTAAAAAGTGGTGGTCTGATAGTAGACTGACCCTCTACAAATGAACTAGAGACAGGGATACTAGTGTTAATAACAGTACCAGTGTTGGTAGCCATTTTGAAAACTTTTCAAAAATCAGATTATGAAACTTTGGAAACCTCGCTCTGATACCAATTGTGAGAAATGCGGATTACGGATCTTAAGGCTTAGGTTAACACTAGAGGGGGAGGGGGTGAATAGTGTTAATAAAGAATTACCAAATCTTTTTAATTTCTGTTAATTTAGACACAAAAGTATGCAATATACAAACACATATATGATCACAGAAACAATCACAGATGCAGAAATAAAATAAAAGCAGTAAAGGAAAGAACACACCAGATTTTATACTGGTTCGGAGTTACCCTACATCCAGTTCCGCAACATAAGTATGGATTTCCTTTCAAAAGCAATTGTACAATTACACCCTCGGTTTCAAGGCTACGAGGTACACCCTCCAGAATTTCGATCCTCTGGGCAAAGATACTTGATTTTCGGGCCACAAGTTTACCTAATTGATTTACCAAGGCTACAATCACACCTTTTCCCTTTTGATTGATTTCCAAGGCTACAATCACACCTTTTCTCGCTTAATAGATTACAAAGAAATCTATAACTCTGAATAACACTGAGAATCTTGTAGAGATAGTGATAGAGAATCAAACTAGAAGTAATCGAGTATGGTTCAATGTTGATTTTGCAGAGTAATAATAAGATTATGTAATAAGAAATGAGGAAGAAGAAGAGGAGTGAAAACCGGGAAAAAGTGATTGAAAATTCGTTGAAACTGACCCCTATTTATAGAAGAACAACAGCCATGACCATTCATGAAGAGTTATGGCGAATAGACACTTCTTTTGAAATTTGAATCAAACTGTCACCATGTCGACATGGCCATGCTAGGCATGTCGACATCCCAAAGGATTTTTTGGTGTTTTTGATTTTATTTGAAAATAACCTTTATCTTATATAAAAACTATTTTAAACTTTATAAATATACTTGACTATAGTTAAAATTCATAAGTAAATATAAAGAAATATATATATATATATATATACATATTTTAACTATAATTTTATATTTAAATCTAAGTATAAATATTTACAAGTTAAATATATTATTTAAAAAGATAGTTTAAAATCAGGAGTAGTTTGACTTTGAAAATAAAGATGTTTTTGAGGCTAAAATTATTTAAAATCAGGATCGAGGGTTTTGAATCTTTTAAAAGGAAAGTTTTGAAAACATTTTGAAAACAAGATATAATTTTGAAAAATTATTTTGAATAAAAGTTAACGGATATAAAACAATGTTCCACTAGATTTTTCGTAGGTTCCATGTAACAACCCCCAATTTCGTACCATTCAAATCGACAATAATCCACACATGTCAGACTTGAATGATGCGAAATAACAGATTGTAAATAAATTTGGAGCAAATGAAATCAAATATACAGAATCACAGACACAGAACAAACAGAATAACTCGCAGCGGAATATAAAATAACATAGTAGTTCATGAAGCTACTATAACAGAGTCTCAAACCAAATACATAATATAGTCTGAAAAACAACAGAATAGAAATCCCAAATACATATAAGTTCACTAATACATGAGATAAACTAATACAGCTGAAACAGAAGTAGATAAATATGTAGATAAGTAGAAACTCCAGTGAAAGACGAGCTCCAGGAAGAGAATCCAAAGCTGTGAATACTCAGGCTGACCCGAGCGTAAAGAAAAACACAAAACACTCGAGTCAGGACAATATATACTTATATAATGTAAACCAACTCAAGTGAACTGTAATAAAGATACAAGTAACTTAAAGGATGCCTGGGACCGCCCATCCTCTAAGGATCCGTTAAACTATTTACTATATAGTAATATTTCGCTATTATACTAATGTCTATAGTAAAATAAACATACTTTTAAATAGCGTTCCGGGCTACCCATATCACCCTTCACACATAATAGTCCCAGTAGTCCATCCAATATCATGTCATCTCCACTCCGGGTGACTGTCAGAGGATACCACACGGGCTACGGGAGAAAGACAAACTCGTAGTAAAGGCTCGGTATGGTAGGTGACACGGCACACAAGGCAATGCCTGGGTAGATATACCAATTACGCACACGGGCTGGTGGTAACGCAGCAGCCACATACGCCCACCCCGAACAACACTCCAAAAATCAAGGGGTGCACCCAATCGATCACAACGGTAATAGAATGGTATCGAAGAAGTGTGTTCAGCCAGAGGTGCTACCTCCTTTGGCTCGAGATCGCTCCTGTTTTAGCCACCTTATGCTAACTCACGGGAGTTAGGTCCACGAAATGTACCTTAGGAACGTCGTCACCATCCTACTTCATTCTGGAATCTCCACCGCGCACACAGTGGTTAAAGTGGTTTTCGGCATCGACAGAGAGTATGTCCATATCCGATCCCGGTCTCTTTAACAACCAATCGTTATTATAACCCGTAGTTATAATTTCAAAAATGGTATTTATTTCTCAAAATCCAATATCATTTCAAATCCATTTCAAAATATCAACTTATCATTTCATTTGAAAAACATATTCATTTTTATTAAATTTTAGAATACCATTCACATTTCAAAATAGTTCAATTCCAACAAATTACTTCATTTAAATCCTTTAAAAGTGAAGTTATTACATTTAATAATTAAATTATTAAACTTCCAAAATTTTCAACTTTCAAAGTTCATTCATTCACTTAATTTTATCAAAACAGTGAAAATTCAACTTTCGCAGCATTTGGAAATTGCTACAGAAAGTTATATTCAAAACAGTTAAATTTAACAAAGACAGCGTTTAAAATGCTGTAATAGTGTTACATTAGTTTCAAAGAAAAAACTTAGTTTAATCCAACAATTATATTTTCTATAATTCACTTTTAACTTATAAAATCACATAATTTTACTTTTATAACCATCATTTAATTTTCTTTAATTTCATGATTTCATAAAGTTAAATTTCCATTTAAAAATTCATATTTAACACTAATTCACTTATTACATTGCAATGTTCAATTTTAAATTCCTTACATTAAATTTCAACCTAACACTTAAGTTCAAATTCTTAAATGTAACTTAGTTTTATTTTTATTTACTTAATTAAAAATTCACTTTTAAGTCAATTCCATGAATTTCCAATTTTAGTTATATTTCAAAATTTCAACTTAACTATTCATTTCACATTTCAACTTTATTAAAAATCATTAATATGATATAAAATCACTTTAAATTCATTTAAATTCAAATTATCATAAATTTATCATGATTTCATATTCAACTTAATTTCCAATTATAATTAAATCAAATTTTCCCAAATAACTTAAATTCAGAATTTTCTAACTTTTTCATTAATTTATTTCACTTATAATTATTCAGAAAATCCATAGTATTTTACAAAAAAATCATTTTTAATTAGATTTAAATCAAAATATTTTAATATTTACATTTCTAAAGTAATTTTAAATTTTTTAGAAAACATACATTAACTACGGGTCTGTACATAATTTTCTACACTAGGAAAAGTGATACGGGTAATATATCATTTCAACCCGTAATTTACAAAGAAAAATCCGGGTTTTATCATTTCAAACCCGCAGTCCCAAGTAAATGAAATAAATTTGAAAATCATTCAGGCCTATCATTTCAGCCCATAATGATTTTCCCTTATTCTAAAGTCCGTTCGGGTATGTATCATTTCAACCCATGGTGATTCTAATCTAAAGGGAACTTGCAGTGTGATAAACGGATAAAATAACAGAACATCATAATATAACAGTAACAAATGTCATAATAGGTGTCTAAGCATGGGTGAACATCATATAATAGTGACATAGCAAATAATAATATAGTGATGCAGTTTACATATTCACAAGTGATCAATTTACTATTCATATAAGTATAAAACTGTCTGGTGAGAATAACTCACTGTTTTGAGTTGATGACACAACAATGAATTGCACAAACGGGATCCACACTAGCACAAAAGCACGACACAAATACGAATGGAGGAGCCAAGGATTAATTCCCTTGAATACCAATCAAACAAAACAATATAACAATTATAAGGTTTCAGACCAAAAATTCGATAAACTATGCTAGAAATAACTTCATAAAACAAAGCTGAAATGCTTTGCACTTGCTTCCGACATCCCATAGGCTTGGCCAAAGGTGGAGTACAGGTCTAAGGCAATGGTTTTGGGTCAGGTCTGGGTTGCTAAGGTCGGCCTAACATGTGTTTGTTGATGGCAAAAATTATGGAGATGGAACAACAACACAACAAGGCGTAACTACTAACAACATCACAAGTTTCAAGCAAACAAAGCTCGGCCAAGGCTGCTGTGGTCACGGCCAGAGGCGTAGGCTCCACTACAGTGACATGGCAGAGGGTGCTGGAGGTGCTGGAGGTGGTGGTGGTCATGTAGGTGGCGGCCATGGGTGGTGGAAGTGGTGGATGTGAAGGCTTGTGCTCGGCTAGGTCAAGATGTTGGAGTTTGGTGAATTTGGTGAAGGAACTACCACCTAGGGTGGTACGGATGGGGATGGTCAGTGAGGAGGAGGTGCTGGTGGCGTTCTCAGGTGGTGGTGGTGGCGGCAGGGGCTGGAGAGGGGCATGGCCGATCCTATGATAAAGAAAATCAGGTGCAAATCAAACGAAAAATCAACATAAGTGAACAAAAGGAGATAAAAGAAAAATAGAATTTTACCAACTTCTCAAACAAGTAATGGCCGATTTTTTTTCCAGAATTTAGGTGAGAAATTATGTACGTGAATGAAGAATGAAGTGGGCGGCTGAAGATGTGGAGAGTTATGGCTAATTGATGGCAAGTGTTTAGGAAAATAAAGAGGTGGGAAAATCAAAAGCCATTGGAAATAAAAGGTCACAAACCCTTTCAATTTACCTTTAATTATTTATAAAAGTTTATATATTCTGAAATAACAATATTATCAGATAAAATTTCGAAACTTGAACAAAATATAAAAATATATATACCATTTATTGATTATATAGAGAAAAATGAAGAAAAATAGTTAAAACAGTGAACTAGACAAGAAAATTTGAAAGTACATAAAATAAAAATAAAAAATTAATATGAGCTTGTAAAGTATTTTTAAACATAAATAATAACATAAAACAAAATTTTATTCACAAAATAAATATTTAAAATTTAATTTAAATATAATTTTTAATGCAGAAAATAGCAAAAAAGGGGAAAAACAGCCCTTAAAAATAGGAAATCAATACAATAAATTTTGGAAAAATTCTATTATTATTTTTAAAATATTTAGAGATGAAATTTCACAAATAAAACAAATTTAAAATAAAATAAAGAAATTTATAATGAAGAAAATGGCAGAAAATTAGAAAACGGCCTTTAAAATAGGAAATAAATACAGTAAATTTTGGAAAAATTACATTATCATTTTAAAAATGTTTAGAAATGATATCACACAAATAAACAAATTTAAATTAATTTCAAAATGAAAATTTAAATATGTAGTCAAAATCTAGGGTTGTTACACTCTCCCCCACTCAAATCTTTTCGTCCTCGAAAAGAACGGAAAGGAAAAATAAAGAGAAACAAGATAGAGAAACAAAATAGTACCTGAAACGAATAGTTCCGGATTCGAAGCACGAATGCTCTCCTCCGTTTCCCAAGTACAATCTCGATCATCAGTACTCCACTGTACTTTGACCAGATTAACAGATTTTCTTCTAAGCTGCTTCGTATCTCTATCGACAATACGAAGTGGCTTCCTCTCAACAGTCAGGTTAGGCTCAATATCCAAACTATCAAGAGCAGAAGGCTGGACAATAAGAGATGGATCATGGAGATGACGGCGAAGATGTGAGACATGGAATACATCATGCACTCCAGAAAGCTTCTCGGGCAAATCCAGACGATAAGCTAAAGAACCAACTCTTTCCATGATGCGGAAAGGACCAATGAACCACGGAGAAAGCTTCCCTCTACGACCAAAGCGAATGATATTCCTCAAGGAAGAAACCTTAAGGAACACCTGATCACCAACAGCAAATTCCGAATTCCGCCTACGCCTATCAGCATATTTCTTCTGTCTATCCTGAGCGACTCTCAGCCTCTTCTTAATCTCCTCAACTTTCTCAGAAGCTTCCAAAATCACTTCAGGACCAAGAACCAAACGATTACCAGATTCAATCCAGCAAGATGGAGATCTACAAGGTCGCCCGTATAAAGCAGCAAACGGAGACATTTTGAGACTGGCCTGAATGCAAAGATGGAATGAGATAGATAAAAAGATCAAGAATAGACTGAAAACGGAAGATAAGATAATACCTGATAGCTATTATTGTAGGTAAATTCGGCAAGATGGAGATAATCTTCCCAAGATCCTCCAAAATCAAGCACACAAGCACGAAGAAGATCCTCGAGAATCTGATTTACTCTTTCCGTCCGACCGTCGGTCTGAGGATGATAAGCAATGCTCAGATTCAAACGAGTACCTAAAGATTCCTGAAAAGCCTTCCAGAACTGACTAGTAAAGATAGGGTCACGATCACAAACAATACTGAGAGGAACACCATGGAGACGAACGATCTCTCTTATGTAAATCTCAGATAAACTAGAAGCAGAACGAGTAGACTTGACCGGAATAAAATGAGCGGACTTGGTCAGTCTATCGACAATAACCCAGATACTCTCATTGCCTTTCCGAGTCCTCGGTAAACCATCGATGAAATCCATGGAAACCTGTTCCCACTTCCAATTAGGAATCTCGAGGGGCTGCAACAAACCAGGGATCTTCTGGTGATCGACTTTAACTTGCTGACAAGTCGCACACCGACTAACAAAGATAGAGATATCCCTCTTCATCCCCTTCCACCAATAAAGCCTCTTCATATCCTGATACATCTTCGACACACCAGGATGAATAAAAGTCTGGATCTATGATTTTCCTGAAGCAACTCCTGTCTCAAACTATCAACCTTCGGAACACAAATCCTGCCATTAATCCGCAAAATCCCTTTGTCATCAATCTGAGCTCCACTACTACCTCTACTACCACCAACTCTGCTACGAACACTCTCCTTCATCAATCTAAGCATCTCATCCTCATCCTGCTTAGCCATAATCTGATCCAGAAGAGGAGAAGAAGAAACAACAAGCTGACACAACAAAGCCTTCTTCCGACTCAGAGCATCGGCCACAACATTAGCTTTACCGGGAGTATAGTTAATGTCGAGGTCGTAAGAAGACAGAAACTCAAGCCAACGAACTTGCCTCTGATTCAGATCCTTCTGGGTGAAGATATATCTCAGAGACTGATGATCTGTGAAAAGCTCAAACTTGGTTCCAAGAAGATGATGCCTCCAAAGTTTCAAAGCAAAGACAACAGCAAGTAACTCTAAATCATGAGCAGCATAATTTGTTTCGTGGGTCTTCAACTGACGGCTGGCAAAGGCAATAACCCTACCATCCTGCATGAGAACAGCACCCAAACCCTCACGACTAGCATCGGTATAAACTGTAAATCCCTCACACCCATTCGGAACAGTAAGAACTGGTGCAGAAGTTAGCTTGCACTTCAACTCACTGAATGCAGCCTTACACTTATCACTCCAGACAAATCTGGCATTCTTCCGAGTTAAAGCTATGAGAGGTGCAGCAATCCGAGCAAAATTCTCAATGAATCTCCGGTAGTAACCGGTAAGGCCCAGAAAACTACGAATATCAGATGGAGTCTTTGGAGTTTCCCAATCCTGGAAAAATCGGGGGAAAATAAAACAATAGGAAAAATAGAATTATTAAAATGATAGAGAAAGCGAAAAAAGAAAGACTTACATTGATCACAACAATCTTAACTGGATCAACAGAGACTCCATTACTAGAAACAATATGCCCGAGATAACGGACTTCATCCTTCCAGAAATGGCATTTAGAAAATTTAGCCTTTAACTGATGATTTCTGAGAGTCTCAAGAACATATTTCAAATGCGACTTATGCTCATCCTTAGTCTTAGAGAAGACAAGGATATCATCAACAAAGACTTGCACAAATTTATTAAGCACATCACGAAAAACACGATTCATCAAATCAACAAAGAAAGCAGGAGCATTAGTCAAACCAAAAGGCATGACTAACCATTCATAAAATCCATTCTCAGTGCGGAAAGCAGTCTTGGGAATGCTATCCTCAGCAACCCTGAGCTGATGAAAACCTGTGGCAAGGTCAAGCTGAGAGAAAATAGTGGCACCATGAAGTTGATCAAACATATCATTGATACGAGGCATAGGATATCTGTTTTTCATAGTGAGCTTGTTCAGCTCCCTATAATCAACACACATCCGAAGTGAACCATCAGATTTGGTGACAAAAACTACCGCAGCTCCCCATTCAGAAAAACTGGGCCTAATCAGACCTTTGGAAGATAAGTCTTCAATTTGCTTTCCCATCTCAACCTTCTCGCGGGGTGCCATTCTTCTAGGAGGAAGAACAATAGGTCGAGCACCAAGAATAAGATCAATCCGAAAATCAATTTCCCGGTTCGGAGGTAAAGAAATGACTTCGCCAAATACATCGGGATATAATCTAACCACAGGAGTTGAATTAAGGTCACTGGAAGAAGAATCCAAAGAATAAATAAAGTTGCCAGCAAAATCCTGAGGCATGCGGCACTGAATAATCAAGGAATTCCCTTGATCATCAACAAGCTGAACAGACCGGGCTTTACAAGAGATATGAGCATTATGATTCACTAACCAATCCTGACCAAGCAATAAATCAAAAGCATCGAAGCCCAGAATATAAAAATCACCACTAAAGCGATGATCAGAATGGAGAAGTTTCACCTCTCGACAAATTCGATTAAGGTTAGCAGGACCCCCAATAGGATTTGAAACACATAATGGAACAGAAGTATACTCAAGAGAAAGGAGATGTTCAAACTTATCACACAAATCAACAGAAATAAAACCGTGTGAAGCACCAGTATCAAACAACACACGAACAGGATGATGAAATAAAGTAAATGAACCCTGGAGTGTACCTTGGTCATCACTAGGAGCAGGGGCAGGTGGAGGAACTGGAGATGAGGCGGAAGTGACAGCAAATATACCAGAAGGAGTACCCCTCTGCTGGGTAGGGCAATCCTTCTTAAAATGACCTGGCTGGAGACAAATATGGAAGAGATCACGTCTAGCCAACTGAGCAGGTAGAGGAACTGCAGCACCAGATAATGTGGGATAGCTATTGGCATAGTGCCCTCTCTGATCACACCTAAAGCAAGTGATGGAGGAGAGATCAACTGGTTGCCTCTGAGCAGGGGCAGATGATGAACATCCCAAACCAGGACGCTTCTGCCGATTCTTCTTCTGTTGTTGGAAATTTGGCTTACGCTTCTTGGAAACTGCAGAGGAAGACCGAGCACCAGAAACAGCAGGACTTTTGGATGTGGGATTCTCATAGCGAATAGCCATATCCATAAGCTGGGTGAAAGAACCATGAACATGAGAAATAAGGCGACTATAATACTCTGGCCGAGCACCAGCAATAAATTTCTCATTCTTCTTAAGAGGAGTATCAATAAGGCCAGGACCGAACATGGAAAGTTCATTGAATTTCCTCACATACTCAGCAAAAGACATGGTACCCTGCTTCAGATCCATAAACTCACGATAAAGCTGAGATTTCCCGACTTCTGGCATCCATTTTGCCACAAAAGCCTCCCTGGAAAAGAGATACAGAAAACAAACTTAAGATAGATTCAAAGAAAGGAAAAATAGGAACAAAATTAAGATAACCCAAAGGATACCTAAACTGCTCCCAAGTGAGATCAGCCTTGACGGTGTTAGCCGTAACGGACTCCCACCAATCTAAAGCAGAATCATGCAACTGCCAGGCTGCAAGCTGACGCTTCTGAGCATCAGTAATGTCAAGACCAGTAAATATCCTCTCAAGACTCCGCAACCACTGCTGAGCCTCAATGATAGTCTCTGAACCGGTGAATGGGGTTCCGCCAAGTTGAGAGAATTCCTTACAAAGAACAGTGAACCTGACTGGAGCAACAGGTTGAGGAGCTGGGGCAATACCGCGACCCCTAACTCTGGCATTTCCCCGATTCATCCTGAAAAATATCAAGAATGAATTTAGGATAAGAATAAAGACAAGCCGAAGACAAATTAAGATAAGGCAAGATAATACACTTGGATGGATATCTTAAAGAAAGAAAAGATCCTAACAAGATAGATACGAAAGAAAGGAAAGTTAGAAAACATTTGAAAACCCTTTAAAAGCAAGAAAAATTTATATATCAAAATAATCTTTGAAAATCCTTTGAAAACATTTTGAAAAATCATTTTATACTTTGAAAATACGTCTCTCACAAAGATATGATTCTGAGATTGATTTCACCCATTCTAGGGTGGAAATACCCTATCTCTAATGAGTTTTTGCTCCGCAGAGGCAATGGTTGCCAAAACCAAAGCTCTGATACCAACTGTAACAACCCCCAATTTCGTACCATTCAAATCAACAATAATCCACACATGTCAGACTTGAATGATGCGAAATAACAGATTGTAAATAAATTTGGAGCAAATGAAAACAAATATACAGAATCACAGACACAGAACAAACAGAATAACTCACAACGGAATATAAAATAACATAGTAGTTCATGAAGCTACCATAACAGAGTCTCAAACCAAATACATAATATAGTCTGAAAAACAACAGAATAGAAATCCCAAATAATAGAAGTTGACTAATACATGAGATAAACTAATACAGCTGAAACAGAAGTAGATAAATATGTAGATAAGTAGAAACTCCAGTGAAAGACCAGCTCCAGGAAGAGAATCCAAAGCTGTGAATACTCAGGCTGACCCCAGCGTAAAGAAAAACACAAAACACTCGAGTCAGGACAATATATACTTATATAATGTAAACCAACTTAAGCGAACTGTAATAAAGATACAAGTAACTTAAAGGATGCCTGGGACCGCCCATCCTCTAAGGATCCGTTAAACTATTTACTATATAGTAATATTTCGCTATTATACTAATGTCTACAGTAAAATAAACATACTTTTAAATAGCGTTCCGGGCTACCCATATCACCCTTCACACATAATAGTCCCAGTAGTCCATCCAATATCATGCCATCTCCACTCCGGGTGACTGTCAGAGGATACCACACGGGCTACGGGGGAAAGACAAACTCGTAGTAAAGGCTCGGTATGGTAGGTGACACGGCACACAAGGCAATTTCAGGGTAGATATACCAATTACGCACACGGGCTGGTGGTAACGCAGCAGCCACATACGCCCACCCCGAACAGCACTCCAAAAATCAAGGGGTGCACCCAATCGATCACAACAGTAATAGAATGGTATCGAAGAAGTGTGTTCAGCCAGAGGTGCTACCTCCTTTGGCCCGAGATCGCTCCTGTTTTAGCCACCTTATGCTAACTCACGGGAGTTAGGTCCACGAAATGTACCTTAGGAACGTCGTCACCATCCTACTTCATTCTGTAATCTCCACCGCGCACACAGTTGTTAAAGTGGTTTTCGGCATCGACAGAGAGTATGTCCATATCCGATCCGGTCTCTTTAACAACCAATCGTTATTATAACCCGTAGTTATAATTTCAAAAATGGTATTTATTTCTCAAAATCAATATCATTTCAAATCCATTTCAAAATATCAACTTATCATTTCATTTGAAAAACATATTCATTTTTATTAAATTTTAGAATACCATTCACATTTCAAAATAGTTCAATTCCAACAAATTACTTCATTTAAATCCTTTAAAAGTGAAGTTATTACATTTAATAATTAAATTATTAAACTTCCAAAATTTTCAACTTTCAAAGTTCATTCATTCACTTAATTTTATCAAAACAGTGAAAATTCAACTTTCGCAGCATTTGGAAATTGCTACAGAAAGTTATATTCAAAACAGTTAAATTTAACAAAGACAGCGTTTAAAATGCTGTAATAGTGTTACATTAGTTTCAAAGAAAAAACTTAGTTTAATCCAACAATTATATTTTCTATAATTCACTTTTAACTTATAAAATCACATAATTTTACTTTTATAACCATCATTTAATTTTCTTTAATTTCATGATTTCATAAAGTTAAATTTCCATTTAAAAATTCATATTTAACACTAATTCACTTATTACATTGCAATGTTCAATTTTAAATTCCTTACATTAAATTTCAACCTAACACTTAAGTTCAAATTCTTAAATATAACTTAGTTTTATTTTTATTTACTTAATTAAAAATTCACTTTTAAGTCAACTCCATGAATTTCCAATTTTAGTTATATTTCAAAATTTCAACTTAACTATTCATTCATTTCACATATCAACTTTATTAAAAATCATTAATATGATATAAAATCACTTTAAATTCATTTAAATTCAAATTATCATAAATTTATCATGATTCCATATTCAACTTAATTTCCAATTATAATTAAATCAAATTTTCCAAAATAACTTACATTCAGAATTTTCTAACTTTTTCATTAATTTATTTCACTTATAATTATTCAGAAAATCCATAGTATTTTACAAAAAAATCATTTTTAATTAGATTTAAATCAAAATATTTTAATATTTACATTTCTAAAATAATTTTAAAATTTTTAGAAAACATACATTAACTACGGGTCTGTAAATAATTTTCTACACTAGGAAAAGTGATACGGGTAATATATCATTTCAACCCGTAATTTACAAAGAAAAATCCGGGTTTTATCATTTCAAACCCGCAGTCCCAAGTAAATGAAATAAATTTGAAAATCATTCAGGCCTATCATTTCAGCCCATAATGATTTTCCCTTATTCTAAAGTCCGTTCGGGTATGTATCATTTCAACCCATTGTGATTCTAATCTAAAGGGAACTTGCAGTGTGATAAACGGATAAAATAACAGAACAGCATAATATTACAGTAACAAATGTCATAATAGGTGTCTAAGCATGGGTGAACATCAAATAATAGTGACATAGCAAATAATAATATAGTGATGCAGTTTACATATTCACAAGTGATCAATTTACTATTCATATAAGTATAAAACTGTCTGGTGAGAATAACTCACTGTTTTGAGTTGATGACACAACGACGAATTGCACAAACGGGATCTACACAAGCACAAAAGCACGACACAGATACGAATGGAGGAGCCAAGGATTAATTCCCTTGAATACCAATCAAACAAAACAATATAACAATTATAAGGTTTCAGACCAAAAATTCGATAAACTATGCTAGAAATAACTTCATAAAACAAAGCTGAAATGCTTTGCACTTGCTTCCGACATCCCATAGGCTCGGCCAGAGGTGGAGTACAGGTCTAAGGCAATGGTTTTGGGTCATGTCTGAGTTGTTATGGTCGGCCTAACATGAGTTTGTTGATGGCAAAAATTATGGAGATGGAACAACAACACAACAAGGCATAACTACTAACAACATCACAAGTTTCAAGCAAACAAAGCTCGGCCAAGGCTGCTGTGGTCACGGCCAGAGGCGTAGGCTCCACTACGGTGACGTGGCAGAGGGTGCTGGAGGTGGTGGTGGTCATGTAGGTGGCGGCCATGGGTGGTGGAAGTGGTGGATGTGAAGGCTTGTGCTCGGCTAGGTCAAGTTGTTGGAGTTTGGTGAATTTGGTGAAGGAACTATCACCTAGGGTGGTACGGATGGGGATGGCCAGTGAGGAGGAGGTGCTGGTGGCGTTATCAGGTGGTGGTGGTGGCGGCAGGGGCTGGAGAGGGGCATGGCCGATCCTATGATAAAGAAAATCAAGTGCAAATCAAACGAAAAATCAACATAAGTGAACAAAAGGAGATAAAAGAAAAATAGAATTTTACCAACTTCTCAAACAAGTAATGGCCGAATTTTTTTCCATAATTTAGGTGATAAATGATGTACATGAATGAAGAATGAAGTGGTCGGTTGAAGATGTGGAGAGTTATGGCTAATTGATGGCAAGAGTTTAGGAAAATGAAGAGGTGGGAAAATCAAAAGCCATTGGAAATAAAAGGTCACAAACCCTTTCAATTTACCTTTAATTATTTATAAAAGTTTATATATTCTGAAATAACAATATTATCAGATAAAATTTCGAAACTTTAACAAAATATAAAAAATATATACCATTTATTGATTATATAGAGAAAAATGAAGAAAAATAGTTAAAACAGTGAACTAGACAAGAAAATTTGAAAGTAAATAAAATAAATAAAAAAAATTCATATGAGCTTGTAAAGTATTTTTTAAACATAAATAATAACATAAAACAAAATTTTATTCACAAAATAAATATTTAAAATTTAATTGAAATATAATTTTTAATGCAGAAAATAGCAAAAAAGGGGAAAAACAGCCCTTAAAAATAGGAAATCAATACAGTAAATTTTGAAAAAATTCTATTAATATTTTTAAAATATTTAGAGATGAAATTTCACAAATAAAACAAATTTAAAATAAAATAAAGAAATTTAAAATGAAGAAAATGGCAGAAAATTAGAAAACAGCCTTTAAAAATAGGAAATAAATACAGTAAATTTTAGAAAAATTACATTATCATTTTAAAAATGTTTAGAAATGATATCACACAAATAAACAAATTTAAATTAATTTCAAAATGAAATAAAGTCAAATTTAAATATGTAGTCAAAATCTAGGTTTGTTACATTCCATCCTTCTTAGGGTTCCATCCCTTTAACGGGCTCGAAGTGGATTCCATTCCACGAATAAATTGGATTTAAGATGGCAGTGCTTTTCTACGAGTTTTAACAAAAATTCCTAATAATAATAAAAAATACTTATCCTTGAAATCTTGAACTCTTGATAGTCTCGATACTCGTGAGTCTTCTATCTTGATATTTTATCTTGATATCTTGAATCTCTATACTGTACAGTCTTCATTCTTAGTACCTGCATGGTTAAATCCTGCATATACATATATATCTAAACTTATAATGTTAGTATTTATATTTTATAATCTATTCTAAGGTTGTTGTCATCAAAACCATCATCTCATGGACTAACATTGTGGAGAAAAGGGCTGATTAGGAGCTACCATCCATAATCTTGTCTTAAATATCTATTGAATACGTCGATTAGTGCTCTATATTTTTTTGATATCTTAAGTGGATGACAGATTCAATAAATTCTTAATACAAAACAATAGGTGGTTATAGGATCTATCAAAAATAATACAATAACTCAAATGCCTAATACATCACAGAACAACAAACAGATATATATACATATATACTAATACATCCCAATACAATACAAATAATACATCATAAGTGGTATGATGACGAAAATATACACATGAGTTAAAATAATATACATATCAGAATAGCGACAAAAAGACTACAACAAAAATGGCTTGCAGATAGTCCATGCGGAAGCAGAATAGGCTAAGTCCATAAGGTACCTGAAACATCTCGCTCTGACTCGAGTATAAAATACACGTGTCAGTCTAGCTAAACAAATTAGTTTATAAGGATAAGTGATAATATGAACATAAGGCAAGATGATAATCTTTTCAAGTGAGAAGGAATAATTCAAGAGTATATGGTTACTTCACATGGCATAATTAAGTAGGTGTAGTAATTTCAAGTAATATAAGGATATCACTAAATATGAATGCAACTCAAAGGAGATAAAAATTCATAACAAATCTCATAATAAAAGCACGCCTCATCTCATCGGCATATCACAAAACATCAAATATGGTTTAGGAGAAAAACATAACTCCAAAGAGGAGAAATCCCAAACTCGCCATATCGGCAAACCCAAAAGAAACTTAGGAAATCACTATCGATACGCCATAAGGCAAATGCATATATCTCCATATAGGAGGATATAATCCCAAAATAAATGCAAAAAGGCAAGTCTAATATAATAACGCCAAAATGAAAATATCAAATAATAACGTCTAAAGAAAAATCTCAAATAACACCAGTGTAGGAAACTCAAATTCCCGAAAGGAATCGCCATATACATACATACATACATATACATACATATATATATATAACGGCTCGAATGGCCAACCATGAAAAAGGTGATACACTAGGGAAATCATAATAACCAATGAAATTATCTCAAAAGTTTTGCACATCTTTTGGCCGAAGCCTGCCAAGTACCGATCTCTAAAAATAGGTATCTCGCCCAAAGACAAATACATCATAATGACAAATATGCGGCAATGGCAAACGTCTCGAAGAAAAATACGCCATCATGGCAAACGCTGCAATGGCAATGACCGGAAGGTCTAGTACTGGCAATACACTGCAATAACAAATGTTTTATAAACTCTCGGATAGGAACCCGAACAGTGCTATTTCCCATACTACACGTTCGCACTAATCGGTTTTACTAACTACAAGTAAATTTCACACTCAAAGCAGTACAAAATTTACCTCATCTCATCGGCAAACTTGACCCAAAGGTCAAAACGATCAAACGGATAACTTAGGAATTAACTGATAAGATAAACGCACATGTTCCATATCATGTGTTTCACCAAACCGTTTGATTCTCCTTCTTGTTCACTCAACAAGTGCAAAACGTGTATTTTATACATAAATAATTTATTTGAGAAAACAAGTTTTTAAAACCAATTTCCAAAATCGTATTTAGAATCAAACAATGAAAACTTTCTTATTATAAAGAATATATATAGACCATGCATAGCTCAAAAATAATTTAAAAGTACTATACACTAATTATTTAAATTCTAATTTATTTTAAAAATTATTTCAAAAACGTTTGGAGAAAACCGTGCTCGAAAACCATGAAAAATAAAGAAAATACCTCAAAACCGATAACTCAAATTTAATTCGAATTCAACTCAAAATCAATTCAAAATTCAAATTTGAATTTCAAATTCTCAAAATTTAGCTAGCATATTAATAGACATCATAGCTCTCAAAACAACACAAATATATCTCGAAAACGAGAAGCGGAAGTCAAGAAAACAAGTAGGAAACGAAACCGGAAACGAAAGGGAGCAACACAAAAACACGCAGGAGACAATGATCCTTATGTCGATCGCCAGGTCAACCTCTCTTGTCCTTAGGTCGACCGTACAGTCGACTTAAGGGTAAGCATGGTCGACCTAGCGGTCAACCTATGCGACCTTCTCACGCGAATTTTTTTAGACAATTTTCAAGCGACGGATTGATATTCAGGCAACACTTTGACATAGCATATGACCTTATATTGCAGTGAAATTTTTAGAAACAATAACATGTAATCTATCATCTGAAAGAAGTATGGCAGCATTTCATTGCCGGAATCTATATTTACAAGCATCCAAAGAAGCAGTACATGGCAGTTTTGAACAAAAAGAAAACAAGTTTATAAATATATCTACTGAAGTAAATATATTCATAGGTTTTGCACTTTGAGGCATTGTTTTTGGTAGATTTCATGAGTTAATCAACTCACCTTACTGTCAGGGAGATCAAACCTTGAACTTATGCTAAAATATTGAAGTTTTGAGGAGATAATGGCATTCGACAACCTGTAGAACTCAAAAACAGTGCACACAAGAAGAACATAACAGTAAATTAGAAAACCATTTTCTAAAATTGATATTTGATGAAACTATAGAGTTTGGAGATTGATTTCCCTTTTAATTCTCTCTAGATTTGATAAGAACAGTAATTTATGTGAAAAAGACTTGAATTTGAAATATTAGTATAAAGAAAATGGAGCTTTTCCTTTTATTGTACTTGTTTCAGGAGATGAAGAAGAAGGGAGGTAAGGAATGAATGTACAATAAGTAATTTTCTTCTTTCCTTGCTTATTTGGTTAAGAGTTATAGGCTTCGGACCTAAGAAATAAAAGAAATTAACTTAGCATAAGCAATAATTCACATATAAAACAAATATTCACATATTTACACTATACAATAAAGCAATGTCATTTTCTTTTCAATTTTTAAACCAAACAAAATATTTAAATTTACATACTCATGAAATAATTTATTTTACACCATGTAAAAAGATTAATGTTTTTAGAACATTATTATTATTAGAATCCTTTATTTAACAAAAATACACTATTTACTCAATAAATGAATAAAATCTTGTTTTTAACATCTAAAATTCCACACAAAAAACATATTTTTCTTACTTAGAAAAATATTGCAAACCATTTCAAAACTTAATTTATAGCTAAAACATATTTTTAAATCAATTTCTACCTTTTTATTTCAATAAGACACCTTAAAAATCAAATACTTATTTTAAAAATTATTAAAAGAAGCAATTGGGCAATAATTAATATAATTATTGTATTTTCTATAAAATAAAGTCATTTTCTTTATTTAAAGCCCATATTCCATTTATTATCACTCCAAACAAAATAAAATAAAGTTCTAAGCTTTATTTTCACAATTTAATTCCAATTTCATTGTTCATTCCAAATAAACGATTTAATTTCTCCAATTTAATTTAATTTACAATATTAAATTATAATTACCATTATAATTTAATATTGAAAGGTAATCTCCAAACCAGGGTTGTTACGGTAGGCATCACCACCCCTCGATTTAGGCTATGCATCGATATCAAATGAGTATAATAAATGACCCACCAAGTGGGCTTCCGATACGTGTTCCTACTGAGTAGGACCCTGATTTCCATTATGTGTTCCTACCGCGCAGGACCCTGATTTCCAATGGACACCCTGTGCAGAGTTCCAACACAACCCTACCGAGTAGGATCACGATTTCCATTGGATGGTACTTCCCATATATTCGATTTGAAAATATATGATATCATATATATATATATATATATATATATAGTATTTTTCATTTCATATTCCGCATACACCGTACTTATATAAATCTCGTTACCTAAGATTTTCAAAATCATAATTTCAAACATATCATTTTTATATAAATTCCGTTACATATAAGATTATCACTTCTAAATTGAATACCTTTCAAAATCAATAGTTTTCGAAATAACTTCAAATTTGTATAAGGTCCATCTTATATAATCGAAAACTTCAAATCAATATGTTTATAGAGTCGAAGGTTCTCGAAAATCAATAAATTTCAAATATCAGTTCAGTTTCAAATTCATATGTGATTTCAATAATCATTTTTCCTCAAATCGTATTATTCAAAATCAAATCTAAAAAAAAAAAAAAATTCAATCTTAATATTTTGAAAAATTTATTTATACCTCACAAAGTCACATTTATATGAAACCAAATTCCTTTCTAATCAAATTTAATGGCAGCTCCCCTCATGATTTAATGGCAGCTCCCCTCAATAACCTATTCGCATCTTTCGTTCTGACCGCCTTATATGCTCTCTCGTCCTGCTCCTCCGTTTATCTCGTGCCTCTCTATTCTGCCTAACCTCCCCATGCCAAAGAAGAAAAGGCTCATGTCTATTATTGTGAATCTCCAGGATTCAGATCTAGAATGTTCTGACTCTCTGACCAGGTCAGGTTGTCATTTCCCTGCTTCGCAAGCTCGCGGGTCTTCATCCCTTTGTTTAAGTGCTGGTGCCTCTTCGCCTGTTTCTATTTTGGCTTCGGCATCAGTCTTTCCTACGTCTTCACCTAGCTTAATCGCCGATTCTCGGCGTCCATCTACCACTACAAATTCGCAGTCAAGTGGAAATGCTCCAGTCACTTTTGTAAGTCCTATGTCTGCTTTATTTTCGGACATTGTCATTAGTCCCCGAGCTGTTACTTTCGATCCCTATGTCCTTGTTGAGCACAACTTATCCAACTTACATAAATCTGCTTCGCCTGATATTCGTTGGACAGATATGAATGTCAAGTTAAATCATGGTGTTGATTCGTCTGAAATTGTTCAATGCGATAATGCTTTTGGGGCTGGTATTTCTTCAAATCATGTAAGCCCACTTCCTATTTGTGAAAATGCTGAAATAACAATCCCCACTCATGCATTTATGGAACAGCAAGATAGTCAAATTCCTGTGAATGAGAACTGTTTGCCAGAAGATCAAAGTAATGCCAATTCCCATATTTCACTGCAAATTCCAACATCAAGTGCTACTTGATCATCAATGTCCACATGGACATCTTTATTTAAATCCTTGCCCAAAAATACGGGTTCTTTCTCTCCTAGAACTTTTGACACGATTGTGATTGGTGGTGTCAGTATTCTGCCGGCTGAGGTCATCCAAGAAGGTATTAATCATTGGTCTGATTATTTGGTTGGTTTCTTCTTATATTCCTCTGCTCCTTACCAGGAAGTTTGTGATCTATGCAAGCGAGTTTGGAAGTTGAAAGGTAGTCTTCGTGTTCAATTTTTCAATACTATGTTTTATTTCAAATCCGCGAATAAGGATGTCAAGCTTAAAGTGCTTGAGACAAGTCCACTTATCATAGTTGAGAAACCGTTTACTGTTACACCTTGGAGTATTGGTGTGGACAAAGCTGGGGAGCAGGTTCTTTCTATTTCTATTTGTGTCACCTTTACTCATACTCCTTCTCTGCAACCTTTATTAGGCTTAAATTGGCTTGCCAGTCTCATTAGTGAACTTAAGTGTTTTGATTCAAATACTGTAGCCAGAAGGCATTGCACTATGCTAGAGCATTAATTGAGATAACCCTGTCCAAGCTATTGCCGTCGAAGCTTAAAGTTAGAACTGCAGATAGCCATGATGTGAAAGTAGACGTACAATATAAATGAAAACCTGATATTTGCTCTTCCTGTCGGTCTGTTGGTCATTCTACTGACACATGCTCGATTGGACCCTCTACCCAACCTCTCCGTGCAAAGATTTCGCTCCAGCGTCCGGTTTTGAAATGAGTTCCTAAGGTTAATATTCTATCGCCGCCATCCTCTGCTCCTGTTATTCCTATTGAGTCTGATGTTCCAGCCACTTTAGGGGTCCCTTCCCCTATAGTGGATGAAATTTCTTCGTGCTAGGAAGAGAATGCTTGGATTCATAATGATTCAGAAGTGTGATATGATTCGAAGATGGATAGTTATCATATTTGGGTAGGAGAGAATGGGGATTCTAGGCGCCTGTTTTATCATGTGGACGGTGAAGGTTTGACTCTGACAAAGTGAGGTAATTTTGGTCTGTGCCAATCGACAAATGTTTTTGGATGCATTTTGGGATTGGTGTTATCTCTATTCCACCCTCTCACGGTTATATGTTCGTAATCTTGCGACCCCATCCTTTAGGTTTTTGCACAGTCATGGGCTGCTACTGGCGCTGCTGTTAGTAAAATCCAAGGGGATTAGTTATCTTTGTTTAGTAGTCCAGACATGTCTGTCTGTTTAGCTCCTGTATTTTCCTTGTTTTTGGTACTAGCTAATCTGGAGCTTGTTTCGGTCACTTGTTCTTTTAAAAATTTGGGTAATAAATGTGGATGGCATACGTTAAATGCCGGCTAGCTTTGCTAAAAAAATTCATTTTTAATAAAGAATCAGAAACCTTTTTTCCCCATGTAGAATCTTTGTCATATTCAAGATTTTAAATAATCAGTGGATTCCAAACTTTTCGATTTCACGCTTATACAAATACAAGATCGTAAATTTTTACACTCAAATTTCAGAGTTTAATAGTTTGGATTCTTTTCATGTTCGAATAACATTCATTCTTGATTTTTCAAGACCTAACAAAGAACGTTTCTTCATATAAATCCAAAATGGAAGAAATTTCAATATCTCGTTTGAATTCTATTTATAATAAATCAATAACTTCGAGTTTGATTACATACAAAGTTTATTCATAAAATTCCTCAATTTTGTAAAGTAAATTTTCGCCTATAATACTATTCAAATATTCATTTCATATATGTTTCTCATATGTATTTAAACGTTAATGTTCAGAACAATATCTTTACTTTACGAATATTCAATTTGATTAGCCTCATTGTTTAATATTCAAATAAATATCATTCTCAAGTTATTGTTACCGTCATTCCAATTTTGAATTACCATTTACTTAAAACATTCCAAAGTAGATGTTTATTTAGATTTGAGCATTTCACTTGAACATTTCATGGTAGATTTCAAAATTTATGAACTAGAGTTCCACAAATGTCATTTCATCTATTACAAATCCTTTCGGAAATCATCTCACATCCAAGTTCATTTTTCTCTTCCAATGTTATCATTGTTCAATGAAAACATGACATATACTTATATTTACATAAAATCCCATTTATCCAACTGGATATTTCAAAGGAATCAAGATTTTACATAATTAATAGGTTTTATGATCCATTCATTTCATACTAAAGGTCTCATACATGGCTTCTT
The DNA here is from genome assembly GCA_030765085.1 of Allium cepa. Lineage (NCBI taxonomy): Eukaryota > Viridiplantae > Streptophyta > Magnoliopsida > Asparagales > Amaryllidaceae > Allium > Allium cepa. The sequence goes on along the minus strand of CM060940.1, from coordinate 853,067,517 downwards.
ATTAAAAACAACCCAAAATTTAGAAAGACAAAATATTTCACTTCATTTATTTATTTCACATTCAATTTATTTCCCATTCCATCAATTTACATTTTCTATCCCAATTTGTTTACATTCCTTTTTTCTTAATTTAGTTGCACTTAATTTATTCACATCGGATTAATTTACATTTAATTTCCTTTACTCTTGATTTATTTACCTTCACTTATCAACATTCATTTTCTTAATCATCCAATGGATTTACATTCACTTAAATCAAATTTACGTACTTTCAATTATCTATATTACACCGACCTTCATTTCGACTTAAGTTCATTTTTTTTCTCAAGTTCAATTTTAGTTAACTCATTTTATTAATTTATCTCATTACTTATTCCATTCATTCATTTATTAACTTTACTTAAGTCACATTTCCTTTTATTTATTCTATCTAACTCTATACAAGTTAAAATAAATTGAACCCCTTATTACTTAAGTTTACTTTACAACTCAATTTCCATATTTCACATTTCCCATTTTATACCAATTTCATTAATGGAATCATATATTAATCGATTTTTTGTTTACTTAAATAATATCTTCTTTCACTATTAAATTTATGCTTTACATTTTATTCACATTTGATTTCAAATTTCATTTAATAACAAATTCATTTGTGAAACATTTCATTAATTATCTCTTGAGTTTATAACCATTTTATAAAAGTTCAACTTCTTATATATGACCTTATTTAAGCTTATAATTATCTCAAAAAGGTTACTATTTTTATTCCAAACATTTATTAAGTACACAATATTTATTTTTAACAATTTGATTTCTACTATACAATTATTTATTTAATCCCAACTTCATTTGAAACATTCTCATTAAGTTTTGATTTACCTGTATAATACTCCTTTACAAGCTCATTAACATTTTAACTTTAAATGCTTGGTAAGTTTTATATATGTGTTTTTAGAATGCAAGTTAATAATATACAAATTTAATCTTATTCATTTTAATTAACCAGAATGTTCAATTATATGAAGTTTGTTTCAATTTCTATTACTTTTTTATTTAATAGTTACAAATTCCAACTTTTCATATTTCACTAACACTTGGTTATATCTCTTTATTTCAAATTTATTTTATTTCAACAATTGAAAATCATTTATTAATATTAAACTTAAGAATTTAATGCCGGTTTCAATTCCAGTTACTTTGAAATAATATATATATATATTTATTTATATCTTGTATATATATCAAATTATATTTACAGAATTTCATTTCTTTTATTAACATTGAATAGCTAATAGCTTAGAGTGCTAACAGATCAAACAATAATGATAATAAATGAATATTATCATTTCCAACAAACAACATATTTTACATATTTATCTAAATTATAGAAAATTATTCCTTTATATGTAAAATATAATTCAAGGTAAAATTATTTCATTTACAAAATTTCAAAAACAATTTTGTGTCTGTTGCCTTGTTCAAGTGTTTTGGAATTCCTATCGATAACATGGTGTCCTACGTACCGATCTAACACAAAATTCGTACTTAATAATTCAAACAACACAATATAAAATATCTTATATAACACTAACAAATACGCTCTCTTATATATATATACATTTAAACTAATTCTAGGGTGTAAACCTATCTTAATTGAGTTAATACTCCAACAAAGCTAAGGTTATCGCTAAACCAAAGCTCTGATACCAACTGTAACAACCTGCCTTTTTGGACAGTTTAAGTCGACAATAAACCACACATGTCCAACTCAAACTATTCAAAAGACAGATTATTAATGGGATTGTTCTAATGAAATAAAATTCAAAAGAATAAAATATAGAATCTCACCGCGGAAGGATAAAATATAATACACAAAATAAATACATAAAAAGTTCATGAAGCTATTTACAACAATCAGAATTTACATTTTTTTACACGCAGAATGAACAAATGCTATAATAGTAGTAGATATGGTCCTCGACTCCGTCTTCGCCTTCAGAAATAAGTGTCTTCGCTAAACAGAAATACTTGGTCTGACCTGAGCGTAAAGTAAAACTAAACACTCAAGTCAGGACTAACATTCTTATGTAAGTAAGTCAACTCAAGTGAAATGTACATATAAATCAATAAGTGAAATGATCGGGTTTATATAAACATCATCTTTCATATTATAAATCGGTTCAGTTCAAATACTGATTTTCATATTCGTTTCCAATCGATTCAATCAACTTCAGATTCAAATTCCTGTATCACAAGGCAATTCATTATCATAACTTTGAATTTCAACTCCACATTTCCATGTCAAAATTATCTCAGTGAAATCTTTACATTAAAATCATTTGAACTTAAACAATTCAGGTGGAAATGGACTTTTATTCAATAGAATTATATGAATTAATAGTTAAATTTTAATATATGATATTAGTTAAAATAGTTGTAGAATATAATTAATTAAATTTAATCTAAAATAGCTTGATAAACTATAAATAGTTAAATTTAATATCAAGATAGTTTAATTAAAAATAGCTATAAAATATAAATAATTAAAGTTAATATAAAATAGTTTATTTAGAAATAGTTATAAAATGTAACGACTCGTAATTTTTGATAATTAAAATAGTTAATTTAATAAGATTTTTGTGATTTGATATTGAGAGAAATAAAAATTTGTGACATATTAATGAGACAATAACTAAAATGAAATGTAATAATGTTAGTTTAAGTTAATTATTAACAATTTGAATGAAATTCCAATTATTTGAAATGATTTAAAGTTATATTTGGTTATAAATCGAATATAGGAAAACAGATGTAAATTTTGAATCAATTAATGAAATAATCTATAATTTATGGTAATTGAATAAAATGAGTGTTATGTAAGTAATTATAACATTTGGTTGTAAATAATAAACTTATTAACGTGAATAAAAGTTAATGGTGACAAACTATTATATGTTACATATTTATTTTGTCTGTTAAATTAAATTGGAAATCAATTATAATTAAATGAAATTAAATGTTACATTAATGTGAGTTAAGACAATAACTGCAAATTGTGAATGTAATAAAATGTATAGAAATGTAAATTATATTCATAGCAAAATAATTGATTTAATAAAAGAATGAAACCAAGATAAATAAATTAATTGGGATTTTTAAAATTTAATTAATGTGTAAAATGGACAAAAATTTAATATAATTAAATATAGTAGTTAATACAAGTAAAAGATGGAAATTGTAGGATATTAGTGGAATAAGAGATGAACAAATGTTAGCTGTGTTATTTGAGTAATAATTGGTTGAGTATAAAAATTTAAATCAAATAAAATCAATTTATTGGAACTAAATTATAATTAACTGGATTAATTGCAGTTGAAATTAAACATTGTAATTAGTGAAATAATTAACACTGATTGATATATAAATTGGTTTTAAGTTATTATAAATGTCTAAGGAATCAAAAATGATGAAATTTGTTAGTTTATAAATATTGAATAAAAAAGTGATTAATTAATTTAATATTAATTAATTCAATTAACGTAAAATAGCCATTTTGGCCACCGCCTTAGATTTCGATGAAACCAGTTTCATTGAATCCGTAACGGTAAATTATATTAGGATTTCAAGTTTCGTAGCGATCGGACTTGCCGTTTGAATGTACGGACTCGAACGCCTAGAAATCGATTTAATTGAAATAAGCTAATTTAAAGGTAACTTCTTTATACGATGGAATTAGGACTTGAAACGTATTCCAATGATTTTAAAAATATTAAAAACATCTATTTTGATATATGGGATGATCCATTTCGTTTCGGGAACGAAATGGGCTTTCCGGGTCGTTTATCGATCAACTTTCAAATCGATCTAGCCATTCATTTCTATTTCTGATCTGCCCGTAAATAGCCTATTATAAACCCTAACTATTTCTTATTCCATTTGTCTGTATGTACAATTCTATCTACTTCTTTCTTTCCAATGGCAGACAAACCAAAACAAATTCCAAATTCTATTGCAAATCGAAATCAAATCAATAATTTAAACTCCGCAAAATATATTGAATTACATATCGATTTGAAGCTCTCGAATACTGCAAGCTAGATCTGTAGTCTGTTTTTCGATTTGGGTTTCAGTGTGGCCATAATTGGGTGATGAAGTCTCGGCCGTTCGTCGGTGTTCGATGATCTTCGACGGATGGTGGAATCGAGGATACAAGTGGGTGTAGATCAACGAGGGGAGTTCATCCATAGTGTTTGTGTGGCATGTCGACGGCTAGATCGGGGAGGAAAATTCAAATATGGTTTGGAGGATGGATGGCGACGCTGGGCTTTTCCGGTGACGTCCGTCGTCGTGGGGTCTCGGGGATCATGGAGGTGGAGGAGGCGAGATCGGCGAGTCGACGGCAGGCTTGCGCACGTTCATGGGTCAACGGCGAGGTGGCGACGGCTATTAGGGATTCGTAAGTTGGAGGCTCGTGCGCATGAAAGAGGCGAACAGGTGATGGTCAGGTGTTGAGTTCTGATTTGTTTTCAATTTAAATTTTCCAACTTCATATGTTAATAACTTTTGCATATGAGGCCCAATCCACGCGCGGTTTGTTTTTGGGATCGAATCGAAATTTCAGACATTTTGACGCTAGTTTGTAAAAATTTGAAGGCTGTTTGAATTTTGGGCCTAAATTGGATATTGGTTCGATTTAAAATCAAAGGTGAGTATTTTAACCCACTCACAACAACTAAAATTTCTTATGTTGGTTAAATTAATTTATGATGTGATTAGAAATTTATTTATGGTTGCTTGGTATATTTAATCATCATTCTAGTTAATTTGAATTTATTTTGAATTAAATTGTCATTTAATCGATTATTGAATTTAAATTTCCAGCTAATTACCTGTAAATGATAACCTGTTATTTGTTGAAATTTATTAGTCGAATTGGGTGATGATTATAGTGGATGTTTGGTTGTTGATATTGGATGATTGGATGTTACGTTCGATTTATATATTGTTATTACTCTGCAAGTTCCCTATGGGTTGAAATCATACATACCCGAACGATCAATAGATTAAGGAAAAATCATTATGGCTTGAAATGATAGACTCGAGCAATTTTATGGACTTCTAATAAATTCGGAATTGTGGTTTGAAATGATATATAACCGTAAAAAATTTAAATTGCAGATTGAAATGATAAATATCCATATCACTTGACCTTAGGGTAGAAAATTATGTACGAACACCGGATTAGTTAAATTGAATGACTTTTGAATCTTTAAAATTTTAATTCAGTTAACTGGTATTTTGAAATAGAAATTGATTTACATGAACTGGACCGTCTTCGATAATCCAAGTGTTAAATGTTGATATTGGAATTGGTTTAATGAATTGCTCAAAGAAGTCAAATTGGAATTTCAAAGTTGAAGTGTCAAATATAAATGAATTTATTGGAATTGAGTTATTGGAAATGTTTTGGATGCAACTTTGTAATCTATTTTAAACTAGCTTAAACTATTTTCATTAACTTAACTATTTTAATCAATTTAAACTATTTTAATTTATATTAATCTATTATAACCTATTTAATCAAATTTAATTCATTTTACAAACTTTAAACTACTTAAATTTATTTAATCTATTTTAATTCTATTTAATATAATTTAAATTTATTTAATCTATTTTAAATCTATTTAATCTATTACAAATTCTTTTAATCTATTAAATATCTATATAATATAATTTAAATGTATTTACTCTATATTTAATCTATATTTAAATCTTTTTAAACACTTTAAATCCAATTATATCAAATTTAAACTTATTTAAACTATTTATAACTATGTAAACTATTTTCTAAATTTCAGACTATGCAAAGTTCAAATATTTATATTTAAATCCTTGATGATGATACAACCTACGGTTGTAATTTGGATTTGATACCTTTTGTGAAATGACATATTTGAGTGAATAAGATGATTCAAAATGAAGAATTAATTAACATGACTTATCGATAATTTCAAAGTGAATGAGAATTTCAGAAGTGAATATGATTTGAAAGTGTATATGATTTGAATGTGAATATGATTTTGAAAGTGAATATAGTTTGGAAGTGAATATGAGTTCAAAAGGATATTATTTGAAACTGAATATGATATTTTGATATAAATTGTGAATTGACTTTTTAAATGTAAAAGAACCATCCAGTGTGAAATAAGTGTTTGGTTGTTAAAGAAACCGAGATTGGATATTGTCATACTCTCTGCCAATACCGAAAAACACTTTAACATACGTGGTGGAGATTCAAGAAATGAAGTAAGATGGTTTGGCGAATGATTTCTGTATGAGGTATTGACGTGACCCTGACTCCCGTGAGTCAGCTTAGATGTGACTAAAATAGGAGCTATACCTGAGCCAAGTTAGATCATTCCCCTGATCGGACATGCTTTTTCGATACCATATTATGACTTTGTGATGATTTGGTGGCCACCCCTTGATTTTTGATTATAGGAGTGTGTTCCGAGGTGGGTGGTAGTAGATGTTATGCATTGCCACCAACCCGGTTATGCAATTGGTAAATCTACCCTGGCATTGCCTTGAGTGCCGTGTTCACATGCCCTAGAGTGCATTCTATGAGTTTTTTTTAGTACCATACCTATGGAGTGCCCGTCGATAGCCCTCTAGTTTTCAGAGGAATCACGGTAGTGTATAGACTATGAGAATATATAAAAATGCATTAAGGGGGATATGGGTAACGCCTAAACGCTTTTTTAATACTTTACTTTACTACAGACAATATTATAATAACGTATTGTATTACATAGTAGATAGTTTAACGGATCCTTAGGAGATGGTAATCCCATACATCTCTTAAGTTGTTGCACTCATGTTAGACACTGGATAGGAGATGTCAAACCCCATAAACGTCTCTGACGCCGTTACACTCATATTTATTTATTGTTGATTTAACTTAAATATGATTTTTTAGTTCCGACTCGAATGTTTTTTCTTTTCAAGTTGCTCGAGTCAGTCTGAACTTTTCAATATATCGAAGATTACTTTCTGGAGGATGAAGACGAAGATTTTGTACTATTGTTATCTAATATATTCATTCTACTGCATCATGTTGTTCCGCTGCATTTATTCATTTATTCTTATTGTCTGTAACTTTGATTCTATGTTGTATAAGTATAGTCAAATTTATTTGCAAACAACTTCATGAACTGTTATTTGATTATTATATTTTGTCATTCCGCTGCGAAATTATGTATTTGTTTTTTCTTTCTTTCTCTTTTTCTTTTTTACCCCATAACAATCTTCCCTTTCGAATGGTTTGAGTCTGACATGTGTGTCTGCTTAAAACGTCCAAAAAGGCAGGTCGTTATAGTTGGTATCAGAGCTTTGGTTTAACGATAACCTTAGCTTTGTGGGGTCTGACTCATATTAAATAGGGTAGTACTACCCTAGAATGAGTCGCTGAGTGTGCATATATGAGAGAGTGCATTTATTAGTGTTATAAAAGGTTTTTTATTGTGTTTATTTGTTCTGTTTAATATTTATAAATTCTGGTCGGTGCATAGGACGCTGTGACATCGATAGGGATTTCTAAACACTTGATAGGACAAACCGGCATAATATTGTTTTGAAATATATGTCAATGAAATAATTTTGCCTATTATATATATTTTGTATATAAAACAATAAATTCTGAAATGATATAGTTGGATGTAATATGTTGTTTGTTAGGTAGAGAAATTTTATAAATATTGATTGAAAAATAGGATTTTCAAATAAAGTAAATTTTAAATTGGAAGTTTAGAACTGAAGTTCCGGGATTTTTGAAAATTTCTTTCGAAAGATTTTGGAATTTAATACTAGTAGTATTTAGAAGAATTTTCTGATATAAAAATTTCAAGATGATTTGAAAAGAAATGTTTTAAAAGAATTTTTTTAAAGGAAATAAGTTCTATACTCCCCTCTGTATCGCTGGAAAATAATTCCAGTGATGAGTGCACGCATCATCAACGTTCATTTTAGAGCTTCAAAGTGGAAAGACCGTTGTAGTAATTTTACTGCATAATTGTTCTGATAAATTAATCTTAATTTTGAATCCCAAATATGATTTGAAATATATATATGATGCAGCGTACCATGATAATTCGCTCAACCATCTTATGTCGCTCGCCGACCTTAAGTCGTTCAATCTTAAGTCGCCTGCGAGTTATGCCAATCGTATGCCAACTTCCATAAGTCGCTCAAACTTAAGTCGCTCAATCTTAAGTCGCAGGCCATCAGTCGCATGCCTTATAAATTAACGGCTCAAGGAATCAAGCCGCATTTCTATAGGTCGCTCAGTTAGATCGCATTGTTCTTATGTCGCATGAAGGCTGATTTCTTATGTCGCATGAAGCTTATGTCTCTTATGCCGTTCCTGAAGCTTATGTCGCATTGTTGTTAGGTCGTATATTGTTAAGTCGCATGTGTGTTGTATTGTTAGGTCGTGTGTTGTTGTTAAGTCGCGTATGATGTTAAGTGGCATTGTTGTTAGGTCGTGTGTTGTATTGTTAGGTCGCATATATGTGTTGTATTGTAAGTCGTATGATGTTGTAATGATGTTAAGTTGCATTGTTGTTAGGTCATGAGTCGCAAGTATTGAGTCGCGTGTGTGTTGTAATTTCCTATAAATAGGGGTGTGTTGTCATTTGTAAGGAGAGTTGATTTTTGAAATAAATTTGTGTGCAAGCCTTGGCCACCATTGTTGGAAGTTGAGTGTGATCTCCTTCTACTTTCCATCTTCGGGTTATTCGTGAGCGAATCAACGAATTTGAAGCCAATTCTCGGTATCACCTGCGAGTGATCAACGATTGAATTATAGATCTTTCAACACAGCATCTTGCGAGATCAACGGGTTGGAGTTAGCTAGATTCCGGCATCATCACGATCAATGGAATTGCGCATGTATCGTTCTATCGGTTTATTTGACACGAAATCATCATTTCGTGGAAAGATCCTGGATAGGTTGCGGCAGTTTGATATCTAAATTGTTCGAGCCTACTCTAAGCTGCGTCAATTGGTATCAGAGATAAATCAGAGATGGAAACGAGATTGTTTAATGATCATGCCTTCGAGACGTGCTAATCGCTATCATAATATTGAAGATTTGTATAGAAGACAAGAAGCTGAGCAGATGGAGCAGTGTATCAATGAAAATTTCAATGAGGGTATTGAGAAATTGAAGAAATTGATGAACGACATGAATCGAAATCAAAGGAGAACGTCACCAGTTTTGAACCAGAGTGGAAACAGGGTTTCACCATCGGTTTCGGGAGAAAGGAGGATGTCACCCCGATCTTATCGAGATAGGAGAGAATTATCAGTTTCAGTGATTGGAGACCACCATGGTTACCGAAATGAAGAGGGAAGAACTCAATGTGGGTTTGAGAATGAACCATATCGTGATGCTGAAAGACAGGGTAGAAGGGACATGCGTAGTCATAGGGACGTAGATGGTCATGATCGATATCGAAATACATATGATTTTGAGGAAGATGGTGATGGAGGTAGTATTCATTATCGAAATCGAGGCCAAGGGCGAAATCAATATCTGGATTCAGAAAATGATCGTAAATGGGAGTCAGGTATGAGGATGGAAATTCCAGAATTCAAAGGTGGTATGCAAGCAGAAGAATTTATTGATTGGTTTTCGAATATTGAAGAAATTTTGAAATTCAAGAAGGTGCCTGAGAGTCGCAGAGTCCAATTAATTGCTACAAAACTAAGGGGAAGAGCTATGGCTTGGTGGCAACAAACTAAACTAACTCGGGAGAGAATGGGGAAATCAAAGGTTGTCACTTGGGAGAAGATGAGAAAGATGATGAAAGCGACTTTCTTGCCGTACAAATATCAATCTCTTATGTATCAATGTTTGCAGAATTTGAGACAAGGGACGAAGACAGTGAATGACTATGCAGATGAATTCTATCAATTGATTGCAAGGAATGATATTATGGAAACCGAGCAACAGCTAACGACTATATATATTGGAGGGTTAGGAATGCAAATTCAAGACATGGTTAATATGTTTAATCCAATGTCTATTGCTGAAGTACATCAGAAAGCTCTAGCTTGGGAGAACCAAGGGAGACGAGGAAGTGGTGTGTTTGCGGGTTCTAACAACCAGAATAAGGGTGCTAGTAGCATTGCTAATGTTTCCAAGGCAGTCAATAAACCAATTGTCAATGAATCCGCTAAAGAAAATGTCAATAACAGTATCAAGTGCTGTAATTGTCAGGTGTTTGGCCATAAAATAATGAATGTACAAAGCCAAAAAAGAGAGCATTAGTTGCAGAGGAATGTGAGTATGAGGATGTGGAAGCTGAAATTGATTATTCTCAACCATCGAAGTTTGATGAAGATGAAGAAGTTGTGTTAGGAGACGAAGGGTGTAATTTGATGATAAGGAGGTCTTGTTTAGTGCCAAAGCATGAGAATGATTCTAGTTGGCTGAGAAGCAATATCTTTCAGTCTACATGTACTATCTTGGGAAAGGTTTGTCGATTTGTTATTGACGCGGAAAGCTGCGATAACATTATTTCTGAAGAAGCCGTCATGAAGTTAGGGTTGAAGACTGAAAAACACCCTAGACCTTATAAACTGGCATGGCTAAAGAAAGGTGGAGAAGTGACAGTGGGAAGACGAGCATTTGTTACATTTTCTATTGGGAAGAAATACAAAGATGATATATGGTGTGATGTTGTCGATATGGATGTGTGTCATCTACTATTGGGAAGACCATGGCAATATGATAGAGCTGTACAACATAATGGTCGCACCAACAGCTACAGTTTTATGTTCGAAGGTACTCAAATTACCTTAGTTCCTAAGAAGCGTGAACAAAGTGAAAGCAAGTTAGAGAAGAAAGTGGAATCAACTAGTCTATTATCTATGAGAGAATTTGTTAAAGAAGTGAAAGATAGTGCTGAATTGTTTATGTTGATTGGGTATGAAACAAGTGAAGATCTTAAAATTCCTACGGAGGTTAGACCGGTGTTGAATGAATTTGAGGATGTCTTTCCTGTGGAATTACCCAAGGAATTACCGCCACTAAGGGATATGCAACATCAAATTGATCTAGTGCCAGGTGCTGTTTTACCGCATAGGCCATATTATCGTATGAGTCCAAAGGAGCATGAAGAGTTGAGGAGACAGGTTGAGAGTTGCTTGAGCAAGGGCGTGTTCGAGAGAGTCTCAGTCCATGTGTTGTACCAGCTTTGTTGGTACCAAAGAAGGACGGTTCATGGAGAATGTGTACAGACAGCAGAGCACTCAATAAAATAACTGTCAGATACAGATTTCCTATGCCAGGACTTGATGATCTATTGGATCAACTCAGTGGGTCTGTAATCTTTTCTAAGATCGATCTTAAGAGTGGTTATCATCAGATTCGCATAAGACCAGGTGATGAATGGAAGACAGCATTCAAGACTCGGGAAGGATTTTAAGAATGGCTGGTCATTCCATTTGGTCTATCTAATGCACCAAGCACATTTATGAGGGTGATGAATCAAATTTTCAGACCTTACACCGGGAAGTTTGTGGTAGTCTACTTTGATGATATCTTGATATATAGTGCTAGCACAGAGGAGCACATTCAATACTTGCGAAAGGTGTTAACTAGTCTTCGTCAAGAACAGTTCTATGCAGCAACAAAGAAATGCGTGTTCATGACGCCAAGTGTTTTATTTCTAGGTTATGTCGTGTCTAAGAAAGGGATACAAGTGGACCAGAGTAAAGTAGCCGCAATCAGAAATTGTCCACAGCCCAAAACTATAACAGAAGTCAGAAGTTTCCATGGGTTAGCTTCATTTTATCGAAGATTTATACCGCACTTTAGTAGTGTAATGGCTCCTATTACTGATTGTATGAAAGGAAAGAAGTTTTCATGGACGAAAGAGGCAGGATCTGCTTTTGAACAAATTAAGGAACTTTTAACCTCAGCATCGATTCTAGTGTTGCCAGATTTTCAGTTACTGTTTGAGTTACATACAGATGCATCCAAAGTTGGAACTGGAAGAGTGTTGAGTCAGAAGGGTCGTCCAATCGCCTTTTTCAGTGAAAAACTTTCTGGAGCAAAGATGAGATACAATACTTATGATGTGGAGTTTTATGATATTGTGCAGGCTGTGAAGCATTGGAGACATTACTTGTTCCACAAAGAATTTGTTTTGTATATGAACCAGGAAGCGTCGAAACATTTACAAGGGCAGAATAAAATTGCAGCTAGGCATGCATCATGGATAGCTTATTTGCAACAATTTACATTCGTCGTAAAGCACAAGTCTGGAGTAACTAATCGCGTCGCCGATGCATTGAGTCGAAGGAATAATTTACTAACAACCATGCGAATAGAGGTGATGGGTTTTGACTTACTTCCAAATTTTCTTACTTCAGATTCATATTTTTTCGAAATCCTAGACAAAGTCAAGCAGGGAAACATGGATGGATATATGCTGGTTGAAGGTTTTCTATTCAAAGGAAATCAGTTGTGTATTCCAGATTGCAGTCTACGAACGAAAATCATCAAAGAATTACATGAAGAAGGACATGTGGGCCGCGACCGTACTATGCAGTTGATCTCAAAGTCTTATTTTTGGCCGTCAATGAGGAAAGAGGTTGAAAAGTTTGTTCAGAGATGCCATATTTGTCAAGTTTCAAAGGGAACCGCAACAAATGCAGGATTATATATGCCATTTCCTATACCTACTAAACCATGGGTGGATGTTAGTATGGACTTTGTTTGGGCTTGCCGAGGATGCAACGTGGCAATGATTCTATCTACGTAGTGGTTGATCGGTTTTCAAAAATGGTACAGTTTATCGCATGCAAGAAGACTGCAGATGCAGTTAATGTCGCACAGTTATACTTCAGAGAGATCTATCGACTTCACGGGTTGCCTGAATCTATTGTATCGGATAGAGACACTCGTTTTCTGAGTCATTTTTAGATGAGTCTATGGAGAATGGTCGGGACAAAGCTGAAATTTAGTAGTGCTTATCATCCATAGACGGATGGACAGACAGAAGTAGTGAATAGATCCCTAGGTAATCTATTGAGATGCCTCATGAACGGCAACTTGAAGAGTTGGGATTTCAAGCTGTGTCAAGCTGAGTTTGCACACAACCATGCAGTTAATCGTAGCACTGGGTTCAGTCCATTCCAGATCGTTTACTTAACAATCCCTAAGGGACCATTAGATTTATCTATAGTACCATAGCAGAAAGGAGTGATCAAACGAGCTAGTGATTTTGTGAATGAGTTGCAAGAGTGCCACAAGGTCGTGTAGGAAAGATTGCTTAAGGCGAATAAGAAATATAAGCAATCCGCAAATATTAAACGAGAAATGTTGAGTTCAACGAAGGAGATTTTGTATATGCAGTATTGACTAAGGATCGATTTCCTATTGGTACTTACAACAAACTAGCCGCTAGAAAGATTGGTCCTTTGGAAATCGTGAAAAAGATTAATGAGAATGCTTATCAGTTAAGATTGCCGGATCATATCCATACTGTCGACGTTTTCAACGTCAAACACTTGATTCCATATCATGAGAATAAGTATGTTGAAGGAGAGGAAAGTGTAAATTCGGGGTCGAATTCTTTTCAACCAGGGTAGGATGATGCAGCGCACCACGATAATTCGCTCAACCATCTTATGTCGCTCGCTGGCCTTAAGTCGCTTAATCTTAAGTCGCCTACGAGTTATGTCAATCGTATGCCAACTGCCATAAGTCGTTCAAACTTAAGTCGCTCAATCTTAAGTCGCAGGCCATGAGTCGCATGCCTTATAAGCTAACGGCTCAAGAAATCAAGCCGCATTTCTATAGGTCGCTCAGTTACACCGCATTGTTCTTATGTCGCATGAAGGCTGATTTCTTATGTCGCATGAAGCTTATGTCGCTTAAGTCGCTTAAGCCCTTCCTGAAGCTTATGTCGCATTGTTGTTAGGTCGTAAATTGTTAAGTCGCATGTGTGTTGTATTGTTAGGTCGTGTGTTGTTGTTAAGTCGCGTATGATGTTAAGTCGCATTGTTGTTAGGCCATGTGTTGTATTGTTAGGTCACATATATGTGTTGTATTGTAAGTCGTATGATGTTGTAATGATGTTAAGTCGCATTGTTGTTAGGTCATGAGTCGCAAGTATTGAGTCGCGTGTGTGTTGTAATTTCCTATAAATAGGGATGTGTTGTCATTTGTAAGGAGAGTTGATTTTTGAAATAAATTTGTGTGTGAGACTTGGCCACCATTGTTGGAAGTTGAGTGTGATCTCCTTCTACTTTCCATCTTCGGGTTATTCGTGAGCGAATCAACGAATTTGAAGCCAATTCTCGGTATCACTTGCGAGTGATCAACGATCGAATTGTAGATCTTTCAACACGGCATCTTGCGAGATCAATGGGTTGGAGATAGCTAGATTTCGGCATCATCACGATCAACGGAATTGAGCATTTATCGTTCTATCGGTTTACTTGACACGAAATCATCATTTCGTGGGAAGATCCTGGATAGGTTGCGACAGTTTGATATCTTAATTGTTCGAGCCTACTCTAAGCTGCGTCAATATATATACATACATACATACATATATATATATATAAGATATGATTATATATTATTTTAAAATAATTGAAATGAAACCCAGTTGCTTATTTTTTAAGTTCCTGTAAATTAGAAATTGAAATTATGGTAATGGATGGAATCTTTACTATATAAATAGTTGAAAACTTATAAAATGAAAATAAGAAATTTGATGTTAAAATGATTAATGAAATATATAAGAAACTTAAAATTTGTAAACTGTAAATGAAATGGAAATAAAAATAAGAAATAGTAACTATTGAATATTTATTTAGTAAATGAATAAGATAAACTTGTGCAACCAATTTATTGCATTCTAAAAGACATTTACATATATAACTTTCCAAAGTATTAAAAGTTGCAATGTTGAATACGGATATGTAATAGAATATTATACGAATAAAACGGAGAAAATGAAAGTGTTCAATGGAATTTCTTTTAAATAAGAATTCTTGTAACGACCCATTATTTTCCACCATTCAAATCGAAAATAATCCACACATGTCGGACTTGAATAGTACAAAATAACAGATTGTAATAAAAATCCGAAGCAAATCAAATAAAATCACAGAATCACAGACACAGAACATCAGAATATCTCGTAGCGGAAAATAAAATACCATAGTAGTTCATGAAGCTACCATCACAAAGTCTCAAAACCAAATACATAATATCAGTCTGAAAACAGATACAACATAAAATCCCGAATACAAAGGAGTCCACTAATACAAAGCTAACGATAGAACAACAGAACTGAAATAGAACAATAGAACAGGAATAGATAAAACTAGATAAGATGATAATATCCAGCGATTCCATACCTCCAGAGAGTGGAAATCCAAATCTGTAAATACTCAGGCAGACCCGAGCGTAAATAAAACACAAACACTCGAGTCAGGACATACATACTTATCTAATGTAAACCAACTCAAGTGAAATGTAGTAAAGGTACAAGTAACTTAGAAGATGCTTGGGACCGCCCATCCTCTAAGGATTCATTAAACTATTTACTATGTGGTAATATTGCGCGATTATAATAGTGTCTATCAGTAAAATAAACCTACTTTAAAATAGCATCACGGGGTTATCCATATAGCCTCAGACACATAATAGTCCCAGTAGTCCATCCAATATCTGCATATATCCTGATCGAGAGACTACGAGAAGATACGCATGGGCTATGGGAGAAAACCAAACCCATAGTAAAGGCTCGATATGGTAGGTGACAAGGCACAACAAGGCAATGTCAGGATAGATATACCAATTACGCACACGGGCAGGTGGTAAAGCAGTAGCCACATACGCCCACCTTGGAACACATTCCCAAATCGGAGGGTGGCCACCAAATAATCACAAAGTAATAGAATGGTATCGAAGAAATGCATCCGACCAGATGAGCTACCCCTTTTATCCTGAGATCGCTCCTGTTTTAGCCACCTTAAGCCAACTTGCGGGAGTTGGGTCCACGTAACATACCACAAGAACATTGCCACGATCCTACTTCATTCTGGAGTCTCCACCGCGTACACGGTTGTCAAAGTGGTTTCCGGTATCGACAGGGAGTATGTCCATATCTGATCCCGGTCTCTTTGCCAACCAATCGTTATTATAACCTGTGGTTACAACTTTTAAAACTAATAATTTATACTTAAAAATATAATATCCTTTTAAATCTAAATCTTTATCAAGTAAATATTAAATCATTTCCAAATTATTTCAATACGTAAAAATATCATATCTTTCAAAACTTTCTTTTCAAACCATTATTTGAGTTCAAATCCAAATATCCCATTTAAATACCTTTTTAAATTTAAAGATAATATTCATTTATTTCAATTCAAATCATCTTTTAAAATGATTTATTTTCCAATTAAATTTATTCATTTAAATCATTTAAAAGTGAAGTTAATATTCTTTCAAGTCAAGTATTCAATATTCAAAGTTTCAAACCATTCTGAGCTCGTTTACTAAGTCAAAAACCATAATCATTTAAAATTTCAGCTTTTCACAGCATTTAGAAAAACCTGTTATAAGTTATACTTGAAAACATTTTAATTCAGCAAAGACAACATTTAAAAACTGATGTTAAAACTCAGTTCTAGTTGAAATGTAGTTTAAAACAGCAAAGACGGCATTTTCAGAAATGTTGTAATAGCTTAAGTTTCAAGTTCAAGGTTTTTATTAATTTCAGCAAAGATAGCAGACCACTAAAGCATTTACAGAACTGCTGTAATAGGCCTTTATTAAGTTTTAGCCTTTTAAATTTACTACAACAACTACAACATTCCAGAACTGCTGTAATAGCCTCTTTTATTCAGTTTTAGTTCATTTACAGGAACCATAGCATTTCTGAATGCTATAAAAAGTATTTTCTAGAATTTAATTATTTTCAACAAATAATAAACTTCAATTTAAACCCTTTAAACATTATAAAATCACATTTTTAACATTCAAAAATGTTCATTTAACTTACTTTTAACTTATGATTTTTTATAAATAAATTTCTTATAATTAAATCAAATTTTTCAATAATTTCACTTAACAAATTCAAGTGTAACATTTTCTTTTCTTCAGTTTTTAACAAATAAACTCAACACTTATATTTTCCCTCCATTTTCCAATACAATTAAATTCCTATTTTATTTATATAACTTAATTTTCATTTTAAACCAAAAATTCCAAATTTTCCAACTTAAGTTATATTTCCAAAAATTCACTTTTACCATTTATTTAAATTGCATTTTAACTTACAGAAAAATCAAAATTTCTTTATTAAAACATTTGAAATCCAATTAAATAGAATTTTCATAATTTTATACTTTTTCTAAAAATATTTAAAATATTCAAAATGCTTTATAAAATTAACCACAGGCATGTACAGTTTTCTAACCTAGGTCAAGTGATGCATATATATATCATTTCAATCCGCAGTTTACAAAAAAATTCTGGGTATCATTTCCAACCCACAGTCCCAAGTAAAATAAAATAAATAAAAACCATTCAGGCCTATCATTTCAGCCCATAACGATTTTTCCCTATTCTAAAGTCCGTTCGGGTATGTATCATTTCAACTCATAGTGATTTCTAATCTAACAGGGAACTTGCAGTGTGAGAAACAGATAAAATAAACAGTTTAACAACATATATCAATAATAGATGAGATAACATGTTATTTAACAGGTTTAACATCATGTATAAATAATCACAGGCAGTTATAACATCATATATAATTCTACACATTCAATTGTTATCGCTTCACATTTGCATAAGTATATAATGTCATGTGAGATTTACTCACCTCTTGTGCTGGAGATATGAATACAAATGACACAACGGATTCCAGAACACAATGAAAAAACTACGAACTCGAGTGGAGAGCAAGATCCAAGCTATAGATCTTGTGTTATAATCGAAAACAAAACCAAAAAAAATTAAAATTCAATACAACATTGAATTTAAATAACTTTGAAACGAAAAACAATTTGAATACAATATCTTTTTCCTTGCTTTCTATATTTGTTTACACGGCCTAGGGGATATTTGGTCGGGTTTTGGTGTGCCTTGGCTTCGGTTTGGACAAAAGGGAGCACGGCTAACAAGGCTAGAACATGGAGGAGGTTACAAGGCATGAAGGTGAAGAGGTTTTAGGCAAAATAGCATGGTTTTTGGTCACAAAAGGCTCGGCCATGTAGGCAATTGGCTCAGCCAGTGGGTATGGGGTATGGTTAGTGGCTAGAGTGGTGAGAGGAGGTCTGAAAAATGTGGTTGCGGCGGCCTATGGTGGTGGTGAACAAGGAAATAAGCATGGAGTGGTTGGCTATGAAGGTTTTCAAGGCATAGTTGCATTTTTTGTGGATTTTTGCATCATAGGAGTCTCGGCCATGGTCAAGACCTGAGGGGTAGGTGATGATGGTGACAAGGAAGAGGAGTTGGATGTGGTGGCCATGAGAAGCAAGTGGTGGCCGAGCAATAATCATGAGAAGACAAGGCAAAACATATGAAAAATAAGAAGAAAAAGAAGAGAAATAAGGAGGCCATTAACAAAATTCTTTTAGCCATGAATGGAAAAATGGAGATTTAAGTTTTTTGACTGCGAAAATGAAAGAGAACTCATGGCTAATCAAAGAAAATACACGGTAAAACTAAAGTCAATGAGGAGTTGTGGAAAATGAAAAGTTTTGGAAATGAAAAGACATAAGTTTTGAAAGCTCTTTAAACCTTTCATATTTCCTTTCCCTTTAATTCAGATAAAACAAAATAAAACTTGGCAAATGAATTTGAAAACTGACAAAGTAAAATAAAATGAAAATAAATAATTAAACTTAAAGAAAATAGAAAAAGAATTAAAGGAATTGCTTAAAAATTCAAAACAGGGTTCAAAAATTACAAATAAATCATCACTAGCCTTGGAAAAATATCTACTTCATTTTAAATATATTAGAAAGAAAAAGTTTGAAATAAAATAATTCATTTATCATTTCTAAAAAGAAATAAATAATTAAATTGGAGAAAATAGAAAAAGAACTAATGAAATTGTTTAAAAATTGGAAACAGGACATGAAAATTACAAAAAAATGCCATCAACTCTAGAAAAATTCCTACTCCACTTTAAAAAATATTTTAAAACAAAATTTTATGTAAAATAATTTCTAAAAAATTTTCAGAGTGAAATAAATTCAATTAAAAATTAATTTCAAAATATTGGGTTGTTACACTCTCCCTCACTCAAACCTTTTCGTCCTCGAAAAGAACAGAAACAAGGAAATAAGGAAAAACAAGATAGAAAAACAAAATAGTACCTGGAATAAACAGTTCTGAATTCAAAGCACGAATGCTCTCCTCCATTTCCCAAGTACAATCACGATCATCAGTACTCCACTATACTTTGACCAGACTAACAGATTTCCTTCTTAGCTGCTTCGTACCTCTGTCGACAATACGAAGTGGCTTCCTCTCGACAGTCAGATTTGGCTCAATATCCAAGCTGTCAAGAGCAGAAGGCTGAACAAACAGAGATGGATCATGGAGATGCCGGCGAAGATGTGAGACGTGGAATACATCATGTACTCCGGGAAGCTTCTCAGGTAACTCCAGACGATAAGCCAAGGACCTAACTCTTTCCACAATGCGGAAAGAGCCAATGAACCTAGGAGAAAGCTTCCCCCTGCGACCAAAGCGAAGAACATTCCTTAAGGGAGAGACCTTAAGGAAAAATAGATCACCAACATCAAACTCCAAACTTCGCCTATTAGCATACTTCTTCTGCCTATCCTAAGCAACACTCAACCTTCTCTTAATCTTCTCAACTCTCTTAGAGGCTTCCAGAATCATATCAGGACCAAGAACCAGACGATTACCGGATTCAATCCAGCAAGATGGAGATCGACAAGGTCATCCATATAGAGCAGCAAATGGAGACGTTTTGATACTGGCCTGAATTCAAAGATAGAAAGAGATAGATAAAAGATTAAGATAAGCTTAAAACAGAAGATAAGATGATACCGGATAACTGTTATTGTAGGTGAACTCGAGAAGATGAAGATGAACTTCCCAAGATCCACCATAATCAAGCACACAAGCATGAAGAAGATCTTCGAGTATCTGATTCACTCTTTTCGTTTGACCGTCGGTCTACAAATGATAAGCAGTGCTCAGATTCAGATGAGTACCCAAAGATTCCTGAAAATCTTTCCAAAACTGGCTGGTAAAGATAGGATCACGATCACAAACAATACTGAGAGGAACACCATGGAGACGAACAATCTCCCTCATGTAGATCTCAGAAAAGCTTTAAGCAGAACGGGTAGACTTGACCGGAATGAAATGAGCAGAATTGGTCAGCCTATCCACAATAACCCAAATACTCTCATTGCCTTTCATAGACCTCGGCAATCCATCAATGAAATCCATGGAAACCTATTCCCGCTTCCAGTTGGGAATCTCAAGGGGCTGCAACAAATCAGGGGTCTTCTAATGATCGGCCTTGACTTGCAAACAAGTTGCACACCTACTAACAAAGATAGAGACATCCCGCTTCATTCCTTTCCACCAATAAAGCCTCTTCATATCCTGATACATCTTTGACACACCAGGATGGATAGAAAGTCTAGATCGATGGTTCTCTCGAAGTAATTCCTACCTCAAACCATCAACATTCGGGACACAAATCCTGTCATTAATCCTCAAAATCCCTCTATCATCGATCTGAGCTCCACTACTACCGCAACCACTGCCACCAACTCTTCTTCGAACACTCTCCTTCATCAACCTAAGCATCTCATCCTTATCTTGCTTAGCTATGATGCACTCCAAAAGAGGAGAAGAAGAAACAACCATTTGACATAACAAAGATTTCTTTCGACTCAGAGCATCAGCCACAACATTAGCTTTATCGGGAGTATAGCTAATATCGAGGTCATAAGAAGCCAAAAACTCAAGCCAACGAACTTGCCTCTGATTCAAATCCTTCTGGGTGAAGATATATTTAAGAGACCGATGATCGGTGAAAAGCTCAAACTTGGTTCCTAGCAGATGATGCCTCCAAAGCTTCAAAGAAAAGATAACAGCAAGCAACTCTAAATCATGGGCAGCATAATTAGCTTCATGGATTTTCAACTGACGGCTGGCATAGGCAATGACCCTACCATCCTCCATGAGAACAACACCCAATCCCTCACGACTAGCATCAGTATATACCGTCAATCCCTCACTTTCGTTCAGAACGGTAAGAATTGCTGCGGAAGTTAGCTTGCTCTTTAACTCGTTGAATGCAGCTTCACACTTCTTATCCCAAATAAACTTAACATTATTACGAGTCAAAGCAGTGAGATGTGCAGCAATCCGAGCAAAATTGTCAATGAATCTCCGGTAGTAACCGACAAGGCCCAGAAAACTACGAATCTCAGAAGGAGTCTTAGGAGTTTCCCAATCCTGTAACAGAAATAGGAAAAATAAGAACCACATAAGAGATAGAATAATTAAATG
Organism: Allium cepa; assembly: GCA_030765085.1. Taxonomy (NCBI): domain Eukaryota; kingdom Viridiplantae; phylum Streptophyta; class Magnoliopsida; order Asparagales; family Amaryllidaceae; genus Allium; species Allium cepa. The sequence goes on along the minus strand of CM060940.1, from coordinate 853,045,907 downwards.
ATAAAGGAAAAGGGAAAGAAGGAAAGACTTACATTGATCGCAGTGATCTTGACCGGATCAACAGAAACTCCATTACCAGAAATAATGTTCCTGAGGAATCAGACTTCATCCTTCCAGAAATGGCATTTAGAAAATTTAGCCTTCAACTGATGATTTCTGAGAGTCTCTAGAACATACTGCAAATGTGACTCATGCTCATTCTCGGACTTAGAGAATACCAAGATATCATCAACAAAGACTAAAACAAATTTATTAAGCACGACACGAAAAACACGATTTATAAGATCCACAATGAAAGAAGGAGCATTAGTCAAAACCAAAAGGCATGACTAACCATTCATAAAACCCATTCTCCATCCGGAAAGCAGCTTGGGAATGCTTTCCTCAGCAACTCTGAGCTGGTGGAAACCTGAGGCAAGATCAAGCTGAGAGAAACAAGTGGCACCATAAAGCTGGTCAAACATATCACTGATGCGAGGAATTGGATATCTATTTTTCATAGTGAGCTTGTTCAGCTCCCTATAATCAACACACATCCTCAAAGAACCATCCGACTTAGTGACAAAGACTACTGCCGCTCCCCATCCGGAATGGGTAGGTCTGATTAGACCTTTGGAAGACAAGTCCTCAATCCGCTTTCCCAATCAACCTTCTCACGAGGTGCCATTCTTCTAGGAGGAAGAACTACATGACGAACACCAGAAATAAGATCAATCCGAAAATCAATTTTCTGCTTAGGAGGTAAAGAAGTGACTTCACCAAATACATCAGAAAAGAGTTTGACCACACGGGTCGAATGAAGATCACCAGGAGCAGAATCTAGAGAATAAATAAAACCGCCTGCAAAATACCAAGGCATGCGGCACTGAATAACAAAGGAATTACCCAGATCATCCTTAAGATAAACAGACTGGGCTTTACAGGAGATATGGGCATCATGCCTACCTAGCCAATCACTTCCAAGCAATAAATCAAAAGCATCAACGCCCAAAACATAGAAATCACCACTGAAGCGATAATCAGAATAGAGAAGCTTCACTTGTTTATAAATCCTATTAAGGTTTGCAGGACCCCCAATTAGATTTGAAACACATAAGGATTCAGAAACATACTCAAGAGAAAGGAGATGCTCATACTTATCACACAAATCGACAGTTACAAAACTCTGGAAAGCTCCAGTATCAAATAAAACACGAACAGGATGCTGAAATAAAGAAAAAGAGCCCTGAAGTGTACCTTGGTCATCACTAGGAGCTGGAGGAGCTGGAGAAGATGCAGAGGTGACAACAAATATACCAAAAGGCTTACCCTTTTGCTGGGTAGGGCAATCCTTCCTGAAATGGCCAGGTTGGAGACAGATGTGGCAAAGATCACGCCTAACTGACTGGGCAGGAGGAGGAATGGCAGTACTAATAATAGTAGGACAACTATTCGCATAGCGTCCCTTCTGGTCACACTTAAAGCAGGTGATGGAAGAAAGGTCAACTGGCTGCCTTTGAGATGGAGTAGATGATGAAGATCCCAAACTCGGATTCTTGAGCCAATTCTTCTTCTGCTGCTGGAAACTAGGCTTTCTCTTCTTAGAATTTGCAAAGGAAGTCTGAGATGAAGGAGCACCAACTGAAGTAGGACCCTTAGAAGTAGGATTCTCATAACTAAGAGCCATATCCATAAGCTGGGTAAAAATGCCATGGATATGAGAAATGAGACGACTATAGTACTCAGAACGAGCACCAGCAATAAACTTCTCATTCTTCTTCATAGAAGTGTCTATCAAACCAGGTCTGAACTTAGAAAGATCGTTAAACTTCCTCTCATACTCTGAAAAAGACATGCTTTCCTGCATGAGGTCCATGAACTCCCTATAAAGCGGGGATTTCCTAGCTTCGGGCATTCACTTAGCAACAAAGCCTCCCTGAGGAGAACGATAGATAAGCTTAGAAAAGGCAGTAGAGATAGAAAAGCAGAATTCAAAAAAAAACACAAGAAGATACCTGAACTATTCCCAAGTAAGATCAGCCTCAACGGTGTTAGCTGTAACAGATTCCCACCAATCGTGGGCAGCCTCCTGCAACTGCCATGCGGCTAACTGACGCTTCTGGGCATCGGTAATCTCAAGACCAGTAAATATCCTCTCGATACTCCTCAGCCATTGCTGAACCTCAATGATAGACTCAGAACCAGTGAACTTGGTACCACCAAGCCGAGTAAATTCTTTGCAAAGAATGGTGAAACGAACAGGAGCTAGGGCTGGAACTGGGGAAGCACCACGACCCTGACCTCTAGCATTCCTACGATTCATCCTGAAATTTCAAGAATGAATATTAGGACAAAGGTAAAGATAAGATAAAGATAAGACAAGACAAAATAAGGTAAATTCACTTGGATGAACAAGAAATTTCTAACAAGGTAGATACGAAAGGAAAGAAGTTTAGAAAAATTTGCTTTTAAAATAAGAATTTTTTTATATCAAAATAATCTTTGAAAAATCCTTTGAAAATCATTTTAAAATCATTTTATACTTTGAAAATACGTTCTCTCACAAAGAAATGTTCTGAAGTTGATTTCACTCATTCTAGGGTATTTCTACCCTATCTCTAATGAGTTTTTGCTCCACAAGCTAAGGTTTGCCTAAAAACCAAAGCTCTGATACCAACTGTAATGACTTATTATTTTCCACCATTCGAATCGACAATAATCCACACATGTCAGACTTGAATAGTACAAAATAACATATTGTAATAAAAATTCGGAGCAAATAAAATCAAATCGCAGAATCACAGACACAGAACATCAGAATATCTCGCAGCGGAAAATAAAATACCATAGTAGTGCATGAAGCTACCATCACAAAGTCTCAAAACCAAATACATAATACCAATTTGAAAACAGATACAACATAAAATCCCAAATACAAAGGAGTCCACTAATACAAGCTGACGACAGAACAACAAAACTGAAATAGAACAATAGAACTGGAATAGGCAAAACTAGATAAGCTGATAATCTCCAGCGATTCGAGACCTCCAGAGAGTGGAAATCCAAATCTATAAATACTCAGGCTAACCTGAGTGTAAATAAAATACAAATACTCGAGTCATGACATACATACTTATCCAGTGTAAACCAACTCAAGTGAACTGTAGTAAATGTACAAGTAACTTAGAAGATGCTTGGGACTGCCCATCCTCTAAGGACCCGTTAAACTATTTACTGTGTAGTAATATTGCGCTATTATAATAGTATCTAACAGTAAAATAAACTTACTTTAAAATAGCATCATAGGGTTACCCATATAGCCCAGACACGTAATAGTCCTAGTAGTCCATCCAATATCTGCATATCTCCTGATCGGGAGACTACGAGAAGATACACATGGGCTACGAGAGAAAACCAAACTCGTAGTAAAGGCTCGATATGGTAGGTGACACGACACAACGAGGCAACGCCAGAGTAGATATACCAATTAAGCACACGGGCTGGTGGTAATGCAGCAGCCACATACGCCCACCTCGGAACACATTCCCAAATCGGAGGGTAGCCACTAACAATCACAAAGTAATAGAATGGTATCGAAGAAATGCGTCCGACTAGAGGAGCTATCCCTTTTGGCCCGAGATCGCTCCTATTTTAGCCACCTTAAGCCAACTCACGGGAGTTGGGTCCACGTAACATACCATAAGAATGTCGCCACCATCCTACTTCATTCTGGAATCTCCACCACGTACACGGTTGTCAAAGTGGTTTTCAGTATCGACAGAGAGTATGTCCATATCAGATCCCGGTCTCTTTGTCAACCAATCGTTATTATAACCCATGGTTATAACGTTTAAAACTAATAATTTATACTTCAAAATATAATATCCTTTCAAATCTAAATCTTTATCAAATAAAGATTAAATCATTTCCAAATTATTTCAATATATCAAAATATCATATCCTTCAAAACTTCCTTTTCAAATCATTATTTGAATTCAAATCCAAATATCCCATTTAAATACCCTTTTAAATTCAAAGATAATATTCATTTATTTCAATTCAAATCATCTTTTAAAATGATTTATTTTCCAATTAAATTTATTCATTTAAATCATTTAATAGTTAAGTTATTATTCTTTCAAGTCAAGTACTCAATTTCCAAAGTTTCAAACCATTCTGAGCTCGTTTACTAAGTCAAAAACCATAATCATTTAAAATTTCAGCCTTTCACGGCATTTAGAAAAAGCTATTATAAGTTATACTTTGAAACATTTTAATTCAGTAAAGACAGCATTTAAAAACTGCTTTTAAAACTCAGTTTTAGTTGAAATTTAGTTTAAAACATCAAAGACAGCATTTCCAAAAATGCTGTAATAGCTCAGGTTTCAAGTTTAAGGTTTTTATTAATTTCAGCTAAGACAGCAGACCACTACAACATTTACAGAACTGTTGTAATAGGTTTTTATTAAGTTTTAGCCTTTTAAATTTACTACAGCAACTACAGCATTTCAGAACTGCTGTAATAGCCTCTTTTATTCAGTTTTAGTTCATTTACAGAAACAATAGCATTTCTGAATGCTATAAAAAGTATTTTTCAGAATTTAGTGTATTTCCAGCAAGAAATAAACTTCCATTAAAACCCTTTAAACATTATAAATCACATTTTTAACATTTAAAAATGTTCATTTCACTTATTTTTAACTTGTGATTTTTATAAATAAATTTCTTATAATTAAATCAAATTTTTCAATAATTTCACTTAACAAATTCAAGTGTAACATTTTCTTTTCTTCACTTTTTAACAAATAAACTTAACACTTATATTTTTTCATTTCCAATATAATTAGATTTCTATTTTATTTATATAACTTAATTTTCATTTTAAACCAAAAATTCCAAATTTTCCAACTTAAGTTATATTTCCAAAAATTCACTTTTACCATTTGTTTAAATTACATTTTAACTTACAGAAAAATCAAAAATTCTTTATTAAAACATTTAAAACCCAATTAAATCAAATTTTCATAATTTTATACTTTTTTTAAAAATATTTAAAATACTTTATAAAATTAACCACGGGACTGTATATAGTTTTCTAACCTAGGTCAAGTGATATGGATATATATCATTTCATTCCGTAGTTTACAAAAAAATTCTGGGTTCTATCATTTCAAACCCGCAGTCCCAAGTAAAATAAAATAATTAAAAACTGTTTAGGCCTATCATTTCAGCCCATAACGTTTCTCCATATTCTAAAGCCGTTCGGGTATGTATCATTTCAACCCATAGTGATTTCTAATCTAACATGGAACTTGCAGTGTGAGAAACAGATAAAATAAACAGTTTAACAATATATATCAATAACAGATGAGATGATAGGTAATTTAATAGGTTTAACATCATATATAAATAATCACAGTTAGTTATAACATCATATATAATTCTACACATTCAATTGTTATCGCTTCACATTTGCATAAGTATATAATGTCATGTGAGATTTACTTACCTGGAGGTATGAATACAAATGACACGATGGATTCCAAAACACAATGAGAAAACTACGGACTCGAGTGGAGAGCGAGATCCAAGCTATAGATCTTGTGTTACAACCCAAAACAAAACTAAAAAAATTAAAATTCAATACAACATTGAATTTAAATAACTTTGAAATGAAAAACAATTTGAATACAATATTTTTTGCCTTGCTTTCTATATTTGTTTGCACGGCCTAGGGGTATATTTGGTCGGGTTTTTTGTGGCTTGGCTCGGGTTTGGACACAAGGGTGCACGGCTATCAAGGCTAGAACATGGAGTAGGTTACAAGGCATGAAGGTGAAGTGGTTTTAGGCAAAATAGCATGGTTTTTGGTCAACAAAAGGCTCAGCCATGTAGGCAATTGGCTCGGCCAGTGGGTGTGGGGTCTGGTCAGTGGTTAGAGTGGTGAGAGTAGGTCTGGAAAATGTGGTGGTAGCGGCCTATGGTGGTGGTGGTGGTGAACAAGGAAATAAGCATGGAGTGGTCGGCTATGAAGATTTTCAAGGCATAGTTGCATTTTTCTGTGGATTTTTGCATCATAGGAGTCTCGGCCATGGTCAAGACCCGAGGGATAGGTGTTGATGGTGACAAGAAAGAGGTGTTGGAGGTGGTGGCCGTGACAAGCAAGTGATGGCCGAGCAATAATCATGAGAAGACAAGGCAAAACATATGAAAAATAAGAAGAAAAAGAAGAGAAATAAGAAGGAGGCCATTACCAAAATTCTTTTAGCCGTGAATGAAAAATGGAGATGGAAGATTTTTGCGTGATAAAAAGAAAGAGAACTCACTGCTAATCAAAGAAAATACACGGCTAAACTAAAGTAAATGAGGAATTGTGGAAAATGAAAAGTTTTGGAAATGAAAAGACTTGAGTTTTAAAAGCTCTTTAAACCTTTCATATTTCCTTTTTCTTTAATTCAAATAAAATAAAATAAAATTTAGCAAATGAATTTAAAAACTTAAAAAAAGTAAAATAAAATGAAAATAAATAATTATTTAAAGAAAATAGAAAAAGAATTAAAGGAATTGCTTAAAAATTCAAAACAGGGTTCAAAAAATTACAAATAAATAATCACTAGCCTTGGAAAAATATTTAATTCATTTTAAAAATATTATAAAGCTAAAATTTGACATAAAATAATTCATTTATCATTTCTAAAATGAAATAAATAATTAAATTGGAGAAAATAGGAAAAGAACTAAAGAAATTGTTTAAAAATTGGAAACGGGTCATGAAAATTACAAAAAAATACCATTAACTCTAGAAAAATTCCTACTCCACTTCAAAAATATTTTAAAACAAAATGTTAAGTAAAATAGTCTCTAAAAAATTTTCAAAGTGAAATAAATTCAATTAAAAATTAATTTCAAAATATTAGGTTGTTACAATTCTAATGTTGTAAATTGTTATAAACTTAAGTCAATAATTTGAAATGCTACTAATTAAATATAATAAAAGTGAATAGTGTAAGAAAAATGATTATAAAGTTAAGTTAATATCTAAACTATTTATAATCAGATTGAATGGAAAGGGTGAGTACTGTAAGTAAGTAATTATAAACTTGAAGTAATATTGAAGCCATTCGTAACTAAAATGAGTACTATATAAGTTGAATGGTTATAACTTCAGAAACCATTGAAATGATTTAGAAATGGAGCTAATATTCAATAATTCTTTATATGGAAGAATGAATGTGAAAGAGAAATAATCTATACTTCAATAACGCGTAACCCAATAATATGGACTTTATATGGAAGAAATTTAATTGTAAAGAAACTTACCTAATAATGCATAACCCAATAATTGAATAAAATAACTTATCTAAACAAAGAATGTAAAGTAATAAAATGAAAGAAAATGGCATTGTATGAATAAAGAAGCAATGAACTTTTGTAAATAACAACAAATGTGAATTAATGAAAATAAACATTAAATGAATGAAAAAAGAAAAGTAAATGATGAAAAAAAATCAAACTAAATTTAAAGGTGAAGTAAACTGAAGTAAAATGTATATTATACATCAATAATGAATTCATTTACGATCCAAGTAATTGAAATGGATATAACTTATGTAAGTAAAGAATGTAAATTAATGAAATAAGCCTTATATGAATGAATGAGAATTAAAATTTTGTAAGTAATGAACGTGAATTAAAGAAAATCATTGTATGAAAATGAAAAAAAATGAACAATAAATGATGTGGAAAAGATAAATAGAGTACAACTTAAAAATGTGTTGAATTCTTGTTTGTTTGGCTTATGGATTGGTTGCAAAAGGATACTTCTATTTTGTATAGAGATGTATAAATAATCTATAAAGTTTTATCTATGACGGTTGAATGTATGGTTTACTCATAGTTTATTTACCATTTTATATGATTAGTGGTTTCTGAATCCAAACAAATAATTTGTTTTGGTTGCTATGGATGGATGATTGCTCTCCTTGTTGAAAATAGAGTGAATCTTCATCTCTATTGAAAACACTATCTCCGTTAACTCGTTTTGGAATCACCCTCAGAGTTAACGACCATAGCCTTTCCTTTGAATCTTTACTTGATCTTCATTTGAGATGTCACGACCTAACGTTTAATTTAGATCGATGTGGTTTTCGAAATTTCAAATTTAGAAATCCGATCCTGGTCTCACCGAAATCAAAAACGCCGTCTTAATGTCCAAACCGTTTAAGTTTGAACAATATAAATCAATTTAAAATATTGAATTCACACAGCATCATTCACAGATAAATATCACACATTTATCACAGCTATAATCAATATCACATCATAGCACGTCACAGATTATCAAACTATAAGTATCAATCAATTCAGACATTCTACTCAAACAATCATCCACAAGCAGGAATTATTAATCCCTATTATAATTAATTTAATCAACTTAGATTAAATTAATTACTTGATAATTAATCACCTAATCCTGCTTAAACAATCATTAATTAATTACAACTATTTAATTAATTAATCACACTTTTAATCACCTTATGAACCAATTAATGAATTTTTAATTAAAGATTAATTATTCTTTAATTATTCTCTTAATTAATCATCCTTGATTAATTTTTCTTTAATTACATTAAGTGATTAGCCTTTAAATTAATTACACAAATTAATTATACTTTAATCACTTATATTAATTAACTTTTAATTACTCCCATTAATTAATTTACTATAATTAATTACATTGATCCTTAGTTAATTACATTAATTAATTATCTTATAATCACTTCATTGATTAATTATCTTTTAATTAATCACATTTATTAATTAATTTAACCTTAAATTATTTTCATTAATTACATTAATTAATGATCCTCTAATTACTTCCATAAATTAATTATTCTTATAATTACATTTAATAATTAATTTGTAATTAACTATCCTTAATTACTTACAATAATTAATGAACTTCTTAATTAATTAATAAATACTTTAATTAATTACACTGAGTAATTAATACTTAATTACTTCCACTAAGTAATTATTCTTTAAGTACTTTCCATCTAGTAATTTCCTTTTAACTACATCCAGTAATTATCCATTAATTACTTCACTAAGTGATTACACTTTATTAATTAGATTAGGTAATTATACTTAACCCATCATCAAATGATTATCTTAAATTAATTAAACTAATTAATTAACTTAAATTAACCATATTAAATTAATTAATTACATTGAGTAGTTAATTCCTTTAAATTACTTCATTAAGTAATACCCCTTAATAATCCTCTTATCATTAAGTAATTAATCTCTAATTATATCCATTACTTAATTATTTATTAATTAATTAACCTTGATTAATCAATCCTTACTTAAGTAATCACTACACTTAATTAATTACACAAATTAATTTATCTTAATTTAATTACCTAAATTTCGTATCTTAGTTAATTAAGTAATTATACTTTAATTACTATTGTAAATATGACTTGATTAAATTAAGATAACCCATATACTAAATTAAAATCATAACTACCATTTAAATTAAATTAAATTTAAAAGCTTGAATTCGATTTATTCAAAATCATCATCCTTTGATCAGTAAAGTTAAATAACTTTTACTTAAATTCACAATTAAATTTCAACCAATTACCCTTTTAATTTGAAAACATTTAGGGACAAATTTATAAAATTTTGTTTAATGTAATATTTATATAAATCAAAACTATTTTTAAAACAAACTTCAAAACTTTAAAATCCATACTTTAAAAACTTGAATTTGTTTAAAACATCATTTTCTAAACTTAAACATTTCATAAATTTTTAAAATTGGTTAAAGCTTTGTTTAATTACTATTTTTCAACTACTTCATAACTAATTTCTATTTTACAACTATTTTGCAATTATTTAAAATTTCTATAACTATTTAACTATTTTCCAACTATTTTACAATTGCTTAGCTATTTTACAGATATTTTGCAAACTAATAATTATTTTTCAACTACTTATTTATTTTTAACCTTTCAATTTTTTTTTTGATTTTAAGATGCTCAGAGTGCAAACTGTTTATGATTAAATACCCAATTGAGATAAGAATTGAGATGATAATCCAAATGAGATTGAAGAAACTATGAAATATTTGAATGAAAATCAAGATGAATGTGAATGGAAAAAGAGGATTGATTTGGCTAATAATCAATGAAGATAAATATGTAAGATGTACGTATATTATTCTATTCGCATAGAGATTTGATCCAGATTCGAGCACAGAATTTCGAGATAGTATGTCGATCTGAGTTGGGATTTTTCGCTTGATTTTCGACGACAAACTTGGATATGGATTTTTGATTGGCTCTGAGAATGCTCTATCAAGTTGTAGAAATGCAAGGAGAATGACGGTTCCTGATCAAGAAACCAGATCCGAGTCCGCACTAGGAAGTCGGATGGAAGATACTAGTTCGGAAGTGAAATTGTGTGATCGTGTGAGCAATCAGATTGATATAGCATACGAATGATATGTGTACATCGTATGGGTTTGAATGAAATTGATATTGATAATTTTGGATAAGAACTGGAAGATGATTTTTGAAATGGAATGGTATATTTGATTAATAAATGGTTCTTGAAATGAAAGATGTATTTGTGAAATATATGATGAAATAAAGTGGAAATTGGATACTTCTATGGTAGAAATTTATTTTATGGAAGTAAGTAATTTGGTTAGTGACTTTATAGAGTAATCAAATTTGAATACTTGATTTGGAACCAAAGTTATATATCTTTGTTATATAAGATAAATCTCCCCTTGTTGAATCTATTGCCAGAAGAAAAAGGTATTTGAGTAGTATTTGAAATATAAAAGTGAATTTATACAAGTAAGAAGTGATTCAAAAAGGATTTTTCAAGGTTATATATATCTATATATATAAATATGAAGGATCTTATGAGAATGATTTTGAGGAAAGGTTTTTGAAACCTATGGATTTGGCAAGGCTTTTTATTTTTGGGAAAAAACAATTTTGGAAATTTGAAAAGCCTAGCTTGAGAATTATCGATTTTGGGATAATCGATTTTAAGAAAGGAGATTTATATGAAATTTAAACTAGGCGTATGATTTGGAAGATATTATATGTGTATAGTGTAAAATTCTTAAAATTGGCTATGGAGAAAAAGGCGCTCCCTTGAAATGAACTTCTCAGGAGTACCACAGGTTGGTACTGCCTTGAGCCTCAAAAAGGGGGAAGCTTTAAAGTGGATCCTGTGAGGAAGTCTGGACAAACTGAAGTTCCTAAGGATTATAGGGTAGCGAAAGTCGAGGGCGCTGATGCCTACAGAGGCATTTGGGTTATGCTGTGACGATAGTATAACTTGATGTCGCTGCGATCTACTGTGGACCATAGCGGAAATTGCATGGAGGTGAGTGTCAACGGTCTACGCTTGATTTTGCCGGAAAGGCAACGTAACATCGGTAGACTGCGATCTATGGTCGAGTGGAGAAGTTTTATTCTTTTGGCAGCGGAATTCAATAGCACTGATGCCTATAGTTATAAGGGTTTTTGTTGTGATAGCAACGTAACCCCAGATATAGCTGCGATCTGTAGCGGGTTCCATGGCATAATCGAGGAGTGCGGAGTGCTTACAGTTATCTATGGATTTTGCCGGGATGGCAATGTAACCATCGGGTTAACTGCAACTGTGGATGGGGGTGATGATTTCCAAAGCATTCTCACAAAAGATATTTCCTCTATTTTCAAAATGTTTTCTATATTTTCTATAAAATTATTTTTCAAGTATTTTCACTAGGTGTTGAAAATGGGCTGCTATGTACTTATAGATTTTCAGTCCTACGCCTGATCAACGTATGACCGAATTTCTACGAGAACAAGGATGGACTTGTTGAGACATTGAGTTATAAAATATTTTTATAAAAACTATTTTTGTAGTATTTAAAGATTTTAAAAGAGTTTTAAATGATCAAAGGAAATTTATCTGATTTTAAGCATTTTAAATAAATTCTGGTTCCATTCCTTTTCGAGGATGAAAAGATTCAAAGGGAGGAGGAATGTGATAGCCCAGATTTTTGGACATCAGAAAATTGGATAAATATCCGATTTAACTGCTGAAAACAATGATTTATAGATTTAACAAATAAATTTGATAATAAATATTTATGTGATAATCTCCTAATATAGTTACTTAAAATTTGCAAATTATTAGTTCAAAAACAAATAATAATGATTGTTTATATATATGGATATAAGAAGATTTTAAATAGAATTTTTTTTGTTATTTACAAGTTTAATTTATGGTTGTTTAAATATATATATATATATATATTTGAATTGTTTTAAATTGGATTTTAAAATTGAATTTGAATTTGAATCTGGATTTAAATTGAAATTTAAGAGATAAATATCTTAAAATATTTTGGATTTAAAAATATATATATTATATATGATTTTATTTAGAATATAATTGATTTTAGATTTATTTTCTTTTAAAAGTTTATTTGTATTAATCAAAGAAATTATTTATTAAATAGTAAATTAAATACAAAAGTTTTTTTAACATTTAAAAATAATCAAAATATAACGACAAGTGTTTAATTAAGAAGGCTTATTAATAACATGTGTAATATAATAATCAATTGTGAATGACAAATGTCAAGAATTGAACAAGTGTCCCCGTTTTTGTTTTTATTTTCTTTATTTGAAATAAATCCTAAATTAAATCTATATACACATCTCTCCCTATCTCTCATTTTTCTTTTGATCAGTAACTAAAAACCAAAAATCTGTAACAAAAATCCATAAACCAGTAAATTAAAACAAAACCAGTTTAAATTCAAAACATATAAACAATATCATCTTATCTTCAACCTATGCTACACATTAAGCCTCAACCTAGTGCAAATCAAAGCAAGATGAGGATTCAAATCTACGAATTAATACAAAGTTCCAATTTTTAGTTTTGTCAAAAGAAAAGCATTTCCAGATTTTAGTTCAAGCATCTCTGTTTCTTTCAAACAGGTGAGTAAACCTTTGTTTTAACAATTTAAATCTGGTGATAAATGAATATATATACCTTGATGCAGGCAACAGTGATATAGTATATATATAGTTTACATGAATATTTGGGTGAGAATGCAATGATACATGTATGTGACATGTCTGTGTATATATAATCATTTAGGTAGCCTCTGTTCTTAGTTAGCAGGCTAAAATTCAGTTCCAAAAACCAATCCCTTTTGTTTTAATGACTTTCAGATCATCATCATTAAAAGAAAACTTTTTGTATTAACCTAATCTTGTTTTAAAAAATGTTTATAAGTATACTTGAAGGTAATTAACTAGTAAATAGAAATTTACAGTGAAAACTTAATTCAAGTTAAAATTCGATTTTCAAATTTACTAGTTTTGATTGTAAATATGGATTTGTAACTAGAAACCATGAATTTTAGTGTATAAATCGAGATTTTAGGTCTGTGATTAACGGGGAAATTCGAATTTAACGGAAAATGGCAAATCTTCGAATTCCGTCGATCGATGTCGAACTAAGGCTCGGGGTTCATGTCAGAGATGGCTCAAAGAATATGGGTATTGGGAAAAATGGTCGGAGGTGATATCTCTGGCCGTGGTGGCGCAGCGAAGTGATATTAGGGTTTAACGTTGAGTTTAGCCGTTGATGGATTGAGTGGCAAATTTTGTTGACGTGGTTTGAATCGAGTGGATCAGACCAGTGGATAAGAAGGAGGATGAATTGGCGAGTCTTCAGGGGCGGAGGCGTGAACACTGGTGGTAGGAATGATCAGCATGAGGTGATATTTGATGATCGAATGGGTTCAGGTGGAATTCCTTTACGCTCGAATTCAATTTCGAGGCCATGTAAAAGTTCTGGGTGATGGGATGCTGGGGAAAGATCACCAGCGACTTGCAAGTGACCTCGGCGATGATTGACGGTGATCGAAGTGGCCGTGCACATGCACGCGTGCACCAGTGTGTCTGGAATGGGATCGGTTTTGGGTAGATGTTGATTCCTCGTGACGAACACAAAGTAAACCAGCATTTGGCTCGGGTTATGATTCAAGTGTAAGAGTGTTTTAAATAAAACTGTTTTAAAAGTTTAAACAAGAAAAAAAATAGAAGAGGAAGAACTGGCTCGGGAAAAACATGAGTTTACCTTGGGGTTAGCTGGGTCAGTATTGTAAGGTAATATCGAGGTTTGAATTTAAATTAAAACAGGTTTTAGCCTTTCTTTCTTTATTAAAAACAATAAGTGTTTTATATCTAAAAGTTTGATTTATTTAGTTGTAAAATTCATTTTAACTTAGTAATCCTTAAAGTTTATTTAAAACTAAATTTATAATGTAATTTAATTAAGGAATAAGTGTTTTATCATTAATTAACTTAAGGGTCTTAAGTTAAATTATGGATTAATGATAATTTGATTCAAGGTCTATTTGATAAGATTTTTAACAATAATTAGGAGTAAATCAAGATAAATAACATATCTTTTAATTAATTAAGGTTTGGGTGACTAAGATTTATTAATTAATTAGAGATTAATTATTATAGGCGATTAAAGATAAATTAATTAATAATTAAGGGTTGATTAATTAATAACCAAAGGATAATTAAAAGATTAATTAATCAAGGTAATTAATTAAGGATAATTAAGTGATTAAGATTAATTAATTAAGTATAACCAATTGATTATTAAGTAATAAAGGAATAGTTATTTAATGAATATGATTAATCAAAGATAATTGATTAAAGATTAATTGTCAAAAATAATTAATTAAAAGGATATTTAATTAAGGGAAGTGATTAGAGGACCATTGATTAATATAATTAATTAATTAAGATGATTAATTAAAGGTTAATTACTTAATGTAATTAAAAGATAATTAATCAAGGATGATTAGTTAAGATGGATAATTAAAGAATGATTTATTATTAGAGTTGTAATTAATAAATGTTAAGGAAGCAGGATTAAGGTAATCCAAGTGATTAAAGTTGGTAATTAATTAAATAGGAGATTAATTAAATTAATTAGGAATTATATATCTAATAAATCTTGTTTATGGATGGTTGAATGATATTGGATGACATTGGATTAATAATATCTCTTATATTCAATTGAGATGTGCTGTGATATGAATGGGTTGAATTGTGATAATGTAGGGTACCTTTCTGAGTTGAATTGTTATGTGATATGATATCCTGGATATGAATTGTATTATTTAAAACTTAACAACTTGAATTAGAGATGACATTGAATTCGAAGAGACCGGAGTCGGGTATCAGTAAATACCCGAAACCACTTCGATTTGTAATCTTCTATAAATTCCTTATGGATTTGATATGTGAAATCAATAGGCTGGAAATTGAATGATTTAAGTAATTGGACCCTTAAACTATGTTGAGGTACATAGATATT
The DNA here is from genome assembly GCA_030765085.1 of Allium cepa. Classification (NCBI taxonomy): domain Eukaryota; kingdom Viridiplantae; phylum Streptophyta; class Magnoliopsida; order Asparagales; family Amaryllidaceae; genus Allium; species Allium cepa. The sequence continues at coordinate 853,030,493 of CM060940.1, read as the reverse complement.
GATGTGTGAAAAGTGTTGACTAAAATAAATTGAGAACTCATAGTGAAGTACGAGTTACCTTGGGTTTTAAATAAGTTTTATGAATTAGAATTTCATGTTAGATGGGTTTACTCACACGATTTCCAGCCTGACCCTGGTGATTACTTTGATGTAATGCTTGGGTCAGACCGAGTATTACAGATTTTCAGGTAAGAACGTTTTCTGGAGCTCAAGAGGAGAGCTGGATGGCAGGAACATATGGAGGGTATTCCGCTGTGATATATTGTAGTTTTTATGGGACAACTTAATCTTAACTGTCCAATGTTTGTGTAAATGTTGTAACTCTGATGTACTAAAGTATAATTTGATAAGTACAGATTTCCTTTGTAAAACTGTTATTATTTGATATTATATTTTGATCCGCTGTGAATGTGAGAATACGTGTTTTGAAATGTTTTATTTTCTTCTTCTTCTTCTTTTCCTAACTATCTGGAATTTTCGGGATTGAAAATTCCAAGTCGTTACAGTTGTTTATACTGATGTTTTTCAAATGATTATTGTTATTTGGTGATGTTTTATTTGCTATTAGTTGAAAACAACTTTGGTATTTCTCTTTTATATAATTATTAACCTCTTTGGATTACATTAAAATACAGGTTATGGAAGCAATAACTAATGCTTTTGGTTCATAAAATAAGCGTTATTTGCCCGACAAATAGGTAAGTTCTCGGATTATGGTTTTCTAGCGATAGTATATTGTTTTCCCGTGGTTTGGGAAATTTTATTTTGAAAAATGTGATATATATTGTTATTATTTATATTATTATTTCTTCCAGACCTCTTCGTACAAAGGAGAATCTGCCGAAATTTTCCGTAAATTTTGGACTTGGAAAATTTGGTGAAATATTTTTTCAAACTTTTGATAACTTGAATATAAAAGGATTTAATTGTTATAAAGTGATATATTTTATTTAAATTATTTAATTATGTAAATTAATTATTTATAAATTTAACATTTTGGATATTGTATATTAAATTCTTAATTCATTCTTTCCTTCTTTTCCTTTTTCGGGAGAAAAAGTTTTGAGTGGAAGAGAGTGTAACGACCCGTAATTTTTGATAATTAAAATAGTTAATTTAATAAGATTTTTGGGATTTAATATTGGGAGAAATAAAAATTTGTGATATATTAATGAAATAATAACTAAAATGAAATATAATAATGTTAATTTAAGTCAATTATTAACAATTTGAATGAAATTCCAGTCAGTTGAAATGATTTAAAGGTTATACTTGGTTATAAAGTGAATATAGGAAAATAAATGTAAACATTGAATCAATTAATGAAATAATCAATAATTTATGCTAATTGAATAAAATTAGTGTTGTGTAAGTAATTATTACATTTGGTTGTAAGCAATAAACTTATTAACGTGACTAAAAGTTAATAGTGACAAACTATTATATGTTACCTATTTATTTAGTCTGTTAAATTGAATTAGAAATCAATTATAATTAAATAAGATTAAGTGTTACATTAATGTGAGTTATGACAATAACTGAAAATTGTGAATGTAATAAAATGTATACAAATGTAAATTATATTCATAAGGAAATAATTGATTTAACAAAAGAATAAAACCAAGATAAATAAATTAATTAGGATTTTTAAATTTTAATTAATGTGTAAAATTAACAAAAATTCAATATAATTGAGATATAGTAGTTAATACAAAAAAGATGGAAATTGTAGCATATTAGTGAAATAAGAGATGAACAAATGTTAACTATATTATTAGAGCAATAATTGATTGAGTATAAAGATTGAAATCAAATAAAATCAATTTATTGGAATTAAATTATAATTAATTGGATTAATTGCAGTTGAAATTGAACATTGTAATTAGTGAAACAATTAACACTGAATTGATATGTAAATTTGTTTTAAGTTATTATAAATGTCTAAGGAATCAAAAATGATGAATTTTTTTAGTTTATAAATATTGAATAAAAAAGTGATTAACAAATTTAATATTAATTTATTTAATTAATGTAAAAGTAGCCATTTTGGCCATTGTCTCGGATTTCGACGAAACTAGTTTCATCAGATCTGTAACGATAAATTATTGTAAGATTAAGTTTTGTAGCGATCAGACTTGTCGTTTGATCGTACGGACTTGAAACGCTGGAAATCGATTTAATCGAAATCAATTTGCAATAAGCTAATTTTAAGCTAACTTCTTCATACATGGAATTAGGACTTCTAACTTGTTCCATTGAGTTTAAAAATATCGAAAACATCTATTTTGATATATGGGACGGTCCATTTTCATTTCAGGAATGAAACGTGCTTTTCGGGTCGTTTATCGTTCAACTTTCAAATCGATCTAGCCATTCTATTTCTGATCTGCCTATAAATAGCCTGTTATAAACCCCAAATATTCCTTTTTCTATTTGTATACAGGTATAATTCTATCAGCTTCTCTCTTTCCAATGGTAGACAAACCAAAACAAATTCCAAATTCTACTGGAAATCAAAATCAAATCAAAAATTTAACTCCTCAAAATATATCGATTTAAACTCTTAACGAGCGAAAGCTAGACCTGCAGTCTGTTTTTTGATTTGTTTTTTGGTGTGGCCGGAATTGGATGATGAAGTCTTGGTCATTCATTGGTGTTCAATGATCTTCGACTGATGGTCGAATCGAGGGTATGGATGGGTGGAGATCGACGAGGGTTCATCCATGAGGTTTGGTGGTGATTTGACGGCTAGTCCGATGAGGAAAATTCAATTAGGATTTGGAGGATGGGTGGCGGCGCTGGGATTTTTCGGTGACGTCATTCGTCGTAGGGTCTCGAGGATCATGGAGGTGGCGGAGGCGAGGTCGATGGTAGGCTTGCGCGCATTCTTGGGTCAGTGGCTAAGTGGTGGCAGCTATTAGGGTTTCATAAGCTGGAGGCTCGTGCGCGTGAAAGAAGCAAATAGGTGATGGTAAGATGTTGAGTTCTGATTTGTTTTTTATTTGTTTTAAATTTAAATCGTCTAACTTCAAATGTTAATAACTTTGCATACGAGGCCAGATTCACGTGCGGTTTGTTTTATTGGGATCGTATTGAAATTTCGAACATTTTGGCGCTTGTTTGGAAGAATTTGAAGGCTGTTTGAATTTTGGGCCTAAATTGGCTTTTAATTCGGTTTAAAATCGAAGGTGAGTGTTTTAACCCACTCACAATTACTAAAATTTCTTATGTTGGTTAAACTAATTTATGATGTGATTAGAAAATTATTTATGGCTGTATGGTATATTTAAATCATCATTCCAGTTAATTTGAATTTATTTTGAATTAAATTTTCATTTAATTTATTATTGAATTTAAATTTCCAGTTAATTACCTGTAAATGATAACCTGTTATTTGTTGAAATTTATTGGTCAAATTGGATGATGATCACGATGAATGTTTGGTTGTTGATATTAGATGATTGGATGTTACGTTTGATTTATATACTGTTATCACTCTGCAAGTTCCGTATGGATTGAAATGATACTTACCCGAACGATCCATAAATTAAGGAAAAATCATTGTGGGTTGAAATGATACATACCCAAATGATCTATAGATTAAAGAAAAATCATTATGGGTTGAAATGATAGACTAGAGCGATTTAATGGAATTTCAATAAATTGGGGATTTCGATTTAAAATGATATATAACCGTAAAAATTTAAATTGCGGATTAAAATGATAAATATCCGTATCATTTGACCCTAGGATAGAAAATTATGTATGGACACTGGATTGGTTAAATTAAATGACTTTTGAATCTTTAAATTTTTTAATTCAGTTAATTAGTATTTTGAAATAGAAATTGATTTATCTTCGATAATCTAAGTGTTAAATGTTGAAATTGGAATTGGTTTAATGAATTGCTCAAAGAAGTTAAACTGGAATTTCAAAGTTGAAGTGTCAAATATAAATGAATTTATTGGAATTGAGTTATTGGAAATGTTTTGGATGTAACTTTGAATCTATTTTAAATTAGCTTAAACTATTTTCATTAAATTAACTATTTTAATCAATTTAAACTATTTTAATTTACATTAATATATTATAACCTATTTAATCCAATTTAATCCATTTTACAAATTTTAAACTACTTAAATTTATTTAATTTATTTTAAATCTATTTAATATAATTTAAATTTATTTAATCTATTTTAAATCTATTTAATCTTTTATAAATTCATTTAATCTATTAAAAATCTATATAATATAATTTAAATGATTTATACTATATTTAATCTATATTTAAATCTTTTTAAACACTTTAAATCCAATTATATCAAATTTAAACCTATTTTTACTACTAAACTATTTTTAAAACTATTTAAACTATTTGTAATTATCTAAACTATTTTCTAAATTTTAGACTCTGTAAAGTTAAAATATTCATATTTAAATCCTTGATGATGATACGACTTAAGTTGTAATTTGGATTTGTACCTTTTGCGAAATGACATATTTGAGTGAATAAGATGATTCGAAATGAAAAATTAATTAACATAACTTATCAATAATTTCAAGTGAATGAGAATTTCAAAAGTGAATGTGATTTGAAAGTGAATATGATTTTGAAAGTGAATATAGTTTTGAAGTGAATATGATTTTGAAAGAGATATGATTTGAAACCGAATATGATATTTTTATATAAACTATGAATTGACTTTGTGAAATGTAAAAGTACCATCCGGTGCGAAATAAGTGTTTGGTTTTTGAAGAGACCGGGAGTGGATATTGTCATACTCTCTACCAATACCGAAAGCCACTTTAACAACTGTGTACATGTTGGAGATTCCAGAAATGAAGTAGGATGGTTTGTCGAACGATTTCTGTATGAGGTATTGACGTGACCCTGACTCCCGTGAGTCAGCTTAGATGTGACTAAAACAGGAGCTATACCTGGGCCAAGAGAGGTCATTTCTCCGATTGGTCATGCTTGTTCGATACCATATTGTGACTTTGTGACGATTTGGTGGCCACCCTTGATATTTTTATTATGGGAGTGTATCCCGAGGTGGAGGGTAGTAGTTGTTATGCTTTACCACCAACCTAGTTTTGCAATTGGTAAATCTACCCTGGCATTGCCTCAAGTGCCATGTTCAAAGGCCCTAGGGCGCCTTTTAAGAGTTTGTTTTGTACCATACCTATGGAGTGCTCTCTAATAGTTCTCCAGTTTATGGAGAAATTACGGTACTGTATAGACTATGGGAATATATAAAAATGTGTTAAAGGGGATATACGTAACGCCTTAACGCTATTTTAATACTTTACTGTAGACACTATTATAATAGTGTAATGTATTACATAGTAGATATTTAACGGTTCCTTAGGGGATGGTAATCCCGAACATCTCTTAAGTTATTACACTCACGTTATACACTGGATAGGAGATGTCAAACCCCGTAAACGTCTCTGACGCCATTACACTCATATTTATTTACTATTGATTTAACTTACATAAGATCTTTTTGAGTGTTTTGTCTTTTCAATTCTCTAGGGTCAGTCTGAGATTTTCAGTATATCGAAGAAAGATTTCTGGAGGATGAAGATGAAGATTTTGTACTATTATTATTCAATATATTTATTCTACCGCATCATGTTGTTCCGCTGCATTTATTCTTATTGTCTATAACTCTGATTCTGTATTGTATAAGTATAATGTAACGACTCGAAATTTTTGATCCCGAAAATTCCAGATAGTTAGAAAAAGAAGAAAAGAGATAGAAGAAGAAGAAATAGAAAACCCAACTCAGAATCTCACAATTACAATGGATAAAATATAATATCAAATAATATTCTTTACACAAAGAAAGCTGTATCAGTCAATTACATTTTAATACATCAGAGTTACAACACTTTACAATCATTGGACAATTATATAACATGTCCTAGATATACAACAATATAACACAGTGGGAACACTCCATACGTCCTGCCATCCAGCTCCCCTCATGAGTTCCAGAACGTCCTTACCTGAAAATATGTAATACTCGGTCTGACCCGAGCATTACATCAAAGTAACACCCGAGTAAGGTTGGAAACCGGCATGAGTAAACCCATCTAACATAAATTTCAAAAGCATACAACTTATATATAACCTGGGTAACTTGTATCAATTACAAATTCACAAATTGTTATAGACATCACTTATTTTACACATCAATTTCTAAGTACCAAAACTTAGATTAAATGATCCCGTTCACTTAAATCATTCCATTTCAGCCTATTGATTCCACATATCAATTTATAAAAAATCAAAGTGGTTTCGGGTGTTAACTAATACCCGACTCCGGTCTCTTCGAATCCAATGTCATCTTAACCCAAGTTTTTCAAGTGATTAAATTTTATATACTGGATGTCACTTTTACACAGCAATTCATCATAGTTAACTACATTACCTCTGTTCAATCCAACATATCATATTACAAAAATATTTCATTTCACAAAGCATCACAATCACATATCAGGGATAACAAATAATCCAAGGCATTCAAATATAATTCAATCATTCATAAGCAAGATAAATTAGTCATAACATTTCTGATTGATTTAATTAACTACCAGTGAATTAAATTAATTACTTTATTACTTATAAATCTTGCTTATTTAATCATTAGTTAATTATATTCAATTACTTAATCATCTCTTAATTATTCATCTTGATTAATCATCCTTGATTAATCATTCTTTAATTACATTAAGTAATGAACCTTTAATTTATAACAAATTTAATTAACCCTCACCCATTCACATTAATTACACTTATCCTTAATTAATTACTCAAATTAATTATACTATAATCACTTACATTGACTAATTATCCTTTAATTAATCACACTCATTAATTAACTAAGCCTTAATTAATTTTACTCAAATAATCAATCCTTTAATTAATCACACTGAGTAATTAATTCTTAATTACTTTCCTTAAGTAACCTAGTTTTAATTACTTTCATCAAGTAATTATCCCAGTGGTTAATTATCCTCTGTTAATTAACCTTTAATTATTAATTTACTTAACCTTTAATAACTAATTAAATTAAATCGATCCTTGATAAATTTGTCCTTTAACTTTAGGTAATTAATCTCTAATTACTAATCAATTTATCCTTAATTGTAAATTTATTTAATTTCTAATCAATTAACTCACTTACTCAATTTACTTAATTAATCTCAAACCATTAAAACCTTAATTAACTTTTAAGGTAAACCATTTTCTTATTAATGACAAAATTATCATTAACATTTTAAACTTGATTTAATACATTACTTAAACACTTGCCATTTGAAATAACTCTAAACTTGGGAAAAATATCTAATTTTTCTTTGTTTAAAAACCTGTATTCTTTCCTTAAAATTGAGAACTTGAATCCTCTTTTTTTTTAAATTTAACCTGGAATTTTTCTTCCACTTAAACCTTGTATCATTTCAGCTAATATAAATTTTGAAACTCCGAAAACAAATTTCCTTAAAACTGCAGCTTAACCACTACAGACCCGAGCCAAAACATGGAAAACCGATCCAATATACGAGTCATCAGCTGCCTCATCTATTTCGAGTAAAACACGAGTATTCCCAGACAAAAACCCGAGCACACGCACTTCTTCCCCAATACAAACTTCACAGGTGCACGAAAACGTGCACATTCACCTACACTGATGAACCACGAAACTCCGACCATCGATTTTGATCTTGACACTTCACCAGCGATCCACGAAACCATCTCGATCACCTATCACACTTGATTCAAATAAGAATCGAAATCGACCTCAAAACCCACATGACCTGAACCATACGCCATCAGAAATTTGACCGCCACTGACGATCTAGACCTCGAGACGCCACGCCGTTCTCATCATGGCTCCGCCGTGCCTTCCACTACCCAAGCACACCTCGCGATCGACTCCGATCGCTTCTCGTCGCCGCGAAACCCATTAGAACTCTGACGGCACACGTAGGGTATAAAACCCTACCTAGCCTTCTCATATCCATGTCAGTCATCTAAAAATTCCAACTTCATTTTTTTGATGGTCACCTCCTTCCCATCAACCTTCAGATTCAACCACGTCGGCCAAGTCGTCATTGATCGACGAAATTTGCTCGAAATAACCCAAATGTTCATCTCAGTAATACTCAACAAATTATAAACTGAAAATAATGATATAACCATTAAAATTCACAGTTTCTTATCACTACTTCAATCATGAGATCAAATCTCAAAATTTAATTTATATAATTTTGGCCTAAAAACAAGTTTCACTGTAAATTCGAAACTTTCGAGCCAATTACACATTTTAAATTCCTGTAATTATTTTTAGGGGCGACGTCACATAATTTCAGACATTTTTCATTTACAAATCAGAGGCTATCAGAGATTAAATGATGAGATATTGGATTTTGAGAGAATCAAATCCTGCAGTTTACCAATAGAGCCTATTTTAAGTCTACACAGGCATTCAATGTTCACATATATACATGCATCCATTTCAATCCAAATTTTTAGGCTAACATCATGATTTATATTCATATATCACAGTGAAATCCAGGTTTTTAAAACTGGTTTAAAAAATAGTTTACTCACCTCTTTTGTATGAACAGAGAGGGACTGGAAATTGAATCAGATCTACTTGGTCTGATTTGAAACTACTGCATGATTGAATTTGGTTTGGATCTTGCTTTGAAACTAATGTTTGAATTGAGTTGCTTCCAGGTTTTGATAAACAGAGAACATTACTTTATCAGATCTGAAAACTTGTTTGATGTTGAAGCTGATGTTTGATCTAGTATTTCATGTAAAACTTAATCTTTGTTGAGTTGATTTACTACTGGAAATTTGATTTTTTTTCTTTGGCTTAGATTAGATTTCAGCTTGAAAATTGTTGTTTGGTTTCTATTTTTTTAGAGAAGAAAGTCTAGTTTCACAAAAAATGAATACAGCTGTAACCTTGATTTTCTACGCATTAATTAGACTTTTAAAATAAAATAAAAACAAGATTGCCACTTGTTGCCATGCATGATATCCTAAATCACCTCTTTTGTTATGTTTTATTTATTTATATATACAACTGTCTTGATTTTAAAAAAAATTAAAAAGAAAACATTTCAAACCTTTTTATTAATCTTATTTAAAATTAAACTAAAGCTAAGATATACTTTAAATAGTTAAAAATTTACCTTAAATATTTTAAACTGTATAATTAAAATTTTAAATAGCATTGAAAAGTTTTATTTTAAATTTAATCAAGATTTCTAAATTACAAAATATATTAGAATTTGAAAACATGATTTTTATTTATTAAATTCAAATCAAAGATATTCTATTTACAATACACACACATTATAAATAGAAATTTTTAAATGATAAAATTTACCAATTTAATATTTATTTACTTTAAAATTCAAGATTCAATTACATATCCAGATATCTTTTATTATCATAATTTTATCTGTTCAATTGAGTAAAATAGTTAATTATCCAATCATCAGATGTCCCAAAATCCGGGTTATCACATTCCTCCCCCTTAGAATTTTTCGTCCTCGAAAAGGAACGGAGCCAGAATTTTATTCAATAATTTAAAATCAGATAAATTATTCTTTGATCGTTTTTAAAACACTTTCACAATCTATATAATATTGCCAAATTAGTATTTATAAAAATACTTTTTATAACTCAATGTTTCACAAGTCTGTCATCGTTCTCATAGAAATTCGGCCACACGTTGATCAGGCGTAAGACTGAAAATCTATATGTACTTAACAGACCCATTTTCAATGCCCAGTGAAAATACATGGAAAATAATTTTATTGAAAATATAGAAAATATTTTTGAAAATAGAGGAAATATCTTTGGTGAGAATGCTCTGGAAATCATCACCCCCATCCATGATCGCAGTTACATCCTGGGTTACGTTGCCATCATAGCAAAAGTCCATGTAACTGTAGGCACCACGCCCCTCGATTACGCCATGGAACCCACAACAGATCGCAGTTACATTACAGGGTTACGTTTCCATCACAGCAAAAGTCCATGTAACTGTAGGCATCAGCGCCCTCGATTTTCGCTGCCAAAAATGAAATTTCTCCACTTCGACATAGATCGCAGTCTACAGATGTAAAATCAAATTTAGACTGTTGGATTTCAGCAGCACACGACTTTCTCTATGTTACCATAGGTCGCAGTCTACCGATATAAAATCAAACGCAGACTGTTGGCTCTCAGCGGCACACACGATTTTCGCTATGGTCTGCAGTAGATCGCAGTGACATCGAGTTACACTGTCGTCGCAGCATAACCCAAATGCCTCTGTAGGCATCAGAATCCTCGACTTTCGCTACACACTACACAAAATCCTCAGGAACTAGTTTTGTCCGGACTCCTCACAGGATCAACTTTAAAACCTCCCCCATTGAGGCTCAATGCAGTACCAACCTATGGTACTCCTGAGAAGTTCATTTGAAAGGAGCGCCTTTTTCTCCAGAGCCATTTTCAAAACACTTTATACTATACACATATAGTATCTTCCAAATCATACACCCAGTATGAATTCCATATAAATCTCTTTTTCTCAAAATCGATTATCCCAAAATCGATAATCCTCAAACTAGGCTTTCCAAATTCCAATATTGATTTTACCCAAAAATCAATAGCCTTTCCAAAATCCATTGGTTCCAAAAACCTTTTTCCAAAATCCTCATAAGATCCTTTATATATATATATATATAATTTTTAGAAAGTTTGGATCTCTCAAACTTGTATAAATTCCCTTTTTATACTTCAAATGCTTTTCAAAAACCCTTTTATTTCTGACTAGATTCATCAAGGGAAGTTTATCATATATATAACAAAGATACATAACTTTGTTTATGCCAAATCAAATATTCAAATTTGGTTACACTTTACAAAACTACTTACCATATCACTTACTTCCATAAAGTAAATTTTTACCATAGAAATATCCAATTTCCACTTCACTTCATCATATATTCCACAAAAATATATCTTTCATTTCAAAAACCATTTCACATTTCGTATCCACAAATTTCGAGTATCAATTTCATTCAAACCCGTATGATGTACACATATCATTCGTACGCTATACCAATATGTTCGCTCACTCGATCACACAATTTCACTTCCGATCTAGTATGTCCACCCAACTTCCTAATGCAGACACAGATCTGATTTCTTCATCAGAAACCATCATTCTCCTTGCATAGTCATAACTATGATAGAGAATATCCAGAACCAATCAACAATCCATATCCAGGTTCGCCGTCGAAAATCGAGTGAAAAATCCCAACTCGGATCGATATAACTATCTCGAAATTCTGTGCTCAAATCTGGATTAAATCACTATGCGAATAGAATAATATACATACATCCTACATATTTATCTTTATTGATTATTAGCCAAATCAATCTCCTTTTCTATTCACTTTAATTTCTATCCACTTAGTCACAATTGCTTCAATTCCATTTGGATTATCACTTTAATTCTTATCTCAAATGGATATTTAATCATGAACAGTTTGAACTCTGTCCACCTTATATTTAGAAAATAATTTGAAAGGTTAAAAATAGATAAGTAGTTGAAAAATAATTATTGGTTTGTAAAATAGCTGCAAAATAGTTAAGTAATTGTAAAATAGTTGGAAAATAGTCAAATAGTTATGGAAATTTTAAATAATTCCAAAATAGTTGTAAAATAGAAATTAGTTATAAAGTAGTTGAAAAACAGTATTTAGTTTATAAAACAGTTGAAAAATTGTTAAATAGTTCCAAAAATAATTGTAAAACAAGTATAAGATAGTTTTAGGTTTAAAAAGAAATGTTGTATAGTAAATATTTTGGAAAAATAGATTTATACTAAAACAATTTATTTTAAAAATAGTCCAGAGCCAAACTGTTCAATTCCCAATCTCCAATCCCATCAATTCAATTTAAATTTCTTAAATTGACTCAATTCTAATTTATATAACTTCATTTCCATTGAAATTGATTTAACCCCAATTTAAGTTGAATTAATCCTCAATTTATTTCCAAATTCAAATCAAATTCCATTTGATTTTAAACCTATTCAACTTTAATTTCAATTTCAAATTATTCAAATCAATTTGGACTAATTTCAAATTGAACCCACTTCAATTTCAAATCATTTCAATTTTCGTTTGAATTAATCCCAATTCTCATTTGAATTTTTAAACTTATCCATCTTCAATCACAATACTAATTAATTCAAATCAAATTCAATTTAAACTAATTCAATTCAAATTCCAAATTTAAACTATTCTGAATTATATAAATTCAAGTTAAATTTTTAAATGTTGATTTAATCCTATAAATCAAATCAACTTATATCTTTAAACCATTTAATTCTGAATCCAAATTCCATTTTTAACTATTTTTAACCATTTAATCCTTTTTAAACAACTAAATCTTTGAAATTCAGTTTATCACCAAATTTCAATTTTGAAACCAAACCTTTGAAATTTTATCTTTAAAATTCAATTTATTACCCAATTTTATCTTCCATCCTTGAAACCGGTTTTTTTAAACAATTTTAATTTACAAATTCTATTCTTAATATTCAAATCTTAAATTCAAAGTAATTCCATATTCTTAATTTCAAATTAAAGTTTAATTTCTCTTTTACCTCAATGATGGATATATTACCAAAATCCATTAAACAGATCCAATTCACAGTTTAAAGATTATTAATATCAACATGATGATATCATCCAATTTATTTTTAAAACATCCATCCATTTTCAATTTCTAGATCTCAAACCCATTTTGAGATCACGTAAATTTTCAATTCAAAACAACCATTTAACTTCCCAAGTTAAATCTCAATTTCATCTTGAAATTTCCAATTCAGATTGCTTATTAACTTATTTAACCTTTACTAAGTTAAATTAAATTCAATTTAATCCAGTGAACATAATTCAATTTGAAATTCCATTTCAAATTTTAAACTTCTCATTAATAATCTTCCTACTTCACATTTCAAATTTCTATCCATATTCTTATTATTACTTATAAGTTCAAAGACGTATATCACTTAGGGTTTCACATCACATTCCAAGGGAAATTCAAAACTCAGCCTTAGAGCTTATTCCAAATTTATTCCCTTTACGCACCAAATTACTTTAATTTTTAACCATCCTTGGTTTTCAATTCAAAAAAAATTCCTTTAAAATTTTCAAACAACTCTTGTTTGAAATAGGACCCTTCATTCAAATACATTAAATAACATTATTATTATTTCTTTATCACCTTGAAACGATTTTCAAATTGTGGACCCAGTTTTAAAATTTCATTTAGATCACCTTCTCCCATTAATAAGTCATACTTACATTTTACTTCCCTAAAACATTTCATTTTGCTTACTTATTAATACACATATCGTTATTAAACATAACATAATTACTATTTATGATAATACCCAAGATTATCATATTTGGATACCAATTCCTTTTTATCTTATTCTTACTTTTATAAATTCAGGATTTTAATTCCAGCATGAATCTATTTCAAACTTATCTTTATTCGATTTAAATTTGGTTCTATTTCTACTACCACTTAATTCTTATTATTACTTTTAATTCAATTAATACAACAACCAATTTCCTTAATATAATAGAAAACCTATTTCTTAATAAACTTGTATAAGATTCATTTACTTTTGAAACCATTTTAAAACCTTCATATAAGAAAACAACAAATCGTTTATATATATACACACACACTCGACTCATTCTAGGGTACCATTGACCCTCCTTAATGAGTAACTTCATCAGAGCCAAGGTTCTCGCTTAACCTTGCTCTGATACCAAATGTATCGACCCGAAATTTTCGGTCCCGAAAATCCCAAATAGTTAGAAAAAGAAGAAAAGAGATAGAAGAAGAAGAAATAGAAAACCCAACTCAGATTCTAACAATCGCAGTGGATAAAATATAATATCAAATAATATTCTTTACACAAAGAAAGCTGTATCAGTCGATTACATTTTAATACATCAGAGTTACAACATTTTACAATCATTGGACAATTAAAATAACTTGTCTCAGATATACAACAATATAACACAGCGGGAACACTCCATACGTCCTGCCATCCAGCTCCCCTCATGAGTTCCAGAACATCCTTACCTGAAAATCTGTAATACTCGGTCTGACCCGAGCATTACATCAAAATAACACCCAGGTTAGGCTGAAAACTAGCGTGAGTAAACCCATCTAACATAAATTTCAAAAGCATACAACTTATACATAACTCGGGTAACTTGTATCAATTACAAATTCACAAATTGTTATAGACGTCACTTATTTCACACATCAATTTCTAAGTACCCAAACTTAGATTAAATGGTCCAATTCACTTAAATCATTCCATTTCGGCCTATCGATTCCACATATCAATTTATAAAAAATCGAAGTGGTTTTAGAAATTAACTAATACCTGACTCTGGTCTCTTCGAATCCAATGTCATCTTAACCTAAGTTTTTTAAGTGATTAAATTTTATATACTGGATGTCACTTTTACACAGCAATTCATCATAGTTAACTACATTACCTCTGTTTAATCCATCATATCATATTACAAAAACATTTCATTTCACAAAGCATCACAATCACATATCAGGGATAACAAATAATCCAAGGCATTCAAATAGCATTCAGTCGTTCATAAGCAAGATAAATTAGTCCTAACATTTCTGATTAATTTAATTAACTACCAATGAATTAAATTAATTACTTTATTACTTATAAATCTTGCTTATTTAATCATTAACTGATTATATTCAATTAATTAATTATCCCTTAATTATTCATCTTGATTAATCATTCTTTAATTACATTAAGTAATGAACCATTAATTAATCACACAATTTAATTAACCCTCACCCATTCACATTAATTACACTTATCCTTAATTAATTACTCAAATTAATTATACTATAATCACTTACATTGACCAATTATCCTTTAACTAAGCCTTAATTAATTTTACTCAAATAATCAATCCTTTAATTAATCACACTGAGTAATTAATTCTTAATTACTTTCCTTAAGTAACCTAGTTTTAATTACTTTCATCAAGTAATTATCCCAGTGGTTAATTATCCTCTGTTAAGTAACCTTTAATTATTAATTTACTTAACCTTTAATAACTAATTAAATTAAATCAATCCTTGATAAATTTGTCCTTTAACTTTAGGTAATTAATCTCTAATTACTAATCAATTTATCCGTAATTATAAATTTATTTAATTTCTAATCAATTAACTCACTTACTCAATTTACTTAATCAATCTCAAACCGTTAAAACCTTAATTAACTTTTAAGGTAAACCATTTTATTATTAATGACAAAATTATCATTAACATTTTAAACTTGATTTAATATATTACTTAAACACTTGCCATTTGACATAACTCTAAACTGGGAAAAATATCTAATTTTGTTTTGTTTAAAAACTTGTATTCTTTCCTTAAACTTGAGAACTTGAATCCTCTTTTTTTTTTAAAAAAAAACCTAACCTGGAATTGTTCTTCCACTTAAACCTGATTCATTTCAACTTAATATAAATTTTGAATCTCTGGAAACAAATTTCCTCAAAACTGTAGCTTAACCACTACAGACCCAAGCCAAAACATGGAAAACCCGATCCAATACACGAGTCTTCAGCTGCCTCATCTATTTCGAGTAAAACACGAGTATTCCCAAACAAAAACCCAAGCACACACACATCTTCCCCAAAACAAACTTCACCGGTGCACGAAAACGTGCACCTTCACCTACACCGATGAACCACGACACTAGGACCATCAATGTTGATCTCGACACTTCACCCGCGATCCACCAAACCCATCTCCATCACCCATCATACTTGATTCAACGAGAATCGAAATCAACCTCAAAACCCACATCATTTGAACCATACTCCATCGTAAATTTGACCGCCACCGACGATCTAGGCCTCGAGACGCCACGCCATCCTCATCATGGCTCCGCCGTGCATTCCAGCACCCAGGCACACCTCGCGATCGACTCCGATCGCTTCTCGTCGCCATGAAACCCATTAGAACTCTGATGACACACACAGGTATAAAACCCTACCTTGGCTTCACATATCCACACCGGTCATCTAAAAGTTCCAACTCCATTTTTCTGATGATCACCTCCTTCCCCTCGACCTTCATATTCAACCACGTCGGCCAACTCGTCATTGATCGACGGAATTTGCTCGAAATAACCCAAACGTTCATCTCGGCAATACTCAACAAATTCTAAATTAAAAATCGTGATGTAACCACTAAAATTCATGGTTCCTTATCACTAGTTCAGTTATGAGATCAAATCTCAAAATTTAGTTTATAAAATTTTGGCCCAAAAGCAAATTTCACTGTAAATTTGAAACCTTCGCGCTAATTATACTTTTAAATTCCTGTAATTATTTTTAGGAGTGATGTCACATAATTTCAAACATTTTTCATTTACAAATCAAAGGCTATCAGAGATTAAATGATGAGATATTGGATTTTGAGAGAAATCAAATCATGTAGTTTATCAACAGAGTCTATTTTAAGTCTACACAGGCATTCAATATTCACACATACACATGCATCCATTTCAATCCAAATTTTTAGGCTAACAACATGATTTATATTCAGATATCATAGTGAAATCCAGGTTTTTAAAACTATTTTTTTAAAAAAAAATAGTTTACTCACCTCTTTTGTATGAACGGAGAGGGACTGGAAATTGAATCGGATCTACTTAGTCTGATTTGAAACTACTGCTTGATTGAATTTGGTTTGGATCTTGCTTTGAAACTGATGTTTGAATTGAGTTGCTTCCAGGTTTTGAAAAACAGAGAACAATACTTTATCAGATCTGTAAACTTGTTTGATGTTGAAGCTGATGTTTGATCTAGTATTTGATGTAAAACTTAATCTTTGTTGAGTTGATTTGCTATTGGAAATTTGATTTTTTTTGCTTTGGCTTTGATCGGGTTTCAGCTTGAAATTTTTTGTTTGGTTTCTATTTTTTTAGAGAAGAAAGTCTGGTTTCACAAAAATGAATACAGCTCTAACCTTGATTTTGTACACATTAATTATACTTTTAAAATAAAATAAAAACAAGATTGCCACTTGTTGCCATGCATGTATCCTAAATTACAAATGTTTAAATTCATTATTGCATTAATTACTTTTTTAAAATATATCATATGTTATGTTATATTTATTTATATATATAACTATCTTAATTTGAAGAAAAATTTAAAAAGTACACATTTCAAAACTTTTTATTAATCTTATTTAAATGTAAACTAAAGCTAAGATATGCTTTAAACAATTAAACATTTACCTTAAATATCTAAAACTATATAATTAACTTTTTAAATAGCATTGAAAAGTTTATTTTAAATTTAATCATGATTTCTAAATTACAAAATATATTAGAATGTGGAAACATGATTTTTATTTATTAAATTCAAATCAAAGATATTCTATTTACAATACACACACATTATAAATAGAAATTTTTAAATGATAAAATTTACCAATTTAATATTTATTTACTTTAAAATTCAAGATTCAATTACATATCCAGATATCTTTTATTATCATAATTTTATCAGTTCAATTGATTAAAATAGTTAATTATCCAATCATCAGATGTCCCAAAATCCGGGTTATCACATATAATCAAATTTATTTGTAAATAGCTTCATGAACTATTATTTGATTATTATATTTTATCATTTCGCTGCGAGATTCTATTTATGTTTTTTCTTTCTTTCTCCTTTTCTTGTTTACCGCATAATAATCTGCCCTTTTGAATGGTTTGAGTCTGGCATGCGTGTGTGCTTAAAACGTCCAAAAGGGCAGGTCGTTACATAAAATATAAATGGTTAACATATAAAACAGTTTAATAAAATAGTTATAAAATATACATAGTTTAATTTGATATGAAATCCAAACTGAACCAATCACATTCCATGATCCAGTCCGAACCATATATCAACATTTCCAATCCTGACATAAATCAATTCAGATTTTAACTTTCACATCAACTTATGGTTTAATAATTTAAATTTATCATTTACCCTATTTACCTCAACTTAATCCAAATTATCCAGTTTCATCATTCAAATCCAATTCTTTTAAACTTCAACATTTACCTTTAAAAAAAATTAATTACTTAGCAATTCCAAATTCATATCTTTTTATAAGTCAATTTTCGATAAATCAATTAAACCTTTCAAAGTTTAACTTGAAATTTAATACCATTATGTTAATTTAATATTTAAATTGAATCAATCCAATTTCTACATCAATTTTAAATTAATTCACGGAATCAAATCAAATTTTCGGATTAAATTAAACCTTTCCATAAAACCTATTAAATTAAAATAAAACAAAAAGTTTAAATCTAAAAATCCCATAAAAACTTTTCATTAAATCAATAAAATTTCATTTTCATAATTTCAAGTTCAACATTAATTTAAACTTACAATATTTCAATTTAATTTCTAAATCAATTTATTTTGTAGCTACCCGATATTTTCAATCATTCGCATCCGCGCATGTCGGACTTGAATTGCTCAAATTACCGCGTTGTGAATAATATTTGGCAAATCTCAAAATATACAGTAAATAAATAATCACAGATCACAGACACAGAGTAAATAATAATGCAGCGGAATTAAAAGAGATAGTAGTTCATAAAGATACTATATAAAAATAAGATACATCAGAGTTACACAAGATACAACAAAAGGGTAACAAGATACATCAGGTACAAATCAAAATACATCACTTAAACAATGAATACTGAAAGCAAAGTAGATGGCTGGATTTTCAAGCAAAGCTCCAACTCCGAAGGCGAGTCTTGAATGTTGAATCACTCAGTCTCATTCGAGCGTAAAGTAAAACACAAAACACTCGAGTCAGGACATAAATATTTATGAACTGTAAATCAACTCAAGTGAACAGTAACAAAAATGCATCAGTAACTTAAAGGATGCTTGGGATCGTCCATCCTTTAAGGATTCGTTAAACTATTTACTATGTAGTAATATTACGCTATTATAATAATGTCTACAGTAAAATATACTTACTTTATAATAGCGTTAAGGAGTGACCCAATATTCCCCTTAACACGTAATAATGCCATAAGTTTATACAGTACCAGCATAGCTCCTGATCGGGAGACTATGAGAAGATACTCCATAGGTGCGACACAAATAGAAACCCGTAGTAAGGCTCGCTATGGTAGGTGACACGACACACGAGGCAATATTAGGGTAGATATACCAATTACGCACACGGGCTGATGGTAACGTAACAGCCACATACGCCTACCTCGGAACACACTACCAAATCAAAATTGGAGGATGACCATCAAATCAATCACAAGTAAGAGTATATCATCGAAAAAGTGCGTCCGACCAAAGGAGCTACCCCTTTTGGCCCAAGATAGCTCTTGTTTTAGCCACCTTATGCCAACTCATGGGAGTTGGGTCCACGTAATATACCTCAAGAACGTCGCTACCATCCTACTTCATTCTGGAAACTCCACCGCGTACATGGTTGTTAAAGTGGTTTTTCAGAGTTGGAAGATAGTATGACAACTTCCGATCCTAGTCTCATTAACAACCAATCGTTATTATAATGCCGTAGTCATTTCAAAATAGTTTATAATTTTAAAATCAAATCATTTCATTTCAAAACTATATCCCTTCAAAATAGTTTATCATTATCATTTCCATTCAAACATATATTCACTTTCAAAAATCATAATACTTTCAAAGTTATAACTCTTTCGAAACCAAAATACTTGAAATCCTTACATTTCGAAATCATATATTTGAAATCATGGAACATTCAGTTAACTCTTTACATTTTACAAATTTATTCAATTAAACCCAAATTTCCAATTTAATTCAATTCAAACCATCAGTTTCAATTCAATTCAGTTTTCCAACAAACCATTTCAAATCTTATAAATTTAAAATGAAGATTTAATCCACAAAAATAAACTATTCAATCTTTAGTATATTTCAAAGCTTTAATATCCGACATTTCAAAACTAAATTTTATAATTTCATATATCTCAAATTTAACTTCATCATTACTTAGTTCTGAAATATTCATTTCATAAATCCAATATCATTTAAATAACCAGAATTACAAGTAAACTAAATATCTTTCATACTATTATAAAATTTAAATATTCATTTATCAAATAGGTCAAAATCAAATATCATTCCATATTCATATTCTTTATCAAAGTAAAGATCAAATCATTTCCAAACCATTTCAACCATCAAAATATCAAATCCTTTCAAAACATCATTATTAAATCATTACTTGAATTCAAATTCAAATATTTAAATTTAAATATCATTTTTAAGTCAAATAAGTCATTCATTTATTATGCCAAATATCATTACAAAACATATTTCAAAATTTCATTCAAAAACCATTATTCTCATTACATTTCATTCCATTTAACACATAATCAAGTAAATCTTATTTAAATTCAAATTCAATTTAAATTCCTTAAAACTCAAATTTAAATAATAAAATATATTCAAAACTACTTAAATTTCACAAATAATCAATTCCAAAAGTTAAATCGTTTAACACTTAAAAATATAACTCAAATAGTGTTAAAATCTATAATATTTCAAAACATCGTTAAATTTAGCAATGACAGCACTTATAAACTGTTATCGTAGCTTATAATATCCAAAATAGTTTAGTTTAGGAACAACGACATTTATAAAATGCCGTAATAGTTGTTAAATTCAAAAACAACGGCATTTAAAAATGTTGTCATAAGACCACAGCATTTTGGAAATGCTATTAATAAAATTCCAGATTTTATTTTAACTTTTCTAAAACAATAAAACTTCAATTTTAGCAAATTTTTAAACTTATAAATCATATTTTTAGGCTTCTAAACTTTCACATTTAAATCAATTTAACATATGATTTATCAAAATAAAATTTTATAATCGAATATCAAATTTTAAAAACTCAATTCGTTTGTTAAGTCAAAATCTGTTTATTAACTTATAAATTTAATAAAACTTAATAATTTACTTCAAAGATCATTTCAAAACTTTAAACTAAATTTCCATTATTTAATTACATTTTAAAATGTAATTTAAAGCCAAAAATCACATTTACTTCAAATTTACATACTTAAATTCACAAATTCAAAACTTAGTATTTAGCTTTCTCAAAACCATAAAATATATAGTTAAATCAAATTTTATATTTTAAAATACATATCTAAATAAAAATCATTTAAAATATATCATGGGGTCTGTATATAATTTTCTAACCTAGGTTAAGTGATACGGATATATATCATTTCAATCCGCAGTTTAAAAGGAAAACCCGGGTTCTATCATTTCAAACCCGCAATCCCAAGTAAATAAAAATAAATAAAAATCACTCAGGTCTATCATTTCAGCCCATAATTATTTTTTCTTATTCTAAAGTCCGTTCGGGTATGTATCAATTCAACCCATAGTGATTCTATTCTAACATGGAACTTGCGGTTTGAATATATGCATAAACAATATAAACAATTATATTATCATGCCAATGTCATAATATATTGTCATATATATGTCAGGTGATAATTAACAGAGCTAACATGGAAATAACATGGCATAGCTTATCATATAATCTTCATTAACTTGGATAACATTTTAATTTTACTAAACACTTGTCATCAATTCACTATTTCATAAGTAAAAATGTCATAGTGAGAAAGACTCACATTTTCAAGTTGGAGTTAGCATATCAAACTACACGGAAAAGATTCCAGAAAGCACGATAGCACGACACAGCACGACATTGAATTCAAGTAAGTGAAGAGAGCCAAGATAATGATATTGTCGCAATAACCAAAACATGACAATGCAATATAACATATGAATATATTTAACACAAAACGATATAGAAACAAATTGAAATACAAAGCAACAATGAACAAGATAGATTAGACCTTGCTTCAACCACTCCAATGCTTGGCCTAGGGGACTCTATGCTCGGCCATGATGTATGCTAAGCTCATGTTTGGGTCATAACTCACGGCTACAAGTGAATGAAGATGGTAGAAGTGTTGTCACATGGAGCATATAAAGGGACAAAGCAAATAGAGGCAAGTTTGGTCACATGTAGGCTCGGCCAAAGGGTAAATGGGCTCGACCATGCTTAGTACAGATCTGGTCATGTCTGGTATAGGTCTGGAGCTGGTGTCAGAGATGATGTGATGGTTGGAGGTGGTGGCTAAGGGGGTGGCCAAAGTGATAGATGAAGGGTAGGTGAAGCATATGTGGTCTAGGCATTGTTTTCAAGTGGATCTTTGCAAAATTATGGAGCTAGCATCATAGGAAGGCCACAGTCTGAATTGGTCAGATGTGGTGAGGAGGTTGTAGCTGTAGATGGAGGAGGTGATGGTGGAGAGTGGGGCCGAGCAAAGCAAGGAGAGGAACAAGGTAAAAACAAGGAAAGATGAAGAGAAAAAGTGGAAAAATGGAAGATGCCATTAGCATTTTTCTCAAAAAAAAAGAAATGGCCGAAGTTTTTCAGATGTGAGAAGTATCTCACATGAAAATGGAATGAGATACATGGAAAACTAAAAGAAAAAGGACGGTCGAAGCATGAAAAGTCAAAAGGAAATGAAAAGCCAAAGGTTAAATGAAAAGACATAGAATATAAAAAGGCTTTTGTCCTTTGGAATTTCTTTTTCTTTTATTCAAATTAAACAAATAAAATTTTCAGTAAATAAAAATAAAAAGCTGAACAAAATAAAGTGAAAAAGAAAATAAATAATTATTTTAGGGAAAAATAGAAAATAAATAAAGAAATAGTTTAATAATTGTAACTAGACTTCAAAAATTGAATACAAATTACAATAAACATTGGAAAAATTATACTACACTTTTAAAATGTTTTAAAAATAAAATATATGTAAAACATGTCATATCACACATATATACACAATTAGAAAAATATTTGACAAATAAAAATATTGTTTATATAAATTAAAATAAACAAATTTGTTAAATAAAACAATTTACCCACAATATTGTTAAAAGCATAACTTTCACAATATAAATCGGATTTCAACGAAACGAAAAGCAGTATTCTTGAAATTTTATTTGTTTTCATAATAAATATAAAATTTAAAAATTCAAATAATTATTTTTAAATTTAAAAGTCAAAGTTTGACCATATTGACCAAAATTCACATTTCTGTAAAATATTCTATTTATTCATGTTTGAAATTATAATTCACATCAAAATCAAAATTTATATTTAAAATAAAAAAATTATTCATTTAATAAATAAAAATATAGTTTTTAAATCAGGAATTAAATTAAAATAATTAAAATATACAATTAAAATAATCACTAAATACATGGTTGTTACACTCTCCCCCACTCAAAACTTTTCGTCCTCGAAAAGGAACGAGGTACGGGAAAACACAGAAAAAAAGAGAATGAAATAGGGTTAAGACAAGATGACAAGAAGATTGAAATATACCTGATAACTGTTGTTATAGGTAAGTTTAACAAAGTGGAGATGAACTTCCCAAGATCCTTCAGAATAAAGAACACAAGCATGAAAAAGATCTTCTAGAATCTGATTCACCCTTTCCGCTTGACCGACGGTCTATGGATGGCAATCAGTGTTCAGATTCAAAAATGAGTACCAAAAGTTATAGAAAGATTTCTAAATAGACTGGTATAAGCAATAGCCTCCCCAGTCGGTAGGAAGACAAGGGAAATAAGAAAAACCAAAAGATATTTTGAAAAACAAAATAAGATAATAAATTTGTAACTATGAAAATTTAAACTTAAATTGAAAATTAATTTTACGTAAGTTAAATAAATCTTAACCATCTCTAATTTCATTATCTTATCATCTAATTATCTTAAATTAACGATCTCTAAAATCATGGATTTGAAAAAAAATCATTTATTATACTCAAAATGTATTCAATAAATTTAATTCTTATTTATTCCTAATTAAAATTAAATTTATTCCTCTCAATATATTTTCTCACCTATGTTAAATATATTTACACTTATTATAACTGTTTTAATTTACTCTTAGTTCCTTTAACATAATTTTATATTGTAAATTTTCCATTACCCTTGTTTCTTATTTTACCACTATTGATCTTTTTATAACTAAAATTTAAGTGCATAATATTTATTATAACCACTCAAATTTTATTTATTATTTATTGTATATTATCCAATTACATATTCAACTTTTGTATAATTAAAGTAAGTTATATTGGAATGAAATTATGTATTATACAAATAAAACTTTCAAATTTAATCATTTCAAGCTTAAATATTTATCTAAATCTTGAAATTATACTTGAAATTATCGTTCAAGATAAAATTAAGGAATTAAATTTCTGATAAATTCTAAACTATTTAGATAAATAAGTGCACATGTACTATATATATATATCCATTCAAATGTTAAATCATATATCATCATATGTTATAAATCCAGTCTTATTTTAGAAATTCAAATCAATTAAATTCACCATAACAAAACTGTAGCAAGACTATAGAACGGTCTCTTCACTTCGAAACTCGAAAATGAACGTCGATGATGCTGCAGTCATCACCGAAGTTATTTTTCGGTGAAGAAGAGAAGAGCACTAATTTTAAACTTTAAAATTCTTTGGAAACAAATTTCTATTCGAAAATACTTTAAATAGTATATCCTTTAAAACGTTAAATACAAGGTTTGAAACCATTAGAAACTAAATTCTCAAATTCTTGTTTTAAACTCATTTTAAATTTCCAAATAAATTTATAACAATGTTTATAGTTCAATTATATATATATATATATATATATATATGAAACAAGAGATAATGATATATAAAATCAGATATTTTTTCTTAACAACCAATTCAATAAAATCCAGAAAAAGATTTATAATATAGTTACATAATTTATTTCATTACTAAATTTGAAAAATATCTTATGTCAGTTTGCTCTTTTCAAGAGTTTTGGAGATCTTATCGATAGCGTTGATCAGACGAATCGGTCGAAAACCCAAATCAACATCAGCAACTCAAACAACACAATATATAAAACATTTAAATATTAGTTTACAAATACACTTCAAGAATGATTTGAAGATAAGTTGGAAACAAAGATGAGATGATTAAATAACAGAATAGAAAGATGGATAAGCTTATATAAATCGCGGGCAACCTTAACCGGGTCAACCGTGACTTAAAGAATAAGATCGATGTGGATTTCTAGGGAAAATCCACATTCGGTCTCAAGAGATAGAATTTGGGATAATAAGAGATACTAGCATCTAACCGAGGATATAAAATCTTTGGTGAATCGATGCTATTGTAAGTGAGTTTCACCCCTTTATAAATCAATTTAGGATTGGTGGGACCGTCGACTCGTTATAAAGATCATTCGAAGTGGAGTTATGGGATACGCCAGAGTTAAAAGAAGACGAATAGTGAAGGATACGAATGGATTTTGGAACCACAGGGGACGTTCCAAAATTTAAAGGAATCGAGTCAAAAGGAAGAGATTCAAACTTGAATGAAAGTGATTCTGTAAATACATTTACCATACATGCTAAGTTTGCCTAGAGCTGCCAAAGCTCTGATGCCAAATGTAACGACTCGATATTTTCAACCATTCATATCCGCACATGTCGGACTTGATTTGCTTAAAATACCACGTTGTAAGTAAAATTTGGAAAATCTATGAATATACAGTAAATAAATAATCACAGATCACAGACACAGAGTAAATAATAATGCAGTGGAATTAAAAAAGATAGTAGGTTATGAAGCTACTATATAAAAATAAGATACGTCATAGTTACACAAGATACAACAGAAGAGTAACAAGATACATCAGGTACAAATCGGAATACATCATTGAAACACTGAATACTGAAAGCAAAGTGGATGGCTGGATCTTCAAGCAAAGCTCCAACTCCGAAGGTAAGACTTGAATGCTGAATCACTTAGTCTGACTCGAGCATAAAGAAAAACACAAAACACTCGAGGTAGGACATAAATACTTATAAACTGCAAATCAACTCAAGTGAACAGTAACAAAAATGCATCAATAACTTAAAGGATGCTTGAGATCGTCCATCCTTTAAGGATCTGTTAAACTATTTACGATGTAGTAATATTGCGCTATTATAATAATGTCTACAGTAAAATAAAATTACTTTAAAATAGCGTTTAAGGAGTGACCCAATATTCCTCTTAACACCTAATAATGCCAGTAGTCTATATAGTACGTGCATATCTTCTGATCGGACGACTATGAGAAGATACTCTATAGGTACGACACAAATGGAAACTCGTAGTAAGGCTCGCTATGGTAGGTGACACGACACACGAGGCAATGTCAGGGTAGATATACCAATTACACACACGGACTGATGGTAACGTAGCAGCCGCATACACCCACCTCGAAATACACTCCCAAATCAAAATCGAAAGATGGCCATCAAATCAACCACAAGTAAGAGTATAGTATCGAAGAAGTGTGTTCGACCAGAGAAGCTACCCCTTTTGGCCCGAGATCGCTCCTGTTTTACCACCTTATGCCAACTCGCGGGAGTTGGGTCCATGTAATATACCTCAAGAACGTCGCCACCATCCTACTTCATTCTGGAAACTCCACCGCGTACACGGTTGTTAAAGTGGTTTTACGGAGTTGGCAGAGAGTATGACAACTTCCGATCCCGATCTCTTTAACAACCAATCGTTATTATAACACCGTGGTCATTTCAAAATAGTTTATACTTTTAAAATCAAATCATTTCATTTCAAAACTATATCCCTTCAAAATAGTTTATCATTATCATTTCCACTCAAACTTATATTAACTTTCAAAAATCATAATACTTTCAAAGTTATAACTCTTTCGAAACCAAACTACTTGAAATCATTACACTTCGAAATCATACATTTGAAATCATGGAACATTCATTTAACTCTTTACATTTTACAAATTTATTCAATTAAACCCAAATTTCAAATTTCCAATTTAATTCAATTCAAACCATCAGTTTCAATTCAATTCAGTTTCCCAACAAACCATTTCAAATCTTATAAATTTCAAATAAAAATTTAATCCACAAAAATAAACCATTCAATCTTTAGTATATTTCAAAGCTTAACATCCCACATTTCAAAACTAAATTTTATAATTTCATATATCTCTAACTTCATTATTACTTAGTTTTGAAATATTCGTTTCATAAATCTGATATCATTTAAATAACCAGAATTACAAGTAAACTAAATATCTTTCATACTAATATAAACTTTAAATGTTCATTTTTCGAATAGATCAAAATCAAATATCATTCCATATTCATATTCTTTATCAAAGTAAAGGTCAAATGATTTCCAAACCATTTCAATCATCAAAATATCATATCCTTTCAAAACCTCATTATTAAATCATTATTTGAACTCAAATTCAAATATTTAAATTTAAATATCATTTTTAAGTCAAATAAGTCATTCATTTATTATGCCAAATATCATTACAAAACATATTTATGACGACCCAGAATTTCTGGATATTTGAATTTGAAATATTTAATTGATTTTAAATATTTGAAAGTTAATTTTTAACTTGAATTTCAAATGCCACTATTTATTTAGTGAATTAATTGTTTAATTGGATAATTGGAAATGTGATAAATGATTGAATCTGAAATTTTAAGCATGTTAAAAATATTTCAATGGCTTATAAAATTTACATTGATTATACTGGGGATAATAGAAGATTCAAAAATTTGAATTTGGAAATGTTCTATTCAATTTGAAAGATATTGTTTAAATCGATATTTAAAAATAGCCTTCCGAGGCACAGTCTCGGAATTCGACGAAACCAGTTCCATTGGATCCGTAATAGTGTATTATTATCGAATTACAATTTTTCGTAGTGTTTGGAGTGATCGTTTGGTTGTACGGTAGATAAACGTGCTGAAATTAAATCGAAAATTCAATTTTATAATTGGGTTCTAAAAAACTATCTACTTCATACGATTGATTTAGGACTCGGAACCTTTTCCTTTGTGTTCGGAAGAAGGGTTTAACATTATAAATGCCTAGCGGCACGCCTTGACTGGAGTTTGAGATTGTTAGCGGCGGGGACTGGGACGATTTGAATTTAATTTAAAACAAAATTAATATTTGTAACACTGTAGTTTTGTATATACGTGTAGGAAAGTTCGAAGCACGTGTCTTCAAAAGAGACACGCGTCTTCTCTAAAGGGATGGATATAATCGAGAAAAAAAATATGGAGGCGAGTTCTTTCGTTTAAAAAGCAAAATCAACCGAGCTTCTCTCAAAAAAATATACAGAAATGAGCTCCCTCTTTTCAAATCAAAAAAAATTCGCTGAAAGGAAAGAAAATTAATGGCAGCGGTTCGAACCAAAATTTCTCAGTATAAAAAAAGGGAACCGATTGTGCCAAATTTTACTGGCTCGAGGATGAATTCACGAGCGTGCGCGTTAAGACCGACGATGCGGCTGCGAGGGTGGAGCGCATGTAAGGCATTGCTAGCAGTTAGGATGGAGGCTTATGGATCAAGCAGCTTGTGTGAGCGATTGGTTTTGGATGGCGATCGCGATGGAAGATGAGGGATAGAGACTGGGAAGCTCGCGGGGTTCCGAGGTGCTCTAGTTGAGAGTGACGTTGGCGCGGCAGTGGATGGGGCCGAAAATTTTTGGCGGTGGTCGGTGTTGCAGTCAATCGAGGCTAAGGTTTCGTTCGACTTCGAACTCGACCATGAGGTATTATCGATTTTTTTTATACAGCTAATGTTCGTTTCTTCTAGTAAGAATAGAATTTGGATTTTTGCAGTAAAGTTTTTATTCAGAAAAATAATAATAATGGATAAATGTACAACAGTAAGTTATAAAACAAATTATTTTCTTAATGTTATGAATTTATAAAATGTATACACATATATAGGTAAACTGAAGTTATTATAGATTTATAAAAATATAGGGATTTAAATAAATTAGATTTTATAAATCTAAATATATTATTTTTACAAATATATATGTGTTTTTAAAAGGAAGATATATATATATATATATATATATATATATATATATATATATATTCCATTTACTAGTTTATTCTTAAAATAATGTATTATGGAGATAAATTTGTTTAATTTACTTATTTAATTATTTTAGTTACCAAAAACATTTTTACTCGAAAGAATTAGTTTAAAATTTAAAAAAATATAATAATAAAATCATTGGTTTATTAAAATTATTAAATGGAAATTGTTTGTTCGATTTATTCGAATATTAATAAGGATCATCTAATATTTCTGCAAGGTCAAAATCGAGGAACCAAGTTGTGATTGGATTGGGAGTGAAAATTAAAATCAAAGGTGAGTTAATCTCACTCATCTGGGTTTTATTTAAATTTAAATAGTTAAATTTAAAATTGTTGATTGTGTGCTTGGTTGATAAATTACTACTACTTATATTGAATTAGACCCTATTCGCCGCATAATAGCGGATGATATTATATTAAACCCATATACCGCGATATTCCATCTCGAAGTGGAATTGGTATTATATATGTATTTGGAGTGATTGATTTCCCGCATTATGTAGCGGATGAGACCCTATGCACCGCATAATAGCAGATGGTATAAATATATTCCCATATACCGCGATATTCCACCTCGAAGTGGAATTGGTATTTTATCTTGTGCTAACATCCGTGTATGTAGGGAAACAGGTTGGACGGATCCAACAGGGTTCCTCAAAGTAGTGCAATTTATTTTTATAGTCTATGTTTTATTTGAAACCCTGTGATAGGTTATTGATTATATTGGGAATCGGAATATTGGATGCTATGAATGGATTGAATAATTTTGGTATTGAGTTATCAAAATATAAAGATTTGATTTTTGAAAGAAAATGTAAAGAGAGAATTTGTAAGTAAAATGGTTTTAGAAAATTTGGGATAAATTAAAGAATGAATTGGAAATGGATAAAAGTGGATTTTTAAAATTACAATAAGTAAATTCCGAGTATGGGAAAGGAGATTTTAAATAAAAAGGAAAAATAGTGAGTTTTAAAAGTTAAGTGAGGAATAAAGAATTTATTTTAAAATTCAAGTTTTAAATCTTTTGGAAAGGATAAAAAAAGAATTTGGAAAAGTATGAAATTGGTAATTTTAGTTAAATAAGATTTTAAATCATAATTAAGAAATAAAATCTGAAGTTAATGGGTTTTTGAAATAAATTGAGTAAGTAAAGGAATTTATTTCAAAATGGAGTAATTCAGAAATCAATTTGAGAGTTGATTTACGTGTTTGAAATTGGGATTTTAAAAGAAGATGATACTATGAAATTTATATACTGGGTTTATAAAGTGAAATGGATATCGGTGGATATTCGAAAGTATAAATTCATGGTAGGAATTTATAAAGGAATGAGTAATTTGTTTTAAAAATAAATAGTGATTTGTTTTTTTAGGTATGGATATGGAAAGTATATTTTCCTGGAAAGCCAAGTGTATTTTAAAGGAGACTTTTATGTATAAGCTAAAGGCTTTCAAACTTTGTTTTAAGGAAATGTTTTAGAAAATTTATTATTTTTAAATGTTTTAAATTTTAGAGTAAATGTTTTCAAACTTTATTTTAGTAGTAATTATTTAAAGGATAATTATTAATATTTATATTATATAAAGTAATTTTGTTTTAAAGGATAGTTTGGTTAAAGTTATATTTAAAAACTTGTATAGAATTTCGTAATCTCTTATTAATTTTGTTTGACTTAACTTTTATTTTAAAAATTATTTTTAGTTTTACATTTTATAAAGTAATTTTATTTTAAATATTCTTAATATATATATTTTTGAAATAAGTTTTAAAGTAGTTTTTTATTTAAATGTTTTAAAGTATATTTTATAATAAAGTATTCTAAATTATTTTAAAATCTAAAGTATTTGTACTTGGTGATTACAGTGGAAATAGAAAATATTTATGTAATTTATTTCCGAGCGAGAATGATGGTTTGAAACTGTTTTCAA
Source organism: Allium cepa (assembly GCA_030765085.1). NCBI lineage: Eukaryota > Viridiplantae > Streptophyta > Magnoliopsida > Asparagales > Amaryllidaceae > Allium > Allium cepa. The sequence goes on along the minus strand of CM060940.1, from coordinate 852,999,314 downwards.
AGGTTGAAAAGCAGAAAAATATCTTGCGAAGATATTTTTGAGTTTAATGAGTAATTTGGGAGAAATTATTATGCTTTGATGATTGTTTGTGAATATTAATTGATAGTTAAATAACCGACTATCAATATTGGCCAAATGCGCTGATCATTTCGAAGAGACCGGAATCGGGATTAATTTTCCAAAAACCACTTCGATCCGTTTTGAACGTTTTCCTTTGGAAGACAAGAGCTGGGAGTCGAAGATGGAGCAGTGAAGTGCAAGGGCTAATCGCTACAAATCCTGAGGGTGATTCCAAAATGGAAGTAGTAGGAGTAGTGCCTTCGGTTCCGTTCGAACCCGGGACGGACTTGTATGGACGAGTGCTTTCAGAACTTCATCAGGAGGACGATGAGCATTCTAAGGGAAATGTTCTAAAAAGGTAACGCTTGGCCTCGAGCCTCATCAAACGAGAATGACTGAAAATCATGGGTTATGCAGCAAGGCTAAGTGAGTCGTGCCCATTAGGGCAAGGTCATCCCTGTCTAGATGTCCCTTTTTATTTGGCTAAGTGGGTGGTTGCTCATCCCAACCGTGGGGTGATCTAACTCGGGATTATCCAATAAGGGGTAGTCCCGGTCTTGTGTTGCAGCGGATCGGGAGGGATCCTCGGTATGCTGATCTAGACCAGGTACCGTGACAGGTGGTACCCCAGTGCCTAGTCATTAGTTGGAAATCCATTCTCCCTATGTGCCTTTACGGTTTTGTTTGTATACCTATTAGCTAGAATTTAATAAATGTAACAATTTCGGCTATTTGAATAAGTATTTGTACATAGACCCTATTATAATATCAAAGGATTTTATAAGAAATGTTTTAGCTATCGTAAGGTAAAAATCCGACATGTTTATTTGTGGCATGGTCTTACGAGATGCTTTTGATTTCCAAAGTATTTTGAAACTTTAATAATCAATTTGAGTGTGATTTCTCACGCTAGCTTTCCAGGCTGACTCGGGTGTTATTCAACTATAATGCTCGGGTCAGACTGAGTATTATAGAATACAGATTCTAGATGGACTGCGGTAGAGCTCAGGAGACGAGCTAGATGGCGAAACGTTTCCGACGTATATGATGTAAATTCCGCTGTGTATTCTGTTATGTGGACGAGTTTATATAAATGTCCAGCATTTGGATATTGATTGTGTGCATTAATTTGAGTTGTACTCTGATGATGTTTTGTATAATACCGATATAGTTTTCTTTTGTGTAAAGATCAATTACTATCTATTATATTTTATTCCGCTGCGATGGTAAGATTCTGTTGTTGTTTAGTTTTCTATTCTTCTATCTTCTTCTTCTTTAAACCCTAATGGTTCGATTTTTCGGGTGTTGAAAAATCGGGTCGTTACACCTGGTATCAGAGCGAGGTTAAGGGGGAACCTTGGCTTTGGTGGGGATTTGTAGCGACCCGACTTCCTATCTCCAGGAAATCACATCACTAGTGAAGAAAGAAAGGGATAGAAGAAGAAAAAAAAAGAAGAACACAAACAACATCAGAGAACTCACGGCGGAACAAATAAAATATGGTATATCACATAAAATATTACATAGTATCTCATTATATCAGAATACACAATTTAAACAAACTGATCATAGACAGTTATAACCGTCTGTCTAATTATACAACTCAAGTATACAAGAACAGATATCAATCAAACACAGCGGAACCAATATATATCTAAACGTCGAAGCCTCCTGCTCCATATCTCCTCCAGAATTCGTCAAGCTAACCTGAACCACCTGACTACTCATACATAATATGAGTACCCAAGAGTTTAATAAAACAGAAAATAAACACTCGGGTCAGACAGAGGTCTGGTGTGAGTAAACGGGTTAAAGTTGCTTAACTTTGGAAAACCTTTGAAAGAAAAGGTATCACGTAAGACTTCCCACACATAAACATGAAAAAGTTTTTACCTTACGCTAACCAAAACATTTGATAGGAAATCCAGTGATATTATAATAGTGTCTAGGGTTTTCAAGTAAATAAGAAATACCCGAAATTGTTACATGATTAAATTCCAGCTACTAGCCACAAAAGTGGGTAATACAATCAAAACCATAAGGTCTCGTAGGGAAAAGGGGTTTCCATCAATGGCAGGGCTACTGGGGTACCGCCCGTCACAGTACGTGGCCTAGATCACCGTACCGAGGAGTACTCCCACTCCCCTACAATACAAGGCCGGAACCATCCCTTACTGGACAGTCCCGAACAAGACAACCCCGCAGTTGGCCGCGACCCAACTGCCCACACAGCCGAATAAAAAGGGACTTCTAGACAGGGGAAAATCTTGCTCTCTAGTGGGAGCTACCCACGAAGCCTTGCTGCACCTCCTCTGTTTTAGCCATTCCCGGTTGATGAGGCTTGAGGCTACGATTACCTTTATAGGACACATCAAATCTTAGAATGCTCATCGTCCACCTGACGATGTGCTGAAAGCATTCAATCCATACAAGTTCGTTCCGGGTTCGAATGAAACCGAAGGCACTATCTCTTTGCACTCATTATTGGAATCACCCTCAGAGTCAAGGACCATAGCCCTTGCACTCTGATTCGCCATCTCGAATCTATAAGTACTATTCCGTCAAACTCATTACGGAATCACCCACAGAATTATACTGACGTATAGCCCTTACACCTCGAGTCTTCACTTGCTCCACTTGGATTAACGACCTAACATTTAATTGGAATCGATGTGGTTTTCGGATCCCAAATATGGAAACCCGATCCTAGTCTCACCGAAACCAAACGCCATTTTAATGTCCAAGTTGTACTTAAGGGTTTTAAACAGTTTAAAACTTATATACAGGATGATATAAATAGATAGATGAATCATATATCTCAACAAATAATTCATATCAACATTTATCTCACAAGCAGCATATCACAAATATCAGAGATATTTAAATCATCCAATATCAACCAATCACCCAATATCATTCAACATCCAATAAAAACCAATCAGCCATTATCAATCATCCATCCAATAACAGAATTGATTAACTTTAATCATTTGGATTACCTAAATCCTTCTTCATTTATTTATTCCAAATAAATAAATTAATCATCTCCAATGATTTTCCTAATTAATCTTCCTTGATTAATTATCCTTTAATTACATTCAAGTAATTATTCTTAACCATATTCAGTAATTAATCTTTAATTACTATCATTAATTACAATAATTAATGATCCTTCATAAATTAATTAACTAAAATTAATTACATTAATCTTTAAATTAATTACAATTAATTAATCCTACTTTAATTAATTACTTTTATTAATCAACCTTGATTAATTTCATTAATCACATTAACTAATGATCCTTATAAATTAATAATTACTTAATTAATTAAATAATTAACTTATAATTAATCAACTCATTAATCATAATTAGTAATTAACAATTTGTAATTGCTTACCTTAATTAATTAACATCTTAATTAATTATATTAATCTTTGATTAATTATTCTAATTTATTAATCTTTAATTACTTCATTAAGTAATTACACTTAATTAATTCTTAATTAAGTAATTATTTAAAATTAAATAATTAACTAATTATTTAAAATAAATTAAACAATTAATTAATTAACTCCTAATATTTTAAAAATCCTTAATTAATTAAGAAAACCATTAATCTTAAATAAACTCTTTACTTATTAACAAACCATATTTAATATTTTTATATTCAAATCAAGGATAATTAACCTTATTTATCTTGTGATGAATTATTTGAATAAATCAAATTTTAACATCTTAAACAAATTATCCTATTTGGTTTTCAAAATTATAATAATATTCTTATTTAAAATAAGGCATTCAGAAATCAATTCCAAAATTTAAAACATTACAATTTATCTAATCTAAACTTATTTATTTTCAGAATAAATTTGAAAACTTTGTTATTAAAACATTACTTTAAAACTTTGATTAAATAATTAAATTCAAAAATACTCTTTAAATTAGAACCTCAAAATTAAATTAAGATAATTATTTACAAAAGAAATTATCATAAAACAATTTAAATTTGAAATATAAATTCAAGCAACATTTTAAAAGTTTAATTAACACCCCTTTAAAGTTTGATTTAACTTATTTCAAAAAAACAAACTTAACTTGTAAATTTTACTTTCTTTTATAAAATCTTAAGCACTGATTTTTATTTGTTAAAAATAACAAGTCTAATCTCTTTTAAACTTATCTTCTTTACAGTAAAAACCAAAGCTCCCACCTAAAAACTCGAGTTCGACCTGAGTTCCCCCGTTCTTCCCTCGAGATACCACCAACTCCTCAAATCTTCGAGTCGCCCCGAGTACAACGTGAGCTTCCCTTCGAGTTGATTTCAGGAATAACACAGCGCAACACTCAGAAAAAAAAACTTCTTCCCCAACTTCACTTCTCAGTGCACACGAACTGACACCGTGCACCAAGCACAACCCCACCGGCCGCCGTTATGCATCGCGACCATCCTCCACAATCCCAAACCTTCCCGCGAGCACTTGGGTGAACCCAGATCCAACAAACTCTGTACGAAACGAAATTCGACCGATCCTACCCAAAAGCTCGAACAACAGCAACATAACACGATCACCAAATCCATCACCTCTGACAATCGCCACCACCGGAACTGCCGCAACTCTAGCCACAACATCACCATACTCCCACAAACCTACTCCTAGAATATCTTGAAGCTCAATGTATCAGGGATGATGAAAGATCCCAATTTAGCATCGGCTTCAAATACAGCAACCAAACCCTATCTCGATCGATTACGATCAAATTGTTCATTTGACAAATCTGTAAGTATTTTTCCCTTCATCTATAACATTCAAGTTATCTTCAATCCAAAAATCAAATCGAATTATTTACTAAATCATCTGCAGTTCACAGAATTTTCCAAAATGTTCAAACTCAGAATACACTTGATTCCTTAAACTAAAATTCATGAATCTTGTATTAAAATTCATGATTTACAAACACGAATCCATTTATTCAATCTAATCTTTAAATTCAGTGATTTTTAACATGTATTAGTTGTTTACTGAGTTTTCCATTTTTAATATTACTTGTAAATTGAAAACTACAGAAACTATATTTTAGAATTACCTTCAGCATTTACACAAATTCTTTCATTCAATCATCCTGTCCAATTATTGTTCTTTAGTGGAAGATTAAGATTAAAATCTCATCAAAGAAACAGAATACAAAGTTCTGCAAATGAACATACACACATACTTGCCACATTCAACAAAACAGAGATAATTCATATAATTTCAGGTTATAGATCTTCAATATCAGACAATATCATCACATGCATGAAAGTAAAAACAATTCAAACTGTTTTTAATGAAGTTTACTCACCTATAATTGCAGAGCAGAACAGGTTTTATTATACCCAGGCTTGAACTTTTTAAATTTGAAAACTGCTTTTACTTTGCTGATGTAAAATCCATCTGCATGCTCCTAATTGAAGTTGAACTGATGATATGAATAACATTCAAATCTGTTGTTTGTAGGTTGATATTGGTGCTTTAATTGCTGATTAAAACTTGCTGGTTGAACTCGATTTTCATATGCAGGTTTAAATTTGCAAGTTTTGCTTTTAGTTTTTATTTTCAGATTTTTGGAACTTGGTTTCTGATTTTGCCATTAATGTTTGAAAGAAGAAAGAAAAAGAAAAATGAGAAAGAAAACTAAATTTCTTCTTAAAAATGTTTAGTGAATAAATTGCCACTTGTTCATAAATTGAACAAATGTCATTTGCATGCTTTTCTAAATTTACAAGTGTTTTAAGAGGTGTTAATGTGTTAAACTCTTGCATAATTGTATTAAAAACCCTATTACAAAGATAATTATATCTTATATTTATGTAAATGTGAATTTTGTAATATATTTACATACTATTATGTTTACAAATTATTCTAAATTTTGAGATTATTTTAAAAAGATTTTATTTAACACTTAATATATTTATAACCACTTTAAAATTTAAGCATTATAAAAGAAAACAAAACAAAACTTTATTTAAATCCTTTTTATAAACTAGAATATTAAAAATAACAATTATCTTATATTTTAAAAACAAATAAATTAAACTAAATTAACTTTTGAAAATCAAATTTCTAAACAAAGCTTTAAGTTACAATATCCATTCATACACAATTATTAAACATATCTTCAAATTATCAATAGATTAAAATTAAATTTCAAACAACTCAAATTATAACATATATATATATATATATATTGCAATTTGATAATTAATCTTTAAATTAACTTCTGAAAATATAAATTAAAACAAAGCTTAAAATTACTATTCATTCATATATAAATTATTAATGGATTAAAATTAAATTTCAAAACAATATCAAACTATAACATATACATACATATATGTTACAATTTTAAATAAATCTTAATTTAAAACAAAAGCTCTTCTATTCTCAATATATATCAATTGTATATATTATAAACAAAATAAAATCTGTTTAGTCTTCTGAAAAACAATTCTTATCAAATTTAAATTGTCAGAAAGATATTGATTACTATTAACAAATTAAATATTTATTAACCAATTTTAAATTAAAATTATAAAGAAAATTATCAAACCAATTAAATTATTAACACAGATTATTAAATTGTTATTGCCCAAAATTCCGGGTCGTTACAATCCTCCCCCTTAAAAGAATTTCGTCCTCGAAATTTAAAAGCAAAGGTAATTTAATAATCCAGTACAGATTTTAATTTTAAATTAGCAAAGCATTCCTAACAACCAATTACTAACATCCATAGCAATCAAATAAACAAACAAACTTAACTAATTATTCTGACACAAATCAGAATAAATTTCTAATACTATCTCGAGTTTCCCAAGTATAAATCGCCAGGAAACTTGCTCAACAAAAGCCAACAAACTAACTACACAACCAAAATCCAGAGCTCCACTCATCTCTAGATTTGTCACTCTAAACAGAACATCAGACTACTCTCAAATCCAGCTCAACATCCAACTCCAACTGAACTACAGATTCAATAACCAATGATGAATCATACACGTACTCCCTCAGAGACACTGTTACAAAATGAATTCCAGCTATCAAATCTGGCAATTCATTCTTATCTTATCAAAATAAAGATAAGAAATCCTCAAATGCCACAGCACTAACCAACCAATCTCATCCAATCTCTGTTCTCTTAACCAGAGAAATCTTAACAACACTGAAGTTTCCAACTTCGAATACCAAACTCCTTATCTCATATCTGCAACTCAACAGACAATCCAAGGCTGCCAAACTTCTTCCTGATCAGCTCAACCTATGCTGATACTTCCAGAAACAACTAAACCAAAACAGAGCAGTTCCTAGATCCTATTCAACAGAAAAGTCTCCCAAAATCCGTCGAAATCTAGAACTCAAGCTCTACTACTCAAGCAATAGCAAACAGAACTTGTTTCTTTCCTTGCACAGCAGCTACCTCGCTTTCGCTGCACAACTCTGATTCTGAAATAGATGAAAATACTGTTGATGAACACGAATACAAACTTATCCACTATCTCCGGGAAAACTTGTTCATCAAATCCATAAAAATCTGAGTGACACATCAGACTTGGTCACACAACCTCAAAAAGAATCTTATTCCAAAAGCTATATCAGTCTAATTCCAATTTCAGAAATAATTCTGAGCTGCTTCACCAACTCTGCTTTTTCCAAAAACCATCCTCCTACTGGGCTGACTGTTAGCATTGCTTCTGGAATCAAAACAATATAGAACTCAATTCCAGATGCCTACAACCTTCTAATTACCTCAGCAGCTCCTACTTCCACATGAGAACTCTCAGTCTCAACACAGATCACCCAAGATAACCTAAGAAAATTCCCAACTAATCGCAAGTCACTTTTGCGATCCTACCTAGTTCGGATTCCAAACAAACTGTCCTCTCTTTACCAATTTGAACAGCTAAAGCTTTCCGAACAAGGTTAACTTTTCAAGAAAACTGCTACAACAGCAAATCCAAGACTCTAATCCAAAGATTTCTCCAAAACTCAAAACCATCAACAAACCACACAACGGACCTCCGAGATGGCAAACAACCTCTCAAGAAACTCGGACTCCGAAACAAGCATCCATATCTCGCTTACCTTAAGGAATAACAAATGAGACCATGTCAAAATAAATAACTTATAGACCTTAGTCTCATATTCCAAACAGTCAAACTCCTTACTAAAGATCCAAACAACTTTTACACAGTCGAGTCTTCCCTACAACAGGTAAAGACTGCTCCTCAACTACTACTAAAACTGCTTCAAAAGAAACTCCTTCAGAAAAATCCAAAGATACTGCATCTCATCACACAGTTACCAAGATATCATTACTTATTCCTGCACTTCCAACAGATCCAAACACAAGAAAAATTCGCTCACCCGAGCAAAATCCAAACTACAAATCTTACTCAAGACGGTATTAGGTCTACAGTCTCGACAAATACTTCCAACCTCAACATATAGAACCTCTTCCATTAGTGGTAGTCGTGTTACACACACACATACCACTACTTCATCTATCTACCTCTAAAGTTTATGTTGGAAAATCCGTACAGATAACCCAACAGATGAGGTAGACATAGATATATAGATATTGTTATATACAAAAATTACAAGTACGCTCTCTCAAGAAAGATACTACTACAGAGCCTGGGTATTCACTCAACCTAATGCTCCTTAAAGAAAGACACAATTCAGAGCCTAATGCTTTGATACCAAATGTAGCGACCCGACTTCCTATCTCCAGGAAATCGCATCACTAGTGAAGAAAGAAAGGGATAGAAGAAGAAAAGAAAGAGAAAGAAGAACACAAACAACATCAGAGAACTCACAGCGGAACGAATAAAATATAATATATCAGATAGAATATTACATAGTATCTCATTATATCAGAGTACACAACTTAAACAAACTGATCATAGACAGTTATAACCTTCTGTCTAACTATACAACTCAAGTATACAAGAACAGATATCAATCAAACACAGCGGAACCAATATATATCTAAACGTCGAAGCCTCCTGCTCCATATCTCCTCCAGAATTCGTCAAGCTAACCTGAACCACTTGACTACTCATACATAATATGAGTGCCCAAGAGTTTAATAAAACAGAAAATAAACACTCGGGTCAGACAGGGGTCTGGTGTGAGTAAACGGGTTAAAGTTTCTTAACTTTGGAAAACCTTTGAAAGAAAAGGTATCACGTAAGACTTCCCACACATAAACATGGAAAAGTTTTTACCTTACGCTAACCAAAACATTTGATAGGAAATCCAGTGATATTATAATAGTGTCTAGGGTTTTCAAGTAAATAAGAAATACCCGAAATTGTTACATGATTAAATTCCAGCTACTAGCCATAAAAGTGGGTAATACAATCAAAACCGTAGGGTCTCGTAGGGAAAATGGGTTTCCATCAATGGCAGGGCTACTGGGGTAGCGCCCATCACAGTACGTGGCCTAGATCACCGTACCGAGGAGTACTCCCACCCCCTGCAACACAAGGCCGGAACCATCCCTTACTGGACAGTCCCGAACAAGACAACCCCGCAGTTGGCCGCGACCCAACTGCCCACACAGCCGAATAAAAAGGGACTTCTAGACAGGGGAAAATCCTGCTCTCCAGTGGGAGCTACCGACGAAGCCTTGCTGCACCTCCCCTGTTTTAACCATTCCCGGTTGATGAGGCTTGAGGCTACGATTACCTTTATAGGACACATCAAATCTTAGAATGCTCATCGTCCACTTGACGATGTGCTGAAAGCATTCAATCCATACAATTTCGTTCCGAGTTCGAACGAAACCGAAGGCACTATCTCTTTGCACTCATTATTGGAATCACCCCCAGAGTCAATGACCATAGCCCTTGCACTCTGATTCGCCATCTCGAATCTATAAGCACTATTCCGTCAAACTCATTACGGAATCACCCACAGAGTTATACTGACGTATAGCCCTTACACCTCGAGTCTTCACTTGCTCCACTTGGATTAACGACCTAAAGTTTAATTGGAATCGATGTGGTTTTCGGATCCCAAATATGGAAACCCGATCCCGGTCTCACCGAAACCAAACGCCATTTTAATGTCCAAGTTGTACTTAAGGGTTTTAAACAGTTTAAAACTTATATACATAATGATATAAATAGATAGATGAATCATATATCTCAACAAATAATTCATATCAACATTTATCTCACAAGCAGCATGTCACAAATATCAGAGATATTTAAATCATCCAATATCAACCAATCACCCAATATCATTCAACATCCAATAAAAACCAATCAGCCAATATCAATCATCCATCCAATAATAGAATTGATTAACTTTAATCAATTGGATTACCTAAATCTTTCTTCATTTATTTATTCCAAATAAATAAATTAATCATCTCTAATGATTTTCCTAATTAATCTTCCTTGATTAATTATCCTTGAATTACATTCAAGTAATTATTCTTAACCATATTCAGTAATTAATCTTTAATTACTATCATTAATTACAATAATTAATGATCCTTCATAAATTAATTAACTAAAATTAATTACATTAATCTTTAATTAATTACAATTAATTAATCCTACTTTAATTAATTGCTTTTATTAATCAACCTTGATTAATTTCATTAATCACATTAACTAATGATCCTTATAAATTAATAATTACTTAATTAATTAAATAATTAACTTATAATTAATCAACTCATTAATCATAATTAGTAATTAACAATTTGTAATTGCTTACCTTAATTAATTAACATCTTAATTAATTATATTAATCTTTGATTAATTATTCTAATTTATTAATCTTTAATTACTTCATTAAGTAATTACACTTAATTAATTCTTAATTAAGTAATTATTTAAAATTAAATAATTAACTAATTATTTAAAATAAATTAAACAATTAATTAATTAACTCCTAATATTTTAAAACTCCTTAATTAATTAAGAAAACCATTAATCTTAAATAAACTCTTTACTTATTAACAAAACATATTTAATATTTTTATATTCAAATCAAGGATAATTAACCTTATTTATCTTGTGATGAATTATTTGAATAAATCAAATTTTAACATCTTAAACAAATTATCCTATTTGGTTTTCAAAATTATAATAATATTTTTATTTAAAATAAGGCATTTAGAAATCAATTCCAAAATTTAAAACATTACAATTTATCTAATCTAAACTTATTTATTTTCAGAATAAATTTGAAAACTTTGTTATTAAAACATTACTTTAAAACTTTGATTAAATAATTAAATTCAAAAATACTCTTTAAATTAGAACCTCAAAATTAAATTAAGATAATTATTTACAAAAGAAATTATCATAAAACAATTTAAATTTGAAATATAAATTCAAGCAACATTTTAAAAGTTTAATTAACACCCCTTTAAAGTTTGATTTAACTTATTTCAAAAAAACAAACTTAACTTGTAAATTTTACTTTCTTTTATAAAATCTTAAGCACTGATTTTTATTTGTTAAAAATAACAAGTTTAATCTCTTTTAAACTTATCTTCCTTACAGTAAAAACCAAAGCCCCCACCTAAAAACTCGAATTCGACCTATGTTCCCCCGTTCTTCCCTCGAGATACCACCAACTCCTCAAATCTTTGAGTCGCCCCAAGTACAACGCGAGCTTCCCTTCGAGTTGATTTCAGGAATGACACAGCGCAACACTCAAAAAAAAAACTTCTTCCCCAACTTCACTTCTCAGTGCACACGAACTGACACCGTGCACCAAGCACAACCCTACCGGCCGCCGTTAAGCATCGCGACCATCCTCCACAATCCCAAACCTTCTCGCGAGCACTTGGGTGAACCCAGATCCAACAAACTCTACACGAAACGAAATTCGAACGATCCTACCCAAAAGCTCGAACAACAGCAACATAACACAATCACCAAATCCATCACCTCTGACAATCGCCACCACCGGAACTGCCGCAACTCCAGCCACAACATCACCATACTCCCACAAACCTACTCCTAGAATATCTTGTAGCTCGATGTATCAGGGATGATGAAAGATCCCAATTTAGCATCGGCTTCAAATACAGCAACCAAACCCTATCTCGATCGATTACGATCAAATTGTTCATTTGAAAAATCTGTAAGTATTTTTCCCTTCATCTATAACATTCAAGTTATCTTTAATCCAAAAATCAAATCGAATTACTTACTAAATCATCTGCAGTTCACAGAATTTTCCAAAATGTTCAAACTCAGAATACACTTGATTCCTTAAACTAAAATTCATGAATCTTGTATTAAAATTCATGATTTACAAACACGAATCCATTTATTCAATCTAATCTTTAAATTCAGTGATTTTTAACATGTATTAGTTGTTTACTGAGTTTTCCATTTTTAATATTATTTGTAAATTGAAAACTACAGAAACTATATTTTAGAATTACCTTCAGCATTTACACAAATTCTTTCATTCAATCATCCAGTCCAATTATTGTTCTTTAGTGGAAGATTAAGATTAAAATCTGATCAAAGAAACAGAATACAAAGTTATGCAAATGAACATACACACATACTTGCCACATTCAACAAAACAGAGATAATTCATATAATTTCAGGTTATAGATCTTCAATATCAGACAATATCATCACATGCATGAAAGTAAAAACAATTCAAACTGTTTTTAATGAATTTTACTCACCTATAATTGCAGAGCAGAACAGGTTTTATTATACCCAGGCTTGAACTTTTTAAATTTGAAAACTGCTTTTACTTTGCTGATGTAAAATCCATCTGCATGCTCCTAATTGAAGTTGAACTGATGATATGAATAACATTCAAATCTGTTGTTTGTAGGTTGATATTGGTGCTTTAATTGCTGATTAAAACTTGCTGGTTGAACTCGATTTTCATATGCAGGTTTAAATTTGCAAGTTTTGCTTTTAGTTTTTATTTTCAGATTTTTGGAACTTGGTTTCTGATTTTGCCATTAATGTTTGAAAGAAGAAAGCAAAAGAAAAATGAGAAAGAAAACTAAATTTCTTCTTAAAAATGTTTAGTGAATAAATTGCCACTTGTTCATAAATTGAACAAATGTCATTTGCATGCTTTTCTAAATTTACAAGTGTTTTAAGAGGTGTTAATGTGTTAAACTCTTGCATAATTGTATTAAAAACCCTATTACAAAGATAATTATATCTTATATTTATGTAAATTTGAATTTGTAATATATTTACATACTATTATGTTTACAAATTATTCTAAATTTTGGAGATTATTTTAAAAAGATTTTATTTAACACTTAATATATTTATAACCACTTTAAAATTTAAGCATTATAAAAGGAAACAAAACAAAACTTTATTTAAATCCTTTTTATAAACTAGCATATTAAAAATAACAATCATCTTATATTTTAAAAACAAATAAATTAAACTAAATTAACTTTTGAAAATAAAATTTCTAAACAAAGCTTTAAGTTACAATATCCATTCATATACAATTATTAAACATATCTTCAAATTATCAATAGATTAAAATTAAATTTCATACAACTCAAATTATAACATATACATATAATTAATCTTTAAATTAACTTCTGAAAATATAAATTAAAACAAAGCTTAAAATTACTATTCATTCATATATAAATTATTAATGGATTAAAATTAAATTTCAAAACAATATCAAACTATAGCATATACATACATATATGTTACAATTTTTAAATAAATCTTAATTTAAAACAAAAGCTCTTCTATTCTCAATATATATCAATGGTATATATTATAAACAGAATAAAATCTGTTTAGTCTTCTGAAAAACAATTCTTATCAAATTTAAATTGTCAGAAAGATATTGATTACTATTAACAGATTAAATATTTATTAACCAATTTTAAATTAAAATTATAAAGAAAATTATCAAACCAGTTAAATTATTAACACAGATTATTAAATTGTTATTGCCCAAAATTCCGGGTCGTTACAGGATTACTCATTAAATAGAGTCAGTGGTACCCTAGAATGAGTTTGTGAGTATTAATAGATATGTGCGCGTATTTGTTAGTGAATATAAAAATTGCTTTTGTATTGTGTTGATTTATCATTTGAGTGTTTATGGATTCTGGTCGATATATGGGACGCCATGGCATTGATAAGGGTTTCTAAACTCTTAAACAGGGTAAACCGACATAGTGTTGTTTTAAAATAAGGATAAATTAAATAATTTTACCCAAAATTATTTTTGTATATAAAAGAAATAATTTTCTGTGAATTATTATAGTTATATGTGGTTGTTTGGTTGTTAGGAAATGATAATATTAAATTACTATCATTGTTAAATGGAAGTTGAATAAAGGATTAAAATTATAACCAAAGGTTAAGGAATAAATTTATATAACAAAATAAGATTTGTAAATGTGAATTATAAATGTGATCTATAATTGAAGATGAAATAAAATTCCAGAGTAATGTTTCAACATGAATCGGCAGGATTGGAATTTGGAATTTTGGGCAAGGTTAAAACTCTTTTTAAGTTTGGAAATGATTTTCAAAATTTTTGAAATAAATGGTGATAGTATTTGATGAATGTTTTTGAATTTGGTTTGAAATCTGGAGAGATTTGGAATTTAAAAATATTTAAAGTGGTAAAAGCATTTAAGCTCTCTGCGGTCGTTGGAAAATAACTTCGGTGATGACTGCAGCATCATCGATGTTCATTTTCGGGTTTCCAAGGGAAGAAATTGCTACCCGAATGATTTAAATTGGAGTTGTTTGCAAAACTGGGTTGGTTTTAAAAATTCAAGGAATAATTGGATATGCAATTGAATTATGGATTTCAAAAATGGTTTTTGAAATATTGAAGTTTTGGTTTGGTAAAACCTTTTGATTTTAAAATTCAAAGGATAATTTGATACCAAAGGATTTTGGATATAATTGATTTCAAAAATGATTTTGAAATATTGAGTAATTGATGAAAAGACTCTGGGATCTTATTTAAAATGTTCATGGAATTTAAATAAGTTGAAAACTTAAGGAAGTTTAAAAATTTGAATGGAAATGGAAAGTAATTGAATCCAGTAAACAAAGGTAAAAATTTATTTTATTGGAAGTAAATTTGTGGGAGAACAAATTTATTTAAATTTGTAAGTAAATGATTAAAATTAAAGTTGAATAATGGAATCGATTTAGATTGTGTTGAGGAAAGTGAATTGTAAAGGAAATAAAAGAAGTAAAAGTTTAGAAATAAACTTTTTATTGAAATTTGTGGAATTAGATTCAACTTGAAAAAGGGTCAAATAAAGGTAAGTGTGACTAGAAATAAAGTTAGAAAAATAAGCCAATTAAAGAAGGTTGGTAAATGGAGTAGAAATAAAATTGTGGATAGACAAATGAAGTTGAATTTGTAAGAAAATAGAATTGAAACCGAATATTGGGAATTAATTTGAATTGTGTGTAATGGAAGTTAGTCAAGATTTGGCTAAATAAAATAATGAACTGGAATAAAATTAGTGAGTAAACTAATTGATTCAAGAGGGTACGCTGATAAATTGGAATTGTATGTTGAGATGATATTTAATTTAAAATGTGTAAAACAAAGGAAAGTTATAAAATTAATTCGAAGTAACTAAAATTATAAAAGTTTGGAAATAAGAATTTGTTTGAGATTTAAAATAAATTAGTAAGTGGAACTAATTTTAAATAATGTTATGAACCAGTTGCGAATGAAAAATAATTGATAAAATTCTATATTCAGAGTTCGAAGATGAATCGAATTTAAGTAGAATTGGAAATGAAAATATAGATGAAAATTGGAAAAAAAAGGTATTGAGATTTGAAATTTATTTGCAAATTGAATCTATTTGGAATAAGGATCCAGATTGATTAAATATAGATAAAAACCAAATGATAAAGTGAAGTTGAATGATTAATTTATAGTTGACTAAAAATAATTTAAAGTTGGAAATAAATCCATTGAGATTTAAATAAATTAGTAGTGAGACTAATTAAAGAAATGATTAATTGAATATGGTTTGAGAAAAAGGTAAATAGAATTTAATATCTAAAATGAAGGTAAATTGAATTCACATGGAATTGGAAATCCAGTTTAAAATAGGTAAATATAAAAGCTAAAGTGGTAGAGTAATAATGTAAGAGTATATAAAATGCTCATATTAAACTTAAGAAATGAATGGCGAAATTCTTAAGTAAGTTTGGTATTGAAAATATACCAAGTAATTTTGGAATGGAGATTAAACGAAGTTGTGAAATGGGATAATTGTGGATAAGTGAATAGAAATCAAAATAGATGTGAATAAAAGAGAATTGATATAGTTAATAATTAATGGATATAAATACGTAGGATGTATGTATATTATTTATTCGCATAGTGATTTGATCAGATTCGAGCATAGAATTTCGAGGTAGTTTTACCGATCCGAATTGGGATTTTTCACTCGATTTTGGATGGCGAGCCTGGATATGGATTTTTGATTGATTCTGGAAATTCTATCATAGTTTGTAGCTATGCAAGGAGAATGACGGTTTCTGATCAAGAAACCAGATCTGATTCCGCACTAGGAAGTCGGGTGGACAATACTAGTTCGGAAGTGAAATTGTGTGATCGAGCGAGAGATCAAATTTGATATTGCATATGGATGGTATATGTACATCGTACGGGCTTGAATGAAATAGATATAAAAACCTTTGTAAAGAAATGTACAAAAATGATTGTGAAATCTGTAATTGGATATTGTTGCTTAGTAAGATATACATGTATCTAAAGGCAAAGGATAAATGGATGTTTTTGATTTCTGAAGATAAATTGAAATTTGCTCGGCAAAGGTATGCATTTAAATTTCCGTATGAAATTTGCTGATTTTTTGGTCTTGCCACTTGGCATTTTGTTTTCTTTCGAAATTTGGGGGCCCGTGGAGGCATTTTGTAGTTGTACCGAGCTAGCCGCGCAAAGTAGACGCTGGCAAAATTTTGGGAGTTAGAAAAATTTTGAAGAAATTTTGATAATTTAGAAAATTGATTTTAAATTTAAATTTGAATGGTTGGGTAAGTGATATTGGTGGGAAACTATGGAAGGTTTTGAAAGTTAGTAGAAGTGATAGTGGGTCTTTATAAAAAGAATTGTGTTGGCAAGTTGTTAAAATTGGTTTTGGGAAGTTGATAAAAACTCTTTGGAAGGGGAAATAGTTAACGGGTTGTGGACCATTCCTCTTAAATAGCAATTTCGGGGACGAAATTCTTTTAAGGGGGGAGGAAGTGACGATCCAGAATTTCTGGATATTTAAATTTGAAATATTTAATTGATTTTAAATATTTGAAAGTTAATTTCTAACTTGAATTTCAAATGCCACTACTTATTTAGTGAATTAATTGTTTAATTAAATAATTGGAAATTTGATAAATGATTGAATCTGAAATTTAAGCCTGTTAAAAATATTTCAATAGCTTGTAAAATTTATATTGATTATACTGGGGATAATAGAAGTTTCAAAATTTTGAATTTGGAAATGTTCTATTCAGTTTGAAAGATATTGTTTAAATCGATATTTAAAAATAGCCTTTCAAGGCACAACCTAGGGATTCGACGAAACCAGTTCCATTGGATCCATAATAGTGTATTATTATCGGATTTCAATTTTTCGTAGCATTTGGAGTGATCGTTTGGTTTTACGGTAAATAAATGCACTGAATTAAATTGAAAATTCAATTTTATAATTGGGTTGTAAGAAGCTATCTTCTCCATACGATCGAATTAGGACTCGGAACCTTTTCCATTGTGTTTGGAATAGGGGCTTAATATTATAAACGTCTAGCGGCACGTCTTGACTGGAGTTCGAGATTGTTAGTGGCGGGGGATTGGGACGATTTGAATTTTATTTAAAACAAAATTAATAATTGTTACACTGTAGTTTTGTATATACGTGTAGGAAAGTTCGAAGCACGTGCCTTCAAAAGAGACACGCACTTCTCTAAATGGATAAATATAATCGAGAAAAAAATATGGAGGAGAGTTCTTTCGTTTAAATATCAAAATCAACCGAACTTCTCTCAAAGAAAATAGAACCGGGCTCCCTCTTTTCAAAACCAAATCAAATTCGCAGAAAGGAAAGAAAATTAATGGCAGCAATTCGACCAAAATTTCTCAGTATAAAAAAAGGGGAACTGATTGCATCGAATTTTTCTGGCGCGAGGATGAATTCTCTAGCGCACGCGCATTAAGACCGACGTTGCAGCTGCGAGGGTGGAGCGCACGTGAGGCGTTGCTAGCAGTTAGGATGGAGGCTTATGGATCGAGCAGCTTGCGTGAGCGATTGGTTTTGGCTGGCGATCGTGATAGAAGATGAGGGATCGAGACTGGGAAGCTCGTATGGGTTCCAAGGTGCTCTAGTTGAGAGCGACGTTGGCACGACAGTGGATGGGGCCGAAAATTTTTGGCGGTGGTCGGTGTTGCAGTCAATCGAGGCTAGGGTTTCGTTCGACTTCGAACTCGACCGTGAGGTATTATCGATTTTTTATATATATAGCTAATGTTTGTTTCTTCCAATTAGAATAGCATTTGGATTCTTGCAGTAAAATTTTTATTTACAAAAATAACAATAATGGATAAATGTATAACAGTAAGTTATAAAACAAGTTATTTTCTTAATGTTATGAATTTATAAAATGTATATACATACATAGGTAAACTGAAGTTATTATAGATTTATAAAATATAGGGATTTAAATAAAAATTAGATTTTAAAAATCTAAATAGATTATTTTTACAAATATATATATGTTTTTAAAAGGAAGATATATATATATATGTATATATATACATATTCCATTTACCCGTTTATTTTTAAAATAAAGTATTATGGAGATAAATTTGTTTAATTTACTTATTTAATTATTTTAGTTACCAAAAACATTTTTATTCGAAAGAATTAGTTTAAAATTTTAAAAGATGTAATAATAAAATCATTGGTTTATTAAAATTATTAAATGTAAATTGTTTGTTCGATTTATTCGAATATTAATAAGGATCATCTAATGTTTATATAAGGTCAAAATCGAGGAACCAAGTTGAGATTGGATTGGGATTACAAATTAAAATCAAAGGTGAGTTAATCTCACTCATTTGGGTTTTATTTAAATTTAAATAGTTAAATTTAAAATATTTATTGTGTGCTTGGTTGATAAGTTATTACTAGTTATATTGAATTAGAACCTATGAGCCGCATAATAGCGGATGATATTATATTAAACCCATATACCACGATATTCCACCTCGAAGTGGAATTGGTATTATAAATGTATTTGGAGTGATTGATTTCCCGTAATATATAGCGGATGAGACCCTATGCGCCGCATAATAGCGGATGATATAAATATAATCTCATATACCGCGATATTCTACCTCGAAGTGGAATTGGTATTTTATCTTGTGCTAACATCCGTGGATGTAGGGAAACAGGTTGGAGGGATCCAACTGGGTTCCTCAAAGTAGTGTAATTTATTTTTATAGTCTATGTTTTATTTGAAAATCTGTGATAGGTTATTGATTATATTGGGAATTGGAATATTGGATGCTATGAATGGATTGAATAATTTTGGTATTGAGTTATCAAAATATAAAGATTTGATTTTTGAAAGAAAATATAAAGAGAGAATTTGTAAGTAAAATGATTTTAGAAAATTTGGGATGAATTAAAGAATGAATTGGAAATGGATAAAAGTGGATTTTTAAAATTACAATAAGTAAATTCCGAGTATGGGAAAGGAGATTTTGAATAAAAAGGAATATAATGAATTTTAAAATTTAAGTGAGGAATAAAGAATATATTTTAAATTTCAAGGTTTAAATCTTTTGGAAAGGATAAAAAAGGAATCTGGGAAAGTATGAGATTGGTAATTTTAGTTAAATAAGATTTTAAATCATAATTAAGAAATAAAATATGAAGTTAATGGGTTTTGAAAATAAATTGAGTAAGAAAAGGAATTTATTTCAAAATGGAGTAATTCGAAAATCAATTTGATAGTTGATTTACGTGTTTGAAATTGGTATTTTAAAAGAAGATGAGACTATAAAATTTATAAACTGGGTTTATAAAGTGAAATGGATATCGGTGGTTATTCGAAAGTATAAATTCACGCTAGGAATTTATAAAGGAATGACTAATTTGTTTAAAAAATAAATAATGATTTGTTTTTTTAGGTATGGATATGGAAAGTATATTTTCCTGGAAAGACAAGTGTATTTTAAAGGAGACTTTTATGTATAAGCTAAAGGCTTTCAAAGTTTGTTTTAAGGAAATGTTTTAGAAAATTTATTATTTTTATATGTTTTAAATTTTAAAGTAAATATTTTCAAAATTTATTTTAGTAGTAATTATTTAAAGGATAACTATTAATATTTATATTATATAAAGTAATTTTGTTTTAAAGGATAGTTTGGTTAAAGTTATATTTAAAAACTTGTATAGAATTTCGTAATCTCTTATTTTAAATTTTGTTTGACTTAACTTTTATTTTAAAAATTAGTTTTAGTTTTATATTTTATAAAGTAATTTTATTTTAAATATTCTTAATATATATATTTTTGAAATAAGTTTTATAGTAGTTCTTTATTTAAATATTTTAAAGTATATTTTATAATAAAGTATTCTAAATTATTTTAAAATCTAAAGTATTTGTACTTGGTGATTACAGTGGAAATAGAAAATATTTGTGGAAGTTATTTCTGTGAGAGAATGACGGCTTGAAACTGTTTTCAAAGGTTGAAAAGTGGAAAAATATATTGCGCAGATATTTTTGAGGTTAATGAATAATTTGGGAGAAATTATTATGCTTTGATGATTGTTTGTGAATGTTATTTGATAGTTAAATAACCGACTATCAATATTGGCCAAATGCGCTGATCATTTCGAAGAGACTAGAATCGGGATTAATTTTCCAAAAACCACTTCGATCCGGTTTGAATGTTTTCGTGAGGAAGACAAGAGCTGGGAGTCGAAGATGGAGCAGTGAAGTGCAAGGGATAATCGCTACTAATCCTGAGGGTGATTCCAAAATGGATGTAGTAGGAGTAGTGCCTTCGGTTCCGTTCGAACCCGGGATAGACTTGTATGGATGAGTGCTTTCAGAATATCATCAGGAGGACGATGAGAATTCTAAGGGAAATGTTCTAAAATGGTACGCTTGGACTCGAGCCTCATCAACCGGGAATGACTGAAAATCATGGGTTATGCAGCAAGGCTAAATGGGTCGCGCCCATTAGGATAAGGTCATCCTTGTCTAGATGTCCCTTTTTATTTGGCTTAGTGGGTGGTTGCTCATCCCAACCGCGGGGCGATCTTACTCGGGATATCCAATAAGTGGTAGTCCCGGTCTTGTGTTGCAGGGGATCAGGAGGGATCCTAGATATGCTGATCTAGACCAGGTACTGTGACAGGTGGTACCCCAGTGCCTAGTCATTAGTTGGAAATCCATTCTTCCTACGTGCCTTTACGGTTTTGTTTGTATGCCTATTAGCTGGAATTTAATAAATGTAACAATTTCGGCTATTTGAATAAGTATTTGTATATAGATCCTATTATAATATCAAAGGATTTTATAAGAAATGTTTTAGTTATCGTAAGGTAAAAACCCGATATGTTTATTTTTGGCATGGTCTTACGAGATGCTTTTATTTCCAAAGGATTTTGAAACTTTAATAATCAATTTGAGTGTGATTTCTCACACTGGTTTTCTAGGCTGACTCGGGGGTTATTCAACTATAATGCTCAGGTCAGACTGAGTATTGTAGAATACAGATTGGATGGACTGCTGTAGAGCTCAGGAGGCGAGTTGGATGGCGAAACGTATCCGACGTATATGATGTAAATTCCGCTCTGTATTCTGTTATGTGGACGAGTTTATATAACTGTCCAGCATTTGGATATTGATTGTGTGAATTAATTTGAGTTGTACTCTGATGATGTAATGTATAATATTGATATAGTTTTCTTTTGTGTAAAGATCAATTATTATCTATTATATTTTATTCCGCTGCGATGGTAAGATTCTGTTGTTATTTTGTTTTCTATTCTTCTATCTTCTTCTTCTTTAAACCCTAATGGTTCGATTTTTCGGGTGTCGAAAAATCAGGTCGTTACACTTGGTATCAGATCGAGGTTAAGCGGGAACCTTGGCTCTGGTGGGGATTACTCATTAAATAGAGTACGTAGTACTCTAGAATGATTTTTAGAGTATTAATAGATATGAGCGCGTATTTGTTAGTGAATATAAATTTTTTTATACTGTGTTGATTTATCGGTTGAGTGTTTATGAATTTTGGTCGATATATAGGAGGCCATGGCATCGATAAGGGTTTCTAAACTCTTAAACAGGATAAACCGACATAGTGTTGTTTCAAAATAAAGGTAAATTAAATAATTTTTTCCAAAATTATTTTCGTATATAAAAGAAATAATTTTCTATAAATTATTATAGTTATATATGGTTGTTTGGTTGTTAGGAAATGATATCATTAAATTATTATCATTGTTAAGTGGAAGTTGAATAAAGGATTAAAATTATAACCAAAGGTTAAGGAATAAATTTATATAACAAAATAAGATCTGTAAATGTGAATTATAAATGTGATCTATAATTGAAGATGAAATAAAATTCCAGAGTAATGTTTTAACATGAATCGGCAGGATTGGAATTTGGAATTTTGGGAAAGGTTAAAACTCCTTTTGAGTTTGGAAATGATTTTCAAAGTTTTTAAAATAAACGGTGATAGTATTTGAAGAATGATTTTGAATTTGGTTTGAAATTTGGAGAGATTTGGAATTTAAAAATATTTGAAGTGGTAAAAGCATTTAAACTCTCTACGGTCGCTGGAAAATAACTTCGGTGACGACTGCAGCATCATCGATGTTCATTTTCGAGTTTCCAAGGGAAGAAATTGCTACCCTGTGATTTTAATTGGAGTTGTTTGCAAAAATGGGTTGGTTTTAAAAAATTCAAGGAATAATTGGATATGCAATTGAATTATGGATTCCAAAAATGGTTTTTGAAATGTTGAAGTTTTGGTTTGGTAAAACCTTTTGATTTTAAAATTCAAAGGATAATTTGATACCTAATGATTTTGGATATAATTGATTTCAAAAATGATTTTGAAATATTGAGTAATTGATGAAAAGACTCAAGGATCTTATTTAAAATGATCATGGAATTTAAATAAGTTGGAAACTTAAGGAAGTTTAAAATTTTGAATGGAAATGGAATGTAACTTAATCCAGTAAACAAAGGTAAAAATTTATTTTATTGGAAGTAAATTTGTAGGAGAACAAAATTGTTTAAATTTGTAAGTAAATGACTAGAATTAAAGTTGAATAATGGAATCAATTTAGATTGTGTTGAGGAAAGTGAATTGTAAAGGAACTAAAAGAAGTAAAAGTTTAGAAATAAACTTTTTATTGAAATTTGTGGAATTGGATTCAACTGGAAAAAGGGTCAAATAAAGGTAAGTGTGACTAGAAATAAAGTTAAAAAAATAAGCCAATTAAAGAAGGTAGGTAAATGGAATGGAAATAAATTGTGGATAGACAAATGAAATTGCATTTGTAAGAAAATAGAATTGAAACTGAATATTGGGAATTAATTTGAATTGTGTGTAATGGAAGTTAGTCAAGATTTGGCTAAATAAAATAATGAACTAAAATAAAATTAGTAAGTAAACTAATTGATTCAAGAGGGTAAGCTGATAAATTGGAATTGTATATTGAGATGATATTTAATTGAAAATGTGTAAAACAAAGGAAAGTTATAAAATTAATTCGAAGTAAACTAAAATTATAAAAGTTTGGAAATAAGAAATTGTTTGAGATTTAAAATAAACTAGTAAGTGGAACTAATTTTAAATAATGTTATGAACCAGTTGCGAATGGAAAATAATTGATAAAATTCTATATTCAGAGTTTGAAGATGAATCGAATTTATTGAAGATGAATCGAATTTAAGTAGAATTGGAAATGAAAATCTAGATGAAAATTGGAAAAAAAAGGTATTGAGATTTGAAATTTATTTGCAAATTTAATCTATTTGGAGTTAGGATCCAAATTGATTAAATATAGATAAAAACCAAATGATAAAGTGAAGTTGAAAGATTAATAGTAGACTAAAAATAATTTAAAGTTGGAAATAAATCCATTGGGATTTAAATAAATTAGTAGTGAGACTAATTAAAGAAATGATTAATTGAATATGGTTTGAGAAAAAGTTAAATAGAATTCAATATATAAAATGAAGGTAAATTGAATTCATTTGGAATTGGAGATCCAGTTTAAAATAGGTAAATATAAAAGCTAAAGTGGTAGAGTAATAATGTAAGAGTATATAAAATGCTTATATTAAACTTAAGAAAGGAATGGCGAAATTCTTAAGTAAGTTTGGTATTGAAAATATACTAAGTAATTTTGGAATGGAGATTAAACGAAGTTGTGAAATGGGATAATTGTGGATAAGTGAATAGAAATCAAAATAGATGTGAATACAAGAGAATTGATATAGTTAATAATCAATGGATATAAATACGTAGGATGTATGTACATTATTTATTCGCATAGTGATTTGATCCAGATTCGAGCATAGAATTTCCAGGTAGTTTTACCGATCCGAATTGGGATTTTTCACTCGATTTTGGACGGCGAACCTGGATATGGATTTTAGATTGATTCTGGAAATTCTCTATCATAGTTTGTATCTATGCAAAGAGAATGACGGTTTCCGATCAATAAACCAGATCTGATTCCGCACTAGAAAGTCGGGTGGACAATACTAGTTCGGATGTGAAATTGTGTGATCGAGCGAGCGATCGAATTTGATATTGCGTACGGATGGTATATGTACATCGTACGGGCTTGAATTAAATAAATATGAAAACCTTTCCAAAGAAATGTGTAAAATGATTGTGAAATCTGTAATCGGGTATTGTTGCTTAGTAAGATATACAAGTATCTAAAGGCAAAGGATAAAAGGGTGTTTTTGATTTTTGAAGATAAATGGAAATTTGCTCGGCAAAGGTATGTATTTAAATTTCTGTATGAAATTTGGTGATTTTCTAGTCTTGCCACTTGGCATTTTGTTTTCTTTCGAAATTTGGGGGCCCATAGAGGCATTTCGTAGTTGTACCGAGCTAACCGCGCAAAGGAGACGCTGGCAAAATTTGGTAGTTTGAAAAATTTTGAAGAAATTTTGATAATTTAAAATTTTGATTTTAAATATAAATTTGAATGGTTGGGTAAGTGATATTGGTGGGAAAATATGGAAGGTTTTGGAAGTTAGTAGAAGTGACAGTGGGTCTTTATAAAAAGAATTGTGTTGGCAAGTTGTTAAAATTGGTTTTGGGAAGTTGGTAAAAACTTTTTAGAAGGGGAAATAGTTAACGGGTTGTGGAACATACCTCTTAAATAGTAATTTCGGGGATGAAATTCTTTTAAGGGGGGATGAATGTGACGACCCAGAATTTTTGGATATTTGAATTTGAAATATTTAATTGATTTTAAATATTTGAAAGTTAATTTATAACTTGAATTTCAAATGCCACTATTTATTTAGTGAATTAATTGTTTAATTAAATAATTGGAAATTTGCTAAATGATTGAATCTGAAATTTTAAGCCTGTTAAAAATATTTCAATAGCTTGTAAAATTTATATTGATTATACTGGGGATAATAGAAGTTTCAAAAATTTGATTTTGGAAATGTTCTATTCAGTTTGAAAGATATTGTTTAAATCGATATTTAAAAATAGCCTTCCGAGGCACAGTCTCGGAATTCAACGAAACCAGTTCCATTAGATCTATAATAGTGTATTATTATCGGATTTCAATTTTTTGTAGTGTTTGGAGTAATCGTTTGGTTGTACCGTAGATAAACGCACTGAAATTAAATAAAAATTCAATTTTATAATTAGGTTTTAAGAAGTTATCTTCTCCATATGATCGAATTAGGACTCAGAACCTTTTCCATTGGGTTCGTAATATGGGCTTAACATTATAAACGTCTAGCGGCATGCATCGACTGGAGTTCGAGATTGTTAGTGGTGGGGATTGGGACCATTTAAATTTTATTTAAAACAAAATTAATAATTGTTACACTGTTGTTTTGTATATACGTGTAGGAAAGTTCGAAGCACGAGTCTTCAAAGGACACACGCATCTTCTCTAAAGGGATAATATAATCGAGAGAAAAATATGGAGCCGAATTCTTTCGTTTAAATATCAAAATCACCTAACTTCTCTCAAAAAAATAGAACCGGGCTCCTTCTTTTCAAATCAAAAACAAATTCGCAGAAAGGAAAGAAAATTAATGGCAGCAGTTCGAACCAAAATTTCTCAGTATAAAAAAAGGGAACTGATTACGTCGAATTTTTCTAGGGCGAGGATGAATTCGCGAGGGCGCGCGCGTTAAGACCGACGATGCAGCTGCGAGGGTGGAGCACACGTGAGGCGTTACTAGCAGTTAGGATAGAGGCTTATGGATCGAGCAGCTTGCGTGAGCGATTGGTTTTCGCTGGCGATCGTGATAGAAGATGAGAGATCAGGACTGGGAAGCTCGTGTGGGTTCCGAGGTGCTCTAGTTGAGAGAGACCTTGGCGCAACAGGTGATGGGGCCGAAAATTTTTGGCGGTGGTTGATGTTGCAGTCAATCGAGGCTAGGGTTTCGTTCGACTTCGAACTCGACCGTGAGGTATTATCTATTTTTTATATATATAGCTAATGTTCGTTTCTTCCGGTTAGAATAGAGTTTGGATTTTTGCAGTAAATTTTTTATTTAGAAAAATAATAATAATGGATAAATGTATAACAGTAAGTTATAAAACAAGTTATTTTCTTAATGTTATGAATTTATAAAATGTATATACATATATAGGTAAACTGAAGTTATTATGGATTTATAAAATATAGGGATTTAAATAAAAATTAGATTTTAAAAATCTAAATAGATTATTTTTACAAATATATTTGTGTTTCTAAAAGGAAGATAAATATATATATGTGTGTATATACATATTCCATTTACCAGTTTATTTTAAAATAAGGTATTATGGAGATAAATTTGTTTAGTTTACTTATTTAATTATTTTAGTTACCAAAAACATTTTTATTCGAAAGAATTAGTTTAAAATTAAAAAAATATAATAATAAAATCATTGGTTTATTAAAATTATTAAATGGAAATTGTTTGTTCGATTTATTCGAATATTAATAAGGATCATCTAATGTTTATACAAGGTCAAAATCGAGGAACGAAGTTGAGATTGGATTGGGAGTGCAAATCAAAATCAAAGGTGAGTTAATCTCACTCATCTGGGTTTTATTTAAATTTAAATAGTTAAATTTAAAATTGTTGATTGTGTGCTTGGTTGATAAATCACTACTACTTATATTGAATTAGACCCTATGCGCCGCATAATAGCGGATGATATTATATTAAACCCATATACTGTGATATTCCATCTCGAAGTGGAATTGGTATTATATATGTATTTGGAGTGATTGATTTCCCGCATTATATAGCGGATGTGATCCTATGTACCGCATAATAGCGGATGATATAAATATAATCCCATATACCGTGATATTCCACTTCGAAGTGGAATTGGTATTTTATCTTGTGCTATCATCCATGGATGCACGGAAACAGGTTGGAGGGATCCAACAGTGTTCCTCAAAGTAGTGTAATTTATTTTTATAGTCTATGTTTTATTTGAAAATCTGTGATAGGTTATTGATTATATTGGGAATTGGAATATTAGATGCTATGAATGGATTGAATAATTTTGGTATTGAGTTATGTATAAAGATTTCATTTTTGAAAGAAAATAAAACGAGAGAATTTGTAAGTAAAATGATTTTAGAAAATTTAGGATAAATTAAATAATGAATTGGAAATGGATAAAAGTGAATTTTTAAAATTATAATAAGTGAATTCCGAGTATGGGAAAGGAGATTTTGAATAAAAAGGGAAATAATGAATTTTAAAATTTAAATGAGGAATCAAGAATTTATTTAAAAATTCAAGGTTTAAATCTTTTGGAAAGGATAAAAAAGGAATTTGGAAAAGTATGAAACTGGTAATTTCAGTTAAATAAGATTTTAAATCATAATTAAGAAATAAAATCTGAAGTGAATGGGTTTTGGAAATAAATTGAGTAAGTAAAGGAATTTATTTCAAAATGGAGTAATTTAGAAATCAATTTGAGAGTTGATTTAAGTGTTTGAAATTGGGATTTTAAAAGAAGATGAGACTATGAAATTTATAAACTGGGTTTATAGAGTGAAATGGATATCGGTGGATATTCGAAAGTATAAATCAACGGTAGGAATTTATAAGGAAATGAGTAATTTGTTTTAAAAATAAATAGTGATTTGTTTTTTTGGTATGGATATGGAAAGTATATTTTCCTGGAAAGCCAAGTGTATTTTAAAGGAGACTTTTATGTATAAGCTAAAGGCTTTAAAAATTTGTTTTAAGGAAATGTTTTAGAAAATTTGTTATTTTTAAATGTTTTAAATTTTAAAGTAAATATTTTCAAAATTTATTTTAGTAGTAACTGGTTAAAGTATAATTATTAATATTTATATTATATAAAGTAATTTTATTTTTAAAGATAGTTTGGTTAAAGTTATATTTTAAAACTTGTATAGAATTTCGTAATATCTTATTTTAAATTTAGTTTGACTTAACTTTTATTTTGAAAATTAGTTTTAGTTTTATTTTTTATAAAGTTATTTTATTTTAAATAATCTTAATATATATATTTTAGAAATAAATTTTAAAGTATTTTTTATTTAAATGTTTTAAATTATTTTTTATAATAAAGTGCTCTAAATTATTTTAAATCTAAAGTATTTGTACTTGTGATTACAGTGGAAGTAGAAAATATTTGTGAATTTATTTCCGTGAGTGAATGATGGCTTGAAACTGTTTTCAAAGGTTGAAAAGTGGAAAAATATCTTGCAAAGATATTTTTGAGGTTAATGAATAATTTGGGAGAAATTATTATGCTTTGATGATTGTTTGTGAATGTTATTTGATAATTAAATAACGACTATCAATATTGGCCAAATGCGCTGATCGTTTCGAAGAGACCGGAATCGGGATTAATTTTTCAAAAACCACTTCGATCGTTTTGAACGTTTTCATGTGGAAGACAAGAGCTGAGAGTCGAAGATGGAGCAGTGAAGTGCAAGGGCTAATCGCTACTAATCCTGAGGGTGATTCCAAAATGGAAGTAGTAGGAGTAGTGCCTTCGGTTCCGTTCAAACCCGTGACGGACTTGTATGGATGAGTGCTTTCAGAACATCATCAGGAGGACGATGAGCATTCAAAGGGAAATGTTCTAAAATGGTAACGCTTGGCCTTGAGCCTCATCAACCGGGAATGAATGAAAATCATGGGTTATGCAGCAAGGCTAAGTGGGTCGTGCCCATTAGGTTAAGGTCATCCCTGTCTAGACATCCTTTTTATTTGGCTTAGTGGGTGGTTGCTCATCCCAACCGTGGGGTGATCTTACTCGGGATTATCCAATAAGGGGTAGTCTCGGTCTTGTGTTGCAGGGGATCGGGAGGGATCCTCGGTATGCTGATCTAGACCATTCTCCCCGCGTGCCTTTACGGTTTTGTTTGTATACCTATTAGCTGGAATTTAATAAATGTAACAATTTCAGCTATTTGAATAAGTATTTGTATATAGACCTTATTATAATATCAGAGGATTTTATAAGAAATGATTTAGCTATCGTAAGGTAAAAACCCGACATGTTTATTTGCGGCGTGGTCTTACGAGATACTTTTGATTTCCAAAGGATTTTGAAACTTTAATAATCAATTTGAGTGTGATTTCTCACGCTGGTTTTCCAGACGGACTCGGGTGTTATTCCACTATAATGCTCGGGTCAGACCGAGTATTATAGAATACAGATTCTGGATGGACTGCTGTGGAGCTCAGACGACGAGCTGGATGGAGAAACGTATCCGACGTATATGATATAAATTCCACTGTGTATTCTGTTATGTGGATGAGTTTATATAACTATCCAGCATTTGGATGTTGATTGTGTGAATTAATTTTAGTTGTACTCTGATGATGTAATGTATAAAATAGATATAGTTTTCTTTTGTGTAAAGACCAGTTATAATCTATTATATTTTATTCCGCTGTGATGGTAAGATTCTATTGTTGTTTTGTTTTCTCTTCTTGTATCTTCTTCTTCTTTAAACCCTAATAGTTCGATTTTTCGGGCATCGAAAAATTAGGTCGTTATAATATTTCAAAATTTCATTCAAAAACCATTATTCTCATTACATTTCATTCCATTTAACAAATAACCAAGTAAACCTTATTTAAATTCAAATTCGATTTCAACTCCTTAAAATTCAAATTTAAATAATAAAATATATTAAAAACTACTTAAATTTCACAAATAATCAATTCCAAAGTTAAATCATTTAACACTTAAAAATATAACTCAAATAGTGTTAAAATTTATAATATTTCAAAACATTGTCAAATTTAGCAACGACAACATTTATAAAGTGCTATCGTAGCTTATAGTTTCCAAAATAGTTTAGTTTAGGAACAACGACATTTATAAAATGCCGTAATAGATATTTAGTTATTACAACATAGTTAAATTCAAAAACAACAACATTTAAAAATGCTGTCATAAGACCACAACATTTAGGGAATGCTATTAACAAAATTCCAGATTTTATTTTAACTTTTCAAAAACATAAAACTTCAATTTTATCAAAATTTTAAACTTATAAATCATATTTTTAGTCTTCTAAACTTTCATATTTAAATTAGTTTAACATATGATTTATCACAATAATATTTTATAATTGAATTTCAAATTTAAAAAATTCATTTGTTAAGTCAAAATTCACTGTTTATTAACTTATAAATTTAATAAAACTTAACATTTTACTTCAAATATCATTTCAAAACTTTAAATTAAATTTCCATTATTTACTTACATTTTAAAATATAATTTAAAGTCAAAAATCACATTTACTTCAAATTTATATACTTAAATTCACAAATTCAAAACTTAATATTTAGCCTTCTCAAAACCATAAAATATATATTTAAATCAAAATTTCTTACTTTAAATACATATCTATATAAAAGTCATTTGAAAATGTACCACGGGGTCTGTATATAATTTTCTAACCTAGGTCAAGTGATATGGATATAGATCATTTCAATCCACAGTTTAAAAAGAAAACCCGGGTTCTATCATTTCAAACCCGTAATCCCAAGTGAATAAAAATAAATAAAAATCACGTAGGCCTATCAGTTCAGCCCATAATGATTTTTCCTTATTCTAAATTCCATTCGTGTATGTATCATTTCAACCCATAGTGATTCTATTCTAACAGGGAACTTGCAATGTGAATTTATGCATAAACAATATAAATAATTATATTAACATGTCAATGTCATAATATATTGTCATATATCATATGTCAGGTGATAATTAACAGAGTTAACATGGAAGTAACATGGGACAACATATCATATAATCATCATTAACTTGCATAACATTTTAATTTTACTAAATACTTGTCATCAATTCACTATTTCATAAGTAAAAATGTTAGAGTGAGAAAAACACACCTTTTCAAGATGGAGTTAGCAAATCAAACTACACGGAAAAGATTCCAAAAACCACGATAGCATGACACAGCACGTCACTGGATTAAAGTGAGTGAAGAGAGCCAAGATAATGATCTTATCACAACAACCAAAACAAGACAATGCAATATAACATATGAATATATTTAACACAAAACGATATAGTAACAAATTGATATACAAAGCAACAATGAACAAGATACATTAGACCATGCTTCAACCACTCTAATGCTTGGCCTTAGAGGACTCTATGCTTAGCCATGATGTATGTTAAGCTCAGGTTTGGATCATAACTCATGGCTACAAGTGAATGAAGATGGTAGAAGTGTTGCAACATGGAGCATATAAAGGGACAAGGCAAATAGAGGCAAGTTTGGTCAAATGTAGGCTCGGCCAAAGGGTAAATGGGCTCGGCCATGCTTAGTACAGATCTAGTCATGTTAGTACATGTCTGGAGCTGATGTCAGAGGTGACATGATGGCTGGAGGTGGTGGCTAAGGGGGTGGCCAAGGTGATAGATGAAGGGTAGGTGAAGCATATGTGGTCTAGACATTGTTTTCAAGTGGATCTTTGCAAAATTGTGGAGCTAGCATCATAGGGAGGCCATAGCCTGAATTGGTCAGAGGAGGAGGGGAGGTTGCAGCTATAGATGGAGGAGGTGTTGGTCGGTGGTGATGGTGGAGAGTGGGGCCGAGCAAAGCAAGGAGAGGAACAAGGTAAAAACAAGGAAAGAAGAAGAGAAAACGTGGAAAAATGGAAGATGCCATTAGCATTTCTCTCCAAAAAAAAGAAATGGCCAAAAAATTTCAGATGCGAGGGGTATCTCACATGAAAATGGAATGAGATACATGGCAAACCAAAAGAAAAAGGACGGTCAAAGCATGAAAAGTCAAAAGGAAATGAAAAGCCAAAGGTTAAATGAAAAGACATAGAATATAAAAAGGCTTTTGTCCTTTGGAATTTCTTTTTCTTTTATTCAAATTAAACAAAAAAAAATTTCAGTAAATAAAAATAAAAGGCTGAACAAAATAAAGTGAAAAAGAAAATAAATAATTATTTTAGGGAAAAATAGAAAATAAATAAAGAAATAGTTTAATAATTATAACTAGACTTGAAAAATTGAATACAAAATACAATGAACATTGGAAAAATTATACTACACTTTTAAAATGTTTTGAAAATAAAATATATGTGTAACATGTCATATCACACATATATACACAATTAGAACAAGATTTGACAAACAAAAATATTATTTGTATAAATTAAAATAAAAAAATTTGTTAAATAAAATAATTTACACACAACATTGTAGCATAACTTTCACAATATAAATCAGATTTCAACAAAACGAAAAGCAGTATTCTTGAAATTTTATATATTTTCATAATAAAAGATAAAATTAAAAAATTCAAATATTTAAATTTTAAATTTAAAAGTCAAAGTTTGACCATATTGACCAAAATTCACATTTCTGTAAAATATTCTGTTTATTCATGTTTGAAATTATAATTCACATCAAAATCAAAATTTATATTTAAAATAACAAAATTATTCATTTAATAAATAAAAATAAAGTTCTTAAATCAGGAATTAAATTAATATAATTAAAATATATGATTAAAATAATCACAAAATATAGGGTTGTTACATATTTAAACCCAAAGTGGTTTTATATCGGGTATATCATTTCAACCCAAAGTTATTTCCTAATTATCAATCAACTTGTAGTGTGAGAACAATAAAATAATAATAGAAGTAACATAACATGTCAATGACCAACTTACATGCATAATTAACAATTTAATATACACACACACGCCTAACTAACATATCACATGTGTCATATATCATAAACAGCATAAGTAAATATTTCAAATTCTAACATGTCATATACTAATATAACATATAAATATACAACATGACATATATATAAGAAACTTGCAAGGTGGTTTACAATAAAATAACATGGCATCTGTCACAACAAACTACATAGCAACCATTTACAAATTACGTCAACTTGCATAACATAGGTGGGTCATTTTTTTCTTGTCCAATATGTGTCATTTTATATGTCGAAATGGACATATAACTTAATTTATATCATTTTAATTTAACTAAATAAAATCATAACTAAAACAACATTTCAATAACTTCTCACATGGTGTCAATTCACTAACATAAAAATATCAGCAGTGAGTGATTGCTCACCTTTCATGGCTATGAAGGTGATGAAAGAAATGGAGCAATATGGAGATTACTAGAAAGATCCAAATGAAAAGCAAATCCAACAAAGATTAGACCCGAACATGAGTCAATAAACAAGTTTCAACTACTTCTAACTTCCAAACAAATCAATGTCCAGACTATGGACAAACTGAAACTAGGTCATCTTCAACAAAATATTTGGACCGTAATATTTGAAAAAGTGACTAACTATCAAGTTGTTGAAAATTCTTTTCTCTCCACTTTCACAAAAGAATCACTCAAAAAGCTTCTATTTTAAGGAAGTTATGGTCAGAACAATTAGAGGTGTTTTTTGATTTGAAAATCTGAGTTCAAAATACTTTGAGAAGATTTAAGTTTTTGGCATAGAAAATTAAGGAACTTGAAGAACTAATCTAAAAGAAAGTTGAAGCTACTAGAATATTAAATGGTTTGAAAATAAACTCACATAATTTGGTTATTTATTGAAGAAGATATGATTGATACAATATGGGGTATTTTCGGCTAAAACTGGACCCGAGAAAGGACTTGAAAATGGACGTTTTGATATAGGAATATTCAAAATGGGAAGAAGAGTTCAACAAAAAACTTGTTGACATTGAAATTATACACGGTTTAAAAAAAGATTTATTTGATTTGGAGTAGTTTAGTGGAATATAGGAGCCATGGAAATAAGGGGAAGAAAGAGGAAAAAAAAGGGAAGGGGAAAAGAAGGGAAAATGGAGAAAGAAAAAAATGAGAGGGAAGGCGGTGCTTTAGCCATAGGTTGCTACCATGGGTTTTGGTGATGTAGGTGGGCGGTAGCAGCAAGATGAGGGAAAATTGGTGGCATATGTGAGGGAGAGGGAGGAGAGGCATAGGTAAGGGAAGATAGGGGCAAAGGAGAAAGGAAGGAGGTTTTATTTGGTTTCAGAATTTGATTTTTTGTTTTGTTTTTGTTTTTAGGTCTAAGCACTAGAGAGGAAGAAGAAGATACAAGTAATTTTTGTTTAAAGAGGAGAAATGTAAGGAAGAGATGTTCTATACGGACCTATTTAAAAGAAATGAAAAGGTACGGTCACTTTAATTTCCCAAAGCTCATTAGTCTACTAGTCTATTTGCATTATAATGACTCCTTAAATTCCCAAAAGCCCAATAAATAAATCAGAGAGTCCATTAGAAATATAGAAAGGAGGAGAGAACATATGTTAAGACACAAAGGAAACACCGACAAATTACGCGAGTTTTTCACTGAAAACTGCATATTTAAAGTTCTAGAACTCCGATTTCAACGAAATGAAAAGCAGAGTTCTTCTTGAAATTTCATCTATATTTTTTTAATAAATAAATTCAAATTTTAAAAATTTTAAATTTTACCAAAAATTCAAATTTGGCTAAATTTCGACTAGAATTTGACTTTTTCCAAAATTGTTCATTAAATTAAATTTGATTCAATTAATTAGTCAGAATCACCCAATTAATAATTTTTAATTTCAAATATTTTCTTAAATTCAAACAAATATTTAATTTTAAATCGTTCAAATTTATGGGTCATTACATTTTATGTTTGCTCTCTTGATTTTATGATTTATATGGTTAAATTTGGTAATTAAATGATTAATTCGAAATCATGCTCTATGATTTCTACAATATTTTCCTAACTTGATTACCGAATGATTTTTAGATAACTAAATGAGTTAATGGAGTTATATATATATATATATATATATATATATACACACACACACACACACACACACACTCTATATGCAGAATTAGGTGAAAATGAGGCATAAAGTTAGGGAAACCATAGTGAAACGATGGGTACATCAAATTTAACTAAGATTAAAAGAATTTGAGATAAAATATGGTGTTTACAGACCTAAATATATTTTTTATGCGTTTTAATATGATTTTTATGAATTAAGAAAAGAATATTACATTTTTGTGCACAAATAGTCTAACATAAAATTTAATGATTTAGGCCATGTAAACTTGCCAATTGGTACGAAACTATTATCTGAGATTTTATATAATGATATCAGATCTAAAATGTATTTTTATGTTTAAATTTATATGAACTTATATCTACAAATTTCATATTATGTGAAAATCAGCCCAAATTTGTTTATTAATGATTTGATGTATGAAATCACATCAAAATGGCATGATGTTGTTTTCTAAAGTTAAAGTACATGTTTATATGAATTTATAAATCTTATTTCAAATACATAGAAATACATATTAATAAATATGATTTATTTAGTTAAAGGTTCACTAAATGGTTGATGACATGTATATATATGAATGTATTATAACATATATAATATGGTTTACAAATCAAGATTTTTTTTGGAGATTAATACATAATTTTAGTAAGAAATATATTTTTATTTCAAATTTAAACTATGCCAATGAATTTATATAATGTATTTTAACATATGAATGTTAAAGAAATGATAAATCAAAATAATAACTGATGATAAAAATTCGTGGGGAAAATAATATGATCTGCTACGAATGAATATTTCATAAGTATGAGATCAAAAGCTAAGAAATCACAAGAATAACGAGTTAAAATACAATATTATAAAAAATTATGTACCCAAGATTAACCAAGGGTCTACTTCGAGCAAGTGCGGCGGTGGACCAATGGTGCGTCGATCATCGAGTAATTTCATCATATTGATCCTAGACCTATTCCAGACCATCATATATAGATTTAGAGGCTTTTGGCGGATTCTCGAATATGTTC
The DNA here is from genome assembly GCA_030765085.1 of Allium cepa. Taxonomy (NCBI): domain Eukaryota; kingdom Viridiplantae; phylum Streptophyta; class Magnoliopsida; order Asparagales; family Amaryllidaceae; genus Allium; species Allium cepa. The sequence goes on along the minus strand of CM060940.1, from coordinate 852,962,590 downwards.
GGCTCGAGTAAAAGGCAGATGAAGTACCTTAGCCTGGGTGGCAATGTGTGTCAGTACACTAATATCGCATGCCATAGAGGGGCGATGTTTATAAGTTATGCAACTTAGTTTTAGGTAATTAATTTAGAATATAGCTGGAATGTGAGGGAATCATGACTTTGGATGTTGTGGTTTGGTTGCAACACAATTATTATTTGGTATAGTGGGGTTCACAGTTTTCCTGATCTATCCGTGATACAACTATACAACTTACTGTACATACGAGTGTGAATTTATTCACCTCATTTTAAAACGAATATAACAACACGGCTATATGAGACCTTGTGAACATGAATTGCATATCGAATTTGATACGAGTTGAATATAAATTAAGATGCACAATGGTATAGTAGTTTATCATTTCTAATCACGTTATATTATGAAACAAGTATAGTAAATGTTGAACTCAATTCGCCAGACTTTGTGTCTGACCAACCTCCACCATGTTTACCTTGTTTAGGATATGTGATAGGTTGATGGAGACATATTTAGTTATGATGGCATTGGAGGCTCAAGTGATGAAGACATGCTACGTATTATAGTGCATATGTGTGATGATATGTATATAAATAAGAAACTTGATGTATTGTATGGGTTTGGATTTGTATTGTATAGATTAGTGACGTATAGAAACTATGTATGGATTGGTTTAGAAATGACATACTGTGATTTGATTATCATTTTTTTTCCACTATGAGGTCTAAAAGACAATATATAGTTTAAGATTTGTATTCATTGTATTAATTACCTAACGATCCATTACTTTCTACTTTTCTGGTTAAAGTTATTATTTTATGTCGAAAACTAGAGGTCCAGAAATAGTAGTTTGTTACATTTGGTATCAAAGCAAAACTATAGGACGGGGCACATATGAGGAGAGTATTTGTAATTGCATTTTATAGATAATAAAAATACATATGTATACACCCTTTTACTTTTTCTTTCTATTATCTAATTTTATTGGAAAATACTAATGGATACCATTTTTCAAATACTTGAGGATGAGTAACTCTATAGAGACCCTCAGAATAAAGGCTACAGTTGGAGTTGGTGCCATGCCTGACCCGTTGAACATTCCGATTTGATTCCACCTCATGGTACAAAACTTAAGTCAAGCTAACCAGATTCTAATTGTATCTACTATTTCTACAACTATTAAAGCTCCCCCTCACCCACCAACTATTGGTAATTTCATCAAGAAATGTAAGGACTTAACTAGCATAGGTGAAAAGGTTTTTAAATGGAACCAAGTCATTTGCAGAGATTAAAGCATGGCTAGGCATGCATGAGGATATTTTTACATTATTAGGATCAAGTGATGTAGAGAAGATGCATCTAATTGCATGGCATATGAAGTCAGAAGTTGATGGGTGGTTGCAGACTGTTACAACTGAGATGAATGAGAGAGATATCACTTGGAATCTATAATAAAGGAAGTCTAAGATGAAGTTTGTTTCTGAGGTGCAGAAAGGATGTAGGTTGGAGAAATTTATCACCTGATGTAAGGTGAGATGATATTTTCTAAGCAAGCAAACAAGTTTAACAAATTATCAAGGTTCAGATATAAGCTAGTTAAGACTACATTCAAAAACGCGACGAGGTTTACCGATGGACTGAATGCATCTTTGAGGAGATGGCATTAAACCAAGTACCACAAGAAGCAATCAACGAGAATTTGGTCGAGGCTACTTTGCTGAACGCTATGAAGGGAGAGGCAGCTAAGGAGCAACCTAAGAAGGAGATGAAGCAGAATACTTTTGGGAAATGTAAAGGGAATAATCCACAAAGAGGAAAGGTAAGAAGGGAGAAAAATGTTTTAAGTGTCACAAAACTAGACATATCGCAAAGCACTGCAAGACGGATATCTTTGGAGTTAAGTGTTGTGGATGCCATCATATGGGACATATCAAGCTTAACAACCCAACATTGAAGAAAGGTAGACGGGTAGTTAAGGAATATACATTGGAGGCTCTTCTTACTGCCAAAATTGTTCCACCGACTTGTTCAGGTAAAGCAAGTATATCATAACGGAGGGTGTATTACCGTTATTTGGCTCTCCTATTCATGCATTGTTTGGCACCGATGCATTAAATTCATTTATATCAGGTGCATTGGTAGAAATTTTAGGCATAAAACCTCACATTGTGCATGAATCTGTTTCTATATTAAATCCTACTAGAGGATCGACCACTCTTACTAACATTTATGATAGTTTGGAATTAGTAGTTAGTGTAGTGGTGTTTTTTTATGATGCATATGAACTAGGATTTGTGGGAGTATGTATTGATTTTAGAAGTGGACTAGATGACATGATATGGGGTAGTATTGGACTATGATAAGAGATTGGTCCGATTGTGGAATGGAAAAGGGCATGACTTGGTTCTATGTTGTATGCTTAATAAGTTTGTGATGTCGAGTTATTTGTGTTCGCTTAGTCTATCATTAGGATGGACTTTCATCTAACCTTGTTGTGCAAAAATTTCATGATGTATTCGAAGAAGTTTCTGGTCTTCCACGCCGACGTGAGATTGATTGAGGTTAGATCTCAAAAACGAGCCAGGCCTATGGTTATGCCGTTTAGGCACATAGCTCCAAGAGAAAGAAGGGAATTGAATAAGTATGTTTTCGAGTTATAGAAAGGCTTTATTAAGCGAAGTATTTTGGAGTAGGAAGCACCTGTAATGTTTGCCACGAAGGCGGATGGTTCCCTAAGGCCATGTTTTGATTATTGAGAGTTGAATAAACTAACAAGAAAGTCGATATTGTTTGCCGCATATCGACAACTTGTTTGATCAGCTCGTTGGGACAAGGGTTTAGATGGATTTGGCTACAAGATTCCACCAGTTGAGGGTAGCTGCAATGACCCACTTTTTCGATCCTTGAAAGTATGTACTAATACATCCACAGTATTCACATGCCGAGCATCCAGGTGCTGCAAAGGCAGATTGTTAGGGAAAAATAAAAAAGAATAAGGGAATGAGAATCTGACAATGGAATGAGAACATCTAATATAACAAAAACAGTAAAAGCTGTCACTCTAAGATACATGGTATATCAGAGTTAAAATCTAACCTCATTAACCTAGACAGTTATAACACTCCGACCTTACAATTGATGATGGATATATATATAATGACACAACAAAAAATAAAAAATACTATAGTAGCTGAACTTCCAATCCTCTCCATGAGCTCCATGTCCCACCAACAACAATCCTAGAGAAGTACTCAGATTTGACCCAAGACTTATAACAAAATAACACTCGGATCAGTCTGCAAAACCAGCATGAGAAAACTCAAGACATATGATGAACATATGATAATCCGTGAGACCATGCCGCTAAAAATGGAATTGGTTTTACCTCACAAGAAAAACATCTATATATGAAAAAACAGAAAAATTCAAAACCAAAATCCAAGCTAGAAAGGATGAACACAGATAAGATCAAAATCTAAACTTATAGAATGGACACAAGTGATTAAATATAGAGAAGAACACAAGACACTTCTCAATGCAATCAAGAAAGGATTGGCTCCAAGATTTGAATCAAAATAAGGAGAATGAATTTATCCAACATGACTAAGAGGGTGCTCTCCTTACACTGAAAGTATACCTATAGATAAAATATATTAAGAGCATATGCCAAACACGCATCACTCTTGGGAAGATCTGTAATAACCCACCTTTTTGGACGGTTTAAATAGACAATAAACCACACATGTCAAACTCAGACCATTCAAAAGAGAGAATTGTCAATGTGATTTAATAAGAAAATAAAAGATAAGAAGGAGAACAAAATACAGAATCTCACAGCGGAATGACAAAATACAATAATCAAATAAATAGTTCATGAAGCTATTTTACAATATACATTTGATTACACAATTTTTAAAACATAACCAGAGTACAATCAACAAACATACCAAAATAATGCAGTGGAATAATAATAGTAAATACGGTCTAACAACTCCATCTTCATCTCCAAGGATAATGTCTTCAAACACTAAAATACTCAGGTTGCCCCGAGCGTAATGAAAAGACAAAATATTCAAGTCAAAACTAAAGGTTCTTATGTAAGTTAAATCAATAACAAGTAAATATGAGTGTAATAGCTTTGGAGATGTTTACGAGATTTTCAATCTCCTATCAAGTGTACAACGTGAGTACAATAACTTAACAGATGTTACCAGATTTTCCATCTCCTAAGGATCCGTAAAACTATCTATATGTAGTAAAATACACTATATTAGTGTCTATCAATAAAATAAATATTTTTCTTAGTGTTAAAGCTTTAGATTAATCCCCCATAACACATTTTTAAGTAGGTTGTCTATGCAGGTCCTGTAACACAACCAGCAACGTCGATAGCCGGTGAGTCCCCTATAGGTACCATACTAAAAAAAATCTTAGTGGGCGCACATGAGGATAAAGTATGACAAGGCACGTGAGGAAATGCTCGAGGTAGAATTCTACCAGTTTACCATTTTTGGCTAGTGGTAATGCATCGTAGCTACGACCATCCACCAAGTACACCACCTTCAAATAAAATCAAGGTGCACCGATCATGTCCAAAATCAGTATAATAATATGAAGGGGTGATGGTCCCTAAAGGTTGCGAACCCCTTGGCCAGACAAAGGCTCCTATTTTAGTTAATTTCAATTGACACAAGTGTTGGGATCATCCTTCTTCTCTTTCTTTAAATCCAGCAAATGCCTCCAATTCAACCACTTATTCCGGATAACATTCACCACATGAACAGTTGTTAAGGTGGTTCCAATATTGACAGAGAGTATGCCAGTAAGAGGCCCCGATCTCTTTAACAACCAAAACGTCATATTTTACACCGGTTGGTTCTTTTACATTTCGAAAATAATTCATATTTGATATCAAAATATCATATTCACTTCAAAATTATCACTTTATTTCAAAATACCATATTTACTCAAAATGTGTCATTTCCACTTGAAAATATAATTTCAAATTCCAACTGGGGTTATAACTTCATTAATCACACTCGAATTTAAATCGAAGATTTAAATATAATATTCCAACTTTAAATAGTTTGAAAATTTAGAAAATAGTCTGAATAGTTATAAATAGTTTAAATAGTTAAAATAGTTTAAAGACCTAAAATAGTTTGTTATGAAATGGTTTGAGTATTGAAAATGGTTTATATAGTAAAGTAGTTTGGAAAGTCAAAATAATTTGAATATCAAAGAGATAGATTTTAAACAATTTATATTAAGTAATTTATTTTGAAAATAGTATCAAATCAAACTATTTCTTTCCATTTCAACAAATCTGGACCCATGTCCAATTTGAAATCAACAAAGTCAATTTCCAATCTTTCAATTCAATTGATTCAGTTTCGATTTAGTTTCAAATCAACTTGATTTCAATTTCAATTCGAATTAACTTCAATTATCGAAACGTTCATTTTTAACCTCAAATTAGATTCAACAATTCGATTTAATGATTTGAATTTCAATCTAATTCTTATTTTAAACCATTTCAATTCATATTAATTTCAAATCCAATTTCAATTTACCGATTTAAAGCACTTAAATCAAATTAAACCTCGTTGTCAAATTTAAGGCTCGAATCTTTAAAATAATTCAATTTCTAAAATTAAAGTCATATATCGATATAACTTTATATTTCCAATTCAATTCTTTTAAACAATTTCTTTTAACCAATTTCAATTTCAAAGCTTGAATTAGAAAATAATTTAATTCACGTAAATCCACAATTTATTTCCTTTAAAACAATATCATTAAATCAAAATCCAATTTCCAGATTTTAAAAACCATTGAATTTAACCAATCCGTTGTTCGTATATAATTTTCTACCATATAGCCAAGTGATCAGTTATTTCAATTTAATTATAAGGATGGATATACCATTTCAATCCAAATCAAAATGTCATAGGTATATATCATTTCAACCTATTTCTTAATTTATTCGAAATAATTTAAATAACGATTTATATGCTTTCAATCAATATACAAGGTGATAGGGATATATATAAATAAATAAACACCCAATCATCCAAAATGTCAACAAATAGCATACATCACTGTCAACATCCAAATCAGCCAATAAATCACAACAACACTTAACTAGCTACCAATATCGGGCACATAACTAGTAGTTAAATTCAATATTAACTAAATATCGAATTCAATGTAAACTCAAATTAGATTTTAATGACAATTTAAGTTACCAAACAACAATCAATAAAATTCTTATCACTTCATAAATTTAATTTAACTAACATAAGAAGATTTAGTATGCTTGAGTGGGTTAAATTACTCACCTTTGACTTATAACCGGTTGAAAATCCAATAGAAGTCCAAAATTTTAACAGTCTCCAAATTCAAAACTTGTCTCGGATTGTCTGGAATTTCGATACGATCCTAACGGAAGAAACCGTGCCCACATTCGAGTTCGTATGCAAAAGTTATCGACGTTAGAACATTAAAAATTTAAAATTAAATTAAGAACAAAAGAAGGGTATTAATGTTAATATACCATATCCTACTAAACCCTACAGCACGTATGCAATCTCGAACGACCAAAAGCCACCGCCTTCTTTAACTAACTGCCACCACCTCGCCTATTTAACCCCGGATCAAAGCTCGCCAACACAACGCCCTCCTCCGGCCGCACCACCAGGCCATTTGCGACCCTCCATCGTACCTGGGATTGCTTCGCCGATGTTTAGTGGCCATTTCTGGCGAATTGGTGGCTACCTAAGGTGATCGACTACCATGGATTGACCCTACTCGTCGACCTCCACGCTGTAGCAACTTCCTATCATCGATCGGATGAAGATCCACCGTTGATTTGCAAACCTACGACGGACGACCGAGAATGTTTCGACAAATTCTAGACAAACGGAGCCTCCAATCGAAAAACGAGTTATAGATGTTGATTACGTTCGTCGAGGGATCCGCGAAGACATATTATATGATAGGGTTTGAGATGTTTGGATTTTTGATTTGATTTGGAATTGTAATTTAGGGTTTTGAGATGTCTACCATTAGGAAGGAACATACGAGATAGAAATTGTACGTACGGAAAATGAAAATAGAAAGCTGCTAGGGTTTATAACAGCCTATATATAGACAGAGATTGAACAAAATGAATGGAAAAGAACGAATGGGTTGAAGCGATAACAAGATCCCAAAAAGCCCGTTTCATTCCCGAAACGAAAATAAGTCATCCAGTATATCGAAATAGGGTTTTCAATATTTTTAAACTCAACGAAACTAGTTTCAAACCCTAATTCTATCATATATAGAAGTTGGTTTTTAAAATAAAATCATATACATTTAAATTCCTTTAATTGATTTCTATGTATTCGAGCTCGCACGCTCGAACGATAAGTCTGATCGCTATGAAACTTAAAATTCTATAATAATTCACTATTATGGATCAGATGAAACTACTTCCGTCGAAATCCGAGACAGTGCCTAAAAAGACAAATTTTACACGTTAACAGTTTAATCATTTTTAAATTCAAATTAAAAGCTAACAATTTATCATCCTTGATTACATTGAATTTAATGATCTTTTAAAATTCAAATTTCCATGTTGATTCCAAGGTTTAAATGTTACATTAATTTTAGCGTTTAATTACCACTGTAATAAAACCATAATTTATTATATTTTAAATTCCAATAATTTCTTTTATTTTGATTTGCAAGTTCTTATATTAAATCAACAGTTCCTTATGTAATTTATTTATTAACATAATTTTCCATCTTATTATTCATCGCTCTACATTTAACATCTTTTCTTGTATTAACTACAATATCTAATTGCATAAAACTCCATGGATTTCCAAATTAATTTCAAACCGATTAAATAATAAGGTGATAAATAAAACAATAGTAACATCTTACTAATTTAAACACATTATTAAAATTATTGTTTACAAACAAGGTTAATAGATTTATTTACTAACTAATTGATTTCTTATACTATATCAAAGCCAAATTCAGTTAAATACATATTATTTCTATTTTTAATACAACACTCAATTTATTTCTTATTCACCTACAATTATTACCATTAATGGAAATCACATTAAATAGTGGTCAATTACATCCAATCCACATTATTAAATTACATTCTAATAAAAAATTCATTTATAAATCATAAATTTTGATTTCTCACAATATTAAATTTCAAAATCTTATTAAATTTAATATTTTTAATTATCAAAAATACGGATCTTTACAATCTCCTCGACTAATTTTTCGTCCCCAAAAAGGAACAAGAAAGAATCAAGAGTTTGGCATATTTTATTAAAATATTCAATTTATAATAATTGAAATTACATATTTATGTTTAATATCAATTTGAAAACCACTCAACTTCTACAAAAAAATATTTCTAAGTCCTAAATTTATGAAAAATTTCGACAGAGTCTCCTTTGTGCAGATAGGTTCAAAAAATAATAATATCATTAATTACAATATATATATATATATATATATCATATTTCAATAATAAAATATCCCAAACTATGGAAAAACAATAAAATAATTTTCTAAAAGTTCTAATCCGAAAACGTACCTATTTGTCAAGCAAACAACTTTATTTATGAAACTAAAAGCAACTACTATTGCTTCCATAAACCTGTATTTTACTTACATAATCTAAAAGAGTTAAAATTTGTAAAAAGAGTAATATATAACTTGTTTCAATTGAAAGCACAAGCAACACACAGTATGTAATAATCATATGCAAAAAAAAGAAGTACAACCATTATATGAAACAAAAGAACACATCATATCCATAGCAACTAAAACCAATGGTTTGTGCCGGTTTAGAAACTTTTCATCGTACAAGGGTGATAAATAAACTACCAAGTGTATCTTATGCCCAACAGCCTTCGATAATTACTTAATAGATTATATATACAACCTTAAACGATTTGAAGTACCTTTTACTAAACTTCCCATAAGCCAAACAACATAGAATTTAAAATATTATATAAGTTTATTCTATTGGTTTGTTTCACATTATTTACCGTTTTTTAGTTTATTTCATTCATACTAGATCATCTCATATTAATTTACATTTACTTACATAGATTATTTCCCATTCAATCATTTTAACATCAATAAATAAATTATTCTTAAAATATTATATAAGTTTCCTTACAATTTTATTCAAGTTATTATTTACTTATAGAACTTGATTTCCATTTAGTATTGACATCCATTAATGAATCATTTCATACTAAAGTCTCTCTACTTTTTAATTCGCATTTATTTCTTCATATATAGTATCAATTGATATTAAATACATTTATGAATCATTTCGAAAATTTCTTAAGTTTATAATCATTTACTTAAATAGTGTTCACTTTTACAATTCAATTTAATTATTAAGCATTTTAAAACATTAACTTATGTTTATACGTTCCGTGTACATCTAAAATTTTCATTTATAACATATGTTAAAGCATTTTCTTACTTAAGCTTTTACTTGTATAATATTATTACATATTCATATTAACATTACAACTTTTTAAACATTTCTGGTAAGTTTTATATTTGTTTTTAGAATGTAATTCAATGTTTTACAAATTTATCTTACTCATTTTAGTTAACAAAAATTTCAATAGTTTACATCATCTTAATGAATCATCTTTTAATTTACAATTTACGAATCTTCAATCTCTTTACAGTTTCATTAAATAATTACCTTTTAATTCAGATTAAATTTGAACGTTTCCAACTTATTAAAATTACACTTTATTTCTACCTTTGAAAATCATTAATTAACAGAACTCAAGAATTCAAATACCGGGTTCATTTCAAATCATTTTGAAATAATATATATACTCATTTATTTTATATGTATCAAATCACATTTAGAAAGTTTAGAACAAAATTTGTTTATCGAACTAAATGCATAGCGAAGCTACTAAGTGGTCTCCTCCACTTTGATACTCGAAAATGAATATCGATGATGGGGCCATCATCACCAAAATTATTTTCCTGCGATAGAAGAGTGGAGTACAGAAATTACTTCTTTTTTAAATATTTCTTCCAATTGTTATTTAAAATAATTCTATCCTAAAATACTCCAAAAAATACTAATATTATTTTTCCAAAATCTTTTGAAAACCAATTTCAAAGACCAGGACTTAAGTTCCAAATTTTCAATTCATATTCATTTTATTTGTAAATTCTATTTTACAACCAATATTTGTAAAATTTCACTTCCTAACAAACAAACATATCTCATACAACTATACCAATTTACGAAAAATTATTCTTTTATATACAAAATATAAATTTAGAAAAAATTATTTCATTTACCTATTTTTAGAAACAATATTGTGTCGGTTTACCTTATTCAAGTGCTTAGAAACCCCTATCGATGTCATAGCTTCCTATGTACCGACCGAAATTTATAAATACTTAACAGAACAAATTAACACAATACAAAATAATTTTATAGCATTAGCAAACACACTCTCATATATATATATAAATATATTCTCAGACTCATTCTAGGGTATTAATATCCCTATCTCAAATGAGTTAACCCCAACAGGCTAAGGTATCTCTAAACCGAAGCTCTAATACCAACTGTAACGACCCACCTTTGTAGACGGTTTAAATTGGCAATAAACCATATTTTTCTAACTCAAACCATTAAAAAGGGAGAATTGTCAATGGATTTAATAAGAAAATAAAAGAAAAGAAGGAAAACAAAATATAGAATCTGGCAGTGGAATGAAAAAATATAATAATCAAATACACAGTTCATGAAGCTGTTTTATAATATATATTGGATTAAACAATTTTTACAACATAATCAGAGTATAATAAACAAATATACCAAAATATTGCAGCGGAATAATAATAGTAAATATGGCCTAGCAACTCCATCTTCTTCTCTAAGGAATAATGTCTTCAAACACTGAAATACTCAGGCTGACCCGAGCGTAATGAAAAGACTTTACATTTCCAATTTCAAATCCACAAACTCAATTTCCAATCTTTCAATTCAATTGATTCAATTTCGATTTAGTTTCAAATCAACTTGATTTCAATTTTAGTTCGAATTAACTTCAATTTCGAAATGTTCATTTTTAACTTTAAATTCAATTTAATGATTTAAATTTCAATCCAATTCTTATTTTAAACCATTTCAATTCATATTGATTTCAAGTCCAATTTCAATTACCGATTTAAAGCACTTAAAGAAAATTAAACTTCATCGTTAAATTTAAGGTTCAGATCTTTAAAATAATATTTTCAAAATTAAATTCATATATCGATTATACTTTACATTTGCAATTTAATTCTTTTAAATAATTTCGTTTAACTAATTTCAATTTCAACATTTTAAAGCTTTAATTAGAAATAATTTAATTCACATAAATCCACAATTTTTTTCCTTTAAAACAATATCATTAAATCAAAATCCAAGTTCAAGATTTTAAAAACCATTAAATTTAACCATTCCGGTGTCCGTATATAATTTTCTACTCTATGACCAAGTGATTAGTTATTTAAATTATAATTAAAGGGATGGATATATCATTTCAATGCGAACCAAAGTGTCATAGTTATATATCATTTCAACCTATTCCTTAATTTATTTGAAATAATTTAAATAATAGTTTATATGCTTTCATTTAATATAAAGGGTGATAAGAAGGATAATATATATAGACACACATACACGCATCCATTCATCCGAAAGGTCAACAAATAGACATCCATCACAGCCAACATCCAAATCAGCCAATAAATCACAAAAATCAACTAATTATCAATATCAGGTACCTAACTAGTAGTTAAATTCAATATTAATTTAAATGTCATTTTAATTCAATATAAATTCAAATTAGATTTAAATGACAATTTAAATTACCAAACAGCAATTAATAAAATTCTTGTCACTTCATAAATTTAATTTATCTAACATAAGAAGATTTAATATGGCGTGAACCACTCACCTTTGACTTATACCCGCTTAAAAATCCAATAAAAGCCTAAAATTTGAAGTCTTCAAATTCAACCAAACCAGTTTCGGATTATTCGAAACTTCGATATGATCCCAATGGAAGAAACCCGTCCAAATTCGAGTTCGTATGCAAAAGTTATTGATGTTAGAATATTTAAAATCAAAAGAAGGGTGTTAATGTAAATATACCATCTGCTTCTAAACCCTGCAGCACGTATGCGAACTCCAACGACCAAAAGCCGCTACCTTCTTCAAGCAACCGCTGCCACCTTGCATATCTAACCCCAGATCGGAGCTTACCAACGCAACGCCCTCCTCCGGCCGCACCACTAGGCCCAGACGACCCTTCACATCACCTGGGATATGTCGATGTTTACTGGCCATTTCTGGCAAACTGTTTGGCGATCCAAGGTGATCGGCTACCATGGATTGACCCCACTCGTCGACCTCTATGCCGCAGCAACTTCTGATCGTCGATCGGATGAAGATCCACCATTTATTTGCAAGATCTACGATGTACGACCAAGAATGGTTTAGCAAATTCTGGTTAAAATGGAGCCTCCAATCGAAAAACAAATTGCAGATGCAGATTACATTCGTCGAGGGGTTCGCAATGATATGATATATAATAGGGTTTATGTATCGAACCACATTTCGAAAGGGGTAAATAACCAATAATTCACACATGTCCAATTTAAACAATTCGGAACATAGATAATCAATTTTTCTAATTAAGAAAAACATGAAAAGAAGAAGGAAACAAACATTGAATCTCGCGACGGAATGGAAAAATATAACAATCAAATAAATAGGTTATGACGTTGTTTACTATATTTTTGATTATAATTTATACAACATTTATTAGAGTTAGATATACAGCTAAACATATAAAAAATGAAGCTGAACAAACAATGATGGAATAATACCAATAATAATATTCCAAATCTTCATCTTCATCCTCCAGAGAATAATCTTCGATAAGCTGAAAAACTCAGAACTGACCCGAGTGTAATGAAAAGACAAAACATACAAGTCAGGAATAAAATATCCTTATGTAAGTCAAATCGATAATCCATATAACATGAGTGTGATAGCTTAAGAGATGTTTACGGGATTTCACATCTCCTATCCAATGTATAACGTGCATACAATAACTCAAGAGATGTTACGGGATCTTCTATCTCTTAAAGATCCGTCAAAATATTTATATGTAGTAGAATACGCTACATATATAATGTCCAATCAATAAAATACATATTTTTCTTAGCATTAAGGCTTTACATTAATCCTTCTTAACGCGTTTTTAAGCATTGTCGTACATTTTGCATTTGACACCATCAATAGAACGTCGGTAGCCAGGGATGCACCGTGACATGACAACACAAAACAAAAATCGTATGGGTCTCGTATAGGGATAAAGGTATGACAAGGCATGTTAGGCAATGCCCAAGGTAGCATACTACCAGTTTACCCTTCCCAGCGGTTGGCAACGCACCATAATCATGATCGCCCACTACGTCCAACGCTCACATAAAATCGAAAGGTGTGCACCAATCAGTTACAATGTAAATAATGGTAATATGAAGAAATGCGTCCTTTCGGGGCAGCTTATCCACTTGGCTGGTACAACACCTATTTTAGTCAGTTCAAATTGGCACAAGTGCCAGGCTAATCCATCATTATTCTCTTCCTTCAAATCCAGCAAATGTGCGCCAAATCCAACCACTTCGTTTTGGATCATCACTCCACTTACATAGTTATTAAAGTGGTTTTGGCATCGACAGAGTGTATGCCCATATCCGGGCCCGGTCTTTTTAACAACCAAACATCATTTTACACATCGACTGGTACTTTTAGATTTTGAAAAAGTTCATACTTGATATCAAAATATCATATTCGCTACAAAAATCAAATTCATTTCAAAATCATCATATTTACTCAAAATATACCATTTTATTTCAAAATCATTTTAGCCTTAATATATCGGTTTCGATTCCAAAATTGTTTAAAATTTACATTTCGGTTATAACTTCATTCGATCCAATTCGTATTTAAATCCATGATTTCAAAGCAAACATTCCATCCTTGACCAGTTTTAATTTTCGAAAAATAGTTCGAATAGTTTTAAAATAGTTTAAATAATTAAAATAGTTCAAAAAGTTTAAAAGTCTAAAACTAGTTTTATATAAAATAGATTTAGTATTAAAATGGTTTATATAGCAAAATCGTTCGAAAAATCCAAAATAATTTGAATACTTAAAAGGTAGATTTAAATAGTTTATATCAAAATAATTTATTTGAAATATTTTCAAAGTCAAACTGATTCAATTTCTAAATATTCCAATTCAAACCACTTTCAAATTTCCATTTCAATTTTTTTTATCAATTTCGAGTTTGATTTTCGAAACATCGATTCAAAACATTTATATCAGATTTGCCTTCAATATCCAATTCAAATTCTAAATCTTTAAATATAATTCAATTTAGCTCAAATTTGAAATATCGTTTATATTATTTTTACTTAGCCATATTCAAAGTTTGAATAGAAGTCCAATCTTTTTAAACAAATTAATTTCTGAAATTCTAATCATATTCCAATTATAACTTCAAAATCTCACTTTGATTATTTAAACGATTTCCATTACCAAATTTAAATTTCAACATTCCAGGCTTAATTTTAAAAATTATTCATTTCTATAAATTTAATTTTTATTTCTTTAAATCCAAATCATTTTTATAATTTCAAATCAAAAGGTTAAAATCTTTAATTTAACCAATCCGCTGTCCATATATAATTGTCTACCCTATGGCCAAGTGATCGGTTATTCAAATTTAATTTCAGGGATGGATATATATCATTCAATCCAAATCACAACGTCATAGGTATATATCGTTTTAACCAATTTCTTCATTTATTCAAAATAATTTATATTACAGATTATTTAATGTAAATAATATACAGGATGATAACAAGATATATCAGAATAAATAAACATCCAAAATATCAACCAATAGCATCCATCGCAATCAATCGTCCAAACAGTCAATTTAATTCACAACAATTTCATAATTAGTAATAATGGGCATTTTACTAGCAATTTAATTCCAATTTCAGATTTAACTGTTAATTTTAATTTTTAACAATTAATTCAAATTACAATTAAATTTATCAAACAACGAAAAATAAATTGATATCACTTCATAATTTCAAATATAACTATCATAATAATATTCTAGCACTTGTGAGTGTTATAAAACACTCACCTTTTATTTTCTTTTGTCGCCGAGGCATTCCGTTTGAAACTAAAACCGAACAACGTCCGATTTTAGCCCAAATTTCCACTGTCTTTAAATCCTTTTGTTTCATTGTGAAGCTCTGATCATCCTACTCACAATGCAAAAAGTCTCGTCCTAATCGGACCTCTCGAGAGTTATTAAATTTTTAAGTTCATCGGTTAAAATATAAATTAAAACACAAATATGACTTTATTTTTTTAAACCTGCCCAACAGCTTCAACCCGGCCCACTACTACTTCTTCACCAATTTCCTTTTCCTCTGATATGAGAAAGAACCCTTGTCTGTCGTGCATATATTATAGTGATACGGAGCATCTTCTAAAAAAAACCAAAACCAATCACATCGATGAACTCCTCTTGGAGTGCTCGATAGGCTCGTACCCTCGTCATCACCTCCCGTCCCTTGGAGCAAAATGCAACCTGCCTTCCCCTTGCATATTGTAAAACGTCGATATCCCTATATGGTGATCGAACCACACGAAAGTGCGAGCCTAGATACTATATGCTGCTCTAAATCCAAATCCAATGCCATTCCTTTAATCGATGCTTAAAATTGCTGAAATCATGAGCCCTAGCTCCTCCCTATGAATGGCCTCGACCCCAAATAGTTGCCACACCCATCATAACTCATATAAGCAAACAACTAGCGATGAATTAGGAATTTTAAAACTGGTTTCATATTTTTTTTATTTTGTATATCAAGAGAAATAAATTTTTGAAGTTTTCCTTTTCGTTTTCCTTTACCGTGAATTGCTCGGTTGTTACTGAACATGTGAAAAGAGGAAAGTGTGTTTTGAAAAACAGTAGGGTGGCTGAAATGATAGAATATACAGCTGTGTTTGACTTAAAACAGCTGAAAATATTATTTAATTACAAATACCTCGTTTAAAAGCAGCTTACAATTTCAACTCTTATCGAGGCATGCTGCTAGACGTTCGTAATATTATATCCCTATTCCAAATCCGATGGAAAAAGTTTCAATCCTAATTCTATTGTATGGAGCAGATAGCTTTTTAAACCTAATTATTAAATTGAATTTCGATATTAAATTCAATGCGTTTCTATCCCATACGACTAAATGATGACTCCAAATTCTACGAAATTTGAAATTTCATAGTAATACACTATTATGGATCCAATGGAACTTGTTTCGTCGAATTCTGAGATTGTGCCCCGAAAGGCTATCTTTTGTATGCTAATTTAAACGAGTTATTTTCAAAATCGAGTAAATCTCTTTTAGATTCAGTTTAAAAGTTCTATTACCTTCATTCCTATGAATATAAATTTAATAATCCTTTAAAATAATTTTTTTCCAAATAAAAAACAAAGTTTTAAATTATTATCACGATTTCAATTATTTAATTCAACAATTGAATTATCTATAAATCATTATATTTGAAATTTAACCTATCAAATCGATAAAAAATTTCTTTCCAATATTTAAAATCAAATAAATAAACAATTTCAAATAACCCAAAATTCTGGGTCGTTATAGGCCGAGATGTTTGCACTACAAGAAACAGGACAATTTTCGACGGCTCAAAACCTTAGCAGCCGTGGGTGGCCATCGGAAAAAACTGACGTAAAAACTTCGGTCGCTGAACACCATTTTCGACGGCTTCCGACAACACCTGTCGTAGCTTTTTCTATGGATACAGATGGCAAGTTGATGGCTCTCGATTGCCGTCAGAAGACACGTGGACGATCACGGTGGGTGTCGAAATCCATCGGTAGCCGTTGGAAACTTTTTGCTTATAGCCGTCGGGAGTCGTTGGAAAAACCTGAACCAGATTTTCATTTTTTCTGCTGCATTTTTGCCTTCCATCCACAATGCATAAACATAATATTTTCCACACATAAGCATATATCCAATTCATATATTCAATATGAAATCAAACTGTACAAACATAATCAAATCACATAAAGAAATAAATTGTGATGACCCATTTTTCTATACCCTTTAAGTTGACAATAAACTACACATGTCGAACTCAAATTCAACGAAAAGACAGAATATGAATTGTAAAAAGAAAATAAGGCAGAATAGAATCTCAAACGAATGGAATAATATATAATATTGAACAAATATCTTTACAGCAGAAAACTTTTTAAAAAACATATATCAGAGTCTAACCTAAATTCAGCTTGGACAGTTATAAACATCCATCCTTGCAATTGCTGACAACATTAACAAAAAACAAACAGATAGCAGCGGATAATAGAATACGTCATACGTAGATGAATATCTCTAGTTCTCCTCTGGAAACTTCAACCGTCTTCAACTAAACCTGAAACTACTCGAATCTGACCCAATATTGAAAATACCTAGATCGAGCTTGATAATCCAACGTGAGAAAAACTCAATAATAAATGATAGTGTCACATATCATCCTGTGAATAAAATCGTTTGAAAAGAAAGAGTATCTTATAAGACCACACCCACACATAAACACGGATGGGTTTTTACCTTATGATAACGAAAACACTTTTATATATCAAAACATTTGATATTTTTTCTAATGAAATCTCTTTGAAAACATTTACAATATATGTAACAACCCGGTATTTCGCATTTTTTTTTATTTTCTTTTATTTATTTTATTATCGTCATTGGACGATTAATATCGTTTGTTAATTGCTATTGGTGTTTTTAATCGGTAGAAATTCTTTTGAAAATTTGTTGAAAGGGCATGGGCTTTATAAATATTTTTGGGCCATGTTTTAATTGGGGCTGTGATAATTATCAATACCCCCTTTTTTCTTCCATCATTCAGTTTCATTCGTAACCCTAAAAATGAAATCACGAAAAGAATAAAAATGGTGGTCGTTCCTTTTCTTCCTCTTCGACATTTAGGGCTTCGCGTGAACTGGGTCGCCGCTTCATCCCGATTGCTTTGGTGTTCGTGGCTACCCCAGTTCTTGATCGAGTTCAAGCTCTGGCTTCGCTTGATTGCTGGTGTGCTCGGCTTCTTCTAAATTCGTCGACAAGGTGAGTAATTCTCACATCTAATTCGAACTCCATGATTCTTCTGTTTCTTTTTTTCGTATAATTTTGTTGCTGTTCAACATGACTTTGATCACTTGAGTTTTCGGCTGTTAATTGTGGTTCGATATTGTTGATTTCTCTGACGATTCTCTATTCACTTGGATTTGAATACTTGATTGAATGTTGAGATTTATCTCTGACCTTTTCCAATTCGTATATATTTTGTGATGCTTGCTTACTGATTTTCTCGGCATCAATTTCCTTTGACTTCGGTATCCTTTGTTGGCCACGGCTTCGATTTTTGACTTGGTGATAAGGTCTGAAATAATTTAAAAAGAAAACAGTTACACTTGAATTTTATTTGCCGATGATGCAATCCTTAAATAGGAGTCGGATACCTGAATTTTCATCATATAATTTTTATTTGAATTTGTCAAACTCCTTTGCTCTGCCGCTTGATGATGTTTGAACGTTTGAGATGATTTATGACTTGTTAAATTCCTATATTTTCGTTGCTTGAATATACGATGTTGATTTTGATTATGACTTGATTTGTTGACTCACGTCTTCGGCTCCAATCATTCTGACTCGTTCAATTTTGATTAAAAATACGGCTTTGAATTATTCACTTTGAGATGAAGGTTGACTTGTTCATATGACTGTGACGATTTCTCGGTGACTTCGGTTACTTTTCGGACTTGATCGTCACAGCTTTGAAATTACTATCTGCATATGTGACTAGTTTGCTTTGTGCGTGTTGACTTTGGCATGACCACGGTTTTGATTTTAATTTGAAAATGTTTCTTTGAATTCTCTCTTGCTTCTTGCTTAAAGTCTTGATAGCATTTTGGTCATTGTTTAGACTTGATATAGTCTGCACTGTGTATGTCGACATTGCATAAGCTCGAGCTCTATAGCATTGCTTTGTTCAGTTCATACTTGTAGTCTTTGTGTTCATGTTGTCTGGTCTCCACTGTACACTGGTAGTTCAGTTGAGCTTTGAGCATGTGAACACTTCATATTATGTGACGACCCGACTTTCTACCACCAGAAAATTGCATCATCTTGAAGAAAGAAAGGGATAGAAAAGAGAATAGAAAGAAGAGAAGAAAGAAACAACACATCAGAATCTAACAGCGGAACGAATAAATTATATTAATAACATAAATATTACATAGATTACAACCAATATCAGAGTACACAGATATACAACACATACTAGACAGTTATAAACACCTGTCTAGTTACAACTCAATACAACTCAAAGACAACAACTCAGAGAAAACTACACCGCGGAATACTCTATAGCTATACGCAGAAGCCTCCTGCTCCATTGCTCCTCCAGAATTCGTCAAGCCAATCTAAAATCCTAAGTTGAATCCCTTGGCTACTCGTAAAAATTTGAGTACCCAGAGTTTATGAAAAACAAAAATAACTCCGGGTCAGACATGGGTCTGGTGTGAGTTGCAGGTTAAAGTTGCTTAACTTTTAAAAACCTTTTGAAAAGAAAGGTATCACGTAAGACTTCCCACACATAAACATGGAAAAGTTTTTACCTTACGCTAACCAAAACATTTGATAGGAAATCCGATGATATTATAATAGTGTCTAGGGTTTTCAAATAAATAAGAAATAGCCGAAATTGTTACATTTATTAAATTCCAGCTACTAGCCACAAAAGTGGGTAATACAATCAAAACCGTTGGCACTTATTGGATTTTGGATTCCATACAATGGCAGGACTACTGGGGTACCGCCCGTCACAGTACGTGGCCTAGATCAACGTACCAAGGATCACTCACGACCCCCTGCAACACAAAGCCGGACCCATTCCTTACTGAACAGTTCCGAACAAGACAACCCCATGGTTGTAGCTAGCAACCACCCACACAGCTGAATATAAAGGGACTTCTAGACAGGGATAAATCTTGCTCTCCAGTGGGTGCGACCCACGAAGCCTTGCTGCACCTCCCCTGTTTTAGCCATTCCCGGTTGATGAGGCTTGAGGCTAAGATTACCTTTATAGGACACATCACTTAGAATGCTCATCGTCCACCTGACGATGTTCTGAAAGCATTCAATCCATACAAGTTCATTCCAGGTTCGAACGAAACCGAAGGCATTATCTCGTTACACTCATTTTGGAATCACCCTCAGAGTTAACGACAATAACCCTTGCACTTTGATTCACCATCTTGAATCTATAAGAACTAATTCCGTCAAACTCATTACGGAATCACCCACAGAGTTATATTGACTCATAGTCCTTACACCTCGAGTCTTCACAAGCTCCACTTTGAATTCACGACATAACATTATTTGGAAGCGATGTGGTTTTCGGATATCCAAATATGGAAACCCGATCCCGGTCTCATCGAAAACCAAAGCGTGTCTTTTAAGGCCAAGTTGTTTTAAAGTTTTAAAACAATTCAATTACACTATCTATATACACACAGATAGATAACTCACAATCACAATTGATAATTAACATTATCAAATAACAGGTAATCTATATCATCAATATCAAATAGATATCCCATATATCATAATCACAATAGATAACCTATGTTATCATCACAATACAATCAAACATCCATACCACACAATATCATTTATCACATTACTGAGATCTCATCCATTCAGGACAATCAAGTTCACCCATTCATCCATAAGCAATGATTTATCCATCATTATATAATTAATGTAAAATGAATTAAATTAACTATCTTCAACTCTAATTAATTTAAAATGAATTAAATTAATTCCTTCATCTTTAATCAATTTAAAATAAATTAAATTAATTACTTCCGCAAATCATAACTTGCTCAACCATTTAATTGATTACAATCAATTAATCAATCATTATTAATTACCTTAATTAACCACTCATGATTAATTACCCTTAATTACATTCATGTAATTATCCTAAATTAATTTTACAAATTAATTAACCTCAAACAAAATAGTAATTAACCTTTAATTACTTCAACTAATTAATTAATCATAATTAATTACATTAATCCTTAATTAATTAATTAATTATCTATTATTGATTAATTAATCTTAATTAATCAACTTTAATTACATCATTAATTAAAATAATTAATGATCCTTAATTATTCCTTAAATTAATTACTCCAAGTAATTAACTAACTTAATTACACTATTAAACCAAATTAATTATCCTTAAATTAATTTCTTAATTAATTGTTTGATTAATTACTAAATAATTAAACCAAATTATCTCATACTTAAACATCTTTACTTAATTACAATTATGTAATTATTAAACAATTACTTAACTAAGTAATTCCTAAATCATTAATTACATAAAGTAATTATTTATAAAACTCAAGTGTTTAAAATTTAATTAAACTTACTTAATTAAAATAAACAATCATATTAAACAAAATTAATTACATTAAGTAATTAATTTCTTAATTACTTTATTAAGTAATTATACTCAAACCATTCATAATGGATTATTATTAAATTAATTAATCTAATTAATTGTAAAAATTAACCATATTAATTAATTATTAAATAATCCTGATTAATGACCGTTATTAACCATCCTCAAATTATTTTATAAAGTAATTAACTTAAATTAATTACCATTTAAATTATCTTTAATCATTTATTAATTAAAGTTAATTATTAAATTAATTAACCTTAATTTAAAACTTAATTACATAATTAATAATATTCATTCATCATTAATTAATAATTTAATTAATGATCTTAATTATAGATTGATTAATCAATTATTAATTCCAAATTTAATTAATTAATTAAATTAATTAATCAATCACAATTACCATATTAATTAAATTAATTCTGAAATATTAATCTTAATTTAAATTTTCAAGATGAAACATAACTAATTATGCTTAAAACAATTTAATTCAAAACTAGGTACTTTTGAAAATACCTTTAAATTTCAATTTAAATTCAAGTTTAAAATAGAATAATTTTAAAACTTATCAAAGTTTTAAATAATTTAAAACTTTTTAAAATTTCAAGTCAAATCAAAAGTTTGACTTAAAAATGAAATCATAAGAAATTGAAGTTAAATTCATTTTAAAGTTTTGGAAATTCAATTCATTCTTAGTTTCAACTTTCAAATTTAAATCTTCTTTTTAAATTTGAAACTGAAGTTCATTTTAAACCTAGATTTCCAGTTTTAAAATTTATCTTTAAATCTTACTTCACATTTTAAAAACTTCATTATTAAAATTTTAAGCTATTTACCAAAATGAAATAGTTAATTAAGTTAAATTTTTGAAACTTTTATTCTATTTTAAAAACTGGAATTTAAATTTGAATCTAAAATTCAAACTTGCATTTGAATTTACACTTAATCCTTACTTTAAATAAATCTACAGAATTTTCAATATTTTAAAACCCAGATTTTAAAAACAAGTTTCAAACCAGGATATTACAGTTCAACCCGAGAGACTCCAAATTTTACTTCGAGTTTTATGCTGCTCTACTTCGAGATTTCTTCCTACCGACTTCGGGCCAATCACTGACCTACCCTGCAACACCCCCAACCCCATAACTGATCACCAGAATTTCATCTCCGTGCATATGCACGGCGACCACCACCTCTTTCGATCATCCTAGATGATCCAGCAACCTCCATAAACACAAGTATCCCCACAGCAACCATCAGATCGAACCAATAATCAAGAATCAAACTTCACCTCCAAATTTCAAAACCAGGATTTTTTTTACAGGTTTCTACTCAAAACCTGTCAACATCCATTCCAAGTTGCTCGACCACCAGAGGTTCACCCATTCCAACCTCGAACTCCTCCACATACCTACTTCACATCCACCAAGTCCTAGAATACTCGATCAACCCTACACCTCTCACTGACTAAATGCTCAAACCCACTTCAAAACTAGGGTTAACTGAAGAAATTCAAAACTGCACTTACTCCAATTAGTTTTAAATTCATCTCTGATTTTTCCAAGGATCTATGATCCTTCCTTAATAACTCAGAAAGATCCTAAGTTATCTTAAAATACAGATTGCAAAAATTTGCACAAATTCATATTCTTTTTCAAGAACAACTTATAAATGAAACATACACCTAAAAATTCCAATACATGATTTAAAAATCAAGTTCCAGTTTATAAATTTAATTTGTATTACTGAATTACCATATTACTTTGATTGGGTTTTGAAAAAAAATTAAACAGGCTTTATGTTTCTATTTTACAGAGGCAAACTCTTATTTTAACATACTTCTAATAATTTTTTTCTTAAAACATGAACTTAGGAAAATAAAATAACTTTACTTTGCAACTTCATGTTAAAAGAAAACTTAAATAAAAAGTAAGTGTAACTAATAAAATTCTACCTGGAAAATCTAAACAAATCAGAAGATATAGGACAGGATTAACATAAACCATATCAACAACTACTGAAACACAACAATACTATTTCCATTCAATAAACATGCAACTTATTTTTAAAACTTAAGATTTTAATGTTACTCACCATTTGATGAATGCAGAACCCCTGTGTTTTTTTTTCCTTTTCAAAATTTTGCAGGAAAATGAATATGCAGGTATGCTTCCTGATCTACAGTTTCATGCATGCTTCTTGGATGAAACTGTGGATTCATGCAGGCCCTTCATTGCAGAATTGAGTCACAGATTACAGTATTGAAGAGGCTACAGGTGAAACTAGACTTGCATTTGAACTTTAAGACTCAGTTGCATGTTTGCAGAGAATGATGCAGGCCTAGATGATCTTGATTTTTAGGAAGTGAATATGCAGATTTGTGGATGTTCAGATTTGATTTTTTTGAATATGCAGAATTGCTTAAGGCTAATGCTTTTGAATTTGAGATAAAGGTGGATTTTGATGAATTTGTGAATGCAGATTTTGATAGTTAATATGAAAATGTCTTTGATTTTATAATATGCAGATTTTATGAACAGAATGTATGTATGCAGATTTTGATTAAGGATATGAAAAAAAAATGAATTTTGGTCTTCATTTGATTAAGGAAATGAAAATGTAATATGAATGAATGAAGATGCAAGTTTGACTAATGTATTTTCAGATTTACTGTAATAAAAGAAAAATAAAAACTAAAATTTACACATGTCAATTTTTACAACACTTGTCAATTTGTAAATTAGTTTTTAAACACATGTCTCTTTAAAATAGTTAGTACTAATTACAAATTAATGTATATGTTAGCTTAGTTTAAGTTGTTAGTTTATATTAAAATATGTGTATGAATTTATAAATGAAATAAAAACAAACAATGTTTTACAAATTAACTTATACATATTAAAATTAAAACAATTAAAATTTATACTTTGGAATTTAAATTCAAACTAAATTCAAAACCAAACAATTTCAAATTAAGTTATAAATATAAATTCAATTTGAAATAAAAATTACAAATCTTATTCAAAACATATATAGAAAGATAATACAATATTAATATTGCTTTTATAAATCTCTTATTATTAAATAAAAATCATTTTTCAAGAAATTATATTTTTATCAATAAAATATCCATTTTATTAAGTCATGAAATCATTTTGTTAAATTTATTCTAAATTTAAAACTCAAGCTAATTTAATTTAAACATTTAATATTTTTCTTATCAATTTTTAAAATCATATTTTTATTTATGAAATAGTTTTAAAAACTCAATACTAATTAAAATCAAAATTTCCAATTTATGATGTATATATTAGAATTTTAAAACATGGTTCAATTATTAAGTTTAAACCAAAATCATTTATTTAATTTTGAAATGCTTAAATATTAAATAAAACAAAATTTCCAAATCATTAAAACTAGAAAATATGCTTTACTTATTAAAATTAAAAAAAATGCCAATCTATTTAAAATATAAACCATATATTCATATTGTAAATAGAAATCAATTTATATCATTTAAAAGATAAAATAACCAATTTAAATATTTATTGAAGAAGATTATTAAATTTATTTGAATAATTATTATCGGAATATCAATATCAATTTAATTTTAACTACAGATTATTAAATTGATATTGTTAAAAATTCCGGGATATTACAATCCTTCCCCCTTAAAAGAATTTCATCCTCGAAATTTAAAACAAAGGTAATTTAATAATCTCATTAAATTTTAATTTAAAAACACAAGCATATATCAAACATATGCTAAC
Organism: Allium cepa; assembly: GCA_030765085.1. NCBI lineage: Eukaryota > Viridiplantae > Streptophyta > Magnoliopsida > Asparagales > Amaryllidaceae > Allium > Allium cepa. The sequence goes on along the minus strand of CM060940.1, from coordinate 852,937,082 downwards.
AATCATAGCAACCAATCAAACAAATCTAATTATCCTGATAAAATTCTGGATAAAATTTCATCGAGTTTCCCCAGGTATATATATATATATACCGGGATACTCGCTCTTGAGAATCCAAACAAACAATATTATAAAGCTATAAAAGCTCCTATACAACTATATCTATAACACTAGACAAAATATCAGACTATAAACGAGTCTGACTCAACAACCAAAACTACAAAACTGCTGGTTTCACAACCAGAAATAGATCATACACGTACTCCCTCAGAGATACGTGAAACTCATCGAATCCCCGTTATCCAAACTGGCAATTCAATCCTGTGGATCAATCACTTATTCTCCAAGATACAGAAAAGATCCAAAACAATACAGAGCTAACTTCTCAGACTTACCCAAACTTATAGCTCACTTACAATCAGAGAAAACTTATCCAAAATTAAATCTCCGACTTTAGAGTCCAAATCCCTCCGACTCTTATCCACAAAATCTCTTCAGACAATCCTGGGCTGTCTACAACCTTACTGATCAGCTCAACCTTCGCTGATGCTTCTAGAAACAAACTAGACCAATCAACTCAACAAAATGATCTCCTCAAGATCAACCAAAATCAAGAACTCAAACTCAACTCCTCAACATCAGAAGACAACAACTTCTTCCTATCCGGAAAAGAAAAGCAGATACACTTCCAAACTCCTTCCGCTACACAACTCTGATCCAAAGTAGATGAGAATGCTGAAGAAGAACACAAGCACAAACAGGACAACACACCCCAGAGATATGATTCAACAAATCCATAAGAAAAATTCAGAAGTTCCTCCAAAACTCCGAGATGCTACTCCAACTCAATCTCCTTGGAACCATTCTTCTATAAGCTGAACCACCGGTACCACTCCTGGAATTCTAGTCGATAAGAAAGCTCAATCTCCAGATGCGAACCAACTCTGACTTCTTGAAGACATTCAGAAAAACTCAGATAACCCAAAAGAACACTAAAACAATCGCAAGTCACTTTTGCGAACCTCCCAAACCAAATCCAAGGAAAAGTCTGTTCTCCCTCAACCAAATAGAACAGCTTACACTTGACTGGCCAACCCATCGAAGAAACGGGTCCACTTAACTGCTTCTGAACTCCACATTTAGAAAAACTGCTAAGCCAGAAGATCTCTTGCCAACCCCGAGAACACTCCAAACTACACTGGTGCCACAGATGTCAAAGAAGTCCAATTCCAAAGCTCTTCGAGAAACTCGAACCTCAAAGCAAACAGAACCACCGGCTGAACACAGTCACAATATTGAAGCAGACTCACCTCCTTAACTTGTTCCAAAGAAAACATCTTCGGGAACATCCATAGTCACTGTGTCTCATCACGCAGCTACTATTCCTTAATGTATCCAAAATACCATCACTTGCTTCTGCTCAATCAACAGATCTAAACTCTACTCATCCAACTTCAGAAATGGACTCCGAACCTTAACAGGCTTCCTTCAGAGATTAATAAAGTCCTTCATCACTACAGAACTTACTCAAGACGGTATTAGGTCTACAATCTTGACAATTACACTTCCAACCTCAAAACATTCAAACTCCAACCAACGGTAGGTCGTGTTACACACACTACTACCCCATCTACCTTTATAACTTATATTGGGAAACCTGAACAGGTAACCAAACAGATAGGTAGAAATAAATAAATATATATATATATAGTTATATGTAAAAATTACAAGTACGCTCTCTCAAGAAAGACACCTCTACAGAGCCTAGGTATTCACTCGACCTAATGCTCTAATACCAACTGTGACGACCCGACTTTCTACCACCAGAAAATCGCATCATCTTGAAGAAAGAAAGGGATAGAAAAGAGAATAGGAAGAAGAGAAGAAAGAAACAACACATCAGAATCTAACAGCGGAACGAATAAATTATATTAATAACATAAATATTACATAGATTACAACCAATATCAGAGGACACAGATATACAACACATACTAGACGGTTATAAACACCTGTCTAGTTACAACTCAATACAACTCAAAGACAACAACTCAGAGAAAACTACACAGCGGAATACTCTATAGCTATACGCAGAAGCCTCCTGCTCCATTGCTCCTCCAGAATTCGTCAAGCCAATCTAAAATCCTAACTTGAATCCCTTGGCTACTCGTAAAAATTTGAGTACCCAAGAGTTTATGAAAAATAAAAATAACTCCGGGTCAGACATGGGTCTGGTGTGAGTAACAGGTTAAAGTTGCTTAACTTTTAAAAACCTTTTGAAAAGAAAGGTATCATGTAAGACTTCCCACACATAAACATAGAAAAGTTTTTACCTTACGCTAACCAAAACATTTGATAGGAAATCCGATGATATTATAATAGTGTCTAGGGTTTTCAAATAAATAAGAAATAGCCGAAATTGTTACATTTATCAAATTCCAGATACTAGCCACAAAAGTGGGTAATACAATCAAAACCGTTGGCACTTATTGGATTTTGGATTCCATACAATGGCAGGGCTACTGGGGTACCGCCCGTCATAGCACGTGGCCTAGATCAACGTACCAAGGACCACTCCCGACCCCCTGCAACACAAAGCCGGACCCATTCCTTACTGAACAGTTCCGAACAAGACAACCCCATGGTTGTAGCTAGCAACCACCCACACAGCTGAATATAAAGGGACTTCTCGACAGGGATAAATCTTGCTCTCCAGTAGGCGCAACCCACGAAGCCTTGCTGCACCTCCCCTGTTTTAGCCATTCCCGATTGATAAGGCTTGAGGCTACGATTACGTTCATAGGACACATCACTTAGAATGCTCATCGTCCACCTGACGATGTTCTGAAAGCATTCAATCCGTACAAGTTCGTTCCGGGTTCGAACGAAACCGAAGGCATTATCTTGTTACACTCATTTTGGAATCACCCTCAGAGTTAACGACAATAACCCTTGCACTTTGATTCACCATCTTGAATCTATAAGAACTAATTCCGTCAAACTCATTACAAAATCACCCACAGAGTTATATTGACTCATAGTCCTTACACCTCGAGTCTTCACAAGCCACACTTTGAATTCACGACCTAACGTTATTTGGAATCGATGTGGTTTTCGGATATCCAAATATGGAAACCCGATCCCGGTCTCATCGAAAACCAAAGTGTGTCTTTTAAGGTCAAGTTGTTTTAAAGTTTTAAAACAATTCAATTACAGTATCTATATACACACAGATAGATAACTCACAATCACAATTGATAATTAACATTATCAAATAACAGGTAATCTACATCATCAATATCAAATAGATATCCCATATATCATAATCACAATAGATAACCTATGTTATCATCACAATACAATCAAACATCCATACCACACAATATCATTTATCACATTACTGAGATCTCATCCATTCAGGACAATCAAATTCACCCATTCATCCATAAGCAATGATTTATCCATAATTATATAATTAATTTAAAATGAATTAAATTAACTATCTTCAACTCTAATTAATTTAAAATGAATTAAATTAATTCCTTCATCTTTAATCAATTTAAAATAAATTAAATTAATTACTTCCTCAAATCATAACTTGCTCAACCATTTAATTGATTACAATCAATTAATCAATCATTATTAATTACCTTAATTAACCACTATTGATTAATTACCCTTAATTACATTCATGTAATTATCCTAAATTAATTTTACAAATTAATTAACCTCAAACAAAACAGTAATTAACCTTTAATTACTTCAACTAATTAATTAATCATAATTAATTACGTTAATCCTTAATTAATTAATTACCTTAATTATCTATTATTGATTAATTAATCTTAATTAATCAACTTTAATTACATCATTAACTAAAATAATTAATGATCCTTAATTATTCCTTAAATTAATTACTCCAAGTAATTAACTAACTTAATTACACTATTAAACCAAATTAATTATCCTTAAATTAATTTCTTAATTAATTGTTTGATTAATTACTAAATAATTAAACCAAATTATCTCATACTTATACATCTTCACTTAATTACAATCATGTAATTATTAAACAATTACTTAATTAAGTAATTCCCAAATCATTAATTACATAAAGTAATTATTTATAAAACTCAAGTGTTTAAAATTTAATTAAACTTAATTAATTAAAATAAACAATCATATTAAACTAAATTAATTACATTAAGTAATTAATTTCTTAATTACTTTATTAAGTAATTATACTCAAACCATTCATAATGGATTATTATTAAATTAATTAATCTAATTAATTATAAAAATTAACCATATTAATTAATTATTAAATAATCCTGATTAATGACCTTCATTAACCATCCTCTAATTATTTTATAAAGTAATTAACTTAAATTAATTACCATTTAAATTATCTTTAATCACATTTTAATTAAAGTTAATTATTAAATTAATTAACCTTAATTTAAAACTTAATTACATAATTAATAATATTCATTCATCATTAATTAATAATTTAATTAATGATTTTATTTATAGATTGATTAATCAATTATTAATTCCAAATTTAATTAATTAATTAAATTAATTAATCAATCATAATTACCTTATTAATAAAATTAATTTTGAAATATTAATCTTAATTAAATTTTCAAGATGAAACATAACTAATTATGTTTAAAAAAATTTAATTCAAAACTAGGTACTTTTGAAAATACCTTTAAATTTCAATTTAAATTCAAGTTTAAAATAGAATAATTTTAAAACGTATCGAAGTTTTAAATAATTTAAAACTTTTTAAAATTTCAAGTCAAATCAAAAGTTTGACTTAAAAATGAAATGATAAGAAATTGAAGTTAAATTCATTTTAAAGTTTTGGAAATTCAATTCATTCTTAGTTTCAACTTTCAAATTTAAATCTTCTTTTTAAATTTGAAACTGAAGTTCATTTTAAACCTAGATTTCCAGTTTTAAAATTTATCTTTAAATCTTACTTCACATTTTAAAAACTTCATTATTAAAATTTTAAACTATTTACCAAAATGAAATAGTTAATTAAGTTAAATTTTTGAAACTTTTATTCTATTTTAAAAACTGGAATTTAAATTTGAATCTAAAATTCAAACTTGCATTTGAATTTACACTTAATCCTTACTTTAAATGAATCTACAGAATTTTCAATATTTTAAAACTCAGATTTTAAAAACAGGTTTCAAACCTAGATATTACAGTTCAACCCGAGAGACTCCAAATTTTACTTCGAGTTTCATGCTGCTCTACTTCGAGATTTCTTCCTACTGACTTCGGGCCAATCACTGACCTACCTTGCAACACCCCCAACCCCATAATTGATCACCAGAATTTCATCGTCGTGCATATGCACGGCGACCACCACCTCTTCCGATCATCCTAGATGATCCAGCAACCTCCATAAACACAAGTATGCCCACAGCAACCATCAGATCGAACCAATAATCAAGAATCAAACTTCACCCCCAAATTTCAAAACCTGGAATTTTTTTTACAGGTTTCTACTCAAAACCTGTCAACATCCATTCCAAGTTGCTCCGACCACCAGAGGTTCACCCATTCCAACCTCGAACTCCTCCACATACCTACTTCACATCCACCAAGTCCCAAAATACTCGATCAACCCTACACCTCTCACTGACTAAATGCTCAAACCCACTTCAAAACTAGGGTTAACTGAAGAAATTCAAAACTGCACTTACTCCAATCAGTTTTAAATTCATCTCTGATTTTTCCAAGGATCTATGATCCTTCCTTAATAACTCAGAAAGATCCTGAGTTATCTTAAACTACAGATTGCAAGAATTTGCACAAATTCATATTCTTGTTCAAGAACAACTTATAAATGAAACATACACCTAAAAATTCCAATACTTGATTTAAAAATCAAGTTCCAGTTTATAAATTTAATTTGTATTACTGAATTACCATATTACTTTGATTGGGTTTTGGAAAAAAATTAAACATGCTTGATGTTTCTGTTTTACAGAGGCAAACTCATATTTTTACATACTTGTAATAATTTTTTTCTTAAACATGAACTTAGGAAAATAAAATAACTTTACTTTGCAACTTCATGTTAACAGAAAACTTAAATAAAAAGTAAGTGTAACTAATAAAATTCTACCTGGAAAATCTAAACAAATCAGAAGATATAGAACAGGATTAACTTAAACCATATCAACAACTACTGAAACACAACAATACTATTTCCATTCAATAAACATGCAACTTATTTTTAAAACTTAAGATTTAAATGTTACTCACCATTTGATGAATGCAGACCCCTTGTGTTTTTTTTCCCTTTTCAAAATTTTGCAGGAAAATGAATATGCAGGTATGCTTCCTGATCTACAATTTCATGCATGCTTCTTGTATGAAACTGTGGATGCATGCAGGCCCTTGCATTGCAGAATTGAGTCACAGATTACAGTATTGAAGAGGCTACAGGTGAAACTAGACTTGCATTTGAACTTTAAGACTCAGTTTCATGTCTCCAGAGAATGATGCAAGCCTAGATGATCCTGATTTTTAGGAAGTGAATATGCAGATTTGTGGATTTGAGGATGTTCAGATTTGATTTTTTTGAATAGGCAGAATTGCTTCAGGCTAATGCATTTGAATTTGAGATAAAGGTGGATTTTGATGAATTTGTGAATGCAGATTTTGATAGTTAATATGAAAATGCCTTTGATTTTATAATATGCAGATTTTATGAACAGAATGTATGTATGCAGATTTTGATTAAGGATATGAAGAAAAAAAATGAATTTTGGTCTTCATTTGATTAAGGAAATGAAAATGTAATATAAATGAATGAAGATGCAAGTTTGACTAATGTATTTTCAGATTTACTGTAATAAAAGAAAAATAAAAACTAAAATTTACACATGTCAATTTTTACAACACTTGTCAATTTGTAAATTAGTTTTTAAACACATGTCTCTTTAAAATAGTTAGTACTAATTACAAATTAATGTATATGTTAGCTTAGTTTAAGTTGTTAGTTTATATTAAAATATGTGTATGAATTTATAAATGAAATAAAAACAAACAATGTTTTACAAATTAACTTATACATATTAAAATTAAAACAATTAAAATTTATACTTGGAAATTTAAATTCAAACTAAATTCAAAACCAAACAATTTCAAATTAAGTTATAAATATAAATTCAATTTGAAATAAAAATTAAAAATCTTATTGAAAACTTATTTAGAAAGATTATATAATATTAATATTGCTTTTATAAATCTCTTATTATTAAATAAAAATCATTTTTTAAGAAATTATATTTTTATCAATAAAATATCCATTTTATTAAGTCAAGAAATCATTTTGTTAAATTTATTCTAAATTTAAAACTCAAGCTAATTTAATTTAAACATTTAAAATTTTCTTATCAATTTTTAAAATCATATTTTTATTTATGAAACAGTTTTAAAAACTCAATACTAATTAAAATCAAAATTTCCAATCTATGATGTATATATTAGAATTTTAAAACATGGTTCAATTATTAAGTTTAAACCAAAATCATTTATTTAACTTTGAAAAGCTTAAATATTAAATAAAACAAAATTTCCAAATTATTAAAACTAGAAAATATGATTTACTTATTAAAATTAAAACAAATGCCAATCTATTTAAAATATAAACCATATATTCATATTGTAAATAGAAATCAATTTATATCATTTAAAAGATAAAATAACCAATTTAAATATTTATTGAAGAAGATTATTAAATTTATTTGAATAATTATTATCAGAATATCAATTTAATTTTAACTACAGATTATTAAATTGATATTGTTAAAAATTTCGGGATATTACATATTAGCACTTGTGTATGGCCTTACTTCTGGTCTAATGCTCGAGTCTTTGCCTTTCTAGTCTCCACTTGCTTACTGATTTGCTTCTTTGAAGTGTGCAGTCTTGTGGTTGTGTACTCAGTTGAGCTTTCATTATAGCCTGGTCTGGATTTGGTTTGTAGTTTGCATTGCTGCAGTTGCTTTGATCTGACGTTTGTGGTTAGTTGTTGTGCACTTGTGTCTTTTGTGTACTTGACATATGTTCACTGTGTATTGACATACTTGTAGTTTTGAAGCTTTCTTCTTGGTGTTGCGGGTGTACTTGGGTCAGTGGCATTGATATCTTTAGCTTGTAGTTGCACACTGCTGCTATTTGTTGCACTTGTGTACTTTATATATTGTGTAGCCACTTGACCAATTTGTTGAGCTTGTACACTTTTATTGCACCTGAGTTGAATCCAGTTTTAAAACTCGGGTTTGACCTTGTGTTTGATTGTGAATTTTCATTGGGTACATCATCACTGTAGTGGCAAGTCAGTGCACACAAGCGTGAACTGCAGCCACACGGTATTCATTAGGTACATCATCACTGTGGTGGCAAGGCGGTGCACGCAAGCGTGAACTGCAGCCACACTATATTGCTTTTATTGATATTCTAATTGCTTTTGTTGCGTATTTCCATATGCTGTAGTGGCGAGTCAATACACGCGTGCGTGTACTACAACCCTACCAGATTGATGTTCAATTGATGTTTTCAATTGATGGATTTGTTTCGTGTTGCCAATTCAATATTTTGAATCGTATTTTGATTTGCTTTAATCTGCTGATTTGCTGTTTAACACTGATACGTGTTATATTTATCGATATCCAATTTCTTATTAAAGGGATTGGATATGCGAGATTTCTGTGACTGTCGTCTATTTGATATTTGATTATTATTGCTTCTGTGCATTAATAACCCAGTTTGAATTAGACTGACCCGGGTATTATTTTCTTTTGAATGTAATACTCGGGTCAGACCCGAGTTATTTCAGGTTGTAGATATCCTGCTTTGGGTTGCTGCTAGAGCTATGAAGTTCTTTCATATCTTTTGGAGTAGTCGTCGACATTTATAGTAGTCAGTGTAATTGTATAGGAAGATATGTATTCATGTATATTATATATGTTAATGTACTTGCATATGTAACTTCCTGAGTCGACTGTTGTATTTGTATCATGTGTATTCTATCACATGTATTGTAACTGATATCAGTTATTATATATATGAGACTTTCTGTTTTTATCTGTATTCCGCATTTATATTATCTGTGTTATTATTATATATTTTGTTCTAAACTATTATGAACCATCGTAGTTCGTTTTATACTGGAATTAGGGTATGTCGATGGGAGTAAATAAATCAGAGATGGAAAATGAAAGAATATATATACCACTCCTATCGAGATAACCAGTACTAGTGTAAGGCCTAACTACGGATGGCCTCTCCTCAACAGCCTTATTCTCCGTGCTAGTTGACAGCACTACACTGTAGTGTTCTTGGCTAGCGTGGGTATAGATGTAACAAACAGGATTTTCGTTCTTCGAAAATTCAACATCGATACTCACTTTATCGACTGCCGAGAAATCAAAGGCCGAAAACCGAGATGTTATGGGTTTTAAAAAGAACTTAAGAAAAAGAAAGAAGAGAGAAGAGATAGGAAATAGAGAGGAAAGAAGATAGACAATTTTTTTTTTTGAAAATAGAAAAATAGAGAATTTGAAAACAGAACGGGACAGAAGAAACAACAGAACAACAACAGAATCTCACAATTCGCAGCGGAACAACATATAATAATAAATGAATAATCTTTAAACAAAGAACTATATCAGTTATTACATTACATTTCATTTCATTACATCATATCATCACATCAGAGTGTACAACATCATACAACAATAAACAATGCAGCGGAAAAAGAAATACTATACTAGTAATACGCCATGCCATCCAACTTGCCTCCAACAACTCCAGAATATCCAGAATATCCTGATAAACCTAACTCTTGACTGCCCGTGTGGAAAATTGGTGGGCACCCAGAGTTTAGGAAGGAAAACAATAAACTCCAAGTCAGTCATGTGACTGGTGTGAGAACTCAAAACAGTTTATTTATCTTTAAAATCAAAATAGAGGAATATTTTTAAATTCAATTCGCAATGCTTTTAAAAATGAGACTACCATAAGGCCTCCCGCACACACAGACATGCAAACGCAGAATCGGAGGAGATTTCTCCTTATGATAGTCAAAGATGCTTGATACGCATTTAAAATAACATTTGATATTATTATTAGTGCATAGTGTATAACAAATTCATTTCGAAAGTAGAATATAAATCTTAGCCAACATACGACCATTATCGTATGCCTACTATAGCTACTATCCAAACAGTGGTGACCACCATAAGTGAATAGCAGGTTCTACAACTAATACCGTACAAGTTTCGTATTGAGAATTGGATTTCCAACAAATGGTCAGGCCAAGGAACTTCCCATTGCCACATGAGAATGCCTCTGGATGGACATCCCCGAGAACCAAACCGGATCTCTACCAACACAAGGCCGGGTTACTCCTAACTGAGTAACAACTGACCGAATATGCCATCCCCCGGTCCTTTGGGACCTTTATCACCGAGCGCTCGTAATCAATTCACACAATCATAAAGTGTTTTCAACATGAGTAAGTATCTGGGCTCCATACCATGATACCACCCTTTTCCAGAAGGAAATGGACACATCCTAAAGGGTGCTACCCCTCATAACCTTGCTGCTTCTTTCCTGTTTTGACCATTCACGGGGTGTGAGGCTCGACGAAGTCACGTCCACAAAAACATACTTTATACAAAAGCCATGCTTTGGGTCAACAAATGATCAACACAATGATCACTAAGATAGACGATCAAATAAATGATCCTATCACAAATAATCAACACAATGATCATTTCAGCATCACTCAGCATGTCACATTACCAAACTGGGAATATATTGCTGATAACTTCAACTATATAACCTTTGAGCACATACGTCTCAAAGAAGGGTGTTAAGCAAAGAATAAATTCTCCGCCACCAACAGAAATATATTTGAAAGAAATCGGCTTTATATCTCAACTTGTAATGTCAGGCATACAATCCATACAAGTCTGTCCCGGGCTCGAACAGAACCGAAGGCACTTACAAAGAAGTCCTTGCAATCCGGATATTCACAATCCTGATCGGATTCACCATCACATATGGAGAACTCAATACCGTAGCTACTCGGTGCAGAGTCAATCGATAGTTCATCCTATCACTCTCGCAAATACCGGTCTTCAACACCGATCTTCAAATGCGATTCACAACGACGTATCACATATTCGGAGTGGGTTATACGACCCCATGGTCCTTTCCCGGTTAACCCGAATAGTGAGCGCTTATTCAAAAATAAGTGTGCATTCAAATTCAATCAATTCACATCAAATACCCATTCAAAGGGAAATATTGATAGTCGATTATTGAACTATCAATTGATATGCACACATCACCAGATTCCAAATAATTTTCCAAATTATTTATTTTTCCAAAATATCTTTACAAGATATATACTTTCAACACTTCGAAAATAAATCAATATTTATTTTCAAACAAATTCCACCTTTCTTTTATAAATTCCCTAATGAGTTTATATTCCCAAAATATCTATGAATAACCGATTTCAATTATTCATTTTCAATTTATCTTCAAAAAGATAAATTCTAACTATTCACTTCATATTTGAAAAACATTTCCATACTTATTTATTCATAAGTAATTCACAAATTTTATTTATTTTCAACACTTAGAAAATATTCAATATACTTAAATCGAGTTAAGTATATATTTTTTTTTTTTAAGAAAATCATTCTCTTAATCATATTTATTTGGGCCAAAACGAATGTTGCGTAAAACATCGTTACGACAACCCAAAATCACTAGTATAGGGATTCGAAATTAAATAGATATATAAATCCCAATACTATACTAAACATTTCCTTTCGGAAATCATTTACTATAACAACAGTGTTATAGTCCACTTTTATAATCTCCTTTATTAACTTATTCGATTTATAACTCGGTTATAAACTACAGGTTCATATTATAAGTTAAATACTTATAAAACGATTATTTTACAAAATCGTTCTTTTAAAGACTTTTCAATTTATAAACCTTATAACTTATAAGATTTATTTATTTAATCAATCTATTCTTCAAATAATTTCTATAACTCCAGTATGATTAAATAAAATTTTCCAAATTATTTCTAATCATATTTAACTCGATTTTCAATTATTTCCATAATTTAACATATTAAATTATCGATTTAATAATCCAATTAAATCCAAAAATTCAAATAAAAATTTATTTGACTTATAAATTCACTTATAAATATTTAAAATTAATTAAATATTCAAATTTAAATTATTAAAAATTCTGGGTCGTTACAATCTTTCCCCCTTAAAAGAATTTCGTCCTCGAAATTACAAGTAAGAAAAGTTAGAGAATCTATTAATTTTCCAAAATTCATAGTTAAACTTCTTATAAATCTTTACTAAGTTTTCAAATCATACTTAGTTATCTTTTTCAAAAGCAACTATTATTGTTTAACTTTCAATTCCAAAATCAAAGTTAAAGTTTTCAAAATTTTCCAAATTTTCTCAAAATTTTTCTAACGCCTTAAATTTCCGAAAAAATTCGCCATAGTCTCCTTTGCGCGGCTCGATCCGAAAAAAAAAATGACAGTATATATATCACAAATATACATCTCATCAAGTAATGAGGCATCCCGAAGGGAAAAAAGTATAAAAGTACTGTATTTAATCCGAGATATGTACCTTATATTTTATTAGCAAGCATATACGGCTAATATAGCGCGAAAGCGAGCTCCAAATGCGAAGCAAACGCGATCCGCACCTACTAATCACTCAACAAACAACATGAGAACATGCATATATGACAAAAATCTCAATATACCACATATATCTCCATAACAACTATATATGTCACATAGCAAATGCAACTAAACAATAATTGCAAACATCAACCAACTACCATTCATAATCAACTCAATATTCATTCATATTCTCATTCATATTCAATGAATTGGTTTTCAATTTAATCACATTTGATTTATTAACATTGGATTTTATCAACATTCATTCATATTCAATTTTAATTAGTTCGCATTCACTAATTAAATTGATTAACATTCAATTCATCCATTCATTCAATTCAATTCAATTACAACAGTTGAATTTTATTTATTAATCTAATTGCTAATTCATTTCAGCATTACAATTCTAAGTAAATTTTCATTTAACTTTAAATTCACTTTTATTTACAACTCATATTCATAAATATATTCATATAGTTTCACTTCTCATATATATAAGTTTATTTCTCAATTGTAAATTACTTTAATTATAATTCAATTCTTATAATTCTTTTATTTATACAATTATTCTTTTATTTAGATTATTTAAACAACTAAACAATCAACTTACATACACTTTAATAATTCTGAAAATTATTCCTTTATATATAAAATATAATCAAGGTAAAATTATTTCATTCACCCAATTTAAAACAATATCGTGTCGAATTGTTCTATTCAAGTGTTTAGAAACCCCTTCGGCATAGTTGTACATACCGTGCTGACGAAGGTTCATATACCACTCAACAAACCAACCATCACAATATAAAACAATTTTATATTCACTAACAAATACGCTCTCATAGCTATTATTACACTCAAATTCATTCTAGAGTACTGCTGACTCTATCTCTAATGAATAATACCCAACAGAACCATGGTTGTCGCTTAACCATATGCTCTGATACCAAATGTAACAAACAGGATTTTCGTTCTTCGAAAATTCAACATCGATACTCACTTTATCGACTGCCGAGAAATCAAAGGCCGAAAACCGAGATTTTATGGGTTTTAAAAAGAATTTAAGAAAAAGAAAGAAGAGAGAAGAGATAGGAAATAGAGAGGAAAGAAGATAGACAATTTTTTTTTTTGAAAATAGAAAAATAGAGAATTTGAAAACAGAACGGGACAGAAGAAACAACAGAACAACAACAGAATCTCACAATTTGCAGCGGAACAACATATAATAATAAATGAATAATCTTTAAACAAAGAACTATATCAGTTATTACATTACATTTCATTTCATTACATCATATCATCACATCAGAGTGTACAACATCATACAACAATAAACAATGCAGCGGAAAAAGAAATACTATACTAGTAATACGCCATGCCATCCAACTTGCCTCCAGCAACTCCAGAATATCCAGAATATCCTGATAAACCTAACTCTTGACTGCCCGTGTGGAAAATTGGTGGGCACCCAGAGTTTAGGAAGGAAAACAATAAACTCCAAGTCAGTCATGTGACTGGTGTGAGAACTCAAAACAGTTTATTTATCTTTAAAATCAAAATAGAGGAATATTTTTAAATTCAATTCGCAATGCTTTTAAAAATGAGACTACCATAAGGCCTCCCGCACACACACACATGCAAACGCAGAATCGGAGGAGATTTCTCCTTATGATAGTCAAAGATGCTTGATACGCATTTAAAATAACATTTGATATTATTATTAGTGCATAGTGTATAACAATTTCATTTCGAAAGTAGAATATAAATCTTAGCCAACATACGACCATTATCGTATGCCTACTATAGCTACTATCCAAACAGTGGTGACCACCATAAGTGAATAGCAGGTTCTACAACTAATACCGTACAAGTTTCGTATTGAGAATTGGATTTCCAACAAATGGTCAGGTCAAGGAACTTCCCATTGCCACATGAGAATGCCTCTGGATGGACATCCCCGAGAACCAAACCGGATCTCTACCAACACAAGGCCGGGTTACTCCTAACTGAGTAACAACTGACCGAATATGCCATCCCCCGGTCCTTTGGGACCTTTATCACCGAGCGCTCGTAATCAATTCACACAATCATAAAGTGTTTTCAACATGAGTAAGTATCTGGGCTCCATACCATGATACCACCCTTTTCCAGAAGGAAATGGACACATCCTAAAGGGTGCTACCCCTCATAACCTTGCTGCTTCTTTCCTGTTTTGACCATTCACGGGGTGTGAGGCTCGACGAAGTCACGTCCACAAAAACATACTTTATACAAAAGCCATGCTTTGGGTCAACAAATGATCAACACAATGATCACTAAGATAGACGATCAAATAAATGATCCTATCACAAATAATCAACACAATGATCATTTCAGCATCACTCAGCATGTCACATTACCAAACTGGGAATATATTGCTGATAACTTCAACTATATAACCTTTGAGCACATACGTCTCAAAGAAGGGTGTTAAGCAAAGAATAAATTCTCCGCCACCAACAGAAATATATTTGAAAGAAATCGGCTTTATATCTCAACTTGTAATGTCAGGCATACAATCCATACAAGTCTGTCCCGGGCTCGAACAGAACCGAAGGCACTTACAAAGAAGTCCTTGCAATCCGGATATTCACAATCCTGATCGGATTCACCATCACATATGGAGAACTCAATACCGTAGCTACTCGGTGCAGAGTCAATCGATAGTTCATCCTATCACTCTCGCAAATACCGGTCTTCAACACCGATCTTCAAATGCGATTCACAACGACGTATCACATATTCGGAGTGGGTTATACGACCCCATGGTCCTTTCCCGGTTAACCCGAATAGTGAGCGCTTATTCAAAAATAAGTGTGCATTCAAATTCAATCAATTCACATCAAATACCCATTCAAAGGGAAATATTGATAGTCGATTATTGAACTATCAATTGATATGCACACATCACCAGATTCCAAATAATTTTCCAAATTATTTATTTTTCCAAAATATCTTTACAAGATATATACTTTCAACACTTCGAAAATAAATCAATATTTATTTTCAAACAAATTCCACCTTTCTTTTATAAATTCCCTAATGAGTTTATATTCCCAAAATATCTATGAATAACCGATTTCAATTATTCATTTTCAATTTATCTTCAAAAAGATAAATTCTAACTATTCACTTCATATTTGAAAAACATTTCCATACTTATTTATTCATAAGTAATTCACAAATTTTATTTATTTTCAACACTTAGAAAATATTCAATATACTTAAATCGAGTTAAGTATATATTTTATTTTTTTTAAGAAAATCATTCTCTTAATCATATTTATTTGGGCCAAAACGAATGTTGCGTAAAACATCGTTACGACAACCCAAAATCACTAGTATAGGGATTCGAAATTAAATAGATATATAAATCCCAATACTATACTAAACATTTCCTTTCGGAAATCATTTACTATAACAACAGTGTTATAGTCCACTTTTATAATCTCCTTTATTAACTTATTCGATTTATAACTCGGTTATAAACTACAGGTTCATATTATAAGTTAAATACTTATAAAACGATTATTTTACAAAATCGTTCTTTTAAAGATTTTTCAATTTATAAACCTTATAACTTATAAGATTTATTTATTTAATCAATCTATTCTTCAAATAATTTCTATAACTCCAGTATGATTAAATAAAATTTTCCAAATTATTTCTAATCATATTTAACTCGATTTTCAATTATTTCCATAATTTAACATATTAAATTATCGATTTAATAATCCAATTAAATCCAAAAATTCAAATAAAAATTTATTTGACTTATAAATTCACTTATAAATATTTAAAATTAATTAAATATTCAAATTTAAATTATTAAAAATTCTGGGTCGTTACAATAGAGGTGGGGCGTCACAGCTTGGTATCAGAGCTTGGGGTTTATGGACATAATATAAAACATAACTTAGATGGAACATGTGTTACAACTATTTCTCGATGTTTTATCTCTCATCTTTGTATATGATTATCTTTGATTGTTAGGTATAAATTCCTAATGTTTATTCATGTGCATTTGATTTTTTGATTTCGTGAAAGTATTTTGGCTTCGGTCTCTGTTTGCTTTGCGAACTCAGGTTGGATTTTTGATGACGAGGATTTTGTTCTTGTGTTTTCGGCTTTGAATTGATTTAGTCGGCGTTGATTTTGTTTGAATTTGGCCAATTAAAGCTATTTTGACCTCCTTGCATTTTGGGGTAGTCCGCTACCTTCTCGAATTTGCAGTGTACATATTTCACATTTGTTGCGACTTTTCTATTGGTTAGAAAAGCACAAATTTTAATTAATTCTGCAAGCGCACAGGCGTGTAGTACGCAGGTCGAACACAGGGAATTGTATTTTAAAACAATTGAAACCCATATTTAAATCTTAGGCGTGTTAAACAAATTCGACGGTGAATTTGAATAGAAAAATAAAAACAATAATATACTCCGAATCAATTCTGAATCTAATCGGAATTGCAACCAAAATATAAAATTGTAAAAAAATTAGAACGGAAATTAAAATTGCGGAAATGGAAATGACAGAGTAAACAACTAAAATAGAGAAGAACTAAATTTATTAACTAACTGAAATGAGTATCGAAAAGAAATAAAAACAAAAATAAATAAACTGCTAAAACTAATTAACAGTTCTATCCACTTTGCCTGAATATAAAAATATTGCTTAAAAATAAAAATAAACTTAGTAGAAAAAGTGATGGAGATCCGAGATGATTCTCTGATTTGCTCTATGCTATATTTATATACTTCAGCTCCGAAATCAAGTCCTGCTTTTTGGGTCCACATCACTTACTCTGCTGAAATATTTGCACTGACCTGTTCAAGCTTCAATTGTTGAAATAAAATAATGTGTCCACGTGGCCATTGCTTGAATTGGTACTCACGTTACCATGTTTTGAGACATATATTGAAGCTTTGAAATATGGAATACAAAGAGTAAGTAAGCTGCTCCTTGCAATGGTCCCACCTTACTTGAAAATGTGACAATGCTTTTAATTCTTAAATGAAGCCCAATTGCACACGTGAGCTAATCTTGAATTATTTTCATTTTTAACCAAATGTGACCATGCTTGACAAAATATGAAGATGAGCTGGTATTTTTGAAATGATATGTGCTTTTGCTTCGATTTATTTGGTGCTCAAAATGTTGCACTCTTTGCTGCGTGTCTTTTGAACCCTATGAACGCCACAACCGATTAATTTCAACGTTGCATTCCTAAATCTAAAATCTGCAAAACCACAACAAAATACCCATATAATACCGCTTTATTAAAATAAAAATATATGAAACAAACAGTTTAAAATGCAGAAAAATACGTTCATCAACATTCACTTGGTGGAAGCTTTTCACTACTGTCACTTGCTTACTGCATTTGTTTGCACTGTGAATTCTTGAGCATTGGCCTTTGTGCCTTGTTGGTATCTCTTTATATGCTGTTGTGGCCATTACTTGTTGACTTTGGCATTGACTTGATTTTTATTTTTGTGGAAGTCATCTATGCATTTATGCTCGTTCTGCTTTGTTTTTCCAATTGTTAATCGATTCTTCTTTTCCGATTAGTTGTTATCTCCTTTGTCGACTTTGATAACTTCTATTTCTGGAATTTTTGGGTATTTCTACTTTGATGGATTTAGAATCGAATTCTTTGGATTTTATTCACGTCTTCGAATGTGAATTTTAGTGAATTGATTTGGTTTCCAAATTTAATTGATTCTTGTTAATTCCCCGATTTGTTGCTATCATTTATTAGCAACTTTGATAACATTTTCTTCGGGATTTTCATGAGCATACCTTTTGATGGATACGGTATCAATTTCTTTGGATTCTATTCACATCTTTGTATGTGAATTCTTGTGACTGATTGTTCCTATAATCATTTTTGTGATTTGTCACTTTAAAAATATAAAGGTTTTCTATACTAGTAGTAAATATCAAAACCCTTTTCTCCAAACGATTTCAAAACTATTTTACTACAAAGCTCTTTTCCTAAACCGTTTTTCAATCTTTTAGTAGATACAAACCTTTACCTCACTCGTATGAGAAATCTAATTAAACGACTTAGTAAATCGAGTGGTATGAAACGCTTGCGTTTACTTCGTCGGTTAATTCTTGGACTTGTTCGATTGAATCTCTTGTGACAATTTTCTAGTGGAGATCTACAGTTCGTTCGTAAATATTTAAGTTAAGCAAGTGGTTATGGGACATGAAACTAAACCTTTATATTTACTAGCTTAGTGTAATTGACACTTCTCGTTGATCATGACGATCATTTTATTATTTTGGACTAGCAATTGTGCGATGTCTCTTTGTTGGCTTTCTGGTTAGGCTAGACACCATTTGTGTGATTCCATTCACACATACCTTTTTGCTTTTTGGTTAGCCTAGACACCATTTGTGTGATTCCATTCACACGTATCTTTTTGCTTTCTGGTTAGGCTAGACACCACTTGTGTGATTCCATTCACACATACCTTTTTGCTTTTTGGTTAGCCTAGACACCAGTTGTGTGATTCCATTCACGCATATCTTTTTGCTTTCTGGTTAGGCTAGACACCACTTGTGTTATTCCATTCACACATACCTTTTTGCTTTTTGGTTAGCCTAGACACCATTTGTGTGATTCCACTCACACATACCTTTTTGTTTGCGAGGTTAGGCTAGACACCATTTATGTGATTCCATTCACACATACCTTTTTGCTTTTTGGTTAGCCTAGACCTCATCTGGGTGATTCCGACTCATCCGTATGGGGTAGCTCTCCATGGTCTTCAGATCGTCATGTGATAGGCCTCTTTCCCTTTTTCTGTGATTTCTGGATTTCTTGTGTAGATTTCTAGAACTTGTGTTTTCTGGATTTCTTGTGATGATTTCTAGAATTTGTGCTTCACCAATTTTCGTGATCTCTATTGATAAGTTTTATCAATTTTTGTGCATTGGTGAATTCATGTGTCATTGACTTGTTATGAATACAAGTTTAGGTTATGATATCCCTTTCTATCTTTGAGAAGATTCTTATGACTTTTTTTATGAATGAAAATTCATTGGCATTATATTTTGATGCCAATTATTTTGATGAGATTTTGACGTATGAACTTCCTTAACCGTCAATTTTAAATTGGATTTTCAAGCGGTTATCCCGCAATGGTTGTTTTGTTGTCCGTTTTTACGGTATTTTGAGAAGTGCAATTTCCTTGTCGTAGTTCCTACCGATGTTGCAGTTTTAATCACGTGTTTTAAAAATTTGCTATCTTGAAAATTGCTTCAAAATAAAAATTAAAATTGCTTTCAAAATTTTTACAGTTTACGCTTTCAAAAGAATTAGGAAGCGATTTAAACGTTTCAGCAAAATCGAGGACTATGACCCCTTTCTTTTACTGATTCGCTTAATTCCGGACTTGTCCGTTTGAGAATGTGAAATGTTATTTTCAAAAATACACAATTTTGCACTTTCAAGGAAACGATGAAGTGAATTAAACGATTTAGTAAAGCTCGTGGTTATGGGACATGTGCGTTTGCTATTTCGGTTAATTCCGGACTTGTTAATTGAATATTTGTGATTTCTGATTATCGTTTTTGATAATCGGATGTTTGTGATTTTTGATTATCGTTTTTGATAATCAGATGTTTGTTGTTTCTGATTATCGCTTGTGATAATTAGATATTTGCAATTTAATTATCGTTTGTGATAATTAAATATTTGTGATTTAAGATTTAATTATCGTTTTTGATAATTAAATATTTGTGATTTGAGATTTGATTATCAATTGTGATAATTAAATATTCGTTGATTTGTGATTTCTGATCATCGTTTTTGATAATCAGATATTTGTTGTTTCTAATTATCGTTTGTGATAATTAAATATTTGTGATTTTTGATTATCGTTTTTTATAATCGAATATTTGTGATTTGAGATTTCTGATTATCGCTTGTGATAATTAGATATTTTCGATTTAATTATCGTTTTTGATAATTAAATATTTGTGATTTACACTTTTCGATTATCGTTTTTGATAATCTTGTTGATTTGAAATTCGATTATCGCTTATGATAATTGAATATATGTTGATTTGAAATCGATTATCGTTTTTGATAATTGAATATTGCTGATAATTGCATTTATTCAGTTTTCTTGTTTTTTCTGATTGTCTACTTGATAAATAGATTTCGTTGAGAATCTGTGAATTTCTTTTATGAAATTAAAAGATTTTTGTGGTGTTTATATTGTGCTACGCCGGTGTTTCGGCTCAATTTTCTGCTATTCATGACGTTTTCCACGTCTTTCAATTACGGAAATGCTTTAAGGATTTCTGATTTTTATTCTTGAGCCCAGTGTTATTGAAGAAATTGAAGTTTCACCAGATTTGACTTTGAGCAACATTCTATTCACATCATTGCTTCGAAGGTTGAGCACCTTCGAAATAAAGATGTTTCTCTTGTGGAGATTCTCATTGGTTCTCAAATTCTAGGGATTTCTCTTAGGGATCCCGAGAATTCATCGAGCAAACACGTTCAAGCTTATTCTTTCATGCTCTTTATGGTGAACTTCCTATTTCAAATTTCTTCATCTTGTGATGTTGTTCTTTATGGTTGTTACCATTTGTTCAATTATTCCTTATGATTGCGAGGACGCAATTTTTTTAAGGAGGGGAGTCTGTAACAACCCAGTATTTCGCATTTATTTTATTTTATTTTATTATCGTCATTGGACGATTAATATCGTTTGTTAATTGCTGTTGGTGTTTTTAATCGGTAGAAATTCTTTTGAAAATTTGCTGAAAGGGCATGGGCTTTATAAATATTTTTGGGCCATGTTTTAATTGGGGCTGTGATAATTATCAATACCCCCTTTTTTCTTCCATCATTCAGTTTCATTCGTAACCCTAAAAACGAAATCACGAAAAGAATAAACATGGTGGCCGTTCCTTTTCTTCCTCTTCGACATTTAGGGCTTCGCGTGAACTGGGTCGCCGCTTCATCCCGATTGCTTTGGTGTTCGTGGCTACCCCAGTTCTCGATCGAGTTCAAGCTCTGGCTTCGCTCGATTGCTGGTGTGCTCGGCTTCTTCTAAATTCGTCGACAAGGTGAGTAATTCTCACATCTAATTCGAACTCCATGATTCTTCTGTTTCTTTTCTTCGTATAATTTTGTTGCTGTTTAACATGACTTTGATCACTTGAGTTTTTGGCTGTTAATTGTGGTTCGATATTGTTGATTTCTTTGATGATTCTCTATTCACTCGGATTTGAATACTTGATTGAATGTTGAGATTTATCTCTGACCTTTTCCAATTCGTATATATTTTTTGATGCTTGCTTACTGATTTTCTCGGCATCAATTCCCTTTGACTTCGGTATCCTTTGTTGGCCACGACTTCGATTTTTGACTTGGTGATAAGGTCTGGAAATAATTTAAAAAGAAAACAGTTACACTTGAATTTTATTTGCCGATGATGCAATCCTTAAATAGGAGTCGGATACCTGAATTTTCATCATATAATTTTTATTTGAATTCGTCAAACTCCTTTGCTCTGCCGCTTGATGATGTTTGAACGTTTGAGATGATTTATGACTTGTTAAATTCCTATATTTTCGTTGCTTGAATATACGGTGTTGATTTTGATTATGGCTTGATTTGTCGACTCACGGCTTCGGCTCCAATCATTCTGACTCGTTCAATTTTGATTAAAAATACGGCTTTGAATTATTCACTTTGTGAGGAAGGTTGACTTGTTCATATGACTGTGACGATTTCTCAGTGACTTCGGTTACTTTTCTGACTTGATCGTCATAGCTTTGAAATTACTATCTGCATATGTGACTAGTTTGCTTTATGCGTGTTGACTTTGGCATGACCACGGTTTTGATTTTAATTTGAAAATGTTTCTTTGAATTATCTCTTGCTTCTAGCTTAAAGTCTTGATAGCATTTTGGTCATTGTTTAGACTTGATATAGTCTGCATTGTGTATGTCGACATTGCATAAGCTCGAGCTCTATAGCATTGCTTTGTTCAGTTCATACTTGTAGTCTTTGTGTTCATGTTGTCTGGTCTCCACTGTAACTGGTAGTTCAGTTGAGCTTTGAGCATGTGAGCACTTCATATTAGCACTTGTGTATGGCCTTACTTTTGGATTGATGCTCGAGTCTTTGCCTTTCTGGTCTCCACTTGCTTATTGATTTGCTTCTTTGAAGTGTGCAATCTTGTGGTTGTGTACTCAGTTGAGCTTTCATTATAGCCTGGTCTGGATTTGGTTTGTAATTTGCATTGTTGCAGTTTCTTTGATCTGACGTTTGTGGTTAGTTGTTGTGCACTTGAGTCTTTTGTGTACTTGATATATGTTCACTGTGTATTGACATGCTTGTAGTTTTGAAGCTTTATTCTTGGTGTTGCGGGTGTACTTGGGTCAGTGGCATTGATATCTTTAGCTTGTAGTTGCACACTGCTGTTATTTGTTGCACTTGTGTACTTTATATATTGTGTAGCCACTTGATCAATTTGTTGAGCTTGTACACTTTTATTGCACCTGAGTTGAATCCAGTTTTAAAACTCGGGTTTTACCTTGTGTTTGATTGTGAATTTTCATTGGGTACATCATCACTGTAGTGGCAAGGCAGTGCACGCAAGCGTGAACTGCAGCCACACGATATTCATTGGGTACATCATCACTGTGGTGGCAAGGCAGTGCACGCAAGCGTGAACTGCAGCCACACTGTATTGCTTTTATTGATATTCTAATTGCTTTTGTTGCGTATTTCCATATGCTATAGTGGCGAGGCAGTACACGCGTGCGTGTACTACAGCCCTACCAGATTGATGTTCAATTGATGTTTTCAATTGCTGGATTTGTTTCGTGTTGCCAATTAAATATTTTGAATCGTATTTTGATTTGCTTTAATCTGCTGATTTGCTGTTTAACACTGATACGTGTTATATTTATCGATATCCAATTTCTTATTAAAGGGATTGGATATGCGAGATTTCTATGACTGTCGTCTATTTGATATTTGATTATTATTGCTTCTTTGCATTAATAACTGATTTTGAATTAGAATGACCCGGGTATTATTTTCTTTTGAATGTAATACTCGGGTCAGACCCGAGTTATTTCAGGTTGTAGATATCCTTCTTTGGGTTGCTGCTAGAGCTATGAAGTTCTTTCATATCTTTCGGAGTAGTCGTCGACATTTATAGTAGTCAGTGTAATTGTATAGGAAGATATGTATTCATGTATATTATATACGTTAATGTACTTGCATATGTAACTTCCTCAGTCGACTGTTGTATTTGTATCATGTGTATTCTATCACATGTATTGTAACTGATATCAGTTATTATATATATGAGACTTTCTGTTCTTATCTGTGTTCCGCATTTATATTATCTGTGTTATTATTATATATTTTGTTCTAAACTATTATGAACCATCGTAGTTCGTTTTCTACTGGAATTGGGGTATGTTGATGGGAGTAAATAAATCAGAGATGAGAAATGAAAGAATATATATACCACTCCTATCGAGATAACCAGTACTACTGTAAGGCCTAACTATGGATGACCACTCCTCAACAGCCTTATTCTCCGTGCTAGTTGACAGCACTACACTGTAATGTTCTTGGCTAGCGTGGGTATAGAGGTGGGGCATCACAATATAAACATGTTAATCTTAGCTGAAATTGTTACTATTATTAAATTCCAACATACAAGGTTTAAAATCAAGTTCGTAGGTTCTTATTGGAGAATGAGTTCCCGTACAAATTGAAAGTGTGCAATGGATCGTGTAATATGGATATATGATAATACAGGGTGTAGTGATGATTGCTATATAGTAAATAGTGCGGAATATAAAAGTAGTATGATAAAAATGATACCAGATATTTTTATACTGGTTCGAAGCTTCGTCCTACGTCCTGTCCCAGAATCCTTCTGGAATTTCACTAAAACAACAACCCTCACTTAACCCGAAAGAACAGGTCCATATAACCCCTGAGCAACCAAACAGGGACCTGAGCAGCGGAAAAGGATTTTGCTTCAGCGGCCGAAGAGGACTTCACACGCCTGAGCAGCCGAACAGGACTTCAAAAATACAAAATATTGTTTGACTTTTTGTGTTCTAATAACACAGATAAGTCTATTTATAGTACACCCTTCCTATGATCTTTTCCTCGAGTATAAATATATATATATTAAGTTTATGAAGAATAGAAAGGTATAATATTTCTTAGAATATGTTAATGTAGAATATTTGATAGTATAGTTGCAAGCATATTCAAGATAGTTAGATAAGAAAGGTAAGAAAATTCGATAATTTGGAATCAAGTTAGAATATGTATTTATAGATGTTAAAAAGCAGCGACCATTGAAGAAGAGTTCCGGTTGAAATGTTGCATTCAAATCTCTTTGTAGAGATTCGTAACTCTTCACAAATGGTAGTGTCTTTTTAGAAAATATAGCTGTTATAAAAATTCAGTCCACCGAACCTCTGGGTCAGTGGACTGGATATTGAAACGAATTTTAAATATATATCCGTTTATTTATGCACCTGTGCATGTTGCACAGTTTTCACAGGTTTATATAAATATTATATATGATTCTAAAGAATTTTTTTGATAATATATATATATATATATTATATGCTTATATATGTATAAATCATTTGAAAATAAGAAGATTATATATATGCTAATATGTACGTAAATGAGGAGAGATCTTAACAAAATTGACTTAAGACTCAAAACAAGATATATAAAAATTGATGCACCTATTTTGA
The DNA here is from genome assembly GCA_030765085.1 of Allium cepa. Classification (NCBI taxonomy): domain Eukaryota; kingdom Viridiplantae; phylum Streptophyta; class Magnoliopsida; order Asparagales; family Amaryllidaceae; genus Allium; species Allium cepa. The sequence goes on along the minus strand of CM060940.1, from coordinate 852,911,488 downwards.
TGTCTTGTCTCCATGTAGTATATATTCTCTTTTTCTCGTAACAGTCGTCAAATCTGTATGTTGCAATGATAGCTTCTTGTCATGAATCAAAACCAAGTTTCAACATTCTCCCCTTTTTGATTGATGACAACCTGTAAACAGATATACATTTCGACTGTATATAATATAAATATTTACTCCCTTTGAATGTTTGGCGATATATATCCTACATTATTAAATGTTAGTGATAATTTTCTCCCCCTTTGTCATCGACAAAAAGGAGAGTTTATATGATGATAAAAATTATATTCCACATAAGTTTTAACATAGAACAATATAGAACAAAATAATTATTACATATAATGTAAGGTAACAAAAAAATAACATTTAAAGCATGCGATACCCAAGGTTCTTATAATTTCCTAATTTTTAGGAAACCATACCCATTTGGGTGTGGTAAAACCTTTATAAATATAATTTCCATTATTAACTGCCATATCAAAATAATCATTAATGTATTTTTCTCTATTTTTCCAATTAACAAGAACCCACATGCTTTGATAATTTTTATTCATATTTCCCATTAATGATTTTGTATTTCTAAAGAAATTATAAACATTATTAGTCATAACAGTATTTGAATTTCTATAAAAGTTAGATTTAGACTTCACTCTTAATCTAGTACTAGCACTAACATATTTACTGTACATGAAAGCGTGCCTAGTGCTATTTCTACGATCAGTTTTATTATATCCTACACCACTTTTATCATCTAAAGATCTTGAACTAGATAAAATCATGCTTAAATCATTTTGACCTTTATTAAATTTTACGACTTCAGTGTTAGGTTTATCAAATTCAGCTTTAAAGTCACAATTATTATTTTCAAAAGAAATATAACTGTTTTTCAAAATATCAATTTGCTTCTTTAATTCAGAATTCTCCTTTATTAACATGCAGTTCTCATTTTCGAGAAGAAAAATTCGAGATTCTAAATTATTTAAAGATGGTTGTAATAAACCATTTTGTCTTTTCAAATCCATAATTTCTTTTGAAATTTTTCTTTTTCTTTTTCTTTTTCAAACATAGTATTTTGTTCGTCTTCAAAATCTTTAAGAGCCTTTAAATATTTATCTAAGCACCTTTTTTATTTTCTAAATCTAATTTCTCATTTTCAAGTTTTATTGATTTCATCCTTTCAAAAAATAAGAAAAATTAAGCTTTGAGATCTTATTGCTTATACTAACTAATTCATTATTCTCATTTACTGAAATTTGTAAATCAGAAAGTACATTTTTACCGTCCTCATTGGTCATTGCTTTAATAGTTTCAAGCTTTTTGCTTGTTGTATTTTGACTGGATTTTTTTCTGGCCATTATTCTATAATTTTGTGACGATCGATAGAATTCCAGGCTCTGATACCAATTGAAAATGTGTTATGGATCGTGTAATATGGATATATGATAATACAGTGTGTTGGGATGATAGCTATATAGTAAATAGTGTGGAATATAAAAGCTAAATAGTAAAACAAACACCAAGATTTTTATACTGGTCCGGAACTTCGTCCTACGTCCAATCCCAGACTCTTTTGAAATTTCACTAAAATAACAACCCTCACTTAACCCAGAGGAATAGGTCTATACAACCCCTGAGTAGCAGAATAGGGACCTGAGCAGCGGAACATGATTTCGCCTCAGCAGTCGAAGAGGACTTCACACGCCCGAGCAGTAGAACATGACTTCAACAAATACAAAAGATTGTTTGACTTTTTGTGTTTTGATAACATGGATATGTTTTTTTTATAGTATACCCTCTCTATGATCTTCTCTCCGAGTATGTGTGTGTGTGTGTGTGTCTATATATATATTTGAAGTTTATGAAGAATAGAAAGGTGTAATATTGCTTAGAATATGTTAATGCAGAATATTTGAGATTATAGTTGTAAGTATATTCAAGAGAATTAGATAAGAAAGATAAGAAAATTTGGTAATTTGAATTCAAGTTAGAATATGTATTTATAGATGTTGAAAAGCAGCAACCATTGAAGAAGAGTTCCAATTGAAGTGTTTCGTCCAAATCTCTTTGTAGAGATTTATAACTCTTCACAAATGGTCGTGCCTTTTCATAAAATATAGTTGTTATAAAAATTCAGTCAACGGAACCTTTGGGTCAGTCGACTGGATATTCAAACGAATTTTAAATATATATTTATTTACTTGTGCACCTATGCATGTTGCACAGAGATTATCAGGTCAGTCGACAGTCGATTGACCTGGTAATTTCTGTGCAATATGCACAGTTTTCATAGGTTTATATATATACTATATGTGATTCTAACGAAAAACTTTGGTAATATATATATATATATATATATATATATATTATATGCTTATATATGTTTAAATCATTTGAAAATAGGAAGACTATATATAAGAAAATATATACGTAAACGAGGAGAGATCTTAACAAAATTGACTTAAGACTCATAGCAAAACAATATAAAAATTGATGTACCGATTTTGGTGTCTTGTCTTCATGTAGTATATATTCTCCTTTTGTCACAACAATCGTCGAATCTGTATTTGCAGTGATAGCTTCGTGTCATGAATCAAAACTAAGTCTCAACACAGATGACCAGGTGAAGGGACTATCTTCCGACAGTACACCTCTAGAGGAATGTACCGAGGGCCATCACAAAGGATCCTCTACCAACACAAGACCGGCCTATATTTGTAACTAGATAGGACCGAATATAACATCCCCCAGTCGTTACCAACCGTTAACTGAGCACGCTCTAGCATACAAGCCATATTAATTTATATCCCGAACGTCATAGCAGGAAGAAATATTCTAGAAGGGAATGATCTTACCCTAATTGGGAATGACCCACTTAGCCTTGCTGCATCTAACCCTGTTTCAGTCATTTTCGATTAATGAAGCTCGAGGCTATGATTACCTTTTCACATAGCACATCTTCTTTCACTTTGAATGCCACATTGCCATTCCACATTCACACGACTGATTTCTGCAAACATATAACTTACTGAGTTCGTATTTCTCGGGAAATGGTGTTAAGCTAAAAGAAGGTGTCGTGTCCGCCAATGACTATATACTTTTATAGAGATCACTCATTATGATTTGGAATGCAAGATCAAACATTCATCCATACAAGTTCATTCTGAGACTGAACGAAATCAAAGGTACTTTCCTTGGCCATTACTAGGCGAGAAGTCCTTGTGGTTTTGAGGTTTTTCATAACAAATAGACCACTACTACAATATAGTGAATCGGGAGTTTATCCCCAAATTAATCAACAAGTAGTCCTTTGTTATTATTCGTCTCAATATCTCCTTCTTCAAACATCTTTATTTTTTGAATGTGTATACTGGTTCGAAGTAGTTTACAGACCGGAATCACTCAAATCCGACCCAGGTTCCTTCGAAATCCAATCATCGACAAAAAGTGAATATGAGTATATAGGATTTATTAAGTCTCTTTTCACTTTAATTGTAATGAACCGGATTTTTCGCGTTCGAAAATCGACATCCATACTTTACATCGTATTCGAATGCCGCAAATTCGACCGTTCAAATCCGATTCGCCGGAGCTTATAACACAATTAAGTAAATAACACAGCGGAAGAAATAATGAATATCAATATACAACATCTGATACAACATCCTGATACAACAGATGATACAACAGATGATACAATAGATATCGATATATATCAGAGATACAAGAAAATAGCAGCGAAAAAAATAGATAGCACCAGCAGCGGAACATTTAACTCCAATATAGTCTTCAAAGAAGAACTCCAGCAGGAGCTCGAACCAACATCATGATACACTAAGACAAGCAAGTCTCGTCCATATCCAAAGACTGAAACTAGCTCCAGACAATATACTGAACCTAACTATCTGAAAAACCCAACTCTAGACTACTCGTGTGAAAAATAGTGAGCACCTAGAGTTTAGGAAAGGAACAATAAACTCCGGATCAGTCATGGGACTGGTGTGAGTAACAAAAATAGTTTATCTTTTAAAATAAAACAAGATTTATAAAAGAAAATCCGATATGCTTTTTAGAAAATGAAACTACCATAAGACCTCCCGCCACACACCATAAGACGTCCCGAGAACCTAACCGGATCTCTACCAACACAAGGCCGGGTTACCTCTGTAACTAGGTAACTACTACTCGAGCATGCCACTCCCCGGTCCTTTGGGACCTTTATCCGAGGCGCCTCTAAGCAACAACCACACAGTAAATGAGATTGGAGCAACCATATAGGTTAAATATCAGGGCTCCATACCTAATATCACCCTTTACCAGAAGGGAATGACACACCCTAAAGGGCGCGACCCTCATAACCTTGCCGCATCTTTCCTGTTTCGACCATTTCCGGGGTGTGAGGTCCTGATGTAGTCTCGTCCACAAAGCTACCCTTTATACAAAAGCCATGCTCTGATCATAAATGATCAACAAATGATCGTCAACACACAACAGCACTCAGCATACCACACTACCAAATTGGGAGTATATCGCTGATAACCTTCAACTACATAACCTCTGAGCTCGTACGTCTCAGAGAAGGGTGTTAAGCTAAGAGAATAAATTCTCCGCCACCAACAGATATGTATTTGAAAGAAGTCTGCTTTATATCTCAAAGTGTAATGTCAGACATACAATCCATACAAGTCTGTTCCGGGTTTGAACAGAACCGAAGGCACTTCCAAAGAAGCCCTTGCAATCCGGGTATTTACAATCCCGATCGGACTTCCCATCACTTAGGAAATCTCTATACCGGAGCGACTCGGTGCAGAGACAATCGATAGGTCATCCTATCGCTTTCGCAAATACCCGGTCTTCAAATGCTATCCATAACGACGAATCACATATTCGGAATGGGTTATACGACACAAAGGTCCTCTCCCGGCTAAACCGAATAGTGAGCGCAACATTTAAAACATATGGATATAGGATTTCAGTTAAGTTACAACTTAATGATTCAAAACTTTCTTTCAAATGGTTTAAACCAATTACCATTTTCAAATCTTTTAAACAAAAGATTTATTTCACTAAGTTCACCCATTTTCACAAAGATCCATTTACGGATTTTAAATCAATTTCCATTTCAATTGGATTAACTCGTTTAAAATCTTTAAATTAAAGATTTATCTTATAGCTTTCAAACCGTTTCCATAACTTGGAAAATCATTTTCATTTTTAACTTGAAATCCTTTTTTTTTCACAGTTTGGAAGTTCACTTCCTATATGAAAGCCTTTATTATTTGAAAACGAATAGTTTTCGTTTCAGAAAGATCCAATTTTATTTACATGAGTTGAAGCCTTTGAATTTAAATTCAAATTCCCAAATCAATAACTTTAAAATAGTTTAACTTATATAAACTGGTATAACATCTTTAGTCCCTAGTTTCCAAATCATAGAATTCAATTTCAAATATTGAATTCCAATTTAATTCAAAATATTTAAATTTCAAAACTCAATGAAGTTATTCAAAATAAATTTCATCTTTGAAATTCTATTTCAAAAGCTTTTCACTTTAAGCCCAATCCATTCCCAAAACATTTGAATTTAAATATTCAACTTTGAGCATCATTTCAAAATCTGTGACTTAATCGATTTCCTCGTAAAATCCATATTTGTGTGTGTATAAGTGTGGTCCAGGGGTTTAACACAATAGTGCCACATCATTCAATCGTCACTGTTCAAAATATAGAAATTTACATGATAAGCGGTATAAACTATAACGCTTATATTTGATAAGCGATATAAACCATAACGCTTATCTTTTATTCACAGAACACAGATATATATATCACAGATAATAATTACATTTATCGCAAATAAATAAATTACATCTCACATCATAACACAAATTAGGATATATCACAAAGCATCAACATCAGGGATATCAGACAAATTAATTATTCGGCCAAGTTCAAACATTCACAAGTAAAATTCATTAGTTGACTGATAAATTTGAATCAACTGTATTAATTATAAATCTGGGTTAAGTATCATAAGTTAATTACAATTTATTAAGAAAAAAACCCTTTTATCATTTATTAGTTAAATTTTTATTTATGGACTAATCAATCTTAATTAATGAATCAATTTAACTTTAATTATTTGATTTATCTTAATTAATCACAATTATTAATAAATTCTTTTAATTAATAAATTAAACTAACCCCTTAACACATAATTATACCCAAATTACTGATTTTCGTTTAATTAATTACATCCGGTAATTATCAATTAATTACTTTTCTAAATAATTAAAATTTCCAAATTGTTAAATGATTATCCTAGATTAATTATTCTAATTTTATTGTTAAATTAATCACATTAATTAATTATCCAGACAAACTTAGTTAATGACTTCATTTACTATTTAATTTCTTAAATTACCGTTCCAAAGAAATTTGCTTATTTTAATCATTTATTGATGATAAGTTGATAAATCATTAAGAACTCCTTTATTAATGGATTGTAAATCATTATTCTTTATTATTAAAGTAAATTCATCCAGATTTAATATTTTATTTACAATATGTTAAACATTTATTTCAAATTTTCCTTTTAACAAAGTTTAAAGCAAATTAATTTCAAAATCTGGAAATTTGGTCAAAAATTTAATTCAGTTTTAAACTTTCAAAATTTCAGCTTGTTTAATTCCCATCTACAATTCAATTCTATTTTTGAATTCAAATTCCCCCGTACATTTAATTGTCTTTAAATTATTGAAACAAATTAGATTTGAAACTTTATTTATTTTCAAACTAGATTTCAGTTCAAACTTGAATTTACAATTAAACTTTGACTTGAACTCAGTTTGAAACCCTGATTGATAAATTTAAAATTTCAGTTTGCAAATTCAGAAGCCAGGCTCAGGTTCAAAAGCCTGTAACCAATTTCTGACCCGAGACTTCCCATTTCTATTTCGAGTCTTCCCCGTCCCATACTTCGAGTCAACTACCGAGCTATTCGAGAAAACACGCGAGAGAAAAACAAAGAAAACAAAACTCCCAGGCATCACCATATCCACGCAAGACCGAGCTCGTGCATGTGCACGGTGCCGGCGAGCTTCTCCAGCCATCACTCCATCATCGAACAAATCGACGATCATTCCAAAATCATCCCCGACCTACTCGAACATTACTATATTCCTCGAAATTAAAAATCGAGGGAAAGAACAAAACCTGGAAACGCATAAACCATCACCTCCTCAACCTGTCAACCATTCGTCCTCGCCGCCTCGAACACCGGAGGTCACGAATTTCCGGCCACAGCCTCTCCTTCCACCCCGCTACCATCCTCCAAAGTGCGGTCGCACTCGATTCAACAGAGGGGACGAACGAATCCAGGAACAAACCCTCGTCAAAACTAGGGTTAAAAATTTCAAACTCTAACCGCTGTCGCCACCGTGGCCGTGGCCACCTACGACCATTTTTCCAGTCACCCCCGTAGGCTCCTCCACCACCCCACACAACCCCGACACCTCCAGATCAATGCGTCGCCAGAAATTGGTTAAAATACCAATTTCGTTCATCCACGAACAGCTCTCAACCCTTTCACTTAAAAATTGTGATTTTAGTTTCAAAAATCAAGATTTTGTGTAAGACTTCAGTTCCTAAACCTGAAAAATTAAATCATGATGTTTGAATTTTTGCTTATATTGTGTTGCTCAGCTTTTCTTGGTTTCCAGAGTCATATAAATACTATTTTGACTTAAGTAAGATCCTAAACTAAGGTTTGAAACGAAACTAACAAATCTCATTTAAATCTCAAGGCTAAACAGAGGTTAATTTAAAGCTTTTGAATTTAAATCAAACATGAACTAAACTGGAAACAGGGAAGTTACAAATGTTCAGATCCCTGTATACACCATACTTCATAAATTCAATAATGTAAGTGTTCAAGCATATTTCATGAAATAATATTGATCATAGTAATAACATAAAAAACTAATTTATACTTTAAATTTTAAGGTGAAGTTACTCACAGCTATGAAGAAGAAAGAACAGAGTTGAAACAAGCTTGTTAAAACTGCAAACTAAAACTTCTTCTTTAATCCCTGGCTTGTTGAATTGTTGTTTTTAAACTTGAAGTTTTGTTTTAGTTTTGGATGGTATTACTTCAAGGATTATTCAGTTGAATGAAGGAACTGAGATAAAAATGCTTGATGTATAGAAATTGAGTTTACAGGTTGGTATATAGAAGCTTACAGGTGATAATAATTTGTATAAATGATATAATGTTGTTTTGTACAATCAAGATCAAAGATATTTTGTTTGGTGGCTAAGGTGATTTCTTTTATTTCGGCTAAGATGTTTGCATTTATTATTATTTATCTTCTTAAGCAAGCTTCCTTACACATATTAGTATTTTTTTCTTTTGTATTCTTATGGCTTAATGTTTCTAACCATTATTTGATTTATGCTTGTTGATTATGCAGTTTGGTGGCTATGTATAATATGTTGTGTGCTGCATTAATTATATTGTACCATATGCTTATAATTTTGTTCATTTTATTTCGGCTGTACATGATATCAAGGTTGATGTCTTCCTTTATAAGCTTCTCACTTATTTTTTCTTTCTTGTTTTGCTGGTTTCGTGTTTACATATGTAATTTTTTTTCTTTTCTTTTTATTTGCTTTGCATGTTGAAGTGAAGTCCTAGTTAACATGTTGTTAGATCTTTATTTGTTTATACATAGTTGGATATATATATATACTAGTATCTTTTTTTTTACAAGTTTTATAGAAATTTACATTTGCTTTTGTTTCTTACTTTTGCAGATTGTCTTGTTACTTTCAAAACTTAATATATTGACTTTATAATTTACAATTTATCTTGTATATAAAATTTTATCTCTAGCCTAATATTTATTTGTTTTATTTTATTTGAAAGACTTCATTTTTTTTTTGAAAATTTCAAATCAATTTATCAATAAATTTCACTATTTTAAACCAAAAATTAAATTAATTACCAATTTAAACTTAATAAAATTTGAGATCATTACAGACTTCCCCCCTTAAAAAGAAATTTCGTCCCCGAAATTTTCCAAGGAGACGAAAAGATAGATGGACAACATTTCATCAAATCAAACCGAACACCTATTCTACATTTGGCTTACCAAATCAGAATATCAATAATAGATATAAGAACGAATCTATTTAATTTTCCACAAGATATTCGGGTCATCCAGATCTACGAAATATGCAGTGGCATTAGTTAGTTCGAAAGGATAACTAACCATTCGTAATATATATCTGGACCCAAATATTGACAGATATATGGATAAAATTTCAAAATGTTGAGTTTAAAAACCAATTTATACCTATCAACCATAGCAACCAAAGCAAACAAAACAACCAGTACATCCAAACAACAATTTTGGTCTATCCGGAGTTTGTGTCCCATACTAATATATCAAATCTTCTTCCTAGATCTACCAGGAACCATCAAAGAATTGAAAAGATGACGAACAAAAGAGATTGATAGAGAAAAGATTGCTTCCTTAGTTGTTACAGAGTATTGACCATTTATAGTCATATTCTCCCTGTCCCCTATCTCATCCTCTTCTTGCACTCATACTCCATATTAGTGAATAGCAAGAGAATTTACTGAGGCGTTCGAACAAATATCTTAGGGATTACTCATTCTAGGGTATACTTCACCCTATCTCTAATGAGTTACTTAATGTGTTATACTCCTGAGCTAAAATTTTAACCTTAGCTCTGATACCAAATGTAACGAACCGGATTTTTCGCGTTCGAAAATCGACATCCATACTTTACATCGTATTCGAATGCCGCAAATTCGACTGTTCAAATCCGATTCGCCGGAGCTTATAACACAATTAAGTAAATAACATAGCGGAAGAAATAATGAATATCAATATACAACATCTGATACAACATCCTGATACAACAGATGATACAATAGATATTGATATATATCAGAGATACAAGAAAATAGAAGCGAAAAAATAGATAGCACCAGCAGCGTAACATTTAACTCCAATATATTCTTCAAAGAAGAACTCCAGCAGCAGCTCGAACCAACGTCATGATACACTAAGACAAGCAAGTCTCGTCCATATCCAAAGACTGAAACTAGCTCCAGACAATATACTGAACCTAACTATCTGAAAAACCCAACTCTAGACTGCTCGTGTGAAAAATAGTGAGCACCCAGAGTTTAGGAAAGGAACAATAAACTCCGTATCAGTCATGGGACTGGTGTGAGTAACAAAAACAGTTTACCTTTTAAAATAAAACAAGATTTATAAAAGAAAATCCGATATTCTTTTTAGAAAATGGAACTACCATAAGACCTCCCGCCACACACACAATACAAACGCAGAATTGGAGAGATTTCTTCTTATGATAGTCAAACATGCTTGATACGCGAATTTCTTTGATATTATTATTATAAGTGCAAAGTGCGGAAAACATTTCGAAAGTAGAATATTAATCTTAGCCAGCATAGACATTTCGAACTATGCCTACTATAGCTACCATCTAAACAGTGGTAACCACCATAAGTGAATGGCAGGTTCTACAACTAAAACCGTACAGGGTTTCGTATTGGATGAATGGATTTCCAACAAATGGTCAGGCTAAGGAACTTCCTACTGCCACGTGGGATCGCCTCTGGCGGGACGTCCTGAGAACCTGACCGGATCTCTGCCAACACAAGATCGGGTTACCTCTGTAACTAGGTAACTACTACTCCAGCATGCCACTCCCCAGTCCTTTGGGACCTTTATCCGAGGCGCCTCTAAGCAACAACCACACAGTAAATGAGATTGGAGCAACCATATAGGTTAAATATCAGGGCTCCATACCTAATATCACCCTTTACCAGAAGGTAATGACACACCCTAACGGGCGCGACCCTCATAACCTTGCCGCATCTTTCCAGTTTCGATCATTTCCGGGGTGTGAGGTCCTGATGCAGTCTCGTCCACAAAGCTACGCTTTATACAAAAGCCATGCTCTGATCATAAATGATCAACAAATGATCATCAACACACAGTAACACTCAGCATGCCACACTACCAAATTGGGAGTATATCGCTGATAACCTTCAACTACATAACCTCTGAGCTCGTACGTCTCAGAGAAAGGTGTTAAGCTAAGAGAATAAATTCTCCGCCACCAACAGATATGTATTCGAAAGAAGTCTGCTATATATCTCAAAGTGTAATGTCAGACATACAATCCATATAAGTCTGTTCCGGGTTCGAACATAACCGAAGGCTCTTCCAAAGAAGCCCTTGCAATCCGGGTATTCACAATCCCGATCGGACTTCCCATAACTTAGGAAATCTCTATACCGGCGCGACTCGGTGCAGAGACAATCGATAGGTCATCCTATCGCTTTTGAAAATACCTGGTCTTCACCAACGGTCTTCAAATGCTATCCATAACGACGAATCACATATTCGGAATGGGTTATACGACACAAAGGTCCTCTCCCGGCTAAACCGAATAGTGAGCGCAACATTTAAAACATATGGATATAGGATTTCAATTAAGTTCAACTTAATGATTCAAAACTTTCTTTCAAATGGTTTAAACCAATTACCATTTTCAAATCTTTTAAACAAAAGATTTATTTCACTAAGTTCACCCATTTTCACAAAGATCCATTTACGGATTTTAAATCAGTTTCCATTTCAATTGGATTAACTCGTTTAAAATCTTTAAATTAAAGATTTATCTTATAGCTTTCAAACCATTTTCATAACTTGGAAAATCATTTTCATTTTTAACTTGAAATCCTTTTTTTTTCACAGTTTGGAAGTTCACTTCCTATATGAAAGCCTTTATTATTTGAAAACGAATAGTTTTCGTTTCAGAAAGATCCAATTTTATTTACACGAGTTAAAGCCTTTGAATTTAAATTCAAATTCCCAAATCAATAACTTTAAAATAGTTTAACTTATATAAACTGGTATAACATCTTTAGTCCCTAGTTTCCAAATCATAGAATTCAATTTCAAATATTGAATTCCAATTTAATTCAAAATATTTAAATTTCAAAACTCAATCAAGTTATTCAAAATAAATTTCATCTTTGAAATTCTATTTCAAAAGCTTTTCACTTTAAGCCCAATCCATTCCCAAAACATTTGAATTTAAATATTCAACTTTGAACATCATTTCAAAATCTGTGACTTAATCGATTTCCTCGTAAAATCCATATTTGTGTGTGTATAAGTGTGGTCCAGGGGTTTAACACAATAGTGCCACATCATTCAATCATCACAGTTCAAAATATAGAAATTTACTTGATAAGCGGTATAAACTATAACGCTTATATTTGATAAGCGATATAAACCATAACGCTTATCTTTTATTCACAGAACACAGATATATATATCACAGATAATAATTACATTTATCTTAGATAAATAAATTACATCTCACATCATAACACAAATTAGGATATATCACAAAGCATCAATATCAGGGATATCAGACAAATTAATTATTCAGCCAAGTTCAAACATTCACAAGTAAAATTCATTAGTTGACTGATAAATTTGAATCAACTGTATTAATTATAAATCTGGGTTAAGTATCATAAGTTAATTACAATTTATTAAGAAAAAAAATCCCCTTTTATCATTTATTAGTTAAATTTTTTATTTATGGACTAATCAATCTTAATTAATGAAGCAATTTAACCTTTAATTATTTGATTTATCTTAATTAATCATAATTATTAATAAATTATTTTAATTAATAAATTAAACTAACCCCTTAACACATAATTATACCCAAATTACTGATTTTCGTTTAATTAATTACATCCGGTAATCATCAATTAATTACTTTTCTAAATAATTAAAATTTCCAAATTGTTAAATGATTGTCCTAGATTAATTATTGTAATTTTATTGTTAAATTAATCACATTAATTAATTATCCAGACAAATTTAGTTAATGACTTCATTTACTATTTAATTTCTTAAATTACCGTTCCAAAGAAATTTACTTATTTTAATCATTTATTGATGATAAGTTGATAAATCATTAAGAACTCCTTTATTAATGGATTGTAAATCATTAGTCTTTATTATTAAAGTAAATTCATCCAGATTTAAGATTTTATTTACAATATGGTAAACATTTATTTCAAATTTTCCGTTTAACAAAGTTTAAAGCAAATTAATTTCAAAATCTGGAAATTTGGTCAAAAATTTAATTCAGTTTTAAACTTTCAAAATTTCAGCTTGTTTAATTCCCATCTACAATTCAATTCTATTTTTGAATTCAATTCCCCCGTACATTTAATTGTCTTTAAATTATTGAAACAAATTAGATTTGAAACTTTATTTATTTTCAAACTAGATTTCAATTCAAACTTGAATTTACAATTAAACTTTGACTTGAACTCAGTTTGAAACCCTGATTGATAAATTTAAAATTTAAGTTTGCAAATTCAGAAGCCAGGCTCAGGTTCAAAAGCCTGTAACCAATTTCTGACCCGAGACTTCCCATTTCTATTTCGAGTCTTCCCCGTCCCATACTTCGAGTCAACTACCGAGCTATTCGAGAAAACACGCGAGAGAAAAACAAAGAAAACAAAACTTCCAAGCATCACCATATCCACGCAAGACCGAGCTCGTGCACATGCACGGTGCCGGCGAGCTTCTCCAGCCATCACTCCATCGTCGAACAGATCGACGATCATTCCAAAATCATCCCCGACCTACTCGAACATCACCATATTCCACGAAATTAAAAATCGAGGGAAAGAACAAAACCTGAAAACGCATAACCCATCACCTCCTCAACCTGTCAACCATTCGTCCTCGCCGCCTCGAACACCAGAGGTCACGAATTTCCGGCCACGGCCTCTCCTTCCACCCCGCTACCATCCTCCAAAGTGCGGTCGCACTCGATTCAACAGAGGGGACGAACGAATCCAGGAACGAACCCTCGTCAAAACTAGGGTTAAAAATTTCAAACTCTAACCGCTGTCGCCACCGTGGCCACCTACGATCATTTTTCCAGTCACCCCCATAGGCTCCTCCACCACCCCCACACAACCCCGACACCTCCAGATCAACACGTCGACGGAAATTGGTTAAAATACCAATTTCGTTCATCCACGAACAGCTCTCAACCCCTTCACTTAAAAATTGTGATTTTAGTTTCAAAAATCAAGATTTTGTGTAAGACTTCAGTTCCTAAACCTGAAACATTAAATCATGATGTTTGAATTTTTGCTTATATTGTGTTGCTCAGCTTTTCTTGGTTTCCAGAGTCATATAAATACTATTTTGACTTAAGTAAGATCCTAAACTAAGGTTTGAAACGAAACTAACAAATCTCATTTAAATCTCAAGGCTAAACAGAGGTTAATTTAAAGCTTTTGAATTTAAATCAAACATGAACTAAACTAGAAACAGGGAAGTTACAAATGTTCAGATCTCTGTATACACCATACTTCATAAATTCAATAATGTAAGTGTTCAAACATACTTCACGAAATAATATTGATCACATTAATAACATAAAAAACTAATTTATACTTTAAATTTTAAGGTGAAGTTACTCACAGTTATGAAGAAGAAAGAACAGAGTTGAAAATAGCTTGTTAAAACTGCAAACTAAAACTTCTTCTTTAATCCCTGGCTTGTTGAATTGTTGTTTTTAAACTTGAAGTTTTGTTTAGTTTTGGATGGTATTACTTCAAGGATTATTCAGTTGAATGAACGAACTGAGATAAAAATGCTTGATATATAGAAATTGAGTTTACAGGTTGGTATATAGAAGCTTACAGGTGATAATAATTTGTACAAATGATATAATGTTGTTTTGTACAATCAAGATCAAAGATATTTTGTTTGGTGGCTGAGGTCATTTCTTTTATTTCGGCTAAGATGTTTGCATTTATTATTATTTATCTTCTTAAGCAAGCTTCGTTACACATATTAGTATTTGTTTCTTTTGTATTCTTATGGCTTAATGTTTATAACCATTATTTGATTTATGCTTGTTGATTATGCAGTTTGGTGGCTATGTATAATATGTTGTGTGCTGCATTAATTATATTGTACCATATGCTTATAATTTTGTTCATTTCATTTCGGCTGTACATGATATCAAGGTTGATGTCTTCCTTTATAAGCTTCTTACTTATTTTTTCTTTCTTGTTTTGCTGGTTTCATGTTTACATATGTAATTTTTTTCTTTTCTTTTTATTTGCTTTGCTTGTTGAAGTGAAGTCCTAGTTAACATGTTGTTAGATCTTTATTTGTTTATACATAGTTGGATATATATATATATATATACTAGTACCTTTTTTTTTACAAGTTTTATAGAAATTTACATTTGCTTTTGTTTCTTACTTATGCAGATTGTCTTGTTACTTTCAAAACTTAATATATTGACTTTATAATTTACAATTTATCTTGTATATAAACATTTATTTCTAGCCTAATATTTATTTGTTTTATTTTATTTGAAAGACTTCATTTTTTTTTTGAAAATTTCAAATCAATTTATCAATAAATTTCACTATTTTAAACCAAAAATTAAATTAATTACCAATTTAAACTTAATAAAATTTGAGATCGTTACATTAATTCTTTTCAGCTTCAACATTTCCTCCTTTTGTATTAGAGTAAGTCTAAGTTAATTCATTACTTTTCTTTGGATAATATTTCACATTCCCTCACTAAACTCTCGATCTAAATTCCTTAACTTTTAGGTGGGTCAAAATAATGTTATTTAAGACATCGTTTATGATAAACCCTAAATCAATTTTAGCAAACATTATTAAGTAAATAGGATCGTAGAAATCATTCTAATTTTAATCAATTTCAATTTCTGTATTCAACAAGTGCTACAAGGGGAATAACGGTGAGATCACCTTTTAAATTCCACAAATAGGACGAGTTCCCTCTATGGATTTTAATATAAAGTATAAGAAGATTATCTCTATGCAATTCAAGTTGTAGTTTATTCATTTTGGAGATTAATTTTTTTGTACTTAAAGTGCTTAACTTCTGGAAGGTACTAATTATCTTTTATTTTGGAAAAACTTAATATAATCTTCTTAGAGCATCCGAGCTTTCCTTTTGATCTGTTCCACCCCTTTCCTAAGAAAAGAAAACAGATGCCAGGTAAGTTCAGGACACTAGTTGCTCCATCCCTAACCTTAGTTAAACGCCTTATTTTATCTTCCAAGACCTCACAAGCGGGACAAATGTACTAGTCTACTCATCTATCAACTTTATTTTGGAATTGATTATTAAAATTATAAATATCTTTTAAACACTTAATTTTCCTTCTAAAAACATTCACAGCAAATTGTGGAAAAAACATTACATTTAAACTCATGTTCAAAAAGTTAAAGAATGCGCAGCATAAAAGTGCCGCGGAAAGTGCTATATAAGCTTATTTGATTTAAACAACCTTTTAATATTTGAAAATTGATAATATACATTTCAAATCTCTTATAAACTAGTTAAATAGATTTATCAAATTTATTCCATAATTAAAAACGTCCATTTGAACAGATTTTCTGCTATGGTCACTTAACGCAATAGCGCGATTTTTCTATAAAATTGATTTGGATACAATTCAAAATCTACTCAACGAAACTTTGATTTTCTTTCTTAGTTTAGAAGATATGGACATCATAGTCCATAATTTTCATATCTCGAAGAATTCCAAGCTATATTCCATTCTATACACTCATTTGAACTTTTCGACACGAAATCGCGAACTAACTTTGCGCGACGCATCTACTTTTATCTTATTTTTCAATACTTGAAATAATCTATTCAAATTGAATTTTATTACTTATAAAACCAGTACAAATCATTTTAAATCAATATTCCCACTTTTCGAAGCTTTTAAAATGTATTTTCAATATTTCCATATTATAGTATTATTTTATTCCTATTATTTTAATATTAAATTTTAAAATCCAATTTCAATTTTGACTTCAAATTAACTCAACTAAAACTTAGACTTCAAATTTACTTTTCATTCTAATTCAAATTTCAACCTTAATATCAAATTAAATTTTCAAAATTGATTTCAATTTCAATTTTACTATTCATCACAATTTCAATTTCAATTTATCTATACTTTTCAAATCCCGTTTCGCTTCAAATTTCACATTCTCTTTTATTTTAACGCTAATTTCAATTCTAATTAAAAAGAGACTTATTTTTTCAAAGTATATCATATCACCAAAATTGGTCTTATTTAATAAAGGGAATACTTAATCTAAATGAGCATTACCAAGTTAACATTTATCCCTAACATAATTATAGTTCATACACAAGCTAATATGATAAATAATCACAATCATAAACACTTGCAACTATTCAAACATAACACAAGCATCTCCAAACATCCATAACAACATTTCAAAGGGGTGTATATTTGCATGTAATAAGATGATTATTATAACCAAATCAAAATACGATCTTTTAAAAGCGATGGGAATTTTCTCACCTTTATTTCCACCCCGTCAATCTTTTGCGTAAGATACGCGTCTCACGAGCTAACGTGCTATTTCCAAACATCTCGAATTTTGTCGTTTCCTTTCCTTCTCCTGTCCTTTTATTTTTTTTCCTTTGTTCTTTTTTTTATAATGTGGCCATGGGCTTGAGAGGAGGGACGACCTAGGGTGGCTTGGGTAGAGAGGTGCGTCAGTTTTGATGGTGGATAAGTGAGGTATGCATGTTCTTTGAGATGGGTAGGTAGGGTTTTAGGCTCGGGTACGTGGAGAGGATGGTGGGTGCGTGTGGTATGGGGGTGTGTGTGGCTTGGGAGGTAGGAAGGCGGGGTGCGTGACTTTTGGAGATAGGTGGGTGTGTTTGGAGGTGGTTGGTCATGGATAGATGTGGGTTTAGGGGGTGGTGGAGCAAGGTGGAGATGGTGGAAGAGAATGGAGAGGTGGAAACCATGGAAATGGAGGAAGAAGAAGATGGAGAAAGTGAAGAAGAAGTGAAGAATGAGATGTGTAGAAAGTGGAAAAATGATGGTGGTATTTATACTTGAAGTTTATAGCAAAAAGACCTTACTACCCTTAACCCAAAACTCAATTCTAGACATATATTTATCCTCCATTCCAATGCAAGATTAGACTCTTAAGTACTAACATTTAATGAGATAGAAAGTGTGATTAAGGAGATGAAAGGTAATGGTAAGTTTGCTTTTTAATTACTTAACTTTTAAGTATTCTTATTTAATTGTATTATGAAAATATCTCAGATATTTTCTTTAATGTGAATAATTGTGATGTTTTTAAATGTGTGTTAATATGTGTTAAAATCATGTTAACAAACGTATGACAACGTTGCAGCAACTTATTTTTGAACAAAACGTTGATTTTCGATAAAACGTTTTCCTGTCACATTTTAACGTTTTTGTTAAGCTATATATTGATGTAAACCATATATAAAAATGAAATTTTCACTTCTTTAAATAAATTAAAATATTTATATTCATATTTTAAAACCATATTTAAATAATATCAAAATCTCTATTTTAAAAGTGTATGTAAAATTTAAAAAATGCGGCAAAATTTGGTTATTTTTTGTAAAACGATTATTTATATACTTTTAAATCTGTTAATATACTTTTATTATCTTTATTAGATGTTTTTAATAAGATTTATCTTTTTAAATAAATATTTAAACCTATTTATTTAAGCCTTAATTTATTTTTTAACAAAAATTAACTTTTGCCGATTTGTTCTAAAATCCAAATTTATACTTTTAACTATGAGAACAAATAATTTCTCTATTGTTGTTTATTATATATAACTTATATATTTAAGTTTTATACTCTTTTTAAATTTAAAACCTCTCATTTTCAAGGTAGCGAAATTACGTGTCATTACATAAATCAAGCATAATTCGTATAAAATCAAACCAACACTTTGCTACCATTATTTACATCTCATTGTACAATATATACATCAATGCTTCATCAACTCCTCAGCATCAACTTTTAAATGTCAAAATTACTACCACCAAATGTATCATCAAACAATATAAAAAAAACATTTCAAATCCAACTCCACCAACTCAATGTACATCAAGACTTACTAAACAGTAATGCAAAACAGAAAAACATACCTCCCCGTGGGTCGTGAAAAATATGTCATTTTCAAATTTTGAGTTAAAACGCCATAAAAGTCATTTATATGATTATCTGGATCATCACTACCTTTAAACAGTACACATTTATTATTAGTTAATTTTTCACCACCGTATTCTTTGGTTTTAAATTTATATCCATTTAAGAAATATATTGGACATGCCTTGACATTTCGTTTTAGTCTCAACACAAGATGTTTCAACCCTTCGTCAACCACACAATTTCTTAGTTCAAAAACATACTTTGAAAACCAACCAGAAAATTCTTTACTATGATCTCCGTGCGGATGTTTACTTTCATAAATACTGCATATATGAATAAAATATTGCACCAAATTCTACATGCGCATGCATTATGGAAAAGAATAAATCATAAATTATTATTTCTGATTAGCTAACAAATGGTGCAACCTTAGCACAATTAAGAAGAATATAAGTGTGTGCCGCATTAAGATATCTATCGTCTAACCATACTTCTATACATTTTCCAAAAGGTCGACCATGTTGTCTAAAAATAGATAACATTGTTTGAGAGGACTCATGTTCGTCGCCTTCACCATTACAAGGAACACTTTCAAATGATATGTTCACTTAGTCACTGAAATAGTGAGAGAAAAAGAACGAAGCTTCTTCTTTAATGTAAGATTTACATATCAAACCTTCAACTCGTGCTTTTTGCCTCACATTTTTCTTCAGATGATTCAAGTATCTATGCAAAATTAATACATTAAGTTTTAAATGTAATTAAATTATTAGGTAACATATTTCATACCTCTTAAATGGATACATCCATCCATATTGCATAGGACCTTGATGTCGTGCTTCAGATAAGAGATGACCATGTAAATGTTCCATTACATTAAAAAACCCTGGTAGAAATATTTTCTCCAATTTGCAGAGCGATATAGGAATTTCTTCAACTTTACGTAAATGTTGCATTTTTAAAGTAGTCGAACAAAGCTCTTTGTAAAACAGACTAAGCCACATTATTACCTTCCAAACTTTTAAAGCCAATATTTCTTTGAATAGAATGGATAATAAATTTTCCAACGTTATGTGATAGTCGTTGCTTTTCATTCCACTTAATCTAGTTTTTGAAGTCAACACATCTATGAAGATTTGATGAAATCCCATCAGGAAATCTTAATCATTCCACCATTTTAACACCAATTTTAACTTGATTATTGTCTAACTCGTAACATGCTTTGGGTTTTTTTACTATCATTTGGTTTCATATGAAGCTCAGGATGTTTGCATAATTCTTGTATATTGCGTCTTGATTTCAAATCGTCCTTAGTCTTCCCTTTAACATTCACAATTGTGTTAGAAACATTATAAAAGACATTTTTCTTGTTGTGCATCACATCAATATTATGACGAAGTAGAAGATTTTTCTAATAAGACAACTCCAAAAATATACTTTGTTTGCACCAATTTGCCTGCAATTTCTGTTTGCACTCCAGTTTCATATATCTCTGGATAGTCCCTTACAAGTTCGTATATGTCTTCGCTTGACCATATCGTTGGTGGTTGTCTGGTTTCACTCTATTAGTTAAAAAGTTTTTCCTGTCTCCTCGAAAGGGATAATTGACATGGAGAAAACATCGACGATAGTAAAACCATGAAATTTTCTAACCATTCGATAAAGAAAATGCCAGTGTTTCTTCCATGCAATAAGGACAAGCTAGATGACCAGATGTACTCCATCCTGAAAGCATTGCATAGGCAGAAGAATCACTTATAGTCCACAACAAAGAAGTAAACATACGAATTTTTTTTGAAACGTCATACGTTTGTACTCCTTCGTTCTACGATGTTTTTACTCTTCAATCAACGGTTGTAAATAAACATCGATCCTTGTGTCGGATCGTCGGGGCTAAAACCGATAATAGTAAGAAACATATATTGCGTTTTCATACACGTCCACGGAGATAAATTATAAGGCGTAATGATAATGGGCCAAGATGAATATTTAGCACCAAATTGAGACAACGGGGAAAAACCATCCGTACATAATCCAAGTCTAACATTACGACTCTTCCATGCGAAATTGGGATAAGTTTTGTAGAAATGTTTTCATGCTTCTCCATCGGCTAGACGTGTCAACGTACCTTCTTCCTCTGTTCTCACACTATACCATCTCATATGAGATGCAGTTATAGAAGATGCGTATAATCTTTGAAGTCTAGGAGTGATGCTCAAATAATGCATACGTTGGTATGGAACTTCCTTTCCCTTCTTTTTTCTTGTTTCTACCTTTCCTCGTTACATAATCTACACTTTTGAAGAGTGATGTCCTCTTTCTAAAACAATAAGCAGCAACTTAAACATGTATCTATTTTCTGATAAGGTAAACCAAAAGGCGAGATAAGTTTTTTAACTTCATAGTGATTTTCACACATTAAATTATCGGGCGACATATGTCTTTTTGCAACTTGTACAACAGCTGTAATTCCGGCTTCAGTGATGTTGTTTTTGACGTCATCGTAATGTATTCTACAACTATTAATAGCTAGATACCGCTTTTACGATCATTCCAAAGAGGTTTCTTTGCAACATCCAGTAAATCATAATTTTTTTTGCTTCAACATTTGGTTCTTCAATATTTACATCATCGTCAACTTCAACTGTAGGGAACGTTGATCGTGCTACATCTTCAACCATATTTTCTATATGGTTCGTCATAACAATTTCATTACTAGCAATCACTAATTCAGACTTTGTAGAAATACATGCTACAACTTCTCCATGATAATCCTGAACATAATACTCCGGCACGAAACCTTTTTTACACAAATGGACTTTCACAATATCAGGTAACAAATACTTCAAATGTTTACACCTACTACACGGACAATGAATTTCTACATTGTTTTCGTTATTACTTGAAGAAAATTCAACAAATACGGTTATACCATTATAAAAATCTTCTTTTATTGAGCATCTCAATACCCTTATTTGATACATCCACCTCCTCCGATCAAAAAAATAATCGATCATTTTTCCTATTTGAAAAATTACGTCACAAATTCAAAAATTTATACCATTATAAAAATCTTCTTTTATTGAGCATCTCAATACCCTTATTTGATACATCCACCTCCTCCGATCAACAAAATAATCGATCATTTTTCCTATTTGAAAAATTACGTCACAAATTCAAAAATAAATATTGGTCATTTTACGAGTCACATTTTATTTTTCAATGTATCGATATAAAAATTTATACGCGTCAATTTTATCCCACTTAAGAAAACAATATAGAAATGTTGGTTTATGGTTATCTTTTTCCTAATCAGTCATCCTACTTCCCATTAAAAACATAGTAAACTCTTACATTTCATACATTATTTCATTTTAAATGATTCAACAAAATTTCGGCTGCACTTCCCTTTTGTTTTCTGCATTTTACACAAATGCGTGTACACAAGAAACAAAAAAATAAGCGATAGCGAAATTTTGTGAACCATTTGAAACAAAATAATGTACGAAATGTAATTGTTTACTGTGTTTATAACTTCTCCAATACAGGGACAAATCCAACAAGTATTGTACCAGATAAATATAAATGGCCATTTTGTGACAAAAACGAATATTTATGTAACGATCATGTACAACACCTGTCGGACAGGGCCAAAAACTCTCTAAGGACGTAAAAAAGGTAGTTTATAAAAACGAATATTTACCAATTTAATATATTTTAAAAAATTATTAATTTACCACATTTATTCCACGTATTTTGTCAAATAAGGCTGCTTCAATATTATTGTCATTTTGCCATACAGCCAAATTTTTTTTAGACTCGTGCATTCATTATTGTTATACAAGTCAAGATGTTAAACAACTTATGTCTTATTTCAATTAACACAATACAATGGTAGGAACAACAAATATATATTGGTTTACACATACACACATAATCACAAATTATACATACTCTTTAAAATTTCATGACAACATATGAAATAAGTGTACTACGGGATACAATAAACCATTATTAGGCTAGTGAAAATAATTACAATCACTAATTATCCCTAATTTATCAGCTTATGCAAATCTAGATTTATGTTAAAAATTAGATTTTTCGTGAAAATAAGATATTATACCTGAGATTGAAAGCAATAGAGTATGATTAGGAAGCCCTGGAGGATCCGAAGCTTGAAATTGATGACTAGAAGCTTGAAATAAGTATTTGGGGGGTTTTGGAAAAACAATTGCATGCTGGAAAATGAGGAAGAAGAGACTTGGTTGGAGCTTGTAATTCACGAATTTCCAACAGTTTTCAACGATCGTCGATGGCCCGTCGGAAGCCTTCGGAAGCTGTCGCTAGGCTCTGTTTGTATTTCAGCCTTTTGTAGTGTTGAATTTTTCGATTTGATTTGAAACTATAATTTAGGGTTTCGAGATGTCTGCTATTGGGAAGGAATAGATGAGATAGAAATTGTACATACAGAAAATGAAAATAGAAAGCTGCTAGGGTTTATAACAACCTATAGACAGAGATTACATAGAATGGATGAAATAGATCGAATGGATCGAAGCGATAACAAGGACCCTAAAAGCTCATCTCGTTACCGAAACGAAAATAGATCATCCAATATATCGAAATATAGGTTTTCAATTTTTTTAAACTGAATGAAGCTAGTTTTAAATCCTAATTCTAACGTATATAGAATTTATCTTTTAGAATCAAATTATATTCATTTAAATTCCTTTAATTGATTTCTACACGTTTCGAGCTTGCACGATCAAACGATAAGTCCGATCACTACGAAACTTGAAATCCTATAATAATTCACTATTACGGATCTGATGAAACTAGTTTCATCGAAATCCAAGATAGTGCCCCACAAGACAAGTTTTATATGTTAATTAAAATAATCTATTTTAAATCGATTTAATCATTTTTAAATTCAAATTTAAAAGCTAACAATTTATCATTCTTGGTTGCATAAAATTTAATGATCTTTCAAAATTCAATTTTCCATGTTGATTGCAAGGTTTAAATATTACATTAATTTCAGCTTTTAATTACAATTGTAATAAAACTCCAGTTTATTATATTTTAATTTACAATAAATTCTATTTTTGATTTACAGGTTCTTATATTAAATCAACAGTTCCTTATGTAATTTATTTATTAAGATAAGTTCTCATCTTATTATTCTCATCACTCTACATTTAACATCTTTTCTATATTAACTACAATATTTAGTTGTATTAAATTCCATTGATTTCCAAATTAATTTCAAACGGATTAAATAATAAGGTGATAAAACAATAGTACATCTTAGTAATTTTAACACGTTAATAAAATTATTATTTAAAAACAAGGTTATTAGATTTATTTACTAACTAATTGATTTCATATTCTATATCAAAACCAAATTCAATTTAATACATATTATTTCTATTTTTAATACAATATTTAATTTATTTCTTATTAACGTACAATTATTACCATTAATGGAAACAATGTTAAATAATTGTCAATTACATTCTATCAACAGTATTAAATTATATTCTAATAAAATATTCCCATTTATAAATCATAGATTATAACAAAATCTTATTAAATTTTAAATTTTAAATTATCAAAAATACGGGTCATTACAACATCCAAGCTAGACCCCTACGAACAACATTCAAGGACCTAAATATGTCACATCACCGCATACATGCAACCAAAACCTCTCTATATAAATGTGAATTACCTAGTGGGTGCGACCCACATAACTTGGCTCCCACTCGCTCTTTGGGTTTAGTTATCTCTGATGTTGGATGCTAATGCTCAGAGCGAGCTCCAAATCGTCTTAGATCGACAAAACATGGAGAACGGTAATAATGCACCAAATGAGAAATAAATCAACTTAAATTGACCAAGCATAAAGAAGGATATCAAAATTGATAGTCAATGAACCGACGATCAAGAATAACAAAAATGATCGAATATGAAAATAAAAATCTCTTATACTTATCATAACCCGTTGATCTCAAACTAGTGCTACCTATGGATGTAACGATTTGCCTTTCTTATACCTAAAAACGACACTTAATACATCCTCTGTATTCATGTGATGATCGTTTAAGTGTTCGAAATGTTTGGAACTGAGATGTTTGTTTTGATGACAACAACCTTTTAAACTTAACTTATTACAAAATATATACTAACGCTGTTGTCTAGATGGATATGTATATGCAGGATATATATATATATATATATATATATATATATACACACATGTATTGATTACTGAAGACCGATCAGTATAAAGACTCAAGATTCAAGATTGAAGACTCTAGAGTATCGAGATCAAGATTTCAAGATATGTGTCTAGTTTTTGTTAAAACTTCATAATAGCATGGAAATCTTCATTTCGAATTTTATTGGGATGGAACCCATATTTACCTTCTTAGCGGCTTACAAACCCACGACAAGTAGCTTACAAATTTACGACAAGTGGCTTACAAACCCACGAACATCCTGGTTTGTACAAGTTCTCGAGTCCTGATGTGATGTGATATTCTGTAGGAAGAAGCTTGAAAACTACTTCAAAATTGTTTCTTAAAATGATTTTCCAAACTGTTTTTCAAAATGTTTTAGCCTTAAAAATTATCTTCTTAAATGATTTTCAAAAAGATATTTTAGCCTTAAAATATTCTTTGTTTTTGTTGCCAAATAAACTCTTGTTTTACTCCAGAATCATTCTCTCTTGTTTTCCTTTCTATACCATTTACGAAACAAACTTCACATAGTTTTTTACATAGGAATGTCGACATCATGAGATACCCCATGTCGACATGGTGGCCGTTGAATTCATAAGTTTCAATTTTCAAAAGAAGTGTCTATTCGTTTAAATCTCTTCACGAATGGTTATGACCGTTGGTGCTTTATAAATAGCCTTCACAAACGAATTTTTTAACCAGCTAATTTCATATTTCCTTCACTTCTTCTTCTCCACAAATCCATATTCTAAAGTTTTCATATTTTTATGACCGTGCCAAAATTTTGTCGAATTCTCAAGTGAATCAAATTAGAATCTCATTCTCGTTTGATTCTTTGCCCTCTCCCAAAGTTCAAAGTGCTATTCAGAGTTATAGGATCAATTTGTAACCAAAATTTTATCGAGTCTCTCTAAATTAGGTTATCTTATGGCTTGTAAATCAAGAGAGTTTGCCTCGGACTCGTGAAACAGGAGGTTACCTCAAGGCCATTAGAAATTGAGGAATGTAATCTCGACATTGGTATAATAAAAATCTGTATGAGGTGGTTTGCCTTGGTACAGGACTGGATGTAGGGTAATTCTAAACCAGTATAAAATTCGGTGTGTTCTTTCCCTTTACTGTTTTTTATTTACTTTCTGCATCTGTGTTTGATTCTGTAATTGTTCTTTGATTAAGTTTTGCATTTGTTTATGTCATAGTTTAAATTAGTTCATAGTTTTAGAATCCATTAAACACTATTCCCCCCTTTAGTGTTAAATTAGCCTTAAGATCCTTAATCCGCTGTCCCTTTCAATTGGTATCAAAGCATTGATTTTCATAGTTTTCATAATCTGAAACTTGAAAATTGTTTTAATGGCTCCCAACACTGGTAATGTCAACTCTGGCACTAGTTCTGTTACACTCTACTGTTAGTCCACCATTTTTCAATGGTAGTAATTATGCATATCGGGCTGTCGAATGAAAAATTATTTATAATCTGTAGGATTAGACACTTGCAATATAACATAAACTGAGTATATTGAACCAACTACCAATTTTGCCCAGTGGATTGCTGAGCAAAAGGCTGTTGCACAAAATAACTCAAAGGCCATGAATATATTATTTTGGTCACTAGTTAGGAATGAGTTTAATAGAGTGTCTGTTTGTAAGTCTGCATTTGAAATCTGGAAAAATTTGCAAGTTACTCATGAAAATAAGCAAAGTTAAACAAACTAAACTTTCCATATTAACTAATCAGTTTCAATTGTGTAAAATGCATGCAAATGAGTCCATTTCCGACATGTATTGTCGATTTCAAAATATTGTTCATTTACTAAATGCACCGGGAAAAAGCTTTCCGAAGGAACACCAAGTCAAAAAAATTCCAAATTCACTCACTCCAGAATGGGATCAAAATATAGGCTCTAGATTAACCCTAGAGGGGGAGTGAATAGGGTTATAGCAAAATTTATCGAATTAAACGCAAAAACAAACCGCAGAAAAGTAAATATGCTGAAAGTAAATCACACACAAAATTTACACAGCTTCGGCAACCCCTGCCTACTGCTGCATTCTCATATTTCTATTAGAATTAAACAGTCTCCCGCTTACAAACACTCTAACAGACTCACAAACCCTGCTACCGCCTATAGAGTTTTGCAAACTCGTAAATCCTGCTTACTGAACTAATCCTAACTAGACAATCTGTACAACCTAAATCCTAGGTGGTGATTTACCAAGATTTGATTCGAAAAGTACAGACTTCAAAAATAAAAATAAGAGAAAAAATAAATAAAAACTTAGAGTACAAATTTTTGCCCTTCAACAAAAAAAAAACTAATTAAAAAATTAAAAGGCCCTTAATAATATAAAGCCGGCCCCTTTTATTATTTAACCCGATCCTCTTTTATTTTTTCCTTTGTGAAAAATGGCGGCCGTTGCTTTCTTCAATTTCTCTGAGAGAAAAAAATGTTGCTCTGTCTTTGTTGCTCTGAAAACAAAATTAGGGCTTTCTCAGATCGCCTGTCTTGATCGATTCTCTGGTTTGCGTGTTGCCTTGCTCGATCGAGTGTGTTGCTCTTTGCTTCTCTGATGATTGACTGCTTGCCTCGAGATTGCGAATTACCTTTGGTACGTTGTTCGTACCTTTTGCCTTGTCAGGATTTAATTTGATTGTTCTTGTTAGCTCCACTTTTCCGATGATGAACTTGGGTGAATATTTATATGGTTTCCGAGACCCTAGAATTTGTTCGTATCACTTTCCTTTCTCAGGTTGTGATATTTTTTACTTCCTTGATTCACACGGTCTTTACTTTGAGGCGTTCGATTTTTCCTTGGTTGATACGGCAGAAACTTTCCTCTTTTATCTTTGGATTTTATTTTTGACTTTTTCAATTTTTTTCTTGCGTTGATTTCTAACTTTGACTTCGGACATTGAATTTGACCGTGGTTACTCTGTTGCTTCTTTTGGAAAATTGGCTCCTCGATATTGTTTTGATTTGGTACGAACTTGATATTGATACTATTAATTCATTGTACTGCTTCGGCCTTGTGATTCACTTCATGTTGCTGCGTTTGTTAGCTGCATGTTGAACTTGCTTGCTTTGTATATATTGTTGTCAGATACCTAGAACTGCTAAGAACAGTACGACTTCGATTTGGTCTTTGAGCATTGTATTACTTCATATATTCACGTGTACTCTTGAGTCGCATTGAGTTGGTCTTGTAACATTGTTATTATGTTGGCATTTGTGGTTTGAGTTATGCTTCTTTGATTATGTCGGCTATTTGGTCGTCTGCACCTCTGGTATGCAGCAGCTTGGTCTTGGCATTTGTATTTAGTTTGTGTTCATGAAAATGCATTTATTGCTGAGTTGAATTTACTTTATCTTTCATCTTTTGTCGCTCATCTGTGCACATTGTAGCCTTGGTTGAAAACTGGTCTGACCTGCACACTTGTTTATGCTTCATTTTTTGACTTGATGCCTTGAATTTGAGACCTCGGCAGTTTGGTTTCATTTGGTATCATTTGCCTGAGTCACTTGTTCAAGCTTTCATGCATTGTTGTGTTATTGTCATGTGCATCTTTGTGATTCAGTCTGTGAGTTGCATACTTGTGCTTACTTTGAGCATGTTACATTTGTGCTCGAGTCTGGATTTGCATATTAACTGGTTCATGACTTGTAATTGTAGATTAGCTTGCATACTTTGATCCGACCTGCTGTTTGCACACTGCTTCCATACTTTTGCACTTGTGTACTTCATATGCATACTGTTGAGTTTTACTTTCTGGTCATGTTGACTTTATAGTTGGGCTGAGTTGAACCCCTTTTTTTATTTGGGTTTGACCTTGTGCTGAAGTCGATATTTTATTTATGTTGCACCTGAGTTGAACCCGTCTTTTTTTTTTGGGTTTGACCTTGTGCTCACCTATCCCTGTAGCATTATCAAGTGTATATCGGTGTGCATGGCCTTGTGGCATGTACAGTGATACACTGTGCATGTCACAAGCTGTTCGTGTATGATAAATTCAAATTTAAATGACGACGAACAACCCAAATAACCGAGGCAAATAATATTTTTAAAATCATCTTTTATTTTATATTGGAAAAATATTACTTTTTCAATTATACTACGTTAGTTTATATTTTTTCAGATTGCTCAGATGCTGGATTCTAACTGGAATGAAGTTGAAGATGAACTACGAGTGTGAGTGATATGCAGTGAGGAATTTATGTAAATTGAATTGTGATGTAATTAGAATCAAAATTGTATAGTGAATAGTAAGAGATTGAATTTGTACTATTCAAAAATTGTAATAAATATTTGTTTGAATAAAATTTCTGTTTGAATTCAAATTCTGTGTTATTTAATTTTATTCAGCATATATTTATTTAATCTATGAAAAATAAAATAGTACATCAACAAATACATTTAAACGAATGTATATATGTTTATTATCATCAAACAAAAATCATACAAGCACATATTCCAACAATCTTCCCCTTTTGATGATAACAAACATATATTTAAGATTTTGAATATGTTAAATGTATTTGTTCATTCATATGCTCTAATTGCTCCCCCTATTTAAATGCTTCTTCTCTACACAAAGCTCCCCCTACATATATGCATACAAATAAAAATATGCAAATGAGCCTAGATGCAAATAGAAAAATTATTTGACCTTTGCTTGATTTTATTTGACAAATTCTTAACTTTTCTCTCCCCCTTTTGTTAGAAGCAAAAGAATAATAGTGTTAAATAAAATAGAGATAAAGTGATCGATATTAATTCAACATTAAAACTCAATTGAATATAGATATTAAATTTCAATAAAAAAAATCAAACAAAAATCATAACTACCCTCGTTATATTCCACTTTTAGAAGTAATGGAAATGATGTCATCATATAAAACCATACAATTGTATCTGTTTGTGGTACAATTATATCAGGAATTTGAATATCTACTAATCATGCATAACCGTTAGGACTTTTAAATGAGATTAGTAGTATTCCAATTT
Organism: Allium cepa; assembly: GCA_030765085.1. Lineage (NCBI taxonomy): Eukaryota > Viridiplantae > Streptophyta > Magnoliopsida > Asparagales > Amaryllidaceae > Allium > Allium cepa. Next base: position 852,881,099 of record CM060940.1, on the reverse strand, counting down.
AATTTTAAAAATGAATTCATGTATCTTCTAATCACGCATAACCGTGAGGACTTTTAAATGGGATTAGAATCAACTTGTTTATTTAATAAATCAATTTTGATATGCGTTCCATACATGCATAACCGTAAGGACTTTTAAATGAGCATGGAAGCACATAACAAATTCCAAATAATTCACTCATGCATAACCGTGAGGACTTTTAAATGACAGTGAATACTTTGGATTTTATTTTGTTTTATAAAATGAAAAACGAATGATTCCTGTTTAAAGTACCACATATCGACAAACTATATTGAATTTTTGAAGAGCGATGGTTGATAGAAATATGATAGACATAGAAATGGTTATGGAATCTTTACCCAACAAAAAGTTTTATAACTCTTGTTTGAATTTCTAAAGAAATTTTTCTAAAATATACTTACTTGAGTAATGTATGAAAATATCAACACTCATCACTTTTTTTCAATCACTATTTATCTTTTCGATAATTATTAGGGAGTTAGACTAATTAAAATTGTCATTTAAGTCAAATTCAAAGATAATTATGAAATCAATTTTTCACAATGACTAATCTGAAAATATGATTAAAAATGCTTTTCTCGAGGGGGTTATATGAGAAAATTTTCTGCTATTTGAAAATTATTTGAAATGAAAAATATGTAGATATTTTCTTTGGAAAACGATGCAGTTACTAAATGTCTCAAAAATCACGTTCAACTAGTAATTTTTCTATCAACTTGATTACCAAGGTAATCTGCATATTTCTTTTTCACTCAAAAATTATCATTAATTGAATTTGATCGACCAAACCATGAAGTGTGCATCAAAAATTTCAAACTCAATTTTAACAACAATTTAAATGACATTCTTTGAATTTGAATTGAAGCCGTGTAAATAATCAAAAAAATGTGAATATAGAGTTAGCCAAATTATAACCAAATGTATTAATATCCAACAAAACACTATTTTGGATCCAACCTAATATAATCAAAAATTTTAGAGAATTTTATAGTGTTTTTGGCATAAATACTATGTTGAACAAGTCAGAATCAAAATCATTATCTCTTCACCATCTCAATATTGGCTGATTTTAATTCAGGCTATGGTGTAGATCATCACATTTAATATATCGTTCAAATAGATATACCATTACCTGTTTTACCTTTACGATATTTTTCGTTGTTATCCATTATGATTCTGTCACCTTTATAATAGGCTAAGGAACTTTGCTTTGTCGCCCGTTGTGTTTCTCGAACAGCCAAAAATCCAGAGACCACTATTGTTGTTCCTTATCCTGCCACCACACCTACACGGGAAAAGTTTTTTGTGACCTATTTGTTTTTATAGGTCCATGATTGTTAGTGGCAGAATATTTTGAAAGATAATTTTGAGGAGACCCAAAACTATTTATATATGTTCCTTTCGGCACCCAGATTTGTTTTGTCCTTTCATTCTTGTTCCAATAGACATGAAATTTGTTTGTAGAATTCTTAGGAGCCCAAACTTGTATAAATTTTGTGTTATTGTTCCTATGACTACAATTTTCAACACGATGTCCAATTATTTCACATCTAGCAAAGACACTCTTACCTTTTGCATTATCATCAGCTTGTGTTTTCCCAAAGCCTAGTCCTTTTCTGTTGTTAGCAAAAATTTGATTTTCCAATAACATGTTGAATGATTTTTCTCCTCTTGAAAAGTTATTCAGAGATTTCTCAAGATTTTGGACTTTGGTTTTTAGTGTTGTGTTTTCAGTTACAAGTGAGGTGCATCTATTTATAAAATCCTTTTTCCTAGTGTCAATGGTTTCCTTAAGACTCAAGTTTTCTTTTTCAAGATTCTCCAAGCTATTCTTAAGTCTTGATAATTCTGAATCTAAAATTTTACATTTTTTACAGTCTAGATTTTGAATATTTTCAAGTTCAGTTTCCAACCTAGAATTTTCATGGACAAGTTCTCTCCTATCAGATTTCAGTTTTTCAATTTTAGATTCAAGAGTATCAATTGTTTTAGTAAGATTACTACACATCAAAACAAGTTCTTTATAAGAATAGTCACCTACCTCACTAGATTCCTCTGAGCTTGCTTCTGAATCTGATTTTGCCGTAAGACACAAGTTAGCCTCCTCTGAGCTATTATTCGAAACTTCCTCTCCTTCTTCATCATCCTAAGTCGCTGCAAAGGCCTTCTTCTTCTTTTTCTTTCCTTTGTTGTTTTTGAGAAGTGGGCATTTTTGTTTGAAGTGGCCAGGCTTCTTGCAGTTAAAGCACGTCAATTCATTATCGGAATTGTCACAATCTTTTGACCTATTACCACTTGTTTTCTTCTTACGTGGCCTGAATCTTGACCATTTTCTAAGATTATGGACAGCCATTATAAGCTCTTCAATTGGATCTTCTTCTTCTTCATCGCTTTCTTCTTTGCTCTTTAAGGCAATCGTCTTCTTCTTTGATTCGGAGTTGTTGCGTTCCTCCTTTGCTTTTAGCTCAAGCTCATATGTCATCAAGTTGCCGATCAACTCCTCCGTGCTTAGTTTACTCAGACCTTTCGATTCTTGTATTGCGGTCACTTTTGCCTCAAAGTTCATCGATAAGACTCGTAGCACCTTCCTCACGAGCTCTACCTCAGTGAATACCTTCCCAAGCGCTCTAGCATTGTACACCAAAGTTGAAAGCGTCCAAACATGTCCTTTATGCTCTTGCCTTTGTCCATCACAAAGTTCTCGTATTCATTGCTGAATAGGGCTAGACGAGATTCCTTGACTTGAGAAGTTCCTTCATGTGTCACCTCCAAGGTATGCCAAATTTCTTGTGCAGTTTTACAATGAGAAATTCTATTAAATTCAGTCTTATCAAGAGCACAGAACAAAGCATTAACGGCTTTAACATTTGTAGTTTTTAATTTCTTATCGTTAGCATCCCGCCTATCCTTAGGTTTAGGAATCTCAGCATCACCAACAGTTATATGGGAGATTTATAGCCAGTTTCAATAATGTCCCAAACATCATAATCAACAAAACTAAGATAAATGCCCATCCTAACTTTCCAATAAGCATAATCATTCCCATTAAACATGGGTGGCCTAGCAATAGATTGCCCCTCAGAAAAAGCATTATTTGGTGGATTCATGACTCTAGAGTTAAAGAAAAATACCGTGCTCTGATACCACTTGTAGGATCTAGATTAACCGTAGAGGGGGGTGAATAGGGTTATAGCAATTTTTCTCGAATTAAACGCAAAAACAAACTGCAGAAAAGTAAATATGCTGAAAGTAAATCACACACAAAATTTACTCAGCTTCGGCAACCCCTGCCTACTGCTGCATTCCCAGATTTCTATTAGAATTAAACAGTCTCCCACTTACAAACACTCTAGCAGACTCGCAAACCCTGCTACCGCCTATAGAGTTTTGCAAACTCGCAAATCCTGTTTATTGAACTAATCCTAACTAGAAAATCTGACACAACCTAAATCCTAGATGGTGATTTACCAAGATTTGATTCGAAAAGTACAGACTTCAAATATAAAAATAAGAGCAAAAATAAATAAAACTTAGAGTACAAATTTTTGCCCTTAAACAAAAAAAACTAATTAAAAAATTAAAAGGCCCTTAATAATATAAAGTCGGCCCCTTTTATTATTTAACCCGATCCTCTTTTATTTTTTCCTTTGTGCAAAATGACGGCCGTTGCTTTCTTCAATTTCTCTTAGAGAAAAAAATGCGGCTTTGTCTTTATTGCTCTGAAAACAAAATTAGGGCTTTCTCAGATCGCCTGTCTTGATCGATTCTCTGGTTTGCGTGTTGCCTTGCTCGATCGAGTGTGTTGCTCTTTGCTTCTCTGATGATCGACTGCTTGCCTCGAGATTGCGAATTACCTTTGGTATACCTTTTGCCTTGTCAGGATTTAATTTGATTGTTCTTGTTAGCGCCACTTTTCCGATGATGAACTTGGGTGAATATTTATATGGTTTCCGAGACCCTAGAATTTGTTCTATCACTTTCCTTTCTCAGGTTGTGATATTTTTTACTTCCTTGATTCACACGGTCTTTACTTTGAGGCGTTCGATTTTTCCTTGGTTGATACGGGAGAAACTTTCCTCTTTTATCTTTGAATTTTATTTTTGACTTTTTCAATTTTTTTCTTGCGTTGAATTCTGACTTTGACTTCGGGCATTGAATTTGACCGTGGTTATTCTGTTGCTTCTTTTGGAAAATTGGCTGCTCGATATTGTTTTGATTTGGTACGAACTTGATATTGATACTATTAATTCATTGTACTGCTTCGGCCTTGTGATTCACTTCATGTTGCTGTGTTTGTTTGTTGTATGTCGAACTTGCTTGCTTTGTATATATTGTTGTCAGATACTTAGAACCGTTAAGAACAGTTCGACTTCGACTTGGTCTTTGAGCATTGCATTACTTTATGTATTCATGTGTACTCTTGAGTCGCATTGAGTTGGTCTTGTAGCATTGTTATTATGTTGGCATTTGTGGTTTGAGTTATGCTTCTTTGATTATGTTGGCTATTTGGTCGTCTGCACCTCTGGTATGCAGCAGCTTGGTCTTGGCATTTGTATTTAGTTTGTGTTCATGGAAATGCATTTATTGTTGAGTTGAATTTATTTTGTCTCTGATATTTTGTTGCTCATCTATGCACATTGTAGCCTTGGTTGAAAACTGGTCTGACCCGTACGCTTGTTTATGCTTCATTTTTTGACTTGATGCCTTGAATTTGAGACCTCGTCAGTTTGGTTTCATTTGGTATCATTTGCCTGAGTCACTTGTTCAAGCTTTCATGCATTGTTGTGTTGTTGCCATGTGCATCTTTGTGATTCAGTCTGTGAGTTGCATACTTGTGCTTACTTTGAGCATGTTACATTTGTGCTCGAGTCTGGATTTGCATATTAACTGGTTCATGACTTGTAATTGTAGATTAGCTTGCATACTTTGATCCGACCTGCTGTTTGCACACTGCTTCCATACTGTTGCACTTGTGTACTTCATATGCATACTGTTGACTTTTACTTTCTGGTCACGTTGACTTTATAGTTGGACTGAGTTGAACCCGTGTTTTTATTTAGGTTTGACCTTGTGCGGAAGTCGATATTTTATTTATGTTGCACCTGAGTTGAACCCGTCTTTTTATTTGGGTTTGACCTTGTGCTCACCTGTCCCTGTAGCATTATCAAGTGTATATCGGTGTGCACGGCCTTGTGGCATGTACAGTGATACACTGTGCATGTCACAAGCTGTTCGTGTATGATAAATTTAAATTTAAATGACGATGAACAACCCAAATAACTGAGGCAAATAATATTTTCAAAATCATCCTTTATTTTATATTGCAAAAATATTTCTTTTTCAATTTTACTGCGTTAGTGTATATTTTTTCAGATTGCTCAGATGTTGGATTCTAACTGGAATAAAGTTGAAGATGAACTACGAGTGTGAGTGATATGTAATGAGGAATTTATGTAAATTGAATTGTGATGTAATTAGAATCAAAATTGTATAGTGAATAGTGAGAGCTTGAATTTGTACTATTCAAAAATTGTAATAAATATTTGTTTGAATAAAATTTCTGTTTGAATTCAAATTCTGTGTTATTTAATTTTATTCAGCAAATATTTATATAATCTATGAAAAATAAAATAGTACATTAACAAATACATTTAAACGAATGTATATATGTTTATTATCATCAAACAAAAACCATATAAGCGCATATTCCAACACAAAAGACACTTGCAATCGAAGAAGCAAAGGATATCAGTTACATGAAAAATAGAAGAATTGATTGGGAATCTGATATCTTATGAAGTTCAATCGCAAGGAAGAAAAGAAAACAAAGCTACAAAAAAGAAAACATTAACATTCAATGCAACAACTGAAGATTCGAAACCAGAAGTGATGAGGAGATTGCCTCATGACAAGAAATTTTTGAAAATACCTAAAATATAGAAAAATGAATATTTACAAAAGAAATGATCAAAGGAATTCCAGAAATAATACGGAGAACGTCAACAATTATAGATGCTACAATTGTAATAAGGTCAGGCATTATAGAAAAGATCATTCGTATCCAGATAAATAGTTGTTCCCTCCAAACAATGACTCGTCAAGGAAAAGAAAGAAAGCATTCACAGCAACTCATGATGACTCAGACTCACCATCCAGTGACGATGAAAAAAAGATGGATAATTCAAATCAGTGTTTCACTGCTATTCACGAATCAGATGACGATAGGAGTATGGGTCTAAAAATAGATACGCATTTACATTATTTTTTATTTTTCTTATTTGAATGGATTCTTGTTTGTTTGCTTGATTGTTTTAAAATTCCTTAAATTTTTAAATTCAAATTTATCCCTTGAAATTTGAATTTAAAATTCAAAAATAATATTATTTCAATAGTATTTTATATATTAAATTATTAATATTTAAGTATTATTATATTTAATGTTATCGTAGGAATTATATAATTAGAAAATAGGATATAATATATATATATATATATATATATATTAGGAATTAGGGATAGAAACTTGTCCTTTGATTCAATAGGCAAATGTCGACTTACCTGGATACCCCATGTCGACATGTCCCTCAGAATTTGATTTCAAAATTTGAATTCAAACTTTTGAATTTTCCTCCATCTTTTCACCAACTTCAATGCTCTGAAAAGATGTCCCTTGACCAGAGAACATGTCTATACAATCTATATTTATCTCACTCTCTTTATCATCACTTTTCACTTTTATTTTACATTTCAAACTTACATTCATTATCTTCAACTCCTCTCAAACTTCTTCATGGCCTCTTTAAGCACTTCTAACACCATTAGGCTTTCAAAATCTGCCAAAAACTTTCTTTTTAATGACCTCGAAGCTATCAAAGCTTACATCAACTATGTAAACATTGGTAAAATTCATACGGGAAAATTTGCTATTTTTGAAGATTTTCCTTCTTATGAAATTGAAAATCTTTTTCAACAATGTTCTATTCTTAGTTTAGTTGATAACAAACAAAATGATTTTGTATGTTATCCAAATCTTATTAAGATGTTTTATGTGAATATGAATCGTGGTTTTTATGATGGGGAAGAAGGACAAATTTGGAATAGTGTTAAAGGAACACAAATTGTTTTGGATTGTGAAATTTTAGGAAATATTTTGGGATGTAAGTATACTAGAATGAATCTCTCGGAATTTCAAATCTATGACAATGAACAAGAAACATTTCATCAAATCTTTGAAGGGGATGAAAATTTCGAATCCAAAAATCCTTATTTTCGTCCTAAAGAAAGAATTGTTAATCTTCTTATTCAACACACTCTTATACCAAAATCAGGAAACTACAATAACCCGACTTTAAAAGTTTGCAAAGCTCTTTTTGCAATTTTTGGAAATTATGATATTAATTGGGCTCAGGTTATTTTGGATGAGCTAAGGCCAAAGAATTTTACTATGGGTGAAAACACATTATTTCATGGAATTTATCTCACCCGGATTTTTAATTACTTTGGAGTTGATTTCAAAAGGGAAGAATTTATAACTAAAAAAGTGTTCAACGATGGAAATATTTCTCTTATGCAAATTCCATTAGTGTTTCAACCATATGAAACATTAACGGAAATAGAAGAAAGGCTTGCTCATGAAGAAATGGAAGAAATGAAGAAAGAAGAAGAAGAAGAATAGGAAGAGGAAGAGGAAGGAATGGAAATTGAAGAGGAGGAAGAGGAAGACCAAGAAACCTCCTTAGAAAGTATTGAATATCCTACTAATCCCGCTAATCCATCCAACAAAACCATTCTCAATAATCAAAGAATTATAGTGGGAAATCAAAAGACACTTAAAAGATCGATGAGTAAGAAATTGGATAAGATTTCCACTAAAATCGACAAGTTCTTTGGGAAAATTAGTAGACAGCTTGAACTATCATCTTCTTTGTCTTCATCTAACTAGTTTTAGTTCTGTTATCTTAAGTTCTATCTTTGTATTTCCTCTATTTTAGTTAATATTATATTATCTTATGTAATGTGGACTAGAACTATTAATTAAATCTTTCATTTCCTATTATTGAACTTCACTTATCTCCGTAATGGCTTGTTTTTAATATATTTGTTCCTAATATTCAAAACAAAGAAAAATGTCATTTTAAGCAGAGGCATGTCGACATACATCGTCCTCCCATGTCGACATCCAATGAGCGGAAAATAGTTACACTTTCAAATTTCATTTTCATGTAACTAACTTTCGTCTGTTCATTTCAAACGACTTTCTACCCTTATTTATATCTGTTTCTTCCAAAATAAATTGTAAAACTTCATCTCTAATCACTCTCTTTCATAGTTCTTCCTATTTCTTGAAATATGGCTTCTACAATTAAGAATCTAAGTGATAATCTTGTAGAAACTCTCACTTCCTTCAAGAATATTCTTACATTCATACTTCGTAATCAGTGTCACTTAGAATTGAGTCAAATACAAATGATCATGGAGCAAGAGAGACATTTCGACACCCTTTGTTGGATGATATCAGCCCTTAACAAGGATGATCTCGAAGGAAATCCACCAGTAGCTCTCGACAAAGATAAAGAAGAATGGGATACCATCAAAGCAGACCCTATCTTTGGAGAAGATGTATGGGTGAAAGTATCAAGGAGTGTCTAGTCACTCTGTATGTTATTTGTCTGATTTGATTGGTGCGTTTTAAACTTGATTGACTTAACTTATTTGGTATGGTTTGTATATAGGTTTGGATTGAATAATTGCTGTAAATATGATTGGTTGATGATTGATTCACTTTCTGGATTACACTTATGATCACACTTAGCACTTATTACACTTATATATGGTTTACCCTATTTTATTATGGTTGATTATCTTATAACAAGTTCAAAAAATTTTAAGAAGTTTTTGTTGATAACAAAGGGGGAGAAGTTATAAAATAATAGTTGGCTTGGAGTAAGGGGGAGATATGGAGTAAAGGGGAGTTATTATAGGAGTTATGGTATGATAAGTATATCTTATAAATATAGGTTGTCATCATCAAAACGGGGGAGATTGTTAGGAACTGAGATGTTGGTTTTTATGAAAACAACCTTTTTAACTTATCTTATTATAAAATATATACTAACACTGTTGCCTAGATAGATATGTATAAGCAGGATATATATATCCTTGCAGGTATTGATTACTGAAAACTGATCAGTATAAAGACTCAAGACTCAAGATTGAAGACTCTAGAGTATCGAGATCAAGATTTCAAGATATGTGTCTAGTTTTTGTTAAAACTTCATAATAGCATGGAAATCTTCATTTCGAATTTCATTTGGGATGGAACCCATTTCTACCTTCTTAGTGGCTTACAAACCCACGACAGATAGCTTACAAACCTACGACAAGTGGCTTATAAACCCACGAACATCTTGGTTTTATACAACTTCTCGAGTCCTGATGTGATGAGATATTTTGCAGGAAGCTTGCGAAACTACTTCAAAATGGTTTTTCAAAATGATTTTCATAACTGTTTTTTAAAATGTTTTAGCCTTAAAAATTATCTTTTCAAATGATTTTCAAAAAGATGTTTTAGCCTTCAAATATTCTTTGTTTTTGTTTTTAATTAAACTCTTGTTTTTACTCCAGAATAATTTTATCTTGTTTTCCTTTTACACCATTTACAAAACAAAATGTACATAGTTTTTTACATAAGGATGTCGACATCATGGGATACCCTATATCGACATGGTGGCCATTGAATTTAAAAGTTTCAATTTTCAAAAGAAGTGTCTATTCGTTTAAATCTCTTCACGAATGGTAATGAACGTTGGTGCTTTATAAATAGGCTTCACCAACGAATTTTTAACCAACTAAATTTCATATTTTCTTCTCTTCTTCTTCTCCACAAATCCATATTCTAAAATTTTCGTATTTTTAAGATCGTGCCAAAATTCTGTCGAATTTTCAAGTGAATCAAATTAGAATCTCATTCTTGTTTGATTCTCTTCCCTCTCTTGAATATCAAAGTGCTATTCATACTTATAGGATCAATTTGTAATCAAAAGTTTATCGAGTTTCTCTATAAGGTGTGGTTGTGCCTGGAAATCAATTGGGCAATCTTGTGGCCCGTAAATCAAGAGAGTTTGCCCCGAACTCGTGAGACAGGAGGATACCTCAAGGAATTTAGAAATTGAGGAATGTAATCTTGACATTGGTATAATAAAAATCCATATGAGATGATTTGCCTTGGTACAGGACTGGATGTCGGGTAACATCGAACCAGCATAAAATCCGGTGTGTTCTTTCCCTTTACTGTTTTTTATTTACTTCCTGCATCTGTGTTTGATTTTGTAATTATTCTGTGATTAAGTTTTGCATTTGTTTTTGTAATAATTTTAAGTTAGTTCAAATAAGTCTTAGAATCCATTAAACACTATTCACCCCCCGCTCTAGTGTTAAATTAGCCTTAAGATCCTTAATCCGTTGTCCCTTTCATGAAAGGCCATTGAGTTAATGAATTTCTTTTTCGTTTGTCCTAGGAGAATGAAATAAGATTTATACGCATAATACAGCTTCATTAAAGATGACTATTCCATATAACTCACGCGTTTCTCCCAAATATTTCCAAGTTACATTTTGTTCCAAATTCGTAGTCGTTTATTTAACTATAAAATAAACAAACAACCAATAATCGACAGATCTAATTACTCATAGAAACTAATGTGCCTCAAAATAAATCTTTCATTTATTTAAAACTCTTTCAAAAAATATTTATCAAAATATTCATATACTTATCTCACTGGCATAAGTATATTCACAAAATATTATAAAAGATTTTCTTATTTCAAAACCATATCAAAAGGATTAAAACAAACAATGTTTAAATTTGAGATAAGAATAACTCCAAACACTATTCCTTCGGTTTTAAGTATGAAATAGAAGTTCCACACCACCATAATTAAGAAGGCTAGTTAAGGAAAATCCAAATCTCAAATCCTTTTATAAATTTTCCTCAATAAATCCTTTTAATAAAAAAAATTCACTAATAAAATCTCCTTTACTTAAATTTCAAACACATTTATAAAATACTTTATAAATCTCTAAACTTATCTACAAAACTATTTTATAAATATTAAAACCATTTATAATACTTCACCTATAAATTACCTAAATCATTTATAAAACTCTTTCTCAAATTTTAAGATCTCTTTCAATTTATAAACTCCATTTTATAAACTTTGTTTATTTAAACAAAACTTCTTAAAAAACTTTAATCAATAAAGTTTATTTAATAAAGTCAATTATTCAAAACACTTTTAAATAAACAAGTTATCATCTAAACATTCTTCAATAAATTTTCTTTAAACCACATTAACAAAATAATGATTTTAAATAATCATTTAAAAAGTATTAAAATACTTCAAAACACCTTTAAATAAAATAATTGCTAAATTATCCTTTAAATCTCCTAAAATGTAGTAAGCTTTAAACTATTATCAAAAGGATAAAACGAAGTATATGATTTCATAAAAATTAGAAAGAGGCTTAGTGACCACAATGGTTCTCATTTAATTGAGTTTAACTTTTCAAGTCATATAATAGTTATTTATATAATAATTAGATATGTAAAAGGAATTAACCAATAACAACTATACACCATATAAGTAAATATCCAAGTTACCAAAATAGCGGAATTGGGTTGTTATTCTGCTTAATAGATGGCAATATAATATTCTTAACACATTATGGTAAAACTGTGATTTATTCTACCAAACAGATGTCAAATATAATTTAAATAGCATACAGTGTTTTAATCAGCTAAGTAGATGTTAACTGCAATTTAATTAGTGGGATGATGTTTATTCTGTTAACACATGTCATTGGGTTTCAAGTTTCTATTGGGGTTACTTAAGGGTAATCGACAATAAAATCGATTGAATTTAAAATATTCTTTAAAAGAGAGCTTACTTTAAAACAAACCGATCTTTAGAAATAAAGCGATTTAAAACTCTAAACTTTTATTTAATAATTGAATAACCTTTCAACTCTTTATTTAATAGTAATTAAATATTTAATTAATAATTATAACATAATTGACTACTAAATAAATAATTAAATAATAATTATCCTTTAAATAAATATTGAAAATAATAGTCAATCTTTAAATATTAAATGAATACATAAATAATCTTTAATTTATAAATTAAACCTTTATTTAATAATAATTAATTTTTAATTGATTCTTAATTAAATCTTAATTAACTTATTAGTAATTAATTAATTAAAAACTAAACCCTTTTGTGATAAATAAATAATTAAAAATTAATCTTTAACAAATAATTAATCTTTAACAAATAATTAATCCTTAAATAATTAAGTAAAAATATAATTAACCATTTATAATTAACAAATTAAAATTAACTTACTTAATCAACACTTATGTACCAATTACCTTAGTAAATTAATTAAGTACTAATTACCTTATTAAATTAATTAATTAATTAATCGTTAAATAAATAAATAAATAAATAAATAATTACTTTTTATTACTTGTAATATGTTCTGAAACACTTCCCAAAGATATCTAAGATGAAAACAAAAATTTAATTTGCAAAAAGAGTTCGTTTTTATGAACTGCATTTATATCGACTATCGCTATATAACCCATGGATTTCAAATCTTGCTTTATATTTCAAATCACTTTCAAAACCTATCTTTTTATACTCTGATTACTTTATGAATTCTAGAATAAGGTTTTGGAAAAACAAAAGCAAGATTTTGAAACTTTATATAAAAAATTCAAGAAAGTAAATTTAGGAAATTAGTTTTTAAAATCCAAAGGATCCCGATGTCACAACTACAACTTTATATACTAAATTTTATTTTGCATACAACCACATATGTAAAAACACAACCAGTATACATGCTATCACAACATTCATCAAGAAAAAGTCTTAACTTGAACTTTAAAATTCTTAACCTTAACTTCACTTTCACATCTATATCACAACATACCCAAGCACATTAATATACATACAGTACACATTAAATTTCATTCAACAAGTAGCATATGTAGCAACCAAGTAAATAACAAAAATAAAGTTTAGAACCTTATTTAAAAGAGTGCGCTTTACTTACCATAAACCTTCAAAAATCTCTTTTGAACTTTGTAATGAAACTCTTAAACTTGATTTCCAAAAAAACTTGATCTTTAGCCAAGAGAAGGCCAAGTAGGCTCCGCCAAAGGCCTTTAGGCTTGGCCAAAGGGTGGATGTAGGGTCAGCTATGATGGCTTGAGTGAGAAGGGTCTTGTTTTAGCAAGGAGGAGCGTAGGAAAGGAAGGGAATGGTTTTAAATAATGTTTTTGGAATTAAAAAGTTGTGAAGTTATGATTTTTGAATATTAGAATACACCGCCAAAGGGCATTAGACTTGGCTAAAGGGTGGATGTAGAGTCAACCATGATGCCCTGAGTGAGAAGGGCCTTGTTTTGGCAAGGAGGAGTGTGAAAATGGAAGGAAATGGTTTTAAATAATTTTCATGAATTAAAAATTGGTAAAGTTATGATTTTTGAACATTAGAATACAAAATGGAACCTTGAAGATTTAAGAGAGGAAGAAACAAGCTTTGGAAATGAAACATGGTTATGAAAATGAAAATTTAGAAAAGAGAAAAACTTTTATGTGGAATGAATCAGGAAAATTACCTCTGTAACCTTATGAACACTACCCTCCTATCATGTAGTGCTACCTTACCATGTTTTCCTCTACCCATGTACTTCCATCCGAAACATGTCCCCCTTCTCTTAATGATCTAACATGTATTAAAGCTTAATGTACTAAATGTTTCTCTTTACTTTATACTTTACTTTTATTTTCGATTTTTACATAAAATGTCTTATCAGAAGTTATATACTTAAGTACATATATATACCTATGTGTATACCTATATATACTAACTTATCTTATTTTTGAACGTGTATACTTATACAAAAGAACTTACAACATTTCCGACAACTTTTAGCAGACGAAAAGTTGAAAATTCGAAAACCTAATTCTGGTAACATTTTCGATTTTTCTTCCAACTAAATATTTTTGTAAACAAATTTGAAAAACTATTGCACCATCATTATTTATTATTTTGATAATTTTTATTTTAATTATAAAATCTATTATTTGAATATTTAAGATTAATTAAATATTCACAAATTAAAGCGGTAAAATTCTGAGTATTACACTCTCTCCTTAAAAGAATTTTGACTCCAAAATTTTACCACAACCCTAACTTAGAAACACTTAACACTACCCATCATTCCATACCATGTACTTAGATCATTTCTATGCAAAAACTGATTTGATCTCTCATTGGAATACATAGTTTTAATTTTCGAACTAGTATTGCTCACTCGATTCCTTAGTGTAAACTACGATCAGGCTTCTTAATTAGAAACCTCCGTTCTCCTTACATGGCCATATATCATGATAAAAACTTTTGGTTCCATATTAAGAATCCTTCCCAAATGTTTGTCGTCAAAAATCTTGTGATGAATCCTTATTCGGAAGGGTGTGGGACACCTAAAGACATTTACTCGAATCTTGGATCTAGAACTTTGTGAAAAAGCGAAATGAACTATGTACAACCTACGTACTCATAAAAAGGTTCTTATTTATCCAATTAATTTTTTCCCACTCATAAAGATCATGAAAACATTTCACAGAATTCCAGTTTTGTTCCAACATTTTAAGACGACACAACTTTATTTTTGAAACACATTTCATAAAATCATTTTTAATTTATTAACTTGCATAATACTCTCCTAAATTCTAAGAGTATGTAGAAAACATCTGAATTTAAATTCTATTCATCTTTTAACTATTCAGATGCAGGACTAAAAAAATTTGGTCTTAAAAGTAAGCCGACCAATACAACGTCTTTACCTAATCGGTTTGGTATGTAGCTAAGAAGAGTTAGATGCTGGTATCCAAACTCGGTCCTAAAGTCTAGTTTTTCTTAGAGACCTCTAAGGTAAAGGTGTTTATTAACCATCCCAATAACATCAAGAAATTTTTCACTTCCTAGATGTTAAAATCAAAGGCACCATTTAATAAAACAAAGTTTATTAAATTTCCTTATTAAATTATTCCAGTTTTAAAACTTCATTTATTGGCTCATTCTTTGATCACAAAACTTTATTATTTTGAAAACTTAGGAGCCAAATACCCGGGTTTGTAACGACCCATAATTTTCGATGATTAAAAATATTTGATTTAATAAGATTTTGTTATTAAAATTGGAAGAGATAAAAATTTATGATTTCTTTATAAGAATGATTACTAGAATGAAATATAACCATGTTAATTTAAGTAAATTGTTAACTATTTTAGCGTAATTCCAATAAATTGAAATATTTGAAAGGTTATAATTGGTTATAAATTGTAAATAAGGAAATAGATTAAATGTATAATAATTGGTGAAATATTATGTAATTATTTTGTAATTGGATAAAATTAATGTTGTGTAAATAGTTAGAACATTTGTTTGGAGATAATAAACTTATAAATATGATTAAGTAAAAGGTGAGAATTATTATTTGTTATCTATTTATTTAATTTGTTGAAACTATAATGTAATTAAATATTATGTTAATGTAAATTAGGATGATAATTGTAGAATATTAATGTAATAAGATATAAACCAATGCTAACTATGCCCTTATAGTGATGATTGATTGAATAAAAAGATTGAAATCAAATTAAATCAATTTATTTGAATTAAAATATAATTAATTGGATTCTATTTATAGTTGAAACTAAACACTGTACTTAGTGTAATATTTAACTCTTAATCGATATATAATTTTTTTTAATTATTATAAATGTCTAAGTAATCAAAAATGATAAAAACTGATAATTATTACATTTGGATTTAAAAAGTGATTTAATCAATATAATAATAATTTATTTAATTAATTTGTAAATAGCCATTTTGGCCACTGCCTCGGATTTTGATGAAATCAGTTTCTTCTGATCTATAATAGTGAATTACTATAGGATTTCAAGTTCCGTAGCGATCGAACTTGTCGTTTGATCGTATGGGCTTGAAACGCGTAGAAATCAATTTAATTGAATTCAATTGAAATAAACAGATTTTAAATCTAACTTCTTCATATAATGGAATTAGGACTTGAAACCTATTCCATTAAGTTTAAAAATATCAAAAACATCTATTTTGATATATGGGATGACCTGCTTTCGTTCCGAAAACAGAATGGACTTTTCGGGTCATTATTGTCGTTTTAAATCAATTTGATACGTGTTCATTTTCTTATCGGGCTTTGTTCATATAAATAGTCTTGTTTAACAAACAATAACAGTTATTTTCTTATTTCAGTACATACAATTATATTTGGCTATCTCCTTCTTCTAATGGCAGAAACAAATTTCAAATACCAACCCTAAATCCAATTTCAAATTCAAATCGAAAATCGAACTTCTCAAAACCCTATCATATTATATACCATTTTGAAGCTCTCGACGAGTATAATCCACTAGTGCAATTCCTTTTTGCAATCGAATCACCATTTGTCCAGAAATCAAGGATGAACCTCGACCGTCCATTTCTCAAGTTTATGATCCAACGGTGGATCATCGACCGTTTGACAATCAGAATGTGGCATTGGGAAGAGGAGGTTGGGCAAGCCCTAGGGGTGGTCTTAATTTTTCAAGATACGGTGAGGGTTCGCCACGATGGATGGATTTAAGGGGTGGCAGCGAAGGTGGTTCCATGGCGAGGTGGCGCGCCGTGCGAGCCTTGGATAGGCGGTTTGGTGCATGGAGCAGGGCGCAAGCAATGGATCGAGGCTAAAGTTGACGAGTAGGCGGCGTTTGGCAAGAGTTCATTGGCGGCTATAGGGGTTTGTTTGAGCGTTAGGGTTCAAAGTCTATCGCGCTTCTAGGGCTTGCATGTGGTTGGTAACGTGTAAGTTTAATTTATCTAATTTAATTTTAATTTCAATCGTTTTAATCCTCATATATTTTTTCATACGAGCTCGTATTCTCGGTGGTTTGTTCCATTGGGATTGCATCGAAATTTCGAACACTATAGAACTGGTTTGGATAAATTCTGAGACTGCTTAATTTTGGGCCTTCATTCGAATTTTAAATCGATTTGAAACCAGAGGTGTGTGTTTTGACCCATTGACAACTATTAAATTATCTTATGTTAGTTAAATTGAATTTGTGATGTGAATTAAAATTGATTGGTTGATGTTTGGTATATTTAATTTGTCATTCCAGTTAAATTTGACCTTTATTGAATTTAGTAGCCATTTAATTCAATATTGAAGTTTAATTGCCAGTTAATACCTGTTATTTATAACGGTTTGATTGTTATTGTTTATTTATGGGTTTAAAAGATAATGGGAAGGATGTTTGATTGTTGATATTGGATTATTAGATGTTATATTTATATTGTTATAACATTGCAAGTCCCCTTAGTTATTGTTAGAAAATCCCTATGGGTTTAAATGATACATACCCAAACGATCTCATAAAATAGGAGAAAATCATTATGGGTTGAAATTATAAACCCAAGTGATTTTTATTGATTTTTGAAATTTGGGATTGTAGGTTGAAATGATATATACCCGTAAATTTGAATTTATTACGGATTGAAATGATAAATATCGGTATCACTTGACCATAAGGTAGAAAAATATATATGGACACCGGATTGGTTAAACTAAATGTTTTTTGAATCTTTAAATTTTGAATTCAGCTAAATGATATTTTGAAATAGAATTGGATTTATATAAACTGAATTACTTTCGAAAATCCAAGCGTTAATGTTGAAATTGGAATTGATTCAATGAATTGTTTAAAGGATTTAAGTTGGAATCTCAAAGTGAATCGTCGAATATAAATGAATTTTATCAAAATTGAGTTATTGAAAAATGGTTGAATATAACTTTGAAAATAAAGTATTTAATTTAAAGTGGTTTAAATCGATAATTCAAACATGGATTTTAAATTGATATTGATTAAATGGTTTTAAATAAGAATTTGAATTGAAAGACAAAAATTAGTTGTTGATTTGAAAGCTGGATATGGTCCAGATGTGTTAAAATGAAAGAAATAGTTCAATTTGATATTAATTTCAAATTTATTATAGTTAGTATAAATTGTTTTAAGATATATTATTTTCAAATCCTAATTATTAGGATTTTCAAACTATTAAACTAATTTAAGCTATTTTGAACTACTTGAACTATTTTGATGAATTTAAACTAATTTAATTTATTTTAATATATTTAATACAATATAATCTATTTTAACCTAATTAACCCATTTTAAAATTTTTAAATCTATCTAATCTATTTTAAATCTATTTAATCTAATTTAAAACTATTTAATCTATTTGATCTAATTTAAATCTATTTAATATATCTTACATAAAATTTAAACTATCTTAAATCCACCTAAACTTTAATCTATTTTAAACTATTAAAAAACTATTTTAATCTGTTTTGAACTATCTAAAATATTTTCTAAATCTCGGGTTTTGTAAAGTGGAAGTTTTATATTTAAATCTTTGATTTTTAAAGAGAATACAATTAAATGATGTTATAATAACCTAATTTAGAATTTAAATGGCATGCTTGATTAAATGTGATGATTTTGAAATGAAGTTTAACTTATTTTGTAAGTATGATTTCGAAAGTAAATATGATTTCAAAATGTGATATGATTTCAAATATGCTATGTTTTCGAAAGTGAATATGTTTTCGAAAGTGAATATGATTTCGAAAGTGGTTTTGAGAATATGATATTTTGGTATAAATTCAGAATCGGTTTTGGAAATTTAAAAGAACTATCTGGTGTGAAATAAGCGTTTAGTTGTTAAAGAGACCAGGATCAGATAATTTCATACTTTCTGCCAATACTGAAACCACATTGACAGCTATGTACATGATGGAGACTCCAGAATGAAGTAGGATGGTCTGGTGCACGATTCTGTATGAGGTATTTATGTAGCCCTGACTCTCGTGAGTTGGCTTATATGTGACTAAAACAGGAGCCATGTCGGGCCAAGTGAGGCCATTCCTCCCATCGGGCACATTTCTTCGATACCATTCTCTTACTTTATGATTTGATTGGGTGCACCTTTGATTTGGGAGTGTGTCTCGAGGTGGGCGGTAGTAGCTGCTATGCATTACCACTAGTCCGAATCCGCAAAATGGTAGAATCCTACCCTGACATTGCCTCGCATGCCATGTTCACATGCATTATCACGCCTTCTATGAGTTTATTTTGTACCGTATCCATGGAGTGCCCTCTGGGTAAACCATCGGTTTGGTGGAGCTTACGGTATTGTATAACTACGGGAATATATAAAATTTGTTAAGGGGGATATGGGTAACGCCTTAACGCTGTTTTAGGACTGTACTTTACTGTAGACATATTATAATAGCGTATTGTACTACATAGTAGATAGTTTAACGGATACTTAGGAGACGGTAATCCTGAACATCTCTTAAGTTACTGCACTCACATTAGACACTGGATAGGAGATGTCAAACCCCTAAACATCTTCAACGCCATTACACTCTATTTATTTGCTGTTGATTTTACTTACTTAAGATCTTTTAATTCTAACTCGAATGCTTTGTCTTTTCAATTCGCTCGAGTCAGTCTGAGCTTTTCAGTGTATCGAAGACCACTTATCTCTGAAGGATGAAGACGAAGATTGTATATTACCATTATTTATTATATTTACTCCACTACATCATGTTGTTCCATAGCATTATTTATTTATCTCTGTTGTACGTAACTCTAATCTGTATTGTAAAAGTGTAATCAAATGTTATTTGTAAAACAGCTTCATGAACTGTTTATTTGATTATTATATTTTATCATTCCGCTGTAAGATTCTGTGATTGTTTTTCCTTCTTTCCCCTTCTTTTTTTTATTTACTCCATAACAATCCTCCCATTTGAACGGTTGAGTCTGATGTGTGTGGTTTATCGTCGTCTAAAAAGGTGGGGTTTTCAAGTTTTTTTTTTCAAAATTCTTTTTGAAATGATACTTCATATTCAACCCTTGGAAATACATATATAGAGGAACTGGGTATTACCATATAGTATCATATATTCTATTACTAAGAAGGGTAATACTTAAAAGAAGTGTTTACCATCCGAACACATCAATTTTCCATTTTTAGCTATTTTCAAGCTACTTGAACTAGTTAATCATCAAAATGTTTCTTCTCTTTCAAATCCCCTTTTTGGAATAATACTATAATATAAATCCCAATAAATAGTTTTTAGCAAAATATTTATTTCTAACTTGCTTTGGATTCATTTAGATTCAAAATCGTTTTCAATCGTACAATGACAAAGAGAATAATTTACTAATGTGAGTCATCTGAATAGAGATCTTAAGGCTAAATTAACACTAGAGGGGGGGTGAAAAGTGTTTATTGAATTATATGAATATTTTTCAAACTCGTTGATATTTTATGTGAAATGATGTAATTAACAAACAAAGAATCAAAGTACAGATAAAAGTAAATGCAGTAAAAGTAAAAAGGAAAGAACAAGCTCGGATTTTATGCTGGTTCTCAGTTACCCAATATCCAGTCCTGCACAATTCCTTATACAGATTTCTATTCAACTAGTTAATGCAAATACAATCTCGATTTCTAGGCTACGAGACACGCCCTCCAGAATCTCGACCTCTGGGTAGAGTCACATGATTTCCAGGCTACAAGCACACATACTATATTTATGGGCCA
Source organism: Allium cepa (assembly GCA_030765085.1). NCBI lineage: Eukaryota > Viridiplantae > Streptophyta > Magnoliopsida > Asparagales > Amaryllidaceae > Allium > Allium cepa. Next base: position 852,860,310 of record CM060940.1, on the reverse strand, counting down.
CTAAGCATACCTATTTGGATTTCAGGGTTAACAAGCACACCATAAAATATAAGAGTATGATTTGATGGGGTTTACAAATTTAGATCTTCGATCTTGAATACAATCGATCCTATCACTCTTTAATACACTTTGATCTTGGTTTGTGTGAGGCCCCACCTCTATACCCACGCTAGCCAAGAACATTACAGTGAATGCTGTCAACTAGCACAGAGAATAAGGTTGTTGAGGAGCGACCATCCGTGTAATTGCTTTGTGCGAGCATCAATATGTCAGATAGTATAATATGCAATACTTTATCAAGAGGAAATCCGACATACCGACACAAACTCAAAGCTACTACACAGTGGCTATAATATCTTCGGAAACAAATACAGAAATAAACATAACATAAATCAGTCACAGATAATTCATATCACAAAGGCGGAAGAAGATATGAATATATAATAAACACATGGAAGTGTATATCAGAGTAGTGGTCAAAAAGATCCACAATAATGCAAAAGAATAGCAACACGTGCTATACAAAAGAATACAACTATGAGCCTATATCTCAAGTGTATACAACAAAATAAACTACTAATCTAAGTAGTTTTCCAAAAATCAGAGTAATGAATCCCTGGGGAGAAGTCAAGCAGAAGCACCTGCAACATCTCGGTCTGACCCGAGTATTATTTAATAAGAAAATAATAAACGGATCAGTCTAACTATAAATATCAGATGAAACGATATAGAGTAAGAGATATGACTAAACACATAATAATCACAATGCCAAGCTGTGATATATATAAGTAGTTGAAAATCATCAAGGGATTAATCAATGTCACAAAATCTACACAAGAATCAAAGAAATGTCATACTCCTTATTTCGTTCATCAAACCACAATTATTGATGATTATACCAATGTCAATCACAAAAGTCAATGACACACAAATTCACCAATGCACAAATATTGATAAAACTTATCAATGGAAATCACAAAAATTGGTAAAGCATAAATTCTAGAAATCATCTCAAGAAATCCAGTCAATGACACACGAATTCACCTATGCACAAAAATTGATAAATCATATCAATAGAAATCACAAAAATAGGTGAAGAAGAAAATTCCAGAATTCGACACACGAAATCCAGAAATCACACAAAATAGGGGGGAGGCCTATCACACGAACGGGAGCATGAAAACTCACCAACATATGTATCACACGAACGAGACGCTATCTCATGGTAGCTAGCCATTAATTTTTGACACAGGAACGGCCCGAAGACCATGGGGCGCTACCCCACATATGTGAGTTGAAACTCACACAAACAGGGTTTAGTCTCCCTCGTAGACAAAGAGACATCGCACATTGCTAGTCTAAATCACAAAAATGATCGTCATGATCATCAATAAGTGTCAATTACAGTAAGCTAGTAAATATATGAGCTTAGCTTCATGTCCCATAACCACTAGCTTAACTTAAATATTTACGAACAAATTGTAGATCTCCACTAGAAAATTGTCACAAGAGATTCAATCGAATAAGTCCAAGAATTAACCGACGAAGTAAACGCAAGTGTTTCATACCACTTGTTTTACTAAGTCGTTTAATTTGATTTCTCATACGAGTGAGGTAAAGGTTTGTATATACTAATAGAATGGAAATCGGTTTAAGAAAACGAGCTTTGTAATAAAATAGAGTTGAAATCATTTGAAGAAAGAGTTTTGATATTTACTATTAGTATCGAAACCTTTATATTTTTAAAGTGATAAATCACAAAGAAGATTGTAGGAACAATCAATCACTAAAATTCACATACGAAGATGTGAATAAAATCCAAAGAAACCGATAAAGAATCCATCGGAATGGATATTCAAAAATCCCTAAAAAGGAGTCATCAAAGTCATAATAAATGATAACAACAAATAGGATCATCACGAATCGATTTAAATTGGAAATTCAATCCAAAAAGGCAAAATGGACTCAAACAGCAGGTTCAGTCGACTGAAAAGAGTTTTCAGTCGACTGACCCTGTGCCTGGAAATTTTTCAAGTTCAGAAAACTTTCTGTTTCCAGTTTCAGTCAACTGCACAGAGGATTCAGTCGACTGAATCATACCTGGAAATTTTCGGGTTCCAGGTTCAGTCGACTGAATAGAGGATTCAGTCGACTGAATCATGCCTGGGATGTTTTTCAGCCTATCCAAATGAAGAGCAAAATCTTCCAAAATGCATCCGGACGAACATTGGCTCTAAGGGTTTATGCCAATCGGCAACCCGGCCCTATATGCTCCTCGATGCATCACCAAAAGCATGATCAAACATCCATAAAAGGATTTCACACAAATTTGACTTAAAATCCCAAAAATTGGAATATTCACAAAACCAATCCAAATCAAGAGCAAATGCACATGAAGAAGTGTTAGGAATTCATACCCAACAACCAAAGATAATTATAGTCATAGATGTGAGATAAAAATCTCACCTTTGAAATCACACAAATAAAGAAGAAGCTTGAAAGCAAAGGAGAATCAACCACTCTTCAAATCCAACTCAATAAGCTTGATTCTAAGCTTTAAAAGAAGAACATTCCCAAAATTAGGTTTAGGAATTTCTGAAATGATAAGAGAATGAGTTGGAGAAGAAGAAGAGAAGCTTACCAATGGGTTCTTCTATTAGTTTGGAGCTAGAACTTGATTTGCAAAAGAAAACTAGGGCTTGAGTTTTAATTTCCCATCTCTCCCACCATTGTTGCTAAAGCTTGAGTATTAGGAATTGGAAATGAAGTAAATGAGGAGTTGAAGTGGAGTTGGGACTGAATACGTAAGTGGGGTTATTGGGCTCATCCCAAACCAAAGCCCTAAGCAAAAAGTAGCAAAATTCAACTTTCTCCAAACTTATCGAAGCTTATACTCAAAAAGGTCGCAAACAGCATTTTAAACTTAATGGGAGTGGTCCCGAGTCCTAATTCGACCGTATGCAAAAAGTAGCTTTTCGGACTAAAATCCGACTACGATACCATATTTAAACAAAACATTTAAATATATAAATCATAACATATGCGGGTTGTTACAGACTCCCCTCCTTAAAGAAATTGCGTCCACGCAATCATAAGGAATAAATGAACTAATAGTAACAACCATAGATGCATATCAACACAAAAGAAGAAATTCGAAATAAGAAGTTCACCTTAAAGAGCACGAGAGAGTATGTCCGGATGTGTTCGCTCGATGAATTCCCTAGATTCGCAAGAACAATCCTTAGGATTTGAGGACCATTGAACTTTAATAAGAGGAACATTTTTATTTCGAAGTCGTTTGACCTCCGAAGCAATGATACGAATAGGATGTTGCTCATAAGTTAAATTAGGCGAAACTTCAATCTCTTCCACAACACCGGGCTCAAGAATAGAATCGGAATCTCGAAGACACTTCCAAAGTTGAGAAACGTGAAACACGTCATGGATAGCAGAAAATTGAGCCGGTAATAAAAGGCGATATGCCATGGAACCAATACGTTCAGTGATAGGAAATGGCCTAATATATCGAGGCGCTAACTTTCCCGATCGACTGAAACGTACAACACCTTTCATAGGTGAAACACGAACAAACACAAAATCTCCCACAGAAAATTCTAACTTCCTTCTCCGGTTATCGGCATAGGATTTTTGTCTACTCTGGGCTTCTTTCATCCTATGTCGAATAAGTTCAATCTTTTCTGTGGAATCACGAATAAGATCTGGACCTAAAACCAGTTTCTCACCAGCCTCAAGCCAACAAGAAGGATATCGGCATGGCCTTCCATAGAATGCCTCGAAAGGTGCCATACCAATACTAGATTGGAAGCTATTATTATAGGAAAATTCAACAAGTAAAATATGATCTTCCCAACTTCCACCAAAATCAAGAACACATGCACGAAGAAGATCTTCAAGAGTTTGATTCACACGCTCGGTTTGTCCATCGGACTGAGGATGATAAGCGGTACTAAAATTACGCTTCGTTACCAAAGCTTTTTGAAGACTCTTCCAAAATCCACTAGTAAACAATGGATCACGATCACTAACAATAGAAGTAGGAACTCCATGTAATTTAACAATCTCTTTAACAAAGAGCTTGGCCAAAAGAGGAATGGTTTGATTAGACTGAACGGGAATAAAATGGGCGGATTTAGTAAGCCTATCAACGATCACCCATAAGCTATCATGACCCGAACGAGAACGGGGAAGGCCATCTATAAAATCCATGGAAATTTGATCCCACTTCCAAATTGGAATTTCTAAAGGTTGCAATAACCCACCGGGCCTTTGATGTTCGGCCTTAACGAGTTGGCAAGTCATGTAACGCTTAACGAAGTTAGCGATGTCAAGTTTTATTCCCTCCCAATAATAAAGTCGCTTCATATCCGCGTACATTTTACTTCTACCAGGATGAATGGTAAATTTAGAGCGATGGGAATCTTCTAAAATATCTTTTCGAAGATCACTAATATTTGGTACGATAATCTATCAAATTTTCGAATGCCACCACTAGAATCAATATCAAAGTCTTTCAAACCTTCAATACCAATTTTATCCTTAACATTTTGGCCAAGAAGAGCCAATTCAGGATCTAGCCCTTGAGCTTCAAGAATGCGGTATAAAAGAGAAGGATGAGCCTCAAGGCTACATAAAACAAGTGATGAGCACAAATCGGATACGCGCTCTCGAATCTCACAAGTGGATAAAATCTTGAGATCGTTCCATTCGGATATCATCATAGAAACAACCGCTTGTTGCCTTTGACTAAGTGCATCCGCAATGCGATTTCCCTTTCCGGGAGTATAAAGGATATCAAGATCATATGGTGCAAGAAATTTGAGCCAACGCTGTTGACGCAAATTAAGTTCCTTTTGAAAGAATAAATACTTCAAGGACTTATGATCGGTATAAAGAACAAATTTATCTCCTAAAAGATAATGACGCCAAACACGAAGGGCGAAAACAATAGCCGCGAGCTCTAAATCATGAGTGGCATATCTAGTCTCAGCAGGCTTCAATTGCTTAGAAGCATAAGCAATAACACGTTCTCTTTGCATAAGAACGGCACCCAAACCAACGCGACTAGCATCGGTATAAACAACGAAATCTTGATTCCCCTCGGGAATAACGAGAATACGAGCATCAGAAAGAAGTTCTTTTAATTTCTGAAAAGAAGCTTCACATTTGTCCGACCAAATGTATTTAACACCTTTCTTCGTCAAGTTAGTGAGAGGCACGGTAATCTTAGAAAAGTCTTTGATAAAACGACGGTAATAGCCCACCAATCCAAGAAAACTACGAATCTCTATCACACTCTCCGGTCTCTTCCAATCTTGAATCGCTTCAATCTTTGAAGGATCCATGGAAATTTCGGATTCGGAAATAATATGACCGAGAAACTTCACACGAGATTGCCAAAAGTGGCATTTAGAAAATTTTGCCTTTAATTGATTACTCCTAAGAGTTTCCAACACAATCCGAAGATGTTTTTCATGCTCCTCCCCGGTTTTAGAATACACAAGAATATCATCGATAAAGATGAGAACAAACCGGTCGAGGAAGTCTTTGAAAACTCTATTCATAAGGTCAACGAAATAAGCCGGAGCATTCGTTAGACCAAATGGCATAATAAGCCATTCATAAGATCCATAACGAGTACGGAACGATGTCAAAGGAATACTATCCTCTGCAATACGAAGCTGACGAAATCCAGTAGCTAAGTCTAATTGTGAAAAGACTCTAGCACCACTAAGTTGATCGAATAGATCATCAATCCGAGGTAAAGGATATTTATTTTTGATAGTAAGATCATTAAGCTTGCGGTAGTCAACGCAAAGCCTAAGTGTTCCATCAGATTTCTTCACAAAAATAGCTGAAGCTCCCCAAGGAGAGGAACTAGAGCGAATAAATTGCTTCGTCTCCAATTCGGATAATCGTTTACGCATCTCCTCGTTTTCTTTATTGGACATACGATACGGAGGACGAGTGATAGATTGAGCTCCAGGAATAAGATTAATTCTGAACTCAATTTCTCGCTTAGGTGGTAATCCTAAAACGGGCTCGAATATGTCGGAAAATTCACGAACGACGTGAATAAGAGAAATAATATCACCCTCATCATCATCATCATCATCGTCATCACGAGGATTTAAAGAATATAAAGATGCAACCAAGCTGGAATCTGGATCTTTAAGATTAATAGAAATCTACTTAACAGATTGAGGATGTCGAAGATGAATAGTCTGCTCAGGACATAGGATATGAGATTCATAATGGTTAAGCCAATCCATTCCCAAAATCATTCCAAAGCCTAAGTAACGCATGACATGCAAATCGGCTCGGAAAGAAAAATCACACAAAATAATCTCGACATCTTTACACAATAAACTGATTATCGCGGATCCACCAACCGGATTCGCAATTCTCAAAGAAGTCATTAAACACAAAACATCCAAAGAAAAAGTATCAACAAGTTCTTTTGATATAAAAGAATGGGACGCACCCGTATAAAAAAGAACTCGAATAGGATGATCACGAAATAAAATAATTCCATCCAGAATAGAATGAGAAATACCTTGGCCACGAGATGTGTTGCCTGGGGCTTGAGCAACATTAAGCTTTCCCTCCTTCCTATTTTGAAGTTTGGGACAAACATTCATAAAATGGTCCGGGCTTTTGCAATAGCGACAAGTACGAGGCTTTGAACACTTGTTCGCAAAATGGTCTTTCGAACCACAATTATAGCATTTCCCTTGAGTAGAGGAAAAGGTCTTTTCAACAGGAGTTGCTTGCCTCCCTTTCTTATTAGGATAAGGGCCTTTGAATTTGTTTGGCCCCTTCTTGTTGTTGAAGTTTGGTTTGGAACCCACCACTTCAACATCATTCTCCCTATCCGCCTCTTCAAGACGAAGAGCGATATCAACGAGTTGGTCGAAAGAAACTTCTAATTTTAGAAGTAATGGCTTCTTGAGATTTTTGTTTAAGCCATAGACGAACCTCTGGTTCTTCTTTAAAGGGGTGTTGATGTATTCAACCCCATATTTGGAAAGCGACTCGAAGGAGGCGACGTAATCAGTCATGGAGGACTCACCTTGAACAAGGTCTATAAATCGTCGAGCCAATGTCACTTTCTCTGCTTCTGGTAGAAATTTCAACTCGAAGCGTTCCCGGAATTGCTCCCAGGTGAGATCCGCTTAATTAATCTCAGAAATAAGAAGCTCGTACCAGTCCAATGCTCTTTCTCGGAGCATACTAGAGGCCACCTAAACTAGGTGAAAGTCAATAAGATTCATGCGAGAAAAGATTCGATCGCATGACCTTAGCCAAGCCTGTACTTCAATAATAGTTTCGGAACCTTTGAATGGCTCCCCACCCAAATTAGTGTAATCGCTGCACAAGCATGCAAATCCCGACTTTGGGTGAGTAGGTTCCGGGTTAGCTCCAGCTGCTTGAGCATTCGTCACCAAATCAAGAAGCTGTTGAGCAGTCATAAAAACTTCATCCTGGGGCGGAGTGCTAGATGGTACGGCTCTGGGGCGGCCTGGTCTAGACATTCCTCTTCCTTTAGAAAGAAAGAAGAACAAGGAGAAGATTATTCACTAATGAATATCAAGCAATCTTGATAGATAAAACAAGGAATCATAAAAGAAAATAGGATGAATCGGTACGAAGACTCGAAGTAAATCCTAAAGCACAACTCCTAAGATGGACTTAGGACGATGATCCTTGTTATAATATTCCATATTGTTCCGAAGTTTGGCTCTGATACCAAGCTGCGACGCCCCACCTCTATACCCACGCTAGCCAAGAACATTACGGTGAATGCTGTCAACTAGAACGGAGAATAAGGCTGTTGAGGAGCGACCATCTGTGTAATTGCTTTGTGCGAGCATCAATATGTCAGATAGTATAACATGCAATACTTTATCAAGAGGAAATCCGACATACCGACACAAACTCAAAGATACTACACAGTGGCTATAATATCTTCGGAAACAAATACAGAAATAAACATAACATAAATCAGTCACAGATAATTCATATCACAAAGGCGGAAGAAGATATGAATATATAATAAACACATGGAAGTGTATATCAGAGTAGTGGTCAAAAAGATCCACAATAATACAAAAGAATAGCAACACGTGCTATACAAAAGAATACAACTATGAGCCTGTATCTCAAGTGTATACAAAAAAATAAACTACTAATCTAAGTAGTTCGCCAAAAGTCAGAGTAATGAATCCCTGGGGAGAAGTCAAGCAGAAGCACCTGCTGCATCTCGGTTTGACCCGATTATTATTTAATAAGAAAATAATAAACGGATCAGTCTAACTATAAATATCAGATGAAACGATATAGAGTAAGAGATATGACTAAACACATAATAATCACAATGCCAAGATGTGATATATATAAGTAGTTAAAAATCATCAAGGGATTAATCAATGTCACAAAATCTACACAAGAATCAAAGAAATGTCATACTCCTTATTTCGTTCATCAAACCACAATTATTGACGATTATACCAATGTCAATCACAAAAGTCAATGACACACAAATTCACCAATGAACAAATATTGATAAAACTTATCAATGGAGATCACAAAAATTGGTGAAACATAAATTCTAGAAATCATCTCAAGAAATCCAGTCAATGACACACGAATTAACCTATGCATAAAAATTGATAAATCATATCAATAGAAATCACAAAAATAGGTGAAGAAGAAAATTCCAGAATTCGACACACGAAATCCAGAAATCACATAAAATAGGGGGGAGGCCTATCACACGAACGGGAGCATGAAAACTCACCAACATATGTATCACACGAACGAGACGCTATCTCATGGTAGCTAGCCATTAATTTTTGACACACGAACGGCCCGAAGACCATGGGGCGCTACCCCACATATGTGAGTTGAAACTCACACAAACGGGGTTTAGTCTCCCTCGTAGACAAAGAGACATCGCACATTACTAGTCTAAATCACAAAAATGATCGTCATGATCATCAAGAAGTGTCAATTACAGTAAGCTAGTAAATATATGAGCTTAGCTTCATGTCTCATAACCACTAGCTTAACTTAAATATTTACGAACAAATTGTAGATCTCCACTAGAAAATTGTCACAAGAGATTCAATCGAACAAGTCAAAGAATTAACCGACAAAGTAAACGCAAGCGTTTCATATCACTTGTTTTACTAAGTCGTTTAATTAGATTTCTCATACGAGTGAGGTAAAGGCTTGTATATACTAATAGAATGGAAATCGGTTTGAGAAAACGAGCTTTGTAATAAAATAGAGTTGAAATCATTTGAAGAAAGAGTTTTGATATTTACTATTAGTATCGAAACCTTTATATTTTTAAAGTGACAAATCACAAAGAAGATTGTAGGAACAATCAATCACTAAAATTCACATACGAAGATGTGAATAAAATCCAAAGAAACCGATTAAGAATCCATCGAGATGGATATTCAAAAATCCCTAAAAAGGAGTCATCAAAGTCATAATAAATGATAACAACAAATAGGATCATCACGAATCGATTTAAATTGGAAATTCAATCCAAAAAGGCAAAATGGACTCAAACAGCAGGTTCAGTCGACTGAACAGAGTTTTCAGTCGACTGACCCTGTGCCTGGAAATTTTCCAGGTTCAGGAAACTTTCTGTTTCCAGTTCAGTCGACTGAACAGAGGATTCAGTCGACTGAATCATACCTGGAAACTTTCGGATTCCAGGTTCAGTCGACTGAACAGAGGATTCAGTCGACTGAATCATGCCTGGGCTGTTTTTCAGCCTATCCAAATGAATAGCAAACTCTTCCAAAATGCATCCGGACGAACATTGGCTCTAAGGGTTTATGCCAATCGGCAACCCAGCCCTATATGCTCCTCGATGCATCACCAAAAGCATGATCAAACATCAATAAAAGGATTTCACACAAATTTGACTTAAAAACCCAAAAATTGGAATATTCACAAAACCAATCCAAATCAAGAGCAAATGCACATGAAGAAGTGTTAGGAATTCATACCCAATAACCAAAGATAATTATAGTCATAGATGTGAGATAAAAATCTCACCTTTGAAATCACACAAATAAAGAAGAAGCTTGAAAGCAAAGGAGAATCAACCACTCTTGAAATCCAACTCAATAAACTTGATTCTAAGCTTTAAAAGAAGAACATTCCCAAAATTAGGTTTAGGAATTTCTGAAATGACAAGAGAATGAGTTGGAGAAGAAGAAGAGAAGCTTACCAATGGGTTCTTCTATTAGTTTGGAGCTAGAACTTGATTTGCAAAAGAAAACTAGGGCTTGAGTTTTAATTTCCCATCTCTCCCACCATTGTTGCTAAAGCTTGAGTATTAGGAATTGGAAATGAAGTAAATGAGGAGTTGAAGTGGAGTTGGGACTGAATATATAAGTGGGGTTATTGGGCTCAGCCCAAACCAAAGCCCTAAGCAAAAAGTAGCAAAATTCAACTTTCTCCAAACTTATCGAAGCTTATACTCAAAAAGGTCGCAAACGGCATTTTGAACTCAATGGGAGTGGTCCCGAGTCCTAATTCGACCGTATGCAAAAAGTAGCTTTTCGGACTAAAATCCGACTACGATACCATATTTAAACAAAACATTTAAATATATAAATCATAACATATGCGGGTTGTTTCAGTTTGAGTGAGAGAGATGAAAGAAATTAAAGGATAGATAAAGGAAAATCAAATTAGTAATGATTGAATTTGATTCTGATTTAATTTCGATAGAGTTTTGGTAATAATTAATTTAGAAATCAAGAGAGTGAAAAAAGAAAAGTAGAATAACAAAGTAATTGATAAATTTCATTTGTAAATATGGTGTATATATAGGACACATAGATCATGTCCATTCGTGAAGAGATACGACGAAAAGAAACTTACATTCAAAATTTGAATTTTGAATTTTACGACTAGAGTGTCAATATACTAGCAGAGGATATGTTGACATATCCCTTTGTGTTTTGAAAAATCACTTAATAAAAATTGTTTTGGAAATATTAAGTTTTGTAAAATATTTTGAAACTCTGTACAAACATTTAAACATAGTTTATACATATTCTAATCATATTGAAACTTAATAAAACCTTATAAAATAATTTTGAAAGATTTAATAAGAATATTCAATGTAATGTAAATAATATATATAAAATCAATATAATTATAACATTTTAAAGTATAAAAAATTCAGTATTTATATAAACTTAAATTAATATTTTAATAAGTATAAGAGATTGAAAATCATTTCGGAAAATATTTTAAAAATATTATTTTAAAAATAGAATATTTGAAAAGCAATTTGAATTTTTTTTTAGAGAAGACGAGAGAGGTCAGGAAAGTGCTATCAAGGTTTTAACATAAATTCTATGACTCTATAACTTATCTGGAATATCTTGAAATCTTGAACTCTTCATTACTCATGAGTCTTCATTCTTGAACTCTTGAAAAATTTATATCAGCGTATTGAAAAATTTATATCAGCGTATTGAATTTACTCTTGGTACTATACAAGCTTCTTAATCAACACATGTCTAATATACTGCACTATATACTATATATATATATATCTTGATAAAACATCAATATCTATATTGTATGTAATGTCCTATACTTTTTATCATCAAAACCAAAACCTAAGGCACTAAGAACTAAGTACACTACCACATCGCCTAAGAAAACATCTAATTATCACTTAGAAGATTATTCAGATCATCAAAAAATAGATCGAGACTCATTTCTCAATTGTGCAAAGAAAAATCTCACTTTCAAATTCCTTTTTCAGAATATTTAAACCTTAGAGTATTTTTTAAGTAAAATTATTACTATTTTTCCCAAAATTTGAAAACCATTTTTCAAAAACATTGGGATTTAAATCCTCAGAAATTATTTTTAGTTACAAAACAAATTTTATAAAGCGTTATAAAATCAACTTCTTAATATTTATTTTCAAAATATTATAATTTTCTTTTGATAAGCTACTTTATTAAAATCAAATTTTAACCTAACATTTCATCAAGCGTCTTATAGTCAAACTGTGAAACTTTATTCACAAGGTGTTCGATTCAATGTTTCCCTCAAATTTCTATCTACTCAACCTATGATGGAAAAAGGAGAATCAGCAAACAATGGTCAATGCTCGAAACTGGACAAGCATGAATAAGGAAATTTTAAACGATAATAATTAAATATTATTAACTCCTAACAACAGTCATCGGCAACTATATATATTTTTAAAAATCATTCCGTTATATACAAAATATATTTCGATGTATAATTATTTCACTTATCACTTTTAAAACAATATTGTGTCCGTTTAACATTTTCAAGTGTTTAGAGATCCCTATCAACAATGTTAGCTAAATAATGCATAAACCACTCACACATCAATCAACACAATATAAAACACTTTTATATACTAACAAATACACGCTCATATATAATACACTCAGATGATTCTACGGTCTTACTTAGGATATCTCAAATGAGTTTACCCCACCAATGCCTATGTGTTTGCTCAACCTAAGCTCTAACGATCTGCCTCCTTACATCTAGAGACTACACATAATGCATCCTCAATATTCATGTGCCAATCATTTAAGTGTCCAAAAGACAGGTGATTTGGGGTGAAGAAAGAAAAATAAAACAGAATCTCACATCGTGAGGAGAAATATATAATATACACAAGACCTTTACCAAAAAGGAAACATCTTTATTACGCACAACATCAAAGAAAACTAACCTATTATTAGCTTGGGAGGTTATAACAGCCTGTCCTTCAAATTGCTGATTTATACAGACACAAACAAAACAAACAAAACACAGCGTGCGACTTTAAGATACGTGAATACGTCTTTGAGAATCTAGCTCGTCTTCTGAAAGATCTAAAGAATTCAGCTAAATCTGGAAAATATGCTTGGGCTGACCCGAGCATTTTAAGAAAATAATGCCTGAATCAGTTTGGTAAAACTAGCGTAAGAAACTCAAATCACAAGGAATTTTATTTATTTAAATTGTAAAACCTTTCAAAATTAAAGGTATCTTGTAAGACCACACCACACATAAACACGGATGAGTTTTTACCTTTCGGTAACCAAAACATTTTTTATAGAAAATCCAATGATATTATAATAACTAGAATATAGATACATATTAAATGTAGCTGAAATTGTTACTTTATTAAATTCCAGCATAATTGGTATATAATCAAGTCTGAAGGCTCGTATTGGAACATGTATTCCAGCTATGAGAGGGTAAGGGTCTACCCACCGAATCAATACGCTTCTAGATAAAATGAACTATAGGCTACAACACGTTGCACCTCAGCTACTTAGGATCGACCTTACCCCTTACTGCATAGCACCGAATATGATCACCTCTAAGTTGATAAACAACCATAATGAGCCCCGAACCATACATAAATATCGACTCTAGATAGGGGTTGGTCATACCTTTTTAAGTAATCTTTTTAATTAACTTTCATTGTTTGTCAAAATCTTATTGGTTGCGAATTTTCTTGCAATGCTAAAATTTCAAAAATAAACAATTTAATTTATATACAAAATACCCTTCTCCTTTTATAAGTATATAAAACATTTAAGTCTCATACCTTAAATAATTTTATATATTCATCAAAACACTAAGGAAAATTTTACAAAAATTCTAGAAAATCATTTCTAATATTCTAACAATATTAATTCCAGATACGAAATATTAATTATTTAGTCGTAAATAATTTAAACCCCAAATAATCACTTTCTACACTAGAAAATTAATATAAAATCCACATTAATTCAGAAAATTATGAAAATTGAAATTCATCTCTAAAATATCATTTCAAACCTATATCTAAAATCTCAAGGCATTTGGATGTCATTAAATAGGGTTTTCACATTAAAACATATCATAAAACATATATGATCAAGGATAAATCATCAATAAACACATATAGACAATTAATCATTCAAAAACAAGGCATAATCATGCAAAATTCTTTGGATTATCCTTAAAACCAAAAATAATTAGAAAAATAAGATATAGTCATTATTCACGTTAGCTTTTGAGACTAAAGAGCTTGAGATTTGAATGGATTAAGTTGATTAATCTTCTTCCTTTAGCTCTTTCTTCCTCTTGTTCTTGCAAATGGTGGCCCGCCTCTTTATTTACTTTTTTGCAAATGATTTGAATGTGTGGATACACGGCTAAAGATTTAGGGTATTAGAATGCTCATTTTCCTAATTTGCCTTCACCTATTATACTTAACCATTTTATTTTAGTTCATTTGTTATCAAGGTACAACTACTCCTTATTAATTAAAAATCTCAATTCTCTAATCACCACATTATTTTATTTGATTTAGCTAATTAAATATCCTAAATAATGTTATTAAAAAATATTGGGTGTTATAATCTCTCATCCTTAAAGAATTTCATCCTCGAAATTATGATAAGGTACACAACAATCAAACATAAAGTTAAAACATACCATAAAACAAATTAGGATAAGCGTCTCTAATCCTGCTCTCAATCTCCCAAGTACAGTCTCTCTCATCGTCACTCCACCGAACTTTCACTAATCTGACTATCTTTTTCCCTAATCTCTTCTCATCTCTCGCAACTATCCAAATTGGCTTTCTAACCATAGTCAAGTCTGATTCTACTGCTAAGTCATCTAATACCGTCAGGGCTATAGTAGACTCCGGATCTCTAACATACTTCCTTAGACAAGAAATATGAAACACATCCTGAACTCCCGCCAAACTTCTCGGTAACTCTACTCTATAGGCGAGTTTCCCAATCCTTTCTATAATACGAAATGGTCCTACGAATCTCGGTGCCAACTTCCTTGATTTCCCCAATCTAATCACACCCTTCATCGCTGAAACCTTAATAAACACATGATCTCCAACAGAGAACTCTAAGTATTTCCTTCTTCTATCTGCATAACTTTTCCGTCTGGATTGAGCTTACTTCATCCTAACTCGAATCAACTCAACCTTATCTGCAGCTTCTCTAACCAAATCCACACCAAGAACCAACCTATCCCCGATCTCTAACCAACAAACTGGTGATTTGTATGGCCTTCCACACAAAGCCTCAAATGGTGCCATCCCTATACTAATCTGATAATTATTGTTATACAAAATGTAACATCCCTTATCTAGAGGCTCAAAACTAAGTGCACAGATGTTGCAGTCATCTATATTATTAGCTTCCAGCGATTAAATCCGACTATGTTATTGGTAGTATAATATCAAAAGCACTTGAATATGAAAAAAACACAGATTTCAAAACAAATTTTCTTCATTGCATTTAAAACAGATGTTCCATATTCTTAATACATAATCCCAATATGTTCCCAGGCATTGATAAAATATATTTAATACAAAATATGCCAAGAGCGGTATTTGAAAATACCCCCTTGGATGATCAGAGTTATATAGTCATAGTAGACTTAATACAAACACAGTGGAAATACAACCAAATATAAAACTACAACTCTAAATAGATATTTGTTTGCCTCCTACATGCCTTCTGTAGCTTTATTCATCATCCTACTAAACATGAAAAGACCTTAACCCCTCAGCCTACTCAAATTAATTTTGAGCACCCGAGAGTTTAAGGGGAAAATGAAGAGTTGCAGTGATGTGATAGTGTACGAGTGCATGTACTAATATAGTACACACGGATCGTGTAATATGGAATATAATATAAATGTGGAAATAGATGATAATAGCACAGTAAATAAAAATAGAAAAATCACACCAGAGATTTTTATACTGGTTCGGAGCACCGTCCTACGTCCAGTCCCAGACTTCTATCTGGATTTTCACTATTAACTACCTCGCTTCACCCGGAGGAACAGGTTTACAACACACGAGCAAACGAACGGGATTTCACGCCTCTAATACACTGAGGACTTCAACACTTGCCTCTTACAACACCGAGGACTTCAACACTTGCCTCTTACAACACCGAGGACTTCAACAACAATGAATATAATTGTTTGTTGACGGTATGTGTTCTTGCTAACACAGTTTTGTCACTTGTAGTACAATCTTCCTATAATCTTATCCTCAAAATATGTGAATGATGTTTTGTGAAGATTAAGGGAAGTATATTACTTATTGAATCAAAAGATATGAAATAATTTCAATGATTCAATAAGCAATTAGAATAATTGAGAGCTTTTAGAATGCAGGAGTATTTAGAAAGTAAGATCAGAAATTAGAGTAAAAAAATATGTTTTCATGTATTGAATCAATGATTTAGATAAGTTTATATGGAGAAAAATGGTTGTAACTCTTTGTGAACAGTAGCCATTAATAGATACGATCATTAATGAAAGGTAAGAGATGCAACCATTAGAGAAAGAAGTGTCTTTTGGAAAAGATTGCTCTCTGTTTAAAAAAACGGTCGACAGGTCAAAAAATGGCCAGTAGACAGGATTTCAAATATATAGTCGTTATGTGCATGTGTGCACGTTCATTGTGCATTTTACACAGAGACGGTCGACTGCCTGATTTATTATAACGACCCCGGATTTTTATGAATTTAAATTGATAATTTAAATGAATTTTTGAATTAAAATTTGTAAAATTGATTATAAATGATGCGAGTTTCCCCGATTCAAATAGAAAATATATTAAGTCATATGGGTTTGAAAATTTGTATATATGAGAATATATATGTATATATTGGATTTTAAATAAATTCTTAAATAAATGATTTTGAAGAATAAATAATATACTTTAGACACAAGTATAGAAATAAATAAATAAATTTATTTAAAAATTTATAAATGATGATAATTTGAGTTATATAAAATATATGTGTACAAAGAGAAATGTAAAACAATAATTAATTAAAGTAAAATTCATGATAAATATTTAAACTAAAAATAGAAGTAAAATAAATATTTGAGTTATAAATAGAGATAAATAAAAGTTAAGTATGGAACCAAATAAATATATAAAACATCTATGTACAAAACAAAGTTATGGAATTTCAATTATATTTAAAAGTAAGTAGACAAAATAAAATAAACATAAACAAAACAAAGTAAATACAAACAAATATAAAAGTTTTAGTATGCAAAGAAAATTAAAATAAAATAAGAGCAAATAAAAGTATTCAAACAAATAAATAAGCAAAGTAAACAAAACAAAGTAAAAATAACAAACAAATAAAAACATAAATATGCAGGCAATGCAAATAAAGTTTTCAAACAAATAAATACGAGTACAAAATAAAATATAAACCAAGTAAACAAATACATTTATATGTATAAACAAGTACAAGCAAATAAATGATAAAAATATAAGTATGTAGAAGCAAATCTGCGTGTTCAAGTATCAAAACAAAACATATATATATAACTCAGCCGAGTTATTCAAATGCAAGAAGAAAAAAATAGGTAAGGTTGAAAAACATAAGGTACTCAAGGATTTAATGCAACATACCTTATGCATTTAATGCAAGCATCTTTAACATGCTTATTGTACAAATAATATACTGCATGTTTCTTTTTATACGCATCAATATATTCATTTTAGTTCGACCATTATCTCAACTTAAAACAACAACAAACTAAATCAATACTTGGTTCAACTGCAACCTTATTCAAGATGCAAGAATCATCTCAGAAAATCAAATCAATACAAGCCTGGAAAGTATGCAAGTCAGATCAGTTTTCAAACTTGGATATCATTTCCAGTTTTAAATTCAATCCTGTTCTTGTTGTTGATCTCTGCTTCCAAATATCAAGGTGAGCAAATCTTCTTTTTAAACTAGACTTCTTTGATTCTTTTATCTGTGAGTAAACTCAATATCAAATTTATATTCGAAGATGATCAGTGGATGATTTATGTCAATATGGTTTGGATTCCTTCTTTATTGCTGTGAATATAAATTTGTTTTGACAATACAGAGACAGGTTCTTCTCTGTTCATGGTTTAGGATGAGACCAATATTTCAAAAAAAAAATTGATTCCTCTATTTCTACTCACTTTCAAGCTTTGATGTTTAAAGTAAAAAGGTGTATTTAGGTAAGGGCTTTAATCTAAAAATAATTCCATGAAGTAAAAACGTATACAGGAAGGAAGATTCAGTTTTTACAGAGGATACTTAAAACTTTGAAATTTTCGAATTTATTAAAACACTGATTCAAGTTTGTAGTTTGAATCCTTACACGAAACGATGATTTTTAAGGCAAATTTGGTGATTTTTAATGGTGAGTTTCATGAGCAGTTTTGAGATGAGCGTGTGAGGCATTTTGATCGAATTTAGGTGATCGATGGAACTGGGGTGGTCGGGGTTGTGCGTGGTGGTGGAGGAGCTTACCGGGGTGGCAGGAAAAATATAGGGATGGTGAATAGATCACGGTGGTGGCGTCGGCAATTGGTTGAAGTCTGTAGCCCTAGTTTTGTTGGGGTCGAAGGATTCGATTCGTTCGTCACTATCGCTTGATCGAGTGACGCGTGGTTGGGGGTGATGGAAGAGGGAGTGAAGACGAAGAGATGACCGGAGTTTCTTGATCACCGGTGGCCGAGGCGATGAGATTGGGGCATTGACAGGTTCGGGGGATTTGGGTTCAAGCGGTTCCAGGTTTTGGAATGGGAAGCTCGTTTTCGATTTTCGGTGGTTGGACGCATTTCGATGATCGAGGTGAGATGTTGAGGCGAGTACTGATAGGTGGCGATCAGTGTTGATGATCAACGGTGGCTGGAACCACCGTGCATATGCACGGTGGGATATTTGTCTGATGATGTTGTTTGGGTAGAAGCAGCGTTCTAGTGGGTTTTTACCCGAAGTGGTACTCGAGTAAATCGAGTAAGTGACTCGAAGCAAATCGAGTCTGGGCTCGGTCCAAATTCATGTTCCAGGCTTCAAACCTGAAACTGTTTTGGTTTGCAAATTTTAAAACCAAATTTAAATTTTAAACCAAGATTTTTAAAGCTGAGTTCAAATTGAAATGTTAATATAAATTCAAGTTGAAGGTAGAGTTTAGTTTAAACATAAATAAGTTTTAAATTTAAATTGTTTTAATAACTTAAAAGCAATTCAATATATATTAAAGAAATTTGAAATGGAGTTGAAATTTTAAATGAAAAATTTAAGCAAGTTGAAACTAGAAGTTTAAATCTAAATTTAAATCTGAATTAAAGATAATTTGAATCCTAGTCCTGAAATCAAAGAAGCTTTAATATTTAAATTGTTTAAATTTTCTTTGTGATGATAATTTAAACATTAGTTAAAAAAATGTTTTAAATTTGAATTAGTAAAGATAAAATGATATGCACTCATTAAATTGGTTCAAGTGAATAATTGATTAATTTATTTAATCGAGAAATTAGGATTTGAGTTAAATTAATTAAGGTAAATTAATTTGTAAATAAGATTCATTAAATTAATAAAGAGTTGTCTTTTAAACAAATGATTAAGGTTATTTAATCAAGTAATTAAGATTTATTAAGTTATAGTTTAGAACTTAATTAATTAAATAATTAGTGATTAAACATATGATTTTAAAGGTTAATTAAATGATAATTAACAATAGTTAAATTGAGTTTAATTACTTAAGAATAGTAATTAAATAATTATGAATAGTTAATGAGGATCATTTACTTGAAATTTATTTTGATAATAAATGTGAAAAGAATTATTCATAGAAATTTAATCTGATTTAAATTAATCAGATAATTAAATTAATCCTATCTATGGATGCTTGGGTCATATTGGATGGTAAACTGTTTGATATCCCTGTTATATGATGCTTTATGATTATCCTGATTTATGTTGTGATCTGTGATGTAATTTATTATCTATGATATATAAATATATCTGTGATCTGTGAATGAAGATAAGTGTTATAATTTATATCGCTTATCAGATATATTGTTGTATTTGATCTGTCATGATTGAATGATGTTGCACTACTGTGTATAACCCCTGGACCACACCATACACACACAATTATGGATTTCACGAGGAAATCGGTTAAGTCACAGATTTTTGAAATAGTTTAAAATTTGAATTTTTAAATTCAAATGTTTTGGAATTGGAATCGGAATAGAAGTGGAAAGCTTTTGAAATGGAATTTCAAAGATGGAAATTTATTTTGAATAACTGGATTAAGTGTTGGAATTTAAATACTTTAATTTAAATTTGAATTCAATATTCAAATTGAATTCTGTAATTTGAAACTAGGGATTAATGATATTATACTAGTCATTATGAGTTAAGTCATTTTTAAAGTATTATTTTTGGGAATTTGAATTTAACCCAAGGATTTCAACTCGTATAAATGAATCAGATTTCCAAAATGAAAACTGTTGTTTTCAAATGATAAACACTTTTAGATAAGAACTGAGATTCCAGTTAATTAGGGGAATTTCAAGATTGAATAGAGAAATGATTTTCCTAAGTTATGCATGAATTCTTTTTGAAAGCTATGAATTAAATCTGTTTATTTTTAACAGATTTAAATTGATGATTTGTTTAAATCTAATTGAAATGAAATTGTTTTGAAGGCTATAAGTTAAATCTTTGATTTAAAGATTTAACGAGTTAATCAAATTGAAATGAAAATTGATTTGGAAAATCTATGAATGAATCTTTTATTTAAAAGATTAAAATGTGAAAAATTGTTTAAACCATTAAAGGTTGTGAAAATGAATCTTTTTGTTTAAAGATTGAAAATGGTAATTTGTTAAGCCATTTGAAGAAAAGTTTTGGGTAATAAGTTGTGACTTAATTGAAATCCCATATCCATATGTTTTAAAAATATTTTCGCTCACTATTCGGTTTAACCGGGAAAGGACCTTTGTGTCGTATAACCCATTCCGAATATGTGATTCGACGTTATGGATAGCATTTGAAGACCGGTGATGAAGACCGTGTATTTGCGAAAGCGATAGGATGACCTATCGATTGTTTCTGCACCGAGTCGCGCCGGTATAGAAATTCCCTAAGTGATGGGAAATCCGATTGGGATTGTGAATACCCGGATTGCAAGGACTTGTTTGAAAGTACCTTCGGTTCTGTTCGAACCCAGAACAGACTTGTATGGATTGTATGTCTGACATTACAAATTGAGATATAAAGCCGATTTCTTTCAAATATATTTCTGTTGGTGGCGGAGAATTTATTCTCTTAGCTTAACACCCTTCTCTGAGACGTACGAGCTCAGAGGTTATATAGTTGAAGGTTATCAGCGATATATTCCCAATTTGGTAATGTGACATGCTGAGTGTTGCTGTGAAATGATCATTGTGTTGATTATTTATGATAAGATCATTTGTTTGATCGTCTATCTTGGTGATCATTTCTATGATCATTTGTTGACCCAAAGCATGGCTTTTGTATAAAGTATGTTTTTGTGGACGTGACTTCGTCGAGCCTCACACCCCGGAAATGGTCAAAACAGGAAAGATGCGACAAGGTTATGAGGGGTAGCTCCCTTTAGGGTATGTGCATTTCCTTCTGGATAGAGGTGGTATCATGGTATGGAGCCCAGATATTTAACCTATGTGGTTACTGCGAATTTATTACTTTGTGGTTGTTGGTTATCGGGATCCCGTGAGAAAGGTCGTTTACGATCGGGGGATGACATACTCGTGTCAGTAGTTACCCAGTTAGGGGTAACCCAGCCTTGTGTTGGCAGAGATCCGGTTTGGTTCTCGGGGATGTCCTTCCAGAGGCATTCTCATGTGGCAATGGGAAGTTCCTTGGCCTGACCATTTGTTGGAAATCCAAAGAAACAATACGATCTTGTACGGTTTTAGTTGTAGAACCTATCATTCACTTATGGTGGCGCCCCACTGTTTGGATGGTAGCTATAGTAGGCATAGTTCGAAATGTCTATGTTGGCTAAGATTTATATTTTACTTTCGAAATGAATTTTTTTCTACACTATGCACTAGTAATAATATTAAATGTTCTTTTTAATACGTATCAAGCATCTTTGACTATCATAAGGAGAAATCTCCTCCGATTCTGCGTTTGCATTGTGTGTGTGTGCGGGAGGCCTTATGGTAGTCTCATTTTTAAAAAGCATTGCGAATTGACTTTGAAAATCTTTTGTTGAATGTTTTTAAAGATAAACTGTTTTTGTTGCTCACACCAGTCCCACGACTGATCCGGAGTTTATTGTTTCTTTCCTAAACTCTGGATGCTCATTATTTTCTACACGAGTAGTCTAGAGTTGGGTTTTTCAGATAGTCAGATGTAGTAGATTATCTGGAGTTAGTTCAGTCTTTGGTTCGCACCAGTCTTGCGTAGCTTGGTGCATTGTTATGGGGAGTTCGAGCTATTGCTGGATTAGTTCTTGGAGATGGAGTTGCAGTTATTTCTGGAGTTCTTCCTTGAAGACTATCTTAGAGTTATATTGTTCCGCTGCTAGATGTTATCTATTTTTCTTTTCCGCTGCTATTTTATTGTATCATATCTCTGATGTATATTGATATCTATTGGATCATCTGTTGTATCAGATATTGTATCAAAGCTGTATATCAATGTATTATTCTTTTATTCCGCCGTGTTATTTACTTAACGTTGTTATAAGCTCCGGCGAATCGGATTTGAACGGTCGAATCTATGGCATTCGAATACGATTTGAAGTATGAATGTCGATTTTCGAGCGGGCAAAATTCGTCTCGTTACATTTATTACCGGTAGACCGGTCCCTGATAATTTGCTCAATGAATGTACAATGCTATTCAAACGTATATATATATCGATTATATTGAGGTGCAAGATTTTTTGAGGATAGATTTTAACAAGTTTATCACTATTACAATATCAAATAATCAACCTATAATCTAGAGTACCATATGTAGCTCTTTTGTGCCTCTTTATAGCCATGATGTCTGTGTTTTGTCGATCGCCTTTATTTCTTTGTCAGAAATCAAAAACTTCATAGAACCTGTGACTCAACATTCTCCCCCTTTTTGATTGATGACAACATATATCTGAAGTTCTGAATCTCCCCCTGAATATGTGATCTCCCCCTGAGATTTTGTTTGTATTTTATATATATATACTCCTGCAAATAATTGTTAGCACTTTCTCCCCCTTTGTCATCGACAAAAAGGAATAATAGATAATTGGAATAATATAGGAGTATATCAAGTAGAAAATTCATGCATAGAAAAAAAAATATAACATATCCAAACATACCAGAGTATCATACACACCAAAATATCATACGAATAAAAGTAACGACACTATTTAGTACAAGTGTCGAATGATGTTTTAAATTACTAAACCAAAATATAGAGATAGAAAACAGAATCTAGGATGAGTCAGAAGCTGTCTCCTCTTGAACATCTTCTTCCTCATCATCATCATCATCATCTTCCTCATCATCGTCCTCTCTAGATGATTCTCCACGACCATGTCCACTAGTACCAGCAGACTCCTCAGTTGATGACCAGTTGAAAACAGGATGAGCAGGACGTTTGCCTGGGTCCTGATCTTAAGCAGAGATGGATGTGCTACATGAAATAGCATCCCATAAAATACCAAAGAATGACTTGACTTTGTTGAAGCGTTTATCAATTTTTGTGTCCATCCGCTTGAGTCTTGATTCAAGCAAGAATTGATTACGCGCAATAATTTCAAGTGATTCTTTTGTGGTGGATTTCGATTTCAACATTTTTACTTCTTCGGAACGAGGTCGAGAGGAGGTAGCTTTTTGTTTTGCTGGACCTCTTTGTTGCCATTATTCAAACGGCATAATCTGAAGGTAAGGAGGAGGAAGCTTCATGCGTTTGATGGTTACGGAATCAATACATTTTGGTTTCGAGGTGGCAGAGTCAGGAGGTCTTACGCCACAAGCGAGCAAAATACGCATGATATATTCATTGAAGAAAAAGTGAGGTCGCGTAGAGTTGTTCACCTTGAGAATCTCGTCAAACATCGTATGAACCCAATTGATTTGGATATCTCCATAAATAGCATAAAGGGCCTTGAAGTTTTCTTTGTATACAACGTCGTAGATTCTAGTCTAGGAAACAAAGAAAACATCAAGACGCGATGTAGTAGTCTGGCGGTGGGTCGAAGTCCAATTGATTTTGTGCCATCACTGTTGTCCTCCATGAATTGATGGCTGATGCTATCGCGAGTGAAGACTTCGCAGAAATGTGATGAAAACTCATCGCCTTGATTTGGAATACCCAGTATAGAAGCTATCCTATCATGAGTGATAAAAAAATTTTTGCCACATACGACAGACCTAATGACTCCGTTCGGATCATCAGGTTTGTACTCGTCGAGGTTCATGTAGGCATAGAACAATTTTATCATCAAGTGATTTATTTCCACATTGTTATCTGAAAAATCGATCAATGGAGTAAGATTGGAGTTATTTGCTAACCTACGGATTCCATAAGATGTAAATTCATCAACCTTGATGAAAGAACCCGGATGAAATTTGTAGTTAGTCATTTGATTCCATCTTGTGATAGCTACCGGATTTTCGAGCCATTTCTTAGCGGAGATATTGAGTGATGAAGTTCCGGAGGATGACCCTTTCTTGGGTTTCTTTTGCGGAGGAGCCATTGTTAGAAAATTTGAAGATTTGGAAATTGAAATTGAGAGAATAGGGTTTTTGGAATTTGGGGATAAATAACCGGTTGAACAAATGAGGAGGAGGAAGGAAAAAATAACGCAATGTATATATAAAAACTGAATATACGTATATCGGTCGACCGTTTATAATAGGCCGGTCGACCGTTTACATCCAGAGGCTAAACGGTCGACTGGTACTATTATAGGTGGTCGACCGGTTTTGTTGCCTGATGAAAAACAGTCTGTTTTGCATTTTTTGAGAATATGTCGAGCTATATAGTTCATATTTCACTCTTATTATAAAATACAAACGTTATTACATGAGTGATAGAGAGACAACGTTACAACATGTATATATATATATATATAAATCTAATGAGTAGTGGAAGAATCGTCATTAGAATTTTGTTTATTATCTTTAATACGATGTGTCCATGGACTCCAGTTTTTCTGAGCACCTTCATTCCTGTTGTAATTCCGATCCTAAGAGTTAGGACTCCTAGATGTTGACGGCCTAGACGGCATTGGTTCATGCACATCATGCTTGTTTGAACCGCAAAAGAATGATGCCATTTTTTCTAAAACAGATAAACGTGCCGATGTCCATTGTTGTTCATGATAAAGCTGGCTTTGCCTATAGTGGAGCTATCTTTGAAGATCTATTTGATGTTTCTGATAGTGGTGAATCTCGTCGATCTGTGCTTTGGTACGAGGAGAACAAAACAGCGCCTTCTTTACGCGTTTTGAGGTTGGTGTACTGCCAGGAGTACGAGTGCATTGGTGATGATACTTCGGTTTTTGTTTTGGTGTTTCAGGAGAATAATACTCCTCTGGTTCAGAACTTGTAACGGAAATGTGTGATTTTTGAGCACACTCATCACAAATGTGGGCCATAGAAAATTATGTATAGAGCCTTATGCTCAGATAAGAAAAGATGAATAAAGAGAGAAATTTTGACAAGCTTATAAAGAAATTCCTTATACATAAGCCTGTGGATGAGAGTGAATAAAGAAATTTGACCGTGAAAGCAAGCAAAGGCTCTTATTCAAAGAAAATAAATAGCTTTTCTTAGAAAAAAAATGCTATAGTTAAAACATAACCAAAGGAAAAGACAATCATTAGTAATTACTAGTCAAGATCTTTTCTTGAAATTAAACCAAGCTCTCTTCGTAATCTAATAAAACTAGATTCGAGCAGATGCTTAGTAAAAATGTCCGCTAAATGATTATCAGTTTGGACATATTCAAGACATATATATCCTTTTTCAATATTATCTCTAAGGAAATGATGACGGATATCAATGTGTTTGGTTCTAGAATGATTCATTGGATTCTTAGAGAGATTTATAGCACTTGTGTTATCACAGTATATAATAGAATTTGATAAATGAATATCAAAATCTTGAAGTGTTTGTTGCATATATAGTACTTGAGTACAAGCGAGAGCTGCTGATATATATTCAGCTTCACATGTTGATAGTGAAACACAATTTTGTTTCTTACTAAACCAAGAGACAAGTGATTTTCCAATAAAATGGCACGTACCACTTGTACTTTTTCTATCCGTTCGCGAGCCGCCAAAATCAGCATCACTATATGATACTAATTCAAATGGACATTCTTTTGGATAAAAAAGACCGAAATCATTGGTATTATTAAGATAACGAATTATACGTTTCACTGCTCGTAGATGTGATTCCTTTGGATCTACTTGAAAGCGTGCACATAGACAAATACTCATTATTATATCTGGACGACTCGCTGTAAGATAAAGAAGAGAACCAATCATGCTTCGATATAATTTCTAGTCAACACTCTTACCATTTTCATCTTTTTCAAGATGTGTAGTTGTACTCATAGGAGTTGGTTTACCAGATGTATTTTCTAATCCGAAGCGTTTGATAAGATTTCCGCAATATTTTTCTTGATTGATAAAGATACCACTTGGAAGTTTGTTTGATTTGAAGTCCAAGAAAATATGACAGTTCTCCCATATGAGACATTTCAAACTCTTTGGTCATAATACTTGCAAATTCCTTGCAGAGTTTATCGTTTGTTGAACCAAAGATGATGTCGTCTACATATATCTGGATAACTAGAATATCCTTTTGAGAATGTTTAATAAACAAAGTTTGATCGACTTTGCCTATTTGAAATCCTGAGTTAATAAGATAGCTACGTAATCGTTCATACCAAGCACGAGGTGCTGGTCAGGATATTTTTCATGTACGAACAAAGGAGGTTGTTCGACATAGACATTCTCTTTGATAAATCCATTGAGAAAAGCACTTTTGACATCCATCTGATAAAGTTTGAAATTATGGTGACAAGCAAAAGATAATAGGATTCTAATAGCTTCTAGTCGAGCAACTGGTGCATAGTTTCTTCATAATCGATACCTTCTTCCTGATTATACCCTTGTGCTACTAATCTTGCTTTATTTTTGGTGATATTTCCTTGTTCGTCAGCCTTATTTTTATAGACCCATTTAGTACCAATAACTGACTGATCAGTTGGTCTTGGAACAAGTTCCCAAACGTCATTGCGCTCGAACTGATTTAGTTCTTCCTGCATGGCAATGATCCAGTAATCGTCTGTAGCAGCTTCTTTTGGATTCTTAGGTTCGATATATGAGAGAAAAGCGACATGACCCATTTGATTGAGTTGACTCCTTGTTCTGACATGTGAGGTTACTTCACCGATTATATTTTGGGCCGGATGGTCTCTTAATATCCTTGGTGGTGATTGTAACTCACATATTTGAGGAATATTCTCAATAATTATTTTCGAGTCAGAATCAATATTCGTGATAATTGGATTGTCAGTGACTATTGATTCGTCATCATCTGATATAGTGTGAGGATGCTGATAGAATTCATCAAAAGAGACATGAAGTGATTCTTCAATAGTTTTGGTTCGTTTATTAAATATACGATAGGCCTTCCTCCGTTCAGAATATCCGACAAATATTCCTTCATCGGCTTTTGGATCGAATTTGCCAAGCTGGTCTTTCGTATTTAAAATAAAACACTTGGAACCAAAAACTTTGAAGTATGAGATTTTAGGCTTTCTTTTGTTAAATAATTCATAAGGAGTATTCTTGGTAAGAGGTCTTATGGACACACATTTAAAACATAACAGGCAGTTGCGACGGCTTCTGCCCAGAAATGTTTTGGTAAGGTGGTTCCATTCAATAATGTTCTTGCACATTCTTATAAAGTTCGGTTCTTCCGTTCTACAACTCCGTTCTGTTGTGGAGTTCTGGGAAACGAAAAATTATGATATATACCTTTCTTTGTACAAAAATGCTCAAATTCATTATTTTCAAACTCTCCGCCATGATCACTTCTTATATTTTTAACTTTAATCCCTTTTGATTTTTGAATTCTTTTGACGAAAGATTGAAATGATCGAAAGTGTCACTTTTATTTTTTAAGAAAATTGTCCATGTGTAACGAGAGAAATCATCAACAATTACAAGCACATATCGACTGTGATTTATTGACTGAACCCTAGTAGGTCCAAATAAATCCATGTGTAGTAACTCAAGTGGTTGTAACGTTGATATGACTTTCTTGGATTTAAAAGATGATTTGGTAAATTTTCCTAATTGACATGCATCACAAATGTTGTTAACCTTAAAACTCATTTTGGGTAGTCCTCTAACTAGATTGTTTTTGGCTAGCTTGTCAATAGTTCTGAAGTTTATATGACAGAATCGTTTGTGCCATAGCCAAGGATCATTATCATTAGCCACAAGACACATATCTGAATTATGATTAATATTCATATTTAGAATATATATATTTCTGTCTCTATATCCTTCGAAAACTAAATTATGGTCTTTATCTAAAATACTACACTTATTATTTGAAAAGGAAATTGTAAAACCCTTGTCACATAACTGACTAATACTAAGTAAATTGTGTTTTAAATTTCTAACTAGCATGACATTAGTAATAAGAGGTAAGTTAGATGTACCGCAATTGCTCACATCGCCTTTGCCGATGATATAGCCTTTTGAATTATCTCCAAAAGTGACGGAGCCACCATCTGAGTATGTAATATTTGTTAATAAGCTCTTGTCTCCAGTCATGTGCTTCGAGCAACCATTGTCCAATATCCACTTTCCTCTTTTCTTAAGTGGGACCTGCAAAAAATAAAATTAAGTCCATGGTACCCACTTTTTATGGGGTCCTAAGAGTTAGGTCTTAGGAGTCCAAACCCATACGGGTCAGGTATCCCCTTTGTATACATAATTAGTATTATGATGCACATTATTCATGAAATTCTGAATATATTTGTTCCTAATCAAATTGTTATTTGTTTTAGGAACCCATATTTTGATAGTCTTGATATTTTTCTTTTGAAATTTCACAACTGATTTTGGTTTGGAGTATAATAAACTAAGATTTTTCTTAGCTTCAGTTTTTTGTACTTTCTTCTTCTTTTTATTTCCAAGATGTTTCTTGGTTTCTTGTTTCTTATATCCCAAACCTTGTTTATCCAAAATAGATTGTGAACTTTCAATGATTTTTGTCAAATTTTCTCGACCTTTGTTAAAGTTAGAAACATTTTGAGTAATGTTATCTAACTTAGTTTGTAAACTAGCCTTTTCTAGGTCCAGAATTTTGACTTTTGCCTCAAGCTCATGATTTTTAGTAGTGAGAGCATCATTTTTCTCTTTTTGAGTTTCAATTTCTTCACTCAAAAGAACTAATTGAGAGTCAACATTAGATGATGATTCTTGAAAATTTTCAAGTTCTTCTTCTAATATTTTCTTCTCGTCTTTTAACATATCTCATTCAAATTCTGCTCTACTCAAATCTGCTTTGGTTTCTTTTAGCTGTCGTTTTATGCCTTTATATTTGACTATCAATTCAGCATTAATATCAAGCATTTCATCGAATGTAGGAATTTGTACCTCACCTTCTGTTGCCATGAATCATACATTAGCTTGTTCATTCTCCGACTCACTTTCACTTTCTGATGAAGATGAGTCTGAATCATCCCATGTTACTGAGAAGGCTCGTTTCTTTGATTTGTCCTTCTTATATTTGAATCTGTCATTTTCTGACTTCTTCTTTTGATCTGGACAATCCTTCTGCATGTGCCCCTTTTTGTGACAGTTGAAGCATTCTATAGAGGATGATGTTGGTTTATTTGATCCAGATTTCTTTCTGTTATAACGACTTGCTTTTTGTTGTTTTAGGAAATTTTTGAAACCTTTTGCTATGAATGCTAGATCTTCGTCTTCAGGCTCTGATTCATTTTCATCTTTTTCAGCATGAAATGCCACGTTTTTCTTTTCTTCTTTTTGTTCCTTTCTAGTCTGCAAGTTAGCTTCGCAGGACATTAGATTTCCTATCAATTCATCTGGCTTCATGACGGAAAGGTCATTAGCTTCTTCAATTGCTAATACTTTTCCTTCCCATTCACTAGTCAGAGAATATAGGACTGTTGAAACAACATCAAAATCATAATACTTTTGTCCTAAGCCAGTAAGTGTATGGTGGATAGTTTGAAACCGTGAATACATATCATTGATTGTCTCATTTGGTTTCATTTTGAAATTTTGAAATTGACTTTTCAGCATGGCTATTTTGGCTTGTTTAACCTTGTTAGTACCTTCATGAGTGATTTTTAGCGTTTGCCAAATTTGATATGCAGTAGTGCAGATACTAACACGGTTATATTCATTTTGATCTAATGCACAAAACAACATATTTATTGCTTTTGCATTTACGGCTGCTGCCGTTTTCTCAGCCGCAGTCCATTCTGAATAATCAGTTGTTGGATTCACTATTTCTTTTTGAGTTGCATTCCAAGCATCATAACTATTTGATTGCATAAAGAATGACATACGTGTTGCCCAATAACTATAGTTAAGACCATTGAAAAATGGAGGTCTTTGTGTCGATTGACCTTCCATATAAGTGGTGTTTTGAGTGCTAGTACTTGCGTTATTTGCCATATTACAAGAATATATCAAATAACTGTGTTACGGTTATATGATGACCTTGCTCTGATACCAAATGAAGAGTTGCAGTGATGTGATAGTGTACGAGTGCGCGTACTAATATAGTACACACGGATCGTGTAATATGGAATATAATATAAATGCGAAATAGATGATAATAGAACAGTAAATAAAAATAGAAAAATCACACCAGAGATTTTTATACTGGTTCGGAGCACCGTCCTACGTCCAGTCCCAGACTTCTATCTGGATTTTCACTATTAACTACCTCGCGTCACCCGGAGGAACAGGTTTACAACACCCGAGCAAACGAACGGGATTTCACGCCTCTAATACACTGAGGACTTCAACACTTGCCTCTTACAACACCGAGGACTTCAACACTTGCCTCTTACAACACCGAGGACTTCAACAACGATGAATATAATTGTTTGTTGATGGTATGTGTTCTTGCTAAGACAGTTTTGTCACTTGTAGTACAATCTTCCTATAATCTTATCCTCAAAATATGTGAATGATGTTTTGTGAAGATTAAGGGAAGTATATTACTTATTGAATCAAAAGATATGAAATAATTTCAATGATTCAATAAGCAATTAGAATAATTGAGAGCTTTTAGAATGCAGGAGTATTTAGAAAGTAAGATCAGAAATTAGAGTGAAAAAAATATGTTTTCATGTGTTGAATCAATGATTTAGATAAGTTTATATACAGAAAAATGGTTGTAACTCTTTGTGAACAGTAGCCATTAATAGATAC
This sequence comes from Allium cepa, assembly GCA_030765085.1. Lineage (NCBI taxonomy): Eukaryota > Viridiplantae > Streptophyta > Magnoliopsida > Asparagales > Amaryllidaceae > Allium > Allium cepa. The sequence goes on along the minus strand of CM060940.1, from coordinate 852,828,961 downwards.
GATCATTGATGAAAGGTAAGAGATGCAACCATTGGAGAAAGAAGTGTCTTTTGGAAAAGGTTGCTCTCTGTTTAAAAAAACGGTCGACAGGTCAAAAAATGGCCAGTAGACAGGATTTCAAATATATAGTCGTTATGTGCATGTGTGCACGTTCATTGTGCATTTTACACAGAGACGGTCGACCGCCTGATTTATTACCGGTCAACCGGTCCCTGTTAATTTGCTCAATGTATGTACAATGCTATTCAAACGTATATATATCGATTATATTGAGGTGCAAGATTTTTTGAGGATAGATTTTAACAAGTTTATCACTATTACAATATCAAATAATCAACCTATAATCTAGAGTACCATATGTAGCTCTTTTGTGCCTCTTTATAGTCATGATGCCTGTGTTTTGTCGATCGCCTTTATTTCTTTGTCAGAAATCAAAAACTTCATAGAACCTGTGACCCAACAGAAAACATAAACTTCGAGTCAGACACCGCTTAGCAGAACGGGTTTCCCCTCGCTAACATCCTTTTAAAACATATCTTTACGAAAACTTTCATAAAACTATATACTCTGTTCCTGCATCCACAATGGTTAAATATTGTAAAGCAATCATTATGTAAACATACATAAATATCAGGTAATAATGAACTATCTATTCAAACACACTATTTTTGTCTGGATAACTTTAACTTTTGTCTGACTCGAGCCTACTAGACAATATTAACCTAACACATGTTAGATTTTCGTCTTTTGGATTATCTATCCTTAACTATTTTTTAAACATTTTCCATCTGCACGGTCTGTCTTTAACTATCAGTTAAATACTTCACTTCTTGATGGTCTGTCCTAACTTAATCATCTCCTAGGTCCTCCCGATCCTAATGGTTTTTTGCGTTCGTGAACAACCTATCTGTATACAAACATATATTCCATTCGGTGTGTAACCATAATTTTAGTTTACCAGTGACAAAGCCATACGCATTGGAATTTTGGCAATAATTACCTGGGCTATTAACTAATGTATAGGCCACGATCCCATACTAGTCCCATCTGGTTTTCTAATATCCGAGTCATTTTCACTTAAGGACCCTCTCCCATAATTTTCCTTGAAATCATTTTCAAAATGATTGAAAACCTTTAAATCAAACTTAAAGAAGGAAAAGTATATAATTTTATACTTCACTCAAAATCATAACACCATGTTATATATATATATATATATTATTTACTCAAAATTTAGTTGATGAAAACATTTAACCATTTGAAAGAACCTCTTTCTAAACCTTTGAAATCATCTCTTTCAAAACCATTATCAAACTTCCAAAATCATTCCTCAAACCTTTCGAAATCATACATCAAACCCTTCGAAACCATTCTCTAAACCTTTTCAACCCGTTGAAAAGCAAACCTTTCGAAAGCAATAAACTTTGGACATCCTTCTTTAAAACCACTTTAAAACATTGCCTTAGAAAACCTTGAAAAACCTTCTATTTAAACCGTTCGAATCCATTAAATTAAACCTTTCGAAATCATTTAACTAAAACCTTTCGAAACTATTCAATAAACCTTTCGAAACCGCTGAACTAAACCTTTCAGAATCATTTAACTAAAACCTTTCGAAACCATTCAATAAAACTTTCAAAACCATTTAACTAAACCTTTCAAAATCATTCAACTAAAACCTTTCGAAACCATTGGAAGCAACCTTTCGACTTTGTCAGAAGTTCTGCTTCGAAAGCCTTAAACATATGCTTTAAAACAACTCTTTCAAAAGCTTTGGTTTTGCTTCAATTTATAAAACAAGGGTGAATCATCTAAGTCGAAAGCTTCCTTTCAAAAGCATGGAGATGCGGCTAGTTTTCAAATAAGTAAACCTTTCCTCTTTGTCGAAAGGTTCAAAACTAAACATTTATAAAGCGGCAGTAACCCCTCGACTGTGTCGAAAGGTTTCAAAACAGAATAGTGTTAAAATAGTAGCAACCTTGCGACTGTGCTGAAAGGTTTAAAACCCTTACTTTAAACATTTGACCTGGTCGAAAGCAACCAAGTCGAAAGCTCTTATTCGAAAGCAAAGCAAGTGAAAGATTTTGGTTGATAAAACAAACATACCCCAACCTCTTTGGCCATCAACCCTTTGACTTAGAACCCTTCGACTCTATCCACTTCATTACGTGCCAAGTAGCTTAATACCATACGGATTGGTTTGACCTTGTCGAAAGCTTTGAACCTCTCGACCTTATCGGAAGGTCTGGGTCGGATGATTTACCGCCGCAAAGGCTGAATGTAAAAAAAGTAATTTATTTGTTTTTAACATAAAAAAGAGACCTTTTCAACTAATCTGCCTTTGTTTGTCAAATTCTCATTGGTTAGCAATTACTTTTCAGAAATGTGCTGCCGCTAATTTTAAAATTAAATATTATTTTATTTTACAAAATGCTCCTTTCTCCTTAATTAAATATATAAAATATTTAAGTCCCATACCATAAATAATTTTATATATTCATCAAAACACTTAGGAAAAATCTAGAAAAATACCATAAAATTTTAAAATCTTTTCCAACATATAATAATTTCAAACCCAAATAATCATTATTTTAGCCATAAATAATTATGACCCAATAAATAATTTCCTTCACTAGAAAATTAATATAATCTCCATTTTAATTCGGAAAACTATGAAAATCGAAACCCATGTCCAAAATATCATTTCTGACCTATATTTAAATTTTCAAGGCATTTGGATGTCATTAAATAGGGTTTTCATGTTAAACATGTCATAAAACTAACATGAACATTTATAATCCATCAACAACATATATATATACACACACATACACAATTTTAATCATCAAAACATGGCATATACTTGCAAAATCATTTTGGATCTAATCTTAAAAATAAAAACTAAAAGAAATTGGGATGTTGTAATTATTCAACTTAGTTTTGAGTTTATAGAATTGAGATTTGATGTTGATTTAGTTGATTGTTTCTCTCCTTGAATCATAGCTTTAATCTTTTTCTTGAGAATAATAATGGTGGCTGGCCTTAGGAAATTTTAGTTTGAGTAAAATGAAAATAAACATGAGTTACATTCCTAAGGGTTTAGGGTATAAGCCTTATCTATTTTCCATATTGTCCTTCTCATATCCTAACATATTAACTTAGGTTATTTCTTTTTAATTGACACACAAAAATGGCACGAGTACCATTTGTTAATCAAATCTCAACCTTTTAATCTTCAGATTATTTATTTTGTTTACCTAATTAATAATTCTAAATAATGATATAAAAATATGTGGTGTTATGGACTCCCCCCTTAAATAATTTCATCCTCGAAATTACAATAAGGTACACAACAAAACAATCATGGATAGAACTTACATTCAAATAAATCATGGTAAGAGTCTCCATTCCTTCTCTCCATCTACCAAGTACAGTCTCTAGCATCGTCACTCCACTGAACCTTTACTAACGTGACTGTCTTGTTCCTCAACTTCTTCTCATCTCTAGCCACAATCTGAATCGGCTTTCTAACTATGGTCAAATATGGTTCTACTACTAAATTATCTAACAATGCAGGTGCTATGGTAGTCTCCGGGTCTCTAACACATTTCCTAAGACGAGAAACATGGAAAACATCATGGACTCCAACAAAATTACTCAGTAACTCTACTCTATAGGCGAGTTTCACGATCCTCTCAACAATACAGAAAGGTCTAAGAATCTAGGTGCTAACTTCCCTGACTTTCCAAATCTCATCACATCCTTCATTGGTGAAACCTTAATGAACCCATAGTCTCCGACACAATATTCCAAATCCTTCCTGCTTTAATCATCATATCTCTTCTGCCCAGATTGAGCTTACTTCATCCTAACTCGGATCAACTCAATCTTCTCCGCAGCTTCCTTCACCAAATCCGGACCAAGAAATAATTTATTCCCGGTCTCTACCCAACATACGGGAGACTTGCATGGTCTTCCATACAAAGCTTCAAACGGTGCCATTCGAATACTAGTCTGATAACTATTGTTATACGGGAACTTAACTAGATGAAGGTGGTCCTCCCATGATCTTCCAATATCCAATACACAAGCTCTTAATAAATCCTCTAAGGCTTTGTTAATTCTGTCTGTTTTCCCATTAGTCAATGGATGGTAAGCGGCACTAATGTTGAGCTTGGTTCCTAATGCTTCCTATAGACTTTTCCAGAACTCACTAGTAAATGAAGAATCTCTATCACTGACAATAATACTAATCCCGTGCAGTCTAACTATATTCTTCATAAATATCTTAGCCAAAATAGGTGTCGTCCTAGTTGACTTTACCAAAAAGAAATGGGCACTCTTAGCCAATCTATCTACTATGACCTACATGCTTTCATTTCCTTTTCTAGACCTTGGCAACCCATCAATAAAATCCATAGAGATGGAATCCCATTTCTACAACAGAACTTCTAACGGTAGAAGCAATCCACTAGGCTTCGAGAGTTCAGCCTTTGCCTGCTAGCAATTCAAGCACTGCTTATCACACAAACCAATGTCCCGTTTCATACCTTCTCAGAAGAAACTTCTTTTCATATTCTCATACATCTTCATTCCTTTTGGATGGATAGTGAACTTTGAATGATGGCACTCATCCAATATTTCCTCATGTCTCCGACATTCAGAACACACAACCTTCCCTTCTTCCTCAACCACACATTTTGGTCAAGACTGAAATCCTTTAAGTCATCGCTCTCCATTCCTTCCCTCAACCTTATGATCCATTTGGCCAAAACTAGATCCTCCTCCCGTTCAGAAGCTATCTTATTAATCATTACTAGTTAAACTTTTAAACAAGACAACATAGCACTTCCTACACTTGAACCTACCTCAGATCTAAACTGCACATTGCAAGATGATAATGCTTCCAAATCTTTACACTCAGCAATCATAGCCAATACTACATTCTGATGTTTCTAGCTGAGTGCACCCACCACCTTGTTTCCTTTTTCAGGCATGTACTAAATTCCAAAATCATAAGTAGCAATAAACTCCAACCATCTCTACTGTCTCATGTTCAGCTCCTGAGAGAACGAGTACTTCAATGACTTATGATCAGTATAAAGCTCAAATCGTCACCCAAAAGATAATGCTTCCACACATTCAAAGCAAATATAATGGCAGCTGACTCCAAATCAGGTGTATGATACCTAACTTCATGTGGCCTGAGCTGTCTAGATGCATAAGCAATCACTTTACCTCTTTGCATCAACATAGCTCCCAATCCAATTCCACACGCATTAATATAAACAACTAAATCTTGATTCCCCTCCGGAACCACTAACACCGATGCATAAGTCAATAAGTTTTCAAACTCTGGAATGATTCCTCACACTTATCAATCCATACGAACTTCACATCTTTTCGCGTAAGATTAGTCATCCGTGCAGCTATCCATGAAAAATCTTTTATAAACCTCCGATAATATCCAGTCAATCCAAAAAGGCTCTTAATCTCGGCCTATGTTGCGAGTCTCTTCCAATTATTCACCACCTCAATCTTAATCGGATATACGGACAACCCTTTCTCTGAGATGACATGACCAAGGAACTTCACTTCCTTCTTCCAAAAATGACACTTTGAAAACTTTGCCTTCAACTGATGCTCCCCCAACATCTCGAGCACAACTCTAAGATAAACTTCATGCTCCTTCTCATCCTTAGAGTGTATCAAAATGTCATCTATGAAGACCAACACAAATCTATCCAAGTGCTCTTAGAAAATTCTTTTCATCAGAACCACAAAGAATGCCGAGTGATTAGTTAGCACGAACGGCCTAACTAACCATTCGTACGATCCATACATTGTCCTAAATGCTTTCAAAGGAATACTATCATCTGCCACTCTAAGCTGATGAAATCCCGTCATCGAATCCAGCTGAGAGAATACCTTGGCTCCACTTAACATATTGAAAAAATCATCAATTCTTGGCAATGGATATCGATTCTTTATCGTCTTCTCATTCAATTTACGATAATAAATACATAGCCTCAACTATCCATCCGGCTTCTTCGCAAAATCTACGGCAGCCCCCTATGGTGAACAACTTGGTCGGATAAAACTCTTGCCTTCGAAATCCACCAACAACACCTTTAACTCTCTCATCTCAGTGGGTGTCGTCCACCTCGACAACCTACCCACCGACTTTGCTCTAGATTTCAAATCAATTCGAAACTCTATGGCTCGTTTCGATGGTAGTTCAACTACTGGCTCAAGTACATCAGCAAATTCTCCAACTACAAAGACTCGATGCAACTCTTACTCTAACTCTATAATACCCAATAAAACATTCACTTCACAACTAGGGTTCTCTATGGTATAAACTATCCGATCACTATAATCCAGGTGATTAAGTGGCATTTTCCTATAATGACCAAATATCCTAGCATCATATTTACTTCACCAATCCATCCTAAGGATAATCCAAAATCCCACAAAGTCAAACGCAAGCAAACAACAACCAAAATATGGCCTAGCAAATCAAACTCTAAATGGTCACACCACATCCCTAATGTTGCATACCCTCCTGTCGGATTTACAACCCTTAAGGAAGTAACTAAGTATGATGGTTCTAGGTTAAGTCTATCTACTAATCGTTGAGAAATAAAGGAATGAGATGCTCCAATATCAAGTAGAACGCTAACAGACATACCATGAATCTATAGAGAGCCTCCCAAAATAGCATTTCCTTTGTCCTGCACAACTAGCCCCTTTCCATCTCTTGTAGGCTCTAGGCACTTGTTCTTGTAATGACCGATCTGTCACAATTAAAACAACTAACATTCTTCTTTCCACCAGCCTCTTTTCTTTTTCCTTTACCGGTTCGACACTCATTAGCATAGTGTCCCTTCTTGTCACATTTGTAGCAAACCGCTTCAGCCTTTCCTTTCTTCCATGCTCCCCTTTTCTTAGCATTATTTTTCGGGAAAAACTTCCTGTTCTAGCACTGTCCCATCTTGGCCTCCTTCATCTTCTTCCTCAAGCAAACCAATGCATCTTCTTGCCTTAATGCCATTTCAACCACTACATCACTCGGATCTCTCAAATGCGGCAAAGTGGCACTTCTCAACTCTAGCATCAAACCCCTGATAAACTTTTCATTCCTCCTGATTACGGTGTCTACCAAAGCATATCTGTATCGGGCTAACTCCTCAAACTTCCTTGCATACTCCAAAATGGACATGTCTCCTTTTTCCAACTCTGCAAACTTCCTCACCAATGCTAACTGCGCCATTACGGACAAATTTTTTTCTGAAAACCTTCTTCTAAACTCCTCCTATGTTATGGTTTCACATATCAACTCTAGTAGTAACGGTATTCCACCAGAATAAAGTAGCTCCCTGTAGGTGCCTCGAAGCCAATCTCCACTTCTGTACAACATTCAATACTAATTCGGTGAAAATTCTCTCACAATGCAGTAGCCAATTTTCCACCTCGATCGCATCTTTAGTACCAATAAACGGCTTCCCTCTAAGCTTGATGTAATCCCTACTCAAGTTAGCATACCAATTGATCATCGGAACTTCCTGAGCTCCACTTCCAACAGCATTACCTTTGACAACTCCGGCTGCTAATCCAGCTTGATTCATGTTTACAAAGAACTGATACATTACTTCTATGTCCATTTAGGGAACTCCTGCACCAACCATTTCAGCTTGTTCCTGATCGTGACCTCTTCTAGTATTTGGTCGGGCATTTCCTTTAGTGGTGGTGCTATCTCCTCCGAGATTTACTCTACCTCTTCTTCCCTCCATATCTGTATTCAAACCTCATGAGATAAAAATGAATAGCCAATCTAAGATAGGAGTCTAAAGAGATAGCGTATACCTATATATAACAAATACAAGTACGTTACTATAATAGTATCCCATACCCTAATATAAACTCTAATTTAAAAGGATTAAGTTTTCAAAAATCATTTTTTGTCAAAGTATTTCATAAACCATGCTTTGATACCAAGCTGTAACATCCCCTATCTAGAGGCTCAAAACTATGCACTACAGATGCTGCAGTCATCTATAATATTAGCTTCCGACGACTAAATACGACTATGTTAATGGTATTTATAATATCAGAAGCACTTGAATATGAAACTAAACACAGATTTCAAAATAACTTTTCTTTATTACATTTAAAATAAATGATCCATATTCTTAGTACATAATCCCAATACGTTGCCAAGTATAGATAAAATATACTTAATACCAAATAAGCCAAGAGCGATACATGAAGATACCCCCTTGGATAATCAAAGTTATATAGTCATAGTAGACTTAATACAAACATAGCGGAAATACAACAAAGCATAAAACTGCAACTCCTAAATAGCTATCTGTTTGCCTCTTGCACGCCTCCGATAGCTTTATTCGTCATTCTACTAAACCTGAAAAGACCTTAACCCCACAGGCTTCTCAAATTAATTTTGAGCACCCGAGAGTTTAAAAGGAAAACATAAACTTCAAGTCAGACGTAAAGCCCGGTGTGAATAATATTATACATCCCAGAATAATTACATTAAGTGAGACCATGTCACTTAACAGAACTGGTTTTCCTTCACTAACATCCTTTTAAAACATATCTTTGCAAAACCTTTCATAAAACCATATACTATGCTCCTACATTCACAATGTTTAAATACTGTAAATCAATCGTTATGTAAACATACATAAATATCAGGCAATAATGAACTATCTGTTCAAACACATTAGTTTTGTTTGGATAACTTTAGGCTGACTAAGCCTACCAAACAATGTAATCAAAATTAACCTAACACCTTTTAGATTTTCTTCTTCTGGATTATCTATCCTTAACTATCTGTTAAACATTTCTCATCTGGACGGTCTGTCCTTAACTATCAGTTAAATACTTTACTTCTGGATGATCTGTTTATAACTTAATCAGCTTCTAGGTCTTCACGATCCTAATGGTTTTTCTAGCTCATCAATAACCTATCTGTATACAAATATATATTCCTTTCGGTGTGTAACCATAATTTTAGTCTACCTATGACAAAGCCATACGCACTAGAATTTTGGACAACAACTAGTTGGGGCTATTAACTAATGTATAGGCCGCGACCCCATACTAGTCTCATCTTGTTTTCTAATATTTGAGTCATTTTCACTTAAGAACCCCCTCCCATAATTTTCCTTAAAACATTTTCAAAATGATTTAAAACCTTTAAATCAAACTTAAACAAGGAAAAGTATATAATTTTTGTAATTTACTTAGAATCATACCACCATGTTATATATATGTTCTTTACACAAAATTTAATTGATGAAAACATTTAACCATTTGAAAGAACCTCTTTATAAACCTTTGAAATCATCTCTTTCGAAAAAAATATCAAAACTTCCAAAAACATTCCTCAAACCTTTCAAAATCATACATCAAACCTTTCAAAACCATTCTCTAAACCTTTCGAACCTATTGAAAAGCAAACCTTTCGAACGTAATAAAACTTTGGACATCCTTCTTTAAAAACACTTCAAAACATTGCCTTAGAAAATCTTGGAAAACCTTCCATTTTAATCTTTCGAATCCATTAAATTAAAACTTTTGGAATCATTCAACTAAAACCTTTCAAAACCATTCAATAAACCTTTCGAAACCATTCAACTAAAACCTTTCGAGACCACCGAACTAAACCTTTTGAAATCATTCAACTAAAACCTTTTGAAACCATTAAATAGACCTTTCAAAACCATTAAACTAAACCTTTCGAAATCATTCAACTAAAACCTTTTGAAACCATTGGAAGCAACCTTTTGAATTTATCGAAAATTCTGCTTCGAAAGCTTTAAATGTATCCTTTAAAATAACTCTTTTGAAAGCTTCGAGTTTTACTTCAATTTATAAAGAAGGGTGAAACACCTAAGTCGAATGCCTCCGTTCGAAAGCATGGAGAAGTGGCTAGATTTTAAAATAAGTAAACCTTTCATATTTGTCAAAAGGTTCAAAACAAAATATTTATAAAGCAGTAGTAACCCTTTGACTATGTCGAAAGGTTTCAAAATAAAATAGTATTAAAACAAAGTAACCTTGCATCTATACTGAAAGGTTTAAACCCTCACTTTAAACATTTGACTTGGTCGATAGCAACCAGGTCGAAGGCTCTTATTCGAAAGCAAAGTAGGTGAAATATTTCAGTTTATAAAACAAACATACCCCAACCTCTTTAGCCACCAACCCTACGACTTAGAACTCTTCGACTCAGTCTAATTCATTACATATCAAGTAACTTGATACCATATGCATTGGTTTGACCTTGTCAAAAGCTTTGAAACTCTCCACCTTGCCGGAAGGTCTAGGTCGGAGGGTTTATTGCCGTAAAGGCTGAAACATGTAAAAAATGTGATTTCTTTGTTTTTGACTTAAAAAGGAAATCTTTTCAACTAACCTGCCTTTGTTTGTCAAATTCTCATTGGTTAACATTACTTTTTAGAAATGTGCTGCCACTATTTTTAAAAATAAATAATCATTTTATTTTACAAAATGTCCTTTCTCCTTAATTAAATATATAAAACATTTAAGTCTCATACCTTAAATAATTGTATATATTCATCAAAACACGTAGGAAAAATATGAAAAAATTAAAAAAAATGTATTTTAATATGTACAACATATATAAATTTCAAACCCAAATAATCATTATTTTAGTCATAAATAATTTATAACCTAATAAATAATTTCCTTCACTAGAAAATTAATATAAAATCCATATTAGGTCATAAAATTATGAAAATCGAAATCCATCTCTAAAATATCATTCCTGGGCTATATTTAAATTTTCAAGGCATTTGGATGTCATTAAATATGGTTTTCATGTCAAACATATCATAAAACTAACATGAACAAAAATAATCCATCAACAACATATATATATATATATATGTATGTATGTATGTATGTATGTATATAAATATAATTTTAATCATCAAAACAGACATATACTTGCAATATCATTTCGAATCTAATCATAAAATATAAAACTAAAAGAAATTGGGATGTAGTAATTATTCACCTTTCCTTTGAGATTATAGATATGAGATTTGATGTTGATCTAGTTGATTGTTTCCCTTCCCTTGAATCCTAGCTTTAATCTTCTTCTTGAAAATAATAATGGTTACCGACATTAGGAAATTTTAGTTTGGGAAAAATTTAAACGAAAGTGAGTTACATTCCTAAGGGTTTAGGGCATAAGCCTTACCTTCCCAGAAGAAATTTCTCTTCATATCCTGATACATCTTGCTTTCTCCTAGATGAATAGTGAACTTCGAACGATTGCATTCCTCCAATACTTCCTTCCTAACGTCTCCAACATTTGGAAAACACAACCACCCTTTCTTTCTCAACCACCCATTCTGGTCAAGACTAAAATACTTCAAGTCATCGCTCTCCGCTCCATCCTTCAACTTCTTGATCTTTTCAGCCAACATTGGATCCTCATATTTAGAAGCAATCATATTAATCATACTGGTCGAACTTCTAAACAAGATAACATAGCAATTCCTACACTTAATCCGGCTTTAGATCTCCATTGAACTCTACAAATCGATAACGCTTCCAAATCTTTCCACTCTGCTAATATTGCCAACACTGTATTCTGATGCTTTCTGCTAAGCGCGTGTGCAACTTCGTTGCCCTTTCCTGGTGTGTGCTTAATACCAAAGGCATAAGTGGCTAAAAACTCTAACCACTTCTGCTGTCTTATATTCAGCTTCTTTTGAGCGAACAAATACTTCAATGACATATGATCCATATAAAGCTCAAAACTCTCTCCTAAAAATTTATGTCTCCTTACCTTCAAAGAAACAATTACTATAGCTAACTCCAAATCATGCATTGGATATCTAACCTCAGTGGGCTAAGCTGTCGAGAAGCATAGGCAATCACTTTACCTCTCTGCATTAACACAGCTCCTAATCCAGTTCCACACGCATCTGTATAAATTACCAAATCTTGATTCCCCTCCGGAACAACTAATACAGATGCATGGGTCAATAAGTGTTTCAAGCTTTAGAATTCTTCCTCACACTTACCGGTCCACACAAACTTCACATCCTTTCGTGTTAGCTTGGTTATCGGCGCGGCTTTCCGCGAAAAATCCTTAATGAACCTCCGATAATATCCAGCCAATCTCAGAAAACTCTTTATTTCAGTCACTGTCTTAGGTCTTTTTAAATTATTAATATCTTTGATCTTATCTGGATCGACTAACAATCCCTCCTCCCAAAACAATGTGACCAAGAAACCTCACCTCCTTCTTCTAGAAATAACACTTCGAAAACTTCACCTTCAGCTGATTCTGCCTTAGCGTCTCAAGCACAACTCTAAGATGAACTTCACGCTCCCTCTCATCTTTAGAGTATTTCCAAATATCATCTACGAACACCAACACGAACCTATCGAAGTGCTCTCGAAAAATTCAATTCATCAAATCCACAAAGAATGCCGACGCGTTAGTTAGTCCATATTGGCATCACTAACCATTCGTATGAACCATATCTAGTCTTAAACACCATCAATGGAATACTATCCTCTGCTACTCCAAGCTAATGAAAAACTATTGCTAAATCCAACTGAGAAAATACCTTGGCTCCACTCAACTGATCGAACAAATCGTTAATTCTAGGCAATGTATATGCATTCTTTATCGTCTTCTCATTCAACTTACGATAATCAATACACAACCTCAACGATCCATCGGGATTCTTAGCAAACACTGCAGCTGCTCCACAAGGTAAACTACTTGGCCTAACAAAATTCTTGCTTTCCATATCTACCAAGTACAACTTCAGCTCCCCTATATCTATAGGTGCCATCCTACTTGGTGGTCTACTCATCGGTTCTTGCTATGGCAACAAATCTATCAGAAACTCAATGGCTTATTTTGGTGGTGATGCTACTACAGGCTCGAAGACATCCGCGAATTCTCTAACTACAAAAACGTGTTTCAACTCGTCTTCCAACTCCACTACACCCAACAAAGCGTTCACCTCATAATTAGGTCTTTCTATGGTATGTACAATCTGGTCACTAAAGTTAGGATGCCTGGTGATATCTTCCTATCATGGTAAAATGTCCTAGCATCACACTTACTTAACCAGTCCATACCCAATATAATTCCAAACACTACAAAGTAAAACACTTTCAAACTGCAAACAAAGGTATGACCTAGCAAATCAAACTCTAAGCGGTCACACATTATCCCAAGTGTCGCATACCTTCCTATCGGATTTGCAACCCTTAAGGAAGTAACTAAGTATGTGGGTTATAGGTTAAGCTATCTACCAAACAACAGGATAGAAAAGAATGCGATGCACCAGTAGCAAACAGATTGCTAATAGACATACCATGAATCTGAAGCGTACCTCCCAACATTGCCTTTCCTTTCTCCTGCACTGTTGGTCCTGATGTAGCAGGCTCTAATGCATGTAGCTTGCCTCTTCCATCCTTAGCAGGCTCTTTGCATTGATTCTTATAGTGGCCAATCTGATCGTAGTTAAAACATTTGATGTTCTTCTTCCTAATCACTTCCTTCACCTTTCCAGTATGACAATCATTTGCAAAATACCCCTTCTTGTCGCACTTGAAGCACACAACCTCAGACTTTCCCTTCTTTGCTGCTCCAACTTTCTGAGCACCCTTCTTATGAAAGAACTTCCTTTTCTTGCCTTACCCAACCCAGACCTCCTTTTCCTTACTTTTCTCTAGACAAGCAAGCATCTCCTCTTGTCTCAAATCCATCTATACAGCCATATCACAAGGGTCTCTGATATGAGGTAATGTAGCCCTCGCCAACTCTGGCTTCACTCCCCTTATGAACTTCGCATTCCTCTTCCACATAGTATCCACAGTAGCATACCCATACCTAGCCAACTTTTCAAATATTATAGCATACTCTAATAAAGACATCACCCCTGCTCCGACCCAGCAAACTTCCTTAGCAAAGCAGACTCTGCCATCACAAACATGAACCTCTCTTGAAACCTACTCCGAAAATCAACCTATGTCATATCCTCTTCATTTACTCCAGCCATCGCACTATTCCACCAAAATAAAGATGCTCCTTAAAGTTGTCTTGAAGCAAGCCTCCAATTTTGCTCATCATCGAGCTCCATGTCTGTAAAGATCCTCTCACAATGCAGTAACCAGCTCTCCACTTTTATAGTATCCTCGGTTCCAATAAAGGGTTCACTCCAAGCCTAGCATAATCACTGCTCAAGATAGCATAATCATTGACCACTAGAGCTTCCTAAACTCCTACTCCAGCATTCCTCCAACTATTTCGGTAATAACACCAGCTTGCATCATATTCATGAAAAAATGATACATAGCTCCCATATCCACTTATGGGAATCCAATACCAACATTTCCTGCTTGTGTCTGACCTTGGTTTCTCTTGGTGTCCAGTTCGGCATTGGCATTTGTGGTAGTGCTTCCTCCAAGATTCACTCTTCCACTTATAGCGTCCAAATCTGTATTCAATCCTCATACGATATGGAAGAATAACCTAAGAGAGATAGGAAATTAAAGATGTAACGTTTACTTACATATAGTAAATACAAGTATGTTACTATAGCAATATACAATATCCCAATCTTAACTCTAATTCCTTAGGATTATGTTCTCAAAAATCATTTTAGTTAAAGTTTTTCATAAACCTATGCTCTAATACGAAGTTGTTACATTCCGTATCTAGGGCCCTAAAGCTAAGCGCTACAAATGATGTAGCAATCCATAGTATTAACTTTCGGTGACTAAATATGGCTATGTTAATGGCATCCATAATATCAAAGCACCAGAATATGAATCAAAAATCACAGATTTCATAAAAGCAAAATTTTACCGATTACATTCAAAACACATGTTTTACATTCAAATTACACAATCCCATAATCATTTCCCAAATTCAGATAAAATATAATTATTATATAAATACGCCAAGAGCAACATATGATGATTCCCCCCTTGGGTGACTAGAGTACTATATAGACATCACTGTCTTAAATACAACACAACGAAATAAAATAAAACAAACAACAACTCCTAAAAAGTTCAGCCACCTGCTCATCTTCGAAAGCTTTATTCGTCAACCCACTAAAACTAGTAAAACCTCAACCCTCAGCCTACTCAAATCAATTTTGAACACTAGAGAGTGTAGGGGGAAAACATAAACCTCGAGTCAGACATAAAGCCTAGTGTGAATAATACTATAAATCTCGGTTATTTGATATTAAGTGAGACCACGTCGCTTAGCGAAATGGATTTCCCCTCAATAATATCCTTTTAAAACATACTTTTGCAGACCTTTATCCTGCAACCAAAACTGGCTACTATGTAAAGCATTATTGTGTAAACATATATATCTGGTAACAATGGAACTATTTGTCCGAACATTATAGTTTTGTTTGGCTAACTACTAACCTTTGGCTGACTCGGGCCTACCAAACAATATAATCAAAATAATCTAACAATTATTAGACAATCCACTTCTAGATGGTCTGTCCTTAACTATCTGTTAAATAATCTTCTTTTGGATGGTCTATCCCTAACTTAACATCTCCTAAGGTCATCTAATCCTAATGGTTTTACGGGCTCACCAATAACCTATCTGTATACAAATATATATTTTTCTATATGTAATCATAATTTTAGTCTTACCTATGACAAATCCCTACACACTGGAATTTTGGACTAAATTAGCTTGGGCTAATTGCTAATGTATAGCATGTGACTATATACCAATCCCATCTGGTATTATAATATCCGAGTCATTTTACTTAGGGTAATCTTCCCTTAAATTTTCCTTGAAAATCTTTTCAACTCAAATTGATTAAAAACTTTTAAACCAAACTTAAACAAGGAAAATATATACTCTATGCTTTACCCAAAATCGCCTCGCCATGTTATATATACATTACTCAAATCTTTGTTGATGAAGACATTTAAACCTTTGAAAGTACCCCTTTCAAATCCATTGAAAGTACCCCTTTCGGAACCAAGTAAAACCCTTTTTTCACCTAGGCCGAAAGGCCAAAACATACCTTTCAAAACCATTAATAATATTCCTTTCGAATACATTGAAAAACCATTCCTTTGAAAGTGTTAAAGCCTTAGACGTCCTTCTTTAAAACCTTTAAACACTGCCTTTTGAATATGATGGAAAACCTTTCCTTTTAGACCTTTGGAAACCATCAGGGAACCATTCCTTTGAAACTATTCTTTAAAACCTTTCGAAAGCAATAAAAACATCAAACCTTTCGAAAGGCTTTGGATTTAAGTAAAACATGTGGAAACACCTTTCGAAACCATAAAAAATTAAATCCTTCGAAACCATTTGGGTTTTACCTTCAACAGAGCAAAAGGGTCATAAAACATTTATGTCGAAAGCACTTCCAAAGCAAAGAAGTGACGGTGTCGAAACCAACCTTCCGAAAGCATTGGAGAAGCGGCTAAGTTTTAAAAGCAAAGTATACCTTATGAAACCATTGGCATCGAAAGGGAGAAAAGCGGCAACCAACGGCTTCGACCTAGTCGAAGGCAAACCAAATCGAGAGCTGTACTATCAAAAGCAAAGCATGTACATTTTATTTAAAACAAAGCAGCGCTTCGACCCCTTCGGAACCCTTGGTTTTGACCTCATACCTTTCGCCTTCGTTTCAAATCACTATGCACAAAGTCTTTGATGCCATGTGCATTGGTTTCGATGGAGATGGAGGTGGAGGAACTAAGTCAAAAGCCATCTAAATCTGCAGTAGGGTGCCAAAAGTGGCGAAACATATATTTTGCATGTAAAACTGATTTTTAACCTTTTAAAGTAATCTTTTAAACTAACCTTCATTGTTTGTCAAAATATTATTAGTTGTAAATTTCCTTTTCTAAAAGCACTGATAAAATTTTGGAAATAAACAATTTAATTTATTTACAAAATACCCCTTCTCCTTTTATAAATATAAAACATTTAAGTCCCATATCTTAAATAGTTTTATCTATTCATCAAAACATTCTATAAAAATTCCAAAAAATTATATTTAATATGTTTTCTAACATATATTAATTCCAGACCTGAAATACTAATTATTTAGCTGTAAATAATTTAAAAACCTAATAATCACTTTCTACAGTAGACAATTATTATAAAATCCACATTAACATAGAAAATTATAAAGATTGAAACCCATATCTAAAATATTATTTCTAACCTATATCTTAAATTTCAAGACACTTGGATGTAGTAAATAATGTTTTCACATTAAAACATATCATAAACCTATATGATTAAGCATAAATTATCAACAAACACATATAAACAATTAATCATTCAAAAACATGGCATAATTATGCAAAATACTTCATATGATCCTTAAAACGAAAAAAAATTAGAACAATGAGATGTTGTCATTATTCACATCAGCTTTTTAGACTAAAGAGTTTAAGATTTGATTGGATTAAGTAGATTAATTTTTTTCCTTTAGCTCTTTCTTCCTCTTGTTCTTGCTGATGGTGGTTGGCCTGTTTGTTTAATTTTTTGCAAATGAGTTCAATGTAAGCATAAACGTTGATGGGTTTAGGGTATTAGAATGCTCATTTTCCTATTTTTTCCCTCACCTATTATACTTAACCATTTTATTTTAGTTCATTTTTACCAAGGCACGGCTACCCCTTATTAATTACAAATTTCAATCCCCTAATCACCATATTATTTTATTTATTTCGCTAATTAAATATCTTAAATAATGTTACTAAAAATATGGGGTGTTACAAATATCTAGTTTAAAAATACTTTATTAGATTTTTTTTAACCAGGAAGAGAGTAATTTAGTTCAAAAAATAAAATAATTGATTTGGGAAATATAACTTTAGTAAGAAAGGTATTTGTTTTGTCAAACATTTCATTAAAAGCATTTTATTGGAAACCTATTTTATTTTATAGATAAATTTTATTGGACATTATTTTAAGAGAAAAGTATATATTTATATATATGTATTGGTCAAAAGTATTTTTACAAGAAAATCATTCATTAGAAAAAAAAAATTCTCATACACACACCTGCATACATACATACATACATACATACATACAAACATATATATTTGTGTGTGTGTAAGCTAGTTAGAGAAACATGACATAATACCTCATATTTTAAAGTGCTATAATATGGAGAATTAATTGAAAAATTAAAAAACCAATAACTAGGAGAAGTTATTTAATAGAGTGGGAATAAACATAAGATAAAGAACTAAAGATTTAGTGAGAATAAGCTAGAAGGTAATTTTAACCCATGCCCAAATTGCTAACCGAATAAATCTATCATATTCTCATTCTGTAACACCCTAAAAAGTCGATAAGAATTAAATAAGTAAATTAAACTAAGTAGGTGTAGAATTTTTTTTAAAAGATGGAATTTGGCTACGAAAGTTGTACCAATGTGTTTGTGACGAAATTATAATCTGTTTCTACATGTAATACGCGGAAAACGGAGCTCAAATGGGGAATTTATGTGCATTTGAAGTTTTCAGGTTTGAAATTATTAATTCAATTTCAAATAAATAAATAAATTTGAAATATGAAAATTAACTGAGATTGGACTTGAAGGTTAAGAAATCGTTAACGTTAAAATTATAATAAAGGAATTAAATAAAACACTAATATAACAATAATTACGTTCCTAAAATAGGAGGAGGGGTCGACCCTAACACCAACCAGTCGATCCCTAGCAGTCGATCAGTGCGTATAGGGCGGTCGACCGATGCTATTGTTGGCGGCTAGGGGTTTCCTATCAAAGAACATTCCATATTTATCTATTTATAACCTATTTTCATCCTTCAGTTCCAGTATGTTTCAATCCCTGTAAATAGGACCCTACCCTCTCTACTTTTATTGAAAAAGTTGGGAATTCAGTGAAACTCTGCCGTTTTCTCTTTTCAGTTAGATTCAAAAATTCAATTAGGAATCATGTAGGAAATCTATTTCATTCCTAATTATTCTTTTAATCCATTCTCTTCTCTTCCAACCTCTCTGAATCTGACAAAATTGTATATACCAATCCCTTACCACATATACATATCAAAAAAAGTGATCTGGATAATAGTGCTTTGGCATTACAAATCCATATAAGAAAGGCTAAGGATAATTCGTAAGTGAAAACCTTAGTATTTTTATTTCAGTAATTGTTTAGTACATTATGGATTTGAATATGGCTTAGCGGTTTTGGGTTTACGATAATTAAACAAAATAAAACCTCTCAAAACTCTTATAATTCGAAATGTCAATTCTTATTGAAATTCTCAATTTTTTATATTAAATTATTGGAATATCTAGTTTTTGTAGTTTTTGTTGGTTTTAATTTATATTCCACTCCTGTTTAAATTATAGGGACAGTTTGGCACATGTCCCTAATAAGTTTTAAAATACACAAAAACCCAAGTAAAAAAAGGTTTATAAATTAGTTCCCTAGAATTAAGTTACCGAATTATGGCATACACTTATGCAATTATTCAGTGAATAATTGCAGGCATTTATGCAATTATATCAAAAAGTTGCATACATTTCCATAATTATTCACTGAAATCCACAATTATTCACCAAAAATTTTCGCAATTTTTTCAAAAATTTACGTTAAATTCCACAATTATTCACCCAAAAATCTACGGAAATTTCCGCAATTATTCACCGAAAAAAGGTGTATAAATTTATGCAACTTTTGGATATAATTTCATAAATGTCTATAACTACTCGGTGAGTAATTTCATAACTATATGCAATTACTTAGTAGCTTAATTCAAGGGACCTAATTTATATACTTTTTTTACTGGGGTTTTTGTGTATTTTGAAACTTATTGGGGACCTGAGCCTAATATTCACTAAATTATAATTAGTTATGAGCGTTAATTATGGAATAGGGTATACAAGTATGAATTTATTTGTAGGTTACACTATTTATTTCATATGAAAATAAATGAGAAATCCTTTTGTTTAAATTCTTCGTAAAAAAGTGGTTTCATAGAGATTCAAACTAGAATTATAATTTCTGTTTTTTAGGTTATTCCATGATTTAATATGATAGATTGAGTAGAAATTTCTATTATGTACAAGTCTGTTTATTACAGTTTTTGGATATGAATGTAGAATCCTTTGTTAAGGATATTAAAATCCCTTATTATAGATATTGGAAATTTGGCATCTTTAATAATATGGAAAATGATTTGTATTATTGTTATTAAAAACGAATTTACATTTAAACGTTAGTTAGGATGTAATCTCTGCATGCATAGTAAATAGTTGGTGCATATTTATTGATATTAATTATCATAAATAGCATGGAATTATAATGTATAATTGCATAGTTAATTAGGTAATAATTGTCATTAAATCCCCTTAGAAGGGTAATTGTTTTGTTAAGGCAAAATAAGAATGAATTCTTATATAGCCTAATAAATAGACATGGTGAGATGTGTGATAACATATTAGGAGTGTTGTAAAATATGACTAAGCCATAGGTGAGAGGTTAGTTAAAAGACATACGGATGTCAGCCCAGCTGATCTGGCTACCAGAAGTGTAAATTTGGGGCTGATGTGAGTTATCGCTTATGATAAGTAACTGCGATAACGTGAGGTTAGTCCCAATTCTATAAGTTAAATCTGACCAATTAATCTGGCTACCAAAACCTATGGATAGTCAGGCTAATGTGAGACGTCATCGTGGGTATGGTTCATAAGACGAAGGACCTGCTTCTTGTTTTTGGATGGTATTAAGTGGTTGTTTGGGGGGCTGCTTTTTCCCCAAATAAATTATTAAACGGTTAGGATTGGGTTTAGGCATGGTTAAGAATATCTCGAAAAGGTCTGCTTCAATAGGAATTATTAAGTGTCCGAGGAGATTTCCATGTAGTATTAGCCAGATAGATGCCTATGTGAAGTCTGACTCGAGAAACGGTATTAAATGACAGGGACTACCTCAAATAAGGTTTTAAATTATCAGAATCTGACTTTCTTTCCTTTAAAATGTATTAAGTGGCTTGGTCTTATCTCTCGCATTGTTAGATATTTATAACATTGGTTATGGGTTATGGGATTGGGAAACCTGCTTTAGGAATAGAAGGTATTAAGTGGTCATTTGTAGGCCCACCTCCTTTCCTTACTTGAAGTATTTAATGGTTTTAGAACACGTAAGACATATTCATATTTTGACATATACTGCCCAAGTAGTGAAATAATAAGGCTCAAAGTTTTTACTCACCAGATTCCTATTGTTCTGACTCCCTCCTCATCACAACATAGATTAAGAAAGGGGTAATGACGATGATAATGCTCCAAGAAAGCGTGAGCAAAGATTGTGGTGGTTATTGTTATTTATGATGCTTTTTATTTTACCCATAAAAGAATTCTTTTGATCAAATGATGTAGTGGTTATTGTGGAAACCATGTTTTATTCTGTAATATGACATTTGAATTTATTTTGAAATAAATAGGTGTAGTTTGCTATTATAATTTGTTCCTTCCACTATGAGTTCTAAAAGAATCGTTATAGCTCTATATTGTTGTTACTTTTACTAACCAATGGCCAACTATGTAATGAGTTTAAGTTTCGATAGGCCTTTTCTGGATCGGAATTTAGGCCTATTTTGGTATAGGTTGTTACATTTGGTATCAGAACTTAGGTTACCAAATCAACGGGGAAATTATAGTATTAGAGACATACTTATTATTTTTGAAAATTTATATAGAAAGTACTATTTCATATATATTTATACCCTTATTTCTTTGAACATTCGCGCACACACTAGGCAGGCCGTTTTCTTTTAGTATAAAATACTATCTTAGGAAATCATCACTAAAGACTAAACCTATATATAGTTCATACGACTGATAATCAATCTTCTTTTAGAACTGGGTCCCTTCTCGAGGAAGAGATGCCATTCATGGGATGGTTGAATGGTTTAAACCATAGTTCTAATAACATGACCATTGGTAGAACTGCAATGCCCCTAGATTAGAGGTTTTTACGGTTTGATCGATAGAACCGTCGGAGACATGTATGCTTTATTTTAGATAAATATTAGGTGTAAACATGAAAATATTACAAAACATGGAGCTAAATGCAAATGTAAGTCAAAACTGAAATAAAACAAGGACCTAAATGCAAAAGTTTGTCAACAAATTGAAATAAAATCAGGATTTACATGTTAAATGAGCATTGTTCAGATCCGTATATGCTGTTCATCTTCTTTTCTAATTTAACTCCTCTTCCTTCTTTAGAACCCAATCCAAACAAATTGAATCTCCATTAGATCGGTAGAAATAGGAAGGCTGTGTTATAAAAATTTCTCTAAATCGCGGTTATGTCAGCGTTTGACGTGGTTTCATGAGGTTCGAACATGATTTGATGTAGATGGCGACTTGATCCACTTCCAGTCCATCGTGGATGAAGGTCGGTGTATTTGAGAATCTGACCGATGGTCTAGTGTAGTCTTTAAGAGTGTGGTTTAAACAATGCCTTGGGAAAGTTGAGCTAGTCCTTATTCCTCATGCTACACCAGTGGCACCCACTGCCCAGCCTACCATTGTAGCACCCTATCCTATTGACTTACCTAAGATATGTAAGAACTTTGCTAATATAGGTGGAAAAACATATTGTGGAAAAACATACTCTGGAACTGAGGGACACATGGAAGCTAAGGCATGCATCAATGGTTGTGAGAAAATATTCCAAAAATACGGATGGGAAGCTTGACTAAAGAGAAGGATGACAGCTTGTCACCTTAAAGGGTAAGGTTTAGATTCGTGGAATTTATTGACTAAAGCAAATGCTGATAGGGTTTTGACTTGGGATGAATTTAAAGATAGATTTGAGTTAAGGTTTATGTTAAGAATAGAAGTGAGTTTACAACCGGAGAAATTCATACAGCTTGGGTAAGGAGACTCCACCTTAAGTGAGTACATTAGCTAGCTCACAGAGTTAGCTAAGTTCGGAATGAATTTGATAAGTATGCCAATGAAAAAGGCCATGAAGTTTGTGAAGGGCTTAAACTCTCCACTGGGAGAAAAGTTTCTGACCCAAGTTCCCACAGGTGCTACATACGAAACTTTGGTTGAGATGGCTTTGTTGTAGTTAGGAAGTGCAGAAGATAAAGAGACGGAGAAGAAGGCAGGGCTTACCCAAAAGTAAGAACGATCCAAACGGGAGGCTTTTAGGAAAACAAGAATTCAAAAGGGAAAATTTAAGAAGGATGGTAAAGTACGCAAGAAATGCCAGATAAAGGGCAATGAAGCTAAAGGTCGTAGGGTGATTTTAATGGAAAGAAGCTTTTAAAGGTAAGTGCTATAATTGCCATAGAGAAGGGCACCTCAAGAAACAATGTCCTAAATTGGCAAAGGAATTGTCAAGTTGACAAGTATATATTATCTTGGCTGTCCTTACTTCGAGTAGACCACCTATAGATCGGAGGAAGGCAGCATTAGAAGGTAAAACTCTTATTTTTTTAGGTTACTATTCGTACCTTATTTGATTCTGGAGCATCACATTTCTTTATAGCTGGGAAGATAGTTAACTTCTTAAACCTTCAAGCCTAAATTGTCACCAGCCCAATAGTGGTCTCCAATCCTATTGGGGATTGACACGTCTCTCTTGAATTTGCAAAGAACTGGTTGTGGACATATGTGACATTAATTTCTTATGTAATGTGTACCTTCTAAATTTTAAGGGGTATGGAGTTATCTTGGCTATCGATTGGTTAGCATAATATGGAAGGGTTATATGATTAAAAGATATAGAGGTCATTACCTAGAAGTTTTTTGTACACCACAACAGAGTCAAGTAATTTATATTTGCTAACCCTACCTTTTAGTGAGCTATCATCCATACCCATAATCTATGAATTTTCTAATGTCCTGAGGAAGTTCTGCGTCTCCCACCTTATAAATGGATCAAGTTTAGAATCGATTTGTAGGAGGACATGAGGCCAATCGCTCTTCCTTTAAGACACATGGCCACTAAAGAAAGAAAGGAGTTAGACAAGCAAATCTCTGAGCTATTACAGAAAGAATTCATCCATTGGAGTATCTCGGAGTAGGGAGCCCCTGTTGGCTTTACACCAAGGCGGACGGCTCGCTCAGACTTTACATCAATTATAGGGAGATGAACAAGCTAACAAGAAAGAATAGGTAACTTCTACCTAGGGTAGATGAATTGTTCGATCAACTTATGGGAGCTAGAGTCTTTTCCCAACTAGACTTGGCAACCGAATTCCATCAATTCAGGATTGTTGAAGAAAGAAAGTCGAAGACCGCATTCCACATAGTAGATGGCCTATATGAATGGAAAGTAATGCCTTTTGGGTTAATTCCTTCGCATACTTTGTAGATTTGACGAGTAGGGTTTTGAGGGGGTAAATCAATAAATTCGTCATTGTATTCATAGATAATATCTTAGTATTCTCCAAGAGCAAAGAGGAGCATAAGGACCACCTAAGAGAGATACTAGGAACTTTAAGAAGGAACCAGCTTAAGGCCAAATTGGCTAAGTATCACTTTTGGAAGAAGGAGATTAGATTCCTTGGACATATTGTTTCTAAGCAATGATAGGCGGTGGACCCCGCCAAAGTGGAGGCTATTCAAAGATAAAGGGTGCCTAAGAAATGCATCAGAAGTTAGAAGTTTTCTACGGTTGGCAAGCTACTATAGGAAGTTCATAAAGAACTTTGCAAGAATAGAAGCCCCTATAACCCACTTAACTAAGAAGAACGTAGTCTTTTCTTTGGATAATGATGCATGAGGCATTCAAGAAGCTTATGGAGTTATTGATAAGCGCATATGTGCTCACCATTATCGACAAGACCAAACCATTTGTGGTTTTCACAAATACCTTTGGCACATGATTAAGAGCAGTTCTAATGCAAGAAGAAATGGTAGTTGCTTATGCTAGTAGGCAATTGAAGGATCATGAGAAAAGATATCTAGTTCACGATTTTGAGTTGGCGCTATTGTTTTTGCCTTGATGATGTGGAGGCATTATCTTTTGGGAGAAAGGTTTGAGTTATTCACAAACCATAAATCACTCAAATACCATTTTCCTAAAAAGATTTAAATCTTAAGCAGTAGAGATTGATGAAATATGTAACATCATTTGATTTTGGTATACAATATACCCCTGGAAAAGAAAACATAGTCGCCGACGCCCTTAGTTGGAGGCATGCTACCCTAAGCGTTATAGATGAATGAAGACAGTTTGAGTATCTCTCAAATCATAATTTCCAACCGCCAACAGTGTAACGACCCAGAATTTCCGATCCCAAAAATTCCAGATAGTTAGTGAAAGAAGAAAGAGAAAGAAGAAGAAAACAGCAACAAGTCACAGAAACCTCACATTCGCAGCGGATAAAATATAATATCAAATAACATATCAGTTATACAAAAATACTATATCTGTTAATTTACATTTAAATACATCAGAGTTACACATATACATAAACACTGGACAAACAATCATATCCAGATACTACAATATCACAGTGGACACTCTCCATACGTCCCAGCCATTCAGCTCGCCTCCTGAGCTCCAGTACGTCCTTACCTGAAAATCTGTAATACTCAGTCTGACCCGAGCATTACATCAAAGTAACACCCGGGTCAGGCTGGAAACCAGCGTGAGTAAACCATTTAACAAGAAATACTAATGCACAGAACTCATTTAAATCCCGGTTGACTCATAAATTTACATCTTCGCAAGTTGTTATAAACACCCCTTATTTCACAGATCAATTTCTCAGGGCCAAAACTTATATTAAATGGTCCAATTCACTTTAGTCATTCCCTTCCAATTTATCTATTTCACATATTAATCTATAAAGAATCGAAGTGGTTTCGGGTATTTTCTAATACCCGACTCCGGTCTCTTCGAATTAAACGTCATCTAAAACCAAGTTATCTAATTAAATACAACTCAACTTTAATTACCGGATAACACTTTTACACCACAATTCATAATAGATAATTAATCACATTATCACCATCCATGCAACATATCATATCACAAGAAATTCATATTAGAGATATCAACCAGTTAACAACACCAATCATCATTTAATCATTAATAAGCATGATTGATCTCCTCCATTAATTATATTAATTAATTAATGATCCTCTAATTACTTTAATTTTCCATAATAATTAACCGTTACCTTACTTATATTCATTAATCGACCACGGTAAATCACAATCAGAAATTAACTTCTTAATTTCTATATCAATTAACTAACTTCTTGATTAACTATATTAATCTTTTAATTATACTGAGTAATTTATCGCTTAATTTCTTCCATATAATAATTATCCTTTAATTACTATCCATCAGGCAATTTCCTTAAATTAAATTACATCCAGTAATAAATTACTTTACTAAGAAATTTCACCTTACTAATTACCTTAAGTAATAATACTTAAGCCAACACCAAATGATTAACTTTAATTAATCAAACTGAATTAATTAACCAAAATTGACCACATCTAATTAATTAATCATACTGAGTAATTTATTCTTCTAATTACTTCATTAAGTAATTATTTATAATAATTCTTTTACATTAAGTAATTAACCTCGTAATTACTTCTTACTTAATTATCTCTAAATAAATTATCCTTGATTACTCAATCTTTAATTATCACCTTTAAGTTCATTGAGAAAATTAGCCTTTAATTAATATTACAAATTAATTATTCCTCGCTCGTCCACCTTAATTCTCTTACCCTATTTTTTTATCCTATAATCTCTTACATTGGCAAATTAATCATCGTATGATCTATATGAATTAATTATTAATTATTTAATCTTTAATAATTAATTAATTAATTACTTACTTAACAATTAATCCTTGATTATTAAATTTATCTACAACCTTCAACCCTTAGTAATCCTTGTTTAACCCATACTAGTTTAGTAACTTCAAGAATTAACAAAAATCCTATTTAATTAATCAAACATTTAACAATATTTTAACATCAAAGAATAATTACGTATAATATTAAAACTTCATTAAGTTAATAATGTTACTATAAATTTCTTCCCGAGACAAATCCTATTGTTACTCGAGCTAAACCTGGGCTCCAACTTCCCCCTTCCTTTTCTTCTTGTTCTTCTATATGTAGAACTTTGTTTAAGTCTGATCTGTTAAACACTACATACACGAACCCGAGACTCAACTCGAGTCACTATAATAAAATTCCGAAGTATACTTCGAGACGAAGACCTTTCTCCCCTATTCAAGCTCCGACACAAACAAGAACTTCGTGCATGTGCACACCATCCCAGAACGTCGATGAACCCAGCTCCAACCTCCGATGCATCACCTTCGTCCACGGCGACAACATGCAATCACTCAATTACCATGATTCGATCGAGATTCGAATTCGATCCAACAACCCAACACGGCCTAGGAACCCATTACTGGAAAACCCCTTGTCTCCGACGATCCATGACTCCAGAGACCTCGCCACCATCACTGTTGCGCCGTCAACCCTTCCAGCACCTACGCCACTCCTCGCGATCAACTCCGATCACGTTTCGTCACCGCGAAAACCGGTTGAACTCCTTCAACAAACACAGGTCGTTAAGCCCTATTCCACTGTCGCAAAGCCCTAGCGATCACCTAGAAATCAAATCACTATATTTCTGATGACCCCCTTCTTCCCCTCGACCTTTAGATCCAATCATTCCTGCCAACTCAACGTTGATCAACGGAAATCGCTCAAAACCGATTGTTTATATTTCTAAATATTGATGTGTAAATAGGTAATATAATTAAAAATATTATATACAATGTTGTATATAATATTTTTTATTATATTACCAATTTACACATCGATATTTAGAAATATATACAATTAATTGTTTATATTTCTAAATACTGATGTGTAAATAGGTAATATAATAAAAAATATTATATACAATGCCCAAACAATCAGCACAGAAATGCCCATCAAATCTTGAACTAAAAATCAAGATATACTCATTAAAATTCCTGGTTTTCTATCATGAATACAATCATGAAATCAAATCTCAAAAATTAAACTTATAAAATTTTGCCCCAAATACATTTTCACGGTTCTTTATAAAATTTCGAGTTAAATAGTTAATAAAAATCCCAGAACATATTTTTAGTAGAGTTATAACATGTTTCCAAACATTCTTCATTTACAAATTACAAGCTAACTGTGATTAAAAGGTAAGATATTGGATTTTCAAAGAAATTAAACCCTGATGAAACAACAGGACCATATTCAGGTATTACTCAAGCATCATATCCATACCCATGCATGCATTCTTTTAATTTAAACATTGTAGCTAACAACATGACTTTCATTCACATCATCAATATGAAATCCAGGATTTAACTATTTTTATAGTAGATTTACTCACCTGTTAATGAATGGACAAAGCAGTTTGAAACAGGGGTCTGGAATCTTGAAAGCAAAAAAAAAAAAATTAATTCCTTCTAGTTTGATAATTTAAGCTTGAATCTGGTCTTTGTTTAGCTTTAATTTTCTTCCAGGTTGAAGATGTTGTGCATGTTGATAACTTGATTTCCAGATTTTATAAACTTGCATGCATGCTTGAAAGGGGGTTACAGGCTTGATCTAGAACTTGCAAAATGGCTATAGGGCTTTGAGCTGAAATTGGGTTACAGATTTGGAAAAAATGTGACAGTGTTTGATCTTGAGAAACTTCAGGCTTAAAGGTAAATGATTTTTGGGTTGCAAATGCAGATTTTGTTAGAGAGGAGTGTTCAGGTTTGCATTGTATATTTGGTTTACAAGGTTTTTGATCTTTGGTTTGTATTACATTTTTTTGTTAAGGTAAAGAAAGAATTTATTTTTTTTTTAGCTGAAGATTAAGAGTAAACTCCTTCATATTTTACAAATTTTAAATTTAAATTAAGTCACCAATAGAAATGCCACTTGTCCCCTTTAAGATTTAATTTTCTTACACCTAAGTCTATATGTTGACAAGTGTTTTATTATTGATTTACAAGTGTTTTAGGTGTTTAATTAATGTTTTACAAATATTACTTTTCTTATTTACAAATTTATTTAAGTTATGAATAATTAAGTATGTAATATTCACATGAATATAATGTGTATTTATTTTATATAAATAAGCTTTAGATTTTTGTAAATATACATTTGAATTTATATAAACATTTATTTATACATAACTTAGCAAATCAATGTAACATATATTTAAAATATACTTCCTTTTTAAATTTCAAATTCAAATTCAATCCTTTAAATTCCATTAAAAATTCAATTCAAGATCTATTCAAAATAAATATATATATAAACAATTTTGTCTAACTTAAATAATTTACTTATATAAACAATTATCATTACTTATTATTAAAAGAATACTTTGTCAATTTTAAGTGATTATATTAAGACATGATCAAATAAATATTTACGATTAGATTCATCTGTTAAATTTACAATTCAGTATTTCTATAAATTAACCCAATTATTATCAACTAATAGATACTTCAAAATCCGGGTTATTACATTCCTCCCCCCTTGGAATCTTTTCGTCCTCGAAAAGGAACGAAACCAGAGTCTATTAAGATGCTTACTTTTTAGAAAAAAATTATTCTTTGAAGCACTTTTAAAATCTATATAATATTATAAAATAGCTTATAAAAATATCATTCTATAGCTCGATGTTTCAACCAATCCATCCTTGTTCTCATAGAAATTCGGTCATACGTTGATCAGGCGTAAGACTGAAAATCTACAAGTGCTTGGCAGACCCATTTTCAGCATCTAGTGAAAATACTTTGAAAATAATTTTATTGAAAATATAGAAATCAGTTTTTGAAAATAGAGGAAATATCTTTAGTGACGATGCTCTGGAAATCATCACCCCCATCCATAGTCGCAGTTAACCCGATGGTTACGTTGCCATCCCGAAAAAATCCATAGATAACTGTAGGCCTCCGTGCCCCTCGATTACACCATGGAACCCGCTACAGATCGCAGCTACAACTGGGGTAACGTAGCTATCACAGCAAAAACCCATATAACTGTAGGCATCAGCGCCCTCGAATTCCGCTGCCAAAAGAATGAAACTTCTCCACTCCACTTGACCATAGATCGCAGTCTACCGATGTTGCGTTGCCTTCCCGGCAAAATCAAGTGTAGAACGTTGACACTCATCCTCCACACGATTTTCGCTATGGTCCCCACAGTAGATCGCAGTGACATCGAGTTACACTGTCGTCACAGCATAACCCAAATTCCCCTGTAGGCATCAGCGCCCTCGACTTTCGCTTCCCAACAATCCTCAGGAACTAGTTTGTCCAGACTCCTCACAGGATCAACTTTAGAACCCCCCTTGGGCTCAAGGCAGCACCACCCGGTGGTACTCCTGAGAAGTTCATTTCAAGGGAGCGCCTTTTTCCCCAGAGCCATCATCAAAACATTTTATACTATACACATATAGTATTTTCAAATCATACACCTTGTAAGGACCCGGAATTTTGGGCAATATAAATTTAATAATCTGTGTAAATAATTTAATTGATTTGATAATTTTATTTATAATTTTAATTTAAAATTTGTGAATTTAATCTTTTAAAGGTTAATAAATATTTAATATGTTAATGGCAATCAATATCTTTCTGACAATTTAAATTTGATAAGGATTGTTTTTCAAAAGCTAATTAAATTTTTATTCTGCTTATTATATATAAAATTGATATATATTGTGAATAGAAGAGCTTTTGTTTTAAATTAAAAATTGAAGTTTCAAATTGTAATATATATGTAAGTATATGTTATAATTTGAATTGTTTTGAAATTTAATTCAATCTATTGATAATTTTAAATAGTAATTTAAAGCTTTGTTTAATTTAATTTTCAACAGTTAATTTAAAGATTTATTCATTTGCTTTCAAAATGTAAGATAATTGTTTATTTTAATATGATAGTTTATAAAGGAAATTTACCAATGTTTTATTTTTGTTTTCTTTAAAATGTTCAAATTAAATTGGTTATGTTTAGGGTTTTAAATACATAAGAATTATTTGCATTAGAATATCTCTTTAAAAGGTAAGCTATTTATTGCATAAAGGTTTACAAAGATTTCACTCTTGTATTTATTAAAATTCAAAGGCTTATTT
This sequence comes from Allium cepa, assembly GCA_030765085.1. Classification (NCBI taxonomy): domain Eukaryota; kingdom Viridiplantae; phylum Streptophyta; class Magnoliopsida; order Asparagales; family Amaryllidaceae; genus Allium; species Allium cepa. The sequence continues at coordinate 852,797,752 of CM060940.1, read as the reverse complement.
TCATAAAAACATTTCATTCATGTGTATAAACATTTTATAAATACATATAAATACATAAGTAAGCATTTATAACAAAGTAACTTAATTATGTAAGGTTATATTACATTTAAATTAAATGATAAATTAATTAAAATTATTTAAACAGGTGTAAACATGTTATCATCTCAAAAACACTTGTAAAGTAAGTAAGTTAATAAGATGACAAATGTAAGTTTAGGGACAAGTGTCTTCTTTTTAAGAAAATTCACTTTCTTTAATTTTTATTAAATCAAAATTAAGTTTATTAAACATATTTTCATCCATTATTTCTCAGCTGATAAAAGATAAGGTTAAGTTGAAACTAAAAAACAAAATTTAAATTCCACAAAGCAAATCAAAAACCTAAAACTGCAAATTCAATCTGTTATTTAAATGAAGAAAAATCTGCAACCTTCAAATTTGAATCTGCATTTCATCATACAAGCTGCAACATCAACTTGAAATCTGAAACAACCTGCGAATACAAACAGTTTCAACTGCAAGTTTAGAGCAACAAATTGAAGCATGCAGGGGAAATCAACAGCATCAAATTGTAATGCATGCAAAGGCATTTGATTTTAACAGCAAAGAAAAAAGCATTTTTCAAGTTAAAAGTGTTCAAGCCTGGAATTAAGAAAACCTGCTCTGCTTATGGAGGTGAGTAATCATTTTAAAAACAGATTTTGTTAAATTTATAGTTAAAAAAAATATTGCATGCAAATGAATCCTTCCTTTAATAATGAATATTTGAATTTGTGAATGTATGAATATTATAAGTACTTAGTGCTTGTAAATTTGAAATTTTAAGCTCTGTTGTTTAAGCAGGATATGACATTCACGTTTTAAATCCAAATCCTTCACAAATATAACTTGTTTGAACTTGTGATATGAATGAAAAGTGTATGTTATAGTTTGATAGTAATTTTAAATTTTGTTTCATATTTTTTTTTAGCTAAAGGTGTATATAAATAGGAACATCACAGTAAAATCAAATTATAGTTAAAAATCAATTATCCTATTTTTTGTTAAAAAGGATATGATCGTGTTTGTCATACGAATTCATGATTTTAGAAGAAGAAATCAAAATTTTTAACTAGGTATTTGATGAGAATTCTGGGTTTGAATCTTTTTGGGATTTTTGGTGATTGCTGTCGAGATACGCAACTATTTGGTCTGATTTCTTGGTCGAGTATTGTTTGAGTGATGATGATTAAGGGAAAATTGCATAAGAATTTTTCAGTTGGATAATTTGTTGGGAATTGAAGTAAGTAGGGTTTAAAGTTTGTTTCACTAGGCTTTACTGTTGAGGTGTTTGCGATGCGAATGTAGGCTCGGGGGTGATCGCACTTGGTATCAGAGCATTAGGCTGAGCGAATACCTAAGCTCTGAAGTGTGTCTTTCTTTAGGGAGCTGTAGGTTGAGTGAATACCTAAGCTCTATAGTGGTGTTTTTCTTGAGAGAGCGTACTTGTAATTTTTATATATATCTATATATTTATATATCTATATCTACCTGGTCTGTTGGGTTATCTGTTCGGATTTTCCAACATAAGTTTTAGAGGTAGATGGATGGAGTAGTGGTTTGTGTGTGTAACACGACAACCACTAGTGGAAGAGGTTCCATATGTTTGAGGTTTGAAGTATTTGTCGAGACTGTAGACCTAATACCGTCTTGAGTAAGATTTGTAGTTTGGAGTGAGGATTTCTCTGATATCCGAAGGAAATCTTTTGAAGATTCGGAGTGTATCTTTGAGGTGTAAGTTTGGATTTCGCTCGGGCGGGCGAATTTTTCTTGAGTTTGAATCTGTTGGAAGTGCAGATAATAGTGATGGTATTTTGGTAACTGCGTGATGGGATGCAGTATCCCTGGATTTTTCTGAAGATGTTTTCTCTTGAAGTAGTTGAGAGGCAGTCTTTACCTGCTGCAGGGAAGACTCGTCTGTGTAGAAGTTGTTTGGATCTTTAGCATGGAGGTTGGCTGATTTGGGAATGTGAGACTAAGGTCTATGAGTTGTTTCTCTCCAGGCATGGTCTCATTGTTATTCCCTAAGGTAAGCGAGTTGTTGATGCTTGGTTTGGAGTCCGAGTTTCTTGAGAATGCCTGCCATCTCGGAGTCCGTTGTGTGGATTTGGGTTTTGGAGAAGCATTTGGATTTGAAGTCTTTGGTTAGCCGTGGTAGCAATTTCAGCTCATAGTGTTCGATGTGCTGACGAGGAGATCTTTTGGCTTCGCAGTATCATCGAGGGAGAGTTTGGAAGCAGCTTGTTGGTTGTTTCTTTGATGATCCAGGAATCTTGATGTTTCTTCTTGTAGCAGCCCGGTCAGTTGGTGATGTTTTCTTAAAGGGTTAGCTTTGTTTGGAAAAGCTCAAAGCTATTCTAATTGGTAAAGTGAGGACAGTTTCTTTTGGAATCCGAACTAGATACGATCGCAAAAGTGACTTGCGATTAGTTGGGAATTTTTCTTGAGCAATCTGTTGTTGGAGGCTGAGAATTCTCATGTGAATAGGAGCTGATGAGGTAATCAGAAGGTGGTCTGCATCTAGAGTTGAGTTCTATATTTGTTTTGGTTTCCAGAAGCGATATTGGTGGCAAGCCTGGTAGTTGGGTGGTCCTTGGAGAAAGGAGAGTTGGTATAACAGCTCAGATATTTTTGGAATTGGAATTGGACTGATCAAGCTTTTGATTTGGATTCTGTTGTAACGATGTGTGACTAAGTCAGATGAGTCACTCAGATTTTTATGGATTTGATGAACAAGGTTTCCGAATTTAGTGGATAAGTTTGTATTCATGTTCATCAGCGGTACTCTTATCTATTTTAGAATCAGAGTTGTGCAGCGGAAGCGAGGTAGCTGCTGTGCAAGAAAGGAAGCAAGTTCTGTTTGCTATTGCTTGAGTAGTAGAGCTTGAGTTCTGGATTTCGACGGATTTTGGAAGGCTTTTCTATTAAATAGGATCTAGAAACTGTTTGCTTTGGTCTAGTTGTTTCTGGAAGTATCAGCATAGGTTGAGCTGATCAGGAAGAAGTTTGGCAGCCTTGGATTGTATGTTGAGTTATGCAGATATGAGATAAGGAGTTTGGTATTCGAAGTTGGAGACTTCAGTGTGTTAGAATTCTCTGGTTAAGAGAACAGATATTAGATAAGTTTGGTTGGTTAGTGCTGGGGCATTTGAGATTTCTTATCTGTGTTTTTGATAGGATAAGATTGAATTGCCAGTTTGGATAGCTGGAATTCATTATGTATCACGTATCTCTGAGGGAGTATGTGTATGATTCATCATTGGTTATTGAGTCTGTAGTTCAGTTGGAGATGGATGTTGAGCTGGATTTGAGAGTAGTCTGATGTTCTGTTCAGATTGATGGATCTAGAGATGAGAGGAGCTCTGGATTTTGGTTGTGTAGTTGGTTTGTTAGCTTTTGTAGAGCGAGTCTCCTGGTGATTTATATTTGGGGAAACTCGTGATAGAATTAGAAATTTATTCTGATTTGTGTCAGAATAATTAGTTAGAATAGTTTGTTTGTTTACTTGATTGCTATGGTTGTTAGTAACTGGTTGTTAGGAATGCTTTGCTGATTGATATTTAAATCTGTACTGGATTATTAAATTACCTTTGCTTTTAAATTTCGAGGACGAAATTCTTTTAAGGGGGGAGGATTGTAACGACCCAGAATTTTGGGCAATATAAATTTAATAATCTGTGTAAATAATTTAATTGATTTGATAATTTTATTTATAATTTTAATTTAAAATTTGTGAATTTAATCTTTTAAAGGTTAATAAATATTTAATCTATTAATGGCAATCAATATCTTTCTGACAATTTAAATTTGATAAGGATTGTTTTTCAAAAGCTAATTAAATTTTTATTCTGCTTATTATATATAAAATTGATATATATTGTGAATAGAAGAGCTTTTGTTTTAAATTAAAAATTGAAGTTTCAAATTGTAATATATATGTAAGTATATGTTATAATTTGAATTGTTTTGAAATTTAATTCAATCTATTGATAATTTCGAATAGTAATTTAAAGCATTGTTTAATTTAATTTTCAACAGTTAATTTAAAGATTTATTCATTTGCTTTCAAAATGTAAGATAATTGTTTATTTTAATATGATAGTTTATAAAGGAAATTTATCAATGTTTTATTTTTGTTTTGTTTAAAATGTTCAAATTAAATTGGTTATGTTTAGGGTTTTAAATACATAAGAATTATTTGCATTAGAATATCTCTTTAAAAGGTAAGCTATTTATTAAATAAAGGTTTACAAAGATTTCACTCTTGTATTTATTAAAATTCAAAGGCTTATTTTCATAAAAACATTTCATTCATGTGTATAAACATTTTATAAATACATATATATAAGAGATTCATTTGTATAATAATTTGTTTATAATATTTTCTTTAAAAAAGTAAGTTTATATTTACATATGTAAGTACTCATTTATAAAGCAAATTAAAATGTAAGTTTATGTTTACATTTAAATTAAATAGAAATTTATTAAAAACACTTAAAGACAAATGAAAACACATTAACACCTCTTAAAACACTTGTAAATTTAGAAAAGCATGCAAATGACATTTGTTCAATTTATGAACAAGTGGCAATTTATTCACTAAACATTTTTAAGAAGAAATTTAGTTTTCTTTCTCATTTTCTTTTGCTTTCTTCTTTCAAACATTAATGGCAAAATCAGAAACCAAGTTCCAAAAATCTGAAAAATAAAAACTAAAAGCAAAATTTGCAAATTTAAACTTGCATATGAAAATCGAGTTCAACCTGCAAGTTTAAACAACAAATTAAATATGCAAATCTGTAGCCTGCATATGCAAGAACAACCTGCAACTAAAAGGAAGTTCAACTGCAAATTCAAGGGGAAGTCTGCATTTCTAAAATCTGCAATCAACCTGCATGTCAAAATGAAATCCTTCAACAAGTTAAAACAACTAATTGAAGCATGCAGAGTGATTCAACAACAAGAAATCAAAAGCTTTTCAATTTAAAGTATTCAAGAACCTGGAAGATTCACAAAACTGCTATGCATATTTCAAGGAGGTGAGTAAATTTTTTTTTTTAAAAACAGTTTGTTATGTTTTCATTGCCATGCATGAGATGATATTTCTTGTGTCAAAGTTCTTTGACTTAAATCTAAATAAATTGGTGTGGATATGTTAAGAGCTTGCCTGTTTATTTACATACAAATGTTCTCTGTTGATATACTATGAACGTTCTGCTTAAAAATTTCAATATCTACGAATCTAATCCATATTAGGCTTAAGTATTTGAATGAAATTTTTTTGTGATTGTATGATGAAGGTTATAAAATAGTTTCAGGATTTTTAAATACAACAAATCATGTTTAAATTAAAATTAACAGTAAAAAATCAAATTTGGGTTATGAATCGATCATGGCAACTTGAAGTTTGGATTATACATCTAGATTAGTAATAGAAAATGTTGAATTTAGGAATTAAAATCTCAATTTTTAGATTTGTAAATGGTGAGATATTCTAGGATAAACTGGAAATGGGTTTCGATCGAATTCTGGCGATCGGTGTGGTCTTACCTGATAATTTTTGGGTTGAAGGTAGCTGAAGTGTTGACGGTCATGGGAAAAATACCTTTGGATTTTTCAGGTGGCCGAGGAGGTTGTAATCGTTCACACTAGGGTTTAGAAGGTTGTTCTGATTGTTTGGATCGCCGAGGCATTTGCGTTGTGGACAGGAGTTCGAGTTCGAACGCATTCGAGGGGGAGGATGCTCGGGACGAAGGGCTTTGATGGTGGGGTCTGCACGGTCTAGCGGCGTCAGGAACGGCGGCGGTGATTTGATGTTTGGGTTCGTACTGCTTCTGCATTTTCGAGCTAATGGGTCAATTTTCGATTTGATTGTTTTTCATTGGATCTTGGTTTACTGATGTGCTTGCGTGTGATTATATGACCGTAGGCGATGGTCGCGGTGACTAAGTATGGCCTGAGGGCGATGGGTACGTGCACGGTGCACGTTTATGGTGTGCACTGGAAGTGGAGATGGGAGAAGACGAGTTAAACTCGAAGGTCAGCTCGCATTTGCATCGTGTATAACTCGAAGTATAGGTGGCTCGGGATAGCTTTAGTGTTTGGCTCGAGTATTAGCTGTTGTGTTTTATTAATACTAATGTTAGATCTGTAAAAAATTAAATAGTGAGGTTGGAAGTTTAACTTGATGTTGAGGTGAATGAAATTTAAATTTTGAATTATAAACAAGATTTGGAAAGAAAAAAACAATTTAAACTTGTTGTTTAAATAAGTAAATTAAGTTTTAATAATATATGAATTGAATTTATTTTTAAATCTAAACTTATTTAAATAATTTCTTTTTTTGAAAGTAATTTAATTACGTTTGGGTTTTAAATTTAAAAGAGTATTTTGAATTTAATTATTAAATCAAAGGTTTTAAAGTAAATTTATAAAGAAATGTTTAAAAAAAACAAGATTACAAATTATATTAAAAAGGTAAGTTTTATATTAGATAATAAAGATGTTTTAAATCTCAAATTGGATTTCTAAATGCCTTATTTTCAAATAAGATTATTGTTATGATTTTGAAATCCAAATAGGATAAGTTGATTAAGTTGTTAAATTTGATTAATTTCAAATGACTTATGTATAAAGATAAATGATGTTAAATTATTTTGATTTGGAATACTTAATAAATATGATTTATTAATGTTTTCTTAATTAATTAAGGATTTTTAAATCTAGGAAGTTAATTAATTAATTGTTTAATTAATTTTAAATAATTAGTTAATTATTTATTTAATAATCACTTAATTATGGATTAATTAAGTATAATTACTTAATAAAGTAATTAATGATTAATTGTTGAATGTAATTAAGGAAGTTAATTATTTATGGAAGTAATTAGTGATAATTACTCATAGAGTAATTAGTTGAAGTGATTATTGGTTAATCACTTAATGATATCAATTAAAGAATTGATTAATATAATTATTGAAGTTAATTAATTATAAAGTGATTAATTAATTAAAGAATTAAGAATTATTTAATGATGAAGTTAATTATTTATTTAGTGATTAATTAAGGAAGTAATTAAGACTCATTAATGGAAGTAATTAGAGATAATTACTTATGTGAGTAATTAAGAGTTAATTACTTAATTATTTTAGTTAATTAATTAATGTGATTAACTAACTAATGAATAAGATTAATTTAAGAATAATTACTAAAGGTAATTAATTAAAATGTAATTAATTAATTTAGTAATTAAATAAGGATTAATTGTTAATTTAAATTGGTTAATATTTACTTACTGAAGTAATTAAAGATTAATTATTTAGATTAATTAATCAAGGGTTAATATAATTAATTAAGAAGTTAATTTATTAAGATAAGTAATTACAGATTGTTAATTACTGTTTATGACTTGTGAGATGATTAAGTACAAATTAATTATTTAAATTAATTAAAGGGCTAATCAATTAATAAGGATCATTAGTTAATTAATGAAATTAATCAAGGTTGGTTAATAAAAGAAATTGGTTTAAATGTGATTAATTAATTGTAATTAATTAAGGTTTAATGTAATTAATTATAGTTAATTAATTAATGAAGGATCATTAATTATTGTAATTAATGATAGTAATTAAGGTTAATTACTGAATATGGTTAAGTATAATTACTTGAATGTAATTAAATGAGGATTAATCAAAGGAGATTAATTAAAGAAGATCATTAGAGATGACTAATTAATTTATTTGGAATTAATAAATAAAGAAGGATTTAGGTAATCCAATTTGTTAAAGAATTAATCAATATTGCTTTGGATAATTGATTAATATTTGTTGATAAATTGATTTTAGATGATCAATATTTGATGGTTGATATTGGATGTTGGGTGATTGGTTGATATTGGATGTGATTGGATATCTATGAGATATGTGATGTTGTTGTGTGAGATGAATGTTTGATTTGAATAATCTCTTGTGATAATATGATTCATCTTATTGTTTATATCATCCTGCATATAAGTTAAACTGTTTAAACCCTTAAGTACAACTTGGACACTAAAATGGCGTTTGGTTTCGGTGAGACCGGGATCGGGTTTCCATATTTGGAATCCGAAAACCACATCGATTCCAATTAAACGTTAGGTCGTTAATCCAAGTGGAGCAAGTGAAGACTCGAGGTGTAAGGGCTATACGTCAGTATAACTCTGTGGGTGATTCCGTAATGAGTTGACAGAATAGTGCTTATAGATTCAAGATGGCGAATCAGAGTGCAAGGGCTATGGTCGTTGACTCTGAGGGTGATTCCAATAATGAGTGCAACGAGATAGTGCCTTCGGTTTCGTTCGAACCCGGAACGAACTTGTATGGATTGAATGCTTTCAGCACATCGTCAGGTGGACGATGAGCATTCTAAGATAATGTGTCCTATAAAGGTAATCTTAACCTCAAGCCTCATCAACCGGGAATGGCTAAAACAGGGGAGGTGCAGCAAGGCTTCGTGGGTAGCTCCCACTGGAGAGCAAGATTTCCCCCTATCTAGAGGTCCCTTTTTATTTCAGCTTAGTGTGTGGTTGGTCGCGCCAACTACGGGGTTGTTTTGTTTGGGATTGTCCAGTAAGGGATGGTTCCGGCCTTGTGTTGCAGGGGAGTGGGAGTACTCCTTGGTACGTTGATCTAGGCCACGTAGTATGACGGGCGGTACCCCAGTAGCCCTACCATTGATGGAATCCAAAATCCAATAAGTGCCTGTACGGTTTTGATTGTGCCCAACTATGTTGGAACGTGAGATGTAAGCATTCCAGCTATTTCTGTATTTTATCTTGAAAACCCTAGACACTATTATAATATCACTGGATTTCCTATCAAATGTTTTGGTTAGCGTAAGGTAAAAACTTTTCCATGTTTATGTGTGGGAAGTCTTACGTGATACCTTTTCTTTTCAAAGGTTTTTCTAAACTTAAGCAATTTTAACCCGTTTACTCACACCAGACCCCTGTCTGACCCGAGTGTTTATTTTCTGTTTTATTAAACTCTTGGGTACTCATATTATGTATGAGTAGTCGAGTGGATCAGGTTAACTTGACGAATTCTGGAGGAGATATGGAGCAGGAGGCTTCCACGTGTAGATATATTATGATTCTGCTATGTATATTGTGTATGTATCTTGTGTATCTGAGATGTATGAATTAGACATATGTTTATAACTGTCTAATATGTGTTGTGTAAGTTGTGTACTCTGATGTAATCTGACACTATGTAATATTTTATGAGATATATTTTATTTTATTCGTTCCGCTGTGAGTTCTCTGATGTTGTTTGTGTTCTTCTTTCTCTTTCTTTTCTTCTTCTATCCCTTTCTTTCTTCAAGATGACGCGATTTTCTGGGAGTAGGAAGTCGGGTCGTCTCACACCTAGTATGATCCCATACAAAGCTCCTTTACACAAAATCGATTATTCCAAAATCGGTAATTCTCAAATTAGGCTTTCCAAATTTCAATATTGATTTTACCCAAAAATCAAAAGCCTTTCCAAATCCAAAGGTTCCCAAAACCTTTTCCAAAATCCTCATAAGATCCTTTATATATGTATACAGACATATACAATTTTCAAAACTTTGGATCATTTCAAACTTGTATAAAACTCCTTTTATACTTCAAAACACCTTCAAAATCCTTTTCTTCTGGCAAAAGATTCAACAAGGGGAGTTTCGTTTTATAAAACAAAGATATTTAACTTTGTTTACTCAAAATCAAATATTCAAATTCGATTACTCCTTTCAATATCAATTTTATTCAAATCCGTACAATATACACATATCATCCGTACGCTATACCAATCTGATCGCTCACTCGACCACAAAATTTCACTTCCGAACTAGTATCGTCCACCCGACCTCCTAGTGCGGACATAGATCTGGTTTCTTGATCAGAAACCGTCATTCTCCTTGCATAGCCATAACTATGATAGAGAATATCCAGAACCAACCAACAATCTATATCCAGGTTCGCCGTCGAAAATCGGGTGAAAAATATCACTCGGATCGATATAACTATCTCGAAATTCTATGCTCGAATCTGGATCAAATCACTATGTGAATAGAATAACATACGTACACCCTACGCATTTACCTTTATTGGTTATTAGCCAAATCAATTCCATTTCTATTCACATTCACTTTGATTTTCATTCACTTACTCTCAATTGCTTCAATCCATTTGGATTATCACCACTATTCTTATCTCGATTGGGTATTTAACCATTAACAGTTTGAACTCCGACCAGTTTATTTAGACAATAGTTTGAAAATTTAAAAATAGATAAGTAGTTGGAAAATAATTACTAGTTTGTAAAATAGCTGTAAAATAGTTAGAAAATAGTTAAAATAATTATAGAAATTTTAGATAATTGCAAAATAATAGTAACATAGTAATTAGTTTTTTAAAATAGTTGAAATATAGTAATTAGTTTTATAAAATAGTTGAAAATTGTTAAACAGTTTCAAAAATAATTGTAAATCAAGTATAAGATAGTTTGGCTTTTAAAAGAAAAGTTGTATATATTATGAATAGCTTGGAAAAATAGGTTTATATTAAAAACAATTAAAAATAGTCTAGAGTCAAAACTGTTCTCCTCCCAATCTCCATACTTATCAATTCAAATTTAAAATCCACTTTCATTTAAATTGACTAAACTCCAATTTAAATAACTTCAATTTCCATTGAAATTGATTTATTCCCAATTCAAGTTGAATTAAGCTCAGTTTCTTCCCAAATTTAACTTTATTCAACCTTGATCACAAATTCTACTAATTCAAATAAATTTCAGTTGAACTAGTTCAATTTCCAATTCATTTCAACTCTAGTTTGAACTAATCTCAATTTCAAACTCCATTTCCAAATTAAGTTGAATTATTCTTGATTTCTTCTCAAATTCAATTCAAATTCCATTTGAATTTAAAACTTATTCAACTTTAATTACAATTCCAAATCATTCAAACCAATTCGGACTAATTTCAAATTGAACCCACTTCAATTCCAAATTGTTTCAAATTAATCCAATTCAAATTTCCATTTGAATCTTATACTCATACATCTTCAATTACAATTTCAATCAATTCAAATCAAATTCAATTTGAACTAATTTCAAATTTCAAATTTTAAACCATCTCGAATTATATAAATTCGAGTTAATACTTCAAATGTTGATTTAATTCTTTTAAATCAATTTACCTTTTTATCTCATAAATGGATTGCCATACTCCATTTCTCATTCATTTAAACAAATCTAATTCACAAATTAAAGATTTTTTTAACAACAATAGGATGATGTCATCTAATTCATCTTAAAATATCCATCAATTTACAATTTCCAGATCTCAAACTCATTTTGAGATCACACAGACTCCTAATTCAGATTAACCATTTAACTCCCCAAATTAAATTCCAATTCCATCTTGAAATTCCTAAATCATGTTGATCATTCCAACTTATTTGACTTTTTCCCAAGTTAAACTCAATTCACTTAATCCAGTCAACCTTACCCAGTTTTAACTTCTATTTTCAAATTTTGAACTTCTCATAAATAATCTTCCCACTTATTAAGTTCAAAACCTAACACTTCGGGTATCACATCTTATTCCACATTCAAAACTCAACATTTATAGTTTATTTCAAAACCATATTTGATATTATGTATATCCACATATATACACATTAATTTCTTTTACATACCAAGTTTTTCTTTAAAAATTTAAACCACCTTTGATTTTTAATTCAAAACAAATTCCTTTTAAATTTTCAAACAACTCTTTTTTGCATCAGACTCTTCTCAAATAATATTATTTATTATTCCTTTTAATAATCTGAAAACAAATCTCAAATGTTTTTAAATCTTAAGATTCAAACTTCAGAATTTAGATCAACTTCAATTTCAATCTATATCCCATACTTATCTAAATAGTTTACTTCCTTAAAACATTTTATTTTTTATTGAAGAACAATCATTTCATTATTAAACACAATAACCATTTATTTCCTTAGTTTGAAACCAATTCTAATTCATCTTATTTTGAATTACTCCTCCAATTCAAGATTTCAATTTTAGTTTGAATCCATTTCAAACTTATCTTTATTTAATTCCAATTTCAATTTGGTTGCATTCTATTATTTCTTAATTTAATTCTTACTATTACTTTTAATTTAATTAATACTACAAACAATTTCCTTAATATAATAGATAATCTATTTCTTATATAAGATTCATTTACTTTTGAAATCATTTAAAAACATTTATATAAGAAAATAACAAGTACGCTCTCTCATATATATATACACACACACACACACACATACACACACACACACACACTCAACTCATTTTAGGGTACCACTTACCCTATCCTTAATGAGTAATCCCACCAGAGCCAAGGTTCTCGCTTAACCTTCTGCTCTGATACTAAATGTAACGACCCAGAATTTCCGATCCCGAAAATTCCAGATAGTTAGTGAAAGAAGAAAGAGAAAGAAGAAGAAAACAGCAACAAGTCACAGAAACCTCACATTCGCAGCGGATAAAATATAATATCAAATAACATATCAGTTATACAAAAATACTATATCTGTTAATTTACATTTAAATACATCAGTGTTACATATATACATAAACACTGGACAAACAATCATATCCAGATACTACAATATCACAGTGGACACTCCCCATACGTCCCAGCCATTCAGCTCACCTCCTGAGCTCCAGTACGTCCTTACCTGAAAATCTGTAATACTCGATCTGATCCGAGCATTACATCAAAGTAACACCCGGGTCAGGCTGGAAACCAGCGTGAGTAAACCATTTAACAAGAAATACTAATGCACAGAACTCATTTAAATCCCGGGTGACTCATAAATTTACATCTTCGCAAGTGGTTATAAACACCCCTTATTTCACACATCAATTTCTCAGGGCCAAAACTTATATTAAATGGTCCAATTCAATTTAGTCATTCCCTTCCAATTTATCTGTTTCACATATTAATCTATAAAGAATCGAAGTGGTTTCGGGTATTTTCTAATACCCGACTCCGGTCTCTTCGAATTAAACGTCATCTAAAACCAAGTTATCCAATTAAATACAACTCAACTTTAATTACCGGATAACACTTTTACACCACAATTCATAATAGACAATTAATCACATTATCACCATCCATGCAACATATCATATCACAAGCAATTCATATTAGAGATATCAACCAGTTAACAGCACTAATCATCATTTAATCATTAATAAGCATGAATGATCACCTCCATTAATTATATTAATTAATTAATGATCCTATAATTACTTTAATTTTCCATAATAATTAACCGTTACCTTACTTATATTCATTTATCAACCACGGTAAATCACAATCATAAATTAACTTCTTAATTTCTATATCAATTAACTAACTCCTTGATTAACTATATTAATCTTTTAATTACACTGAGTAATTTATCGCTTAATTTCTTCCACATAATAATTATCCTTTAATTACTACCCATCGTGCAATTTCCTTAAATTAAATTACATCCAGTAATAAATTAGTTTACTAAGAAATTTCACCTTACTAATTACCTTAAGTAATAATACTTAAGCCAACAACAAATGATTAACTTTAATTAATCAAACTGAATTAATTAACCAAAATAGACCACATCTAATTAACCATACTGAGTAATTTATTCTTCTAATTACTTCATTAAAGAATTATTCATAATAATTCTTTTACATTAAGTAATTAACCTCGCAATTACTTCTTACTTAATTATCTCTAAATAAATTATCCTTGATTACTCAATCTTTAATTATCACCTTTAAGTTCATTGAGAAAATTAGCCTTTAATTAATATTACAAATTAATTATTCCTCGCCCATCTACCTTAATTCTCTTACCCTACTTTTTTATCCTATAATCTCTTACATTGGCTAATTAATCATCATATGATCTATATGAATTAATTATTAATTATTTAATCTTTAATAATTAATTAATTAATTACTTACTTAACAATTAATCCTTGATTATTAAATTTATCTACAACCTTCAACCCTTAGTAATCCTTGTTTAACCCATATTAATTTAGTAACTTCAAGAATTAACAAAAATCCTATTTAATTAATCAAACATTTAACAATATTTTAACATCAAAGAATAATTACGTATAATATTAAAACTTCATTAAGTTAATAATGTTACTATAAATTTCTTCCCGAGACAAATCCTATTGTTACTCGAGCTGAACCTGGGCTCCAACTTCCCTATTCCTTTTCTTCTTGTTCTTCTATATGTAGAACTTTGTTTAAGTCTGATCTGTTAAACACTATATACACGAACCCAAGACTTAACTCGAGTCACTATAATAAAATTCCGAAGTATACTTCGAGACGAAGACCTTTCTCCCCTATTCAAGCTCTGACACAAACAAGAACTTCATGCACGTGCACACCATCCTAGAACGCCGATGAACCCAGCTCCGACCTCCGACGCATCACCTTCGTCCACGGCGACAACATGTAATCACTCAATTACCATGATTCGATCGAGATTCGAATTCGATCCAACAACCCAACACGGCCTAGGAACCCATTACTGGAAAACCCCTTGTCTCCGACGATCCATGACTCCAGAGACCTCGCCACCATCACCGTTGCGCCGTCAACCCTTCCAGCACCTACGCCACTCCTCGCGATCAACTCCGATCGCGTTTCGTCACCGCGAAACCCGGTTGAACTCCTTCAACAAACACGGGGTGTTAAGCCCTATTCCACTGTCGCAAAGCCCTAGCGATCACCTAGAAATCAAATCACTATTTTTCTAATTACCCCCTTCTTCCCTTCGACCTTCAGATCCAATCATTCCTGCCAGCTCAACGTTGATCATCGGAAATCGCTCAAAACCACCCAAACGATCAACACAGAAATGCCCATCAAATCTTGAACTAAAAATCAAGATATACTCATTAAAATTCATGGTTTTCTATCATGAATACAATCATGAAATCAAATCTCAAAAGTTAAACTTATAATATTTTGCCCCAAATACATTTTCACGGTTCTTTATAAAATTTCAAGTTAAATAGTTAATAAAAGTTCCAGAACATATTTTTAGTAGAGTTATAACATGTTTCCAAACATTCTTCATTTACAAATTACAAGCTAACTGTGATTAAAAGGTGAGATATTGGATTTTCAAAGAAATTAAACCCTGATGAAACAACAGGACCATATTCAGGTATTACTCAAGCATCATACCCATACCCATGCATGCATTCTTTTAATTTAAACATTGTAGCTAACAACATGACTTTCATTCATATCATCAATATGAAATCCAGGATTTAACTATTTTTAAAGTAGATTTACTCACCTGTTAATGAATGGACATAGGAGTTTGAAACAGGGGTCTGGAATCTTGAAAGCAAAAAAAAATTGATTCCTTCTAGTTTGATAATTTAAGCTTGAATCTGGTCTTTGTTTAGCTTTAATTTTCTTCCAGGTTGAAGATGTTATGCATGTTGATAACTTGATTTCCAGATTTTATAAACTTGCATGCATGCTTGAAAGGTGGTTACAGGCTTGATCTAGAACTTGCAAAATGGCTATAGGGCTTTGAGCTGAAATTGGGTTACAGATTTGGATAAAATGTGACAGTGTTTGATCTTGAGAAACTTCAGGCTTAAAGGTAAATGATTTTTGGGTTGCAAATGCAGATTTTGTTAGAGAGGAGTGTTCAGGTTTGCATTGTATGTTTGGTTTACAAGGTTTTTGATCTTTGGTTTGTATTACATTTTTTTTGTTAAGATGAAGAAAGAATATTTTTTTTTAGCTGAAGATTAAGAGTAAACTCCTTCTTCATATTTTGAAATTTTAAATTTAAATTAAGTCACCAATAGAAATGCCACTTGTCCCCTTTAAGATTTAATTTTCTTACACCTAAGTCTATATGTTGACAAGTGTTTTATTATTGATTTACAAGTGTTTTAGGTGTTTAATTAATGTTTTACAAATATTACTTTTCTTATTTACAAATTTATTTAAGTTATGAATAATTAAGTATGTAATATTCACATGAATATAATGTGTATTTATTTTATATAAATAAGCTTTAGATTTTTGTAAATATACATGTGAATTTATATAAACATTTATTTATACATAACTTAGCAAATCAATATAACATATATTTAAAATATACTTCCTTTTTAAATTTCAAATTCAAATTCAATCCTTTAAATTCCATTAAAAATTCAATTCAAGATCTATTCAAAATAAATATATATATATATAAACAATTTTGTCTAACTTAAATAATTTACTTATATAAACAATTATCACTACTTATTATTAAAAGAATACTTTGTCAATTTTAAGTGATTATATTAAGACATGATCAAATAAATATTTACGATTAGATTCATTTGTTAAATTTACAATTCAGTATTTCTATAAATTAACCCAATTATTATCAACTAATAGATACTTCAAAATCCGGGTTATTACAAACAGAACCCATTCAAGGCTTTTAAGCCATAATGGAAGTTTGGCCAGATTTAATGAATCGTATTGGACTTAAGAAGACGAAGGATGAGAAGTTAGTGGAGATTTTGGAGAAGTTGAGAAGAGGAGAGTATTTTTAAGGCCGTCGATGGATACCCTAACAATCCAAAATCCGTCTGCATCAGTATCCAAAAAGCGGATAAATATCTGATATCTGGAAAAATGATGCGGATGCGAAAACGAAGACATCTGCATACAAAAATTATCCATCTATTTTTTTCTAGATTATAGTTTAAATTATTGTATTATACAATGAATGATATTTATTTGTTATTTTATTAAGTTGTAAATTTATATTATATGCATTAAGTGCATATTAACCGCTCTAAACTATTTATTATCATCATATTCATTTATTTTAACACTTTAATAATCAATGGGATTGGAAAAAGTTTACGTTAAATAATTTATGTTTATGTTTTTTGATTTATCGGTCATTAGCGGATAAGATAATTATCTGTCTGTATCTGCGAATGTCGATATCCCATATCTAAAAATGATTTTGAATGCATATGTGGATATGTCACTATCCATATTCGAAAGTATCCGTTCATAGGCCTAAGTATTTTCCACATGCCGGTAGATATTTAGTTGATGATAAGGGATAATTGAGAAGGGATGGACACCTTTATGTCTAAATAATTGATGGCATATTAGAAGTACTTATGGAATGTCACCACTCTAAGATGACTATTCACCACAGAGGAGATAAAATTTATAAGGATATGAGGAGGAATCACTTTTGGTCTGGAATAAAGAGAAGAGTAACTGAGTTTGTTACTAAGTGCTTGACATGTTAGAAGATAAACCTGAGCAAGGGAGGCCTTGAGTGTTACTATTAACTTTAGAGGTTCCAACTTGGAAACGAGAACACGTTTCGATGGAATTCATGGAAGGATTACCTAGGAGTCAGAGGGATAATGAAGTCATTTGGGTTGTTGTAGACAGATCCAATAAGAGTGCCCATTTCATTCCACTTAGGAATAATATGACTACCGTGTCTCTCATGCAAATCTATATCAAAGAGATAGTATAATTACATGGAATTCCAATGAGCATTATTAGTAACAGGGACAACTTGTTCACTAGTAATTTTTGGAGAAGTTTGCAAGTATCTTTGAGAACTTCGTTGAATCTCAGCACAGCTAACAATCCACAGACAGATGGTCGAACAGAACAGGTAAACAGGATTTTGGAGGACTTGTTGAGAGCTTACATCTTAGTTGTCAAAGGGCATTGGAAGCAGCACCTACCATTGGTTGAGTTCACATATAATAACAGCTATCAAGCGACGATTGGTATGGTCCCTTTTGAAGAACGTTATGGAAAGCCATGTAAATCACTATGTTTTAGGTAGGAAACCATCAACAAAGTTTCTCTCGGATCAGATCTGATCCGTGGCAATACAAAAAAATAGAATTGATCAGGCAACGAATGAATGCAGTGCAAGATCGCCAAAATTCTTATGCAGATAAGAGAGGGAAAGAGCTAGAATTCAAAGTAGGGAATATGGTAATTGTCAAAGTCTCCCCTATTAGAATTTTTTTATATTTGGTAAGTCAAGAAAGTAGGTGCTTAGATTTGTTGCGCTATTTGGAGTTTTGGAAAGGATAGGGAGGCATGCTTACAACGTGGACCTTCCAAAGGACTTGGTTGGAGTTCACGATGTTTTTTTGTGTTTCTCATTTTAGGGAATGCCTTCATGACACTGTCATTGTAGTAGAGCCTATTCAGTTCGGGGATATAGAGATGGTGCCAATAGCTTCTTGTGCCGCCCCATGCATTATGGAGCACGAAACTAAGTGGCTCCGTAACAAAGAAATTAGATTGGTCCAAATGCAATGGGGAGATAACCCAGCGGAAAGCATATGGACAACTGAAGAGAAGGTGAAGAACTCTCATCTAGAGCTATTCACTGGTAAATATTTTCTCTCCAAAATTAGGTTTTTGGTTGCATCGTGGTTGCTGGATTGGATGGTAGGAGATGATTGCTACACATTTTCACTATCACTTTACTCTCATGTAGACATTTTTTTGCATGGTTAGGGTACAATAGACTGAAATGACACAGTTACACACTCACGCTAGATTTGAGCTCACTTTAGTATGTCTTCTGAACAAAATCATGTTGCACATTGGTTGTGTAGATGGATGTGTAGATAAATTAGCTATATAACATGGATGTTATTATGCGTTATGCTATTCGCCTTTTAGAGAGATTTTAGGGACGAAATCCATTTTACAAGAGGAGAATTTAACACCATAAAAAATTAGTAAGAAGTAAATAAGTAAATTAAATTAAACAGGGTAAAATGGAAGTTTTGTAAAAGATGGAATTTGGCCACGAAAGTTGCATTGTCGCATTTGTGGCGAAATTCTGATCTACTTCCATATACAATATGTTCAAAACAGAGCTTAAACGAAGAAGTTATGGGTATATGAAGGTTTAAAGTTTAAACTAAATAAGTTCAAATCCAAATTTAAATAAATAGTAAAATTTGAAATTTGAAATTTGAAAATTAATTTAGATTAGACATGGGGTTAAGAAATTGTTAACTTTAAAGATCAATGAAAAGTATAACAAAGAAATTAAATAAAACAATGGTGCAAAAATAATTACGTTCCCAAAATTGACGGAGGAGTTGATCACCAACCCCAACCGGTCGACCTCTCGCAGCCAACCGGTGGGTATATGGCGGTCTACTACTCTTGTTGGTGGCATCTAGGTTTTTCCTACCAACGAACATTTCACATTTATCCATTTTTAACCTATTTGCATCCTATGATTCCGGTACGTTTCAACCACTATAAATAGGACCCTACTCTTTCCACTTTTATTCATACAAATATATGAGAATTTATTGAAACTTTACCATTTTCTCTCTTCAGTTATATTTAGAAATTCAATTAGGAATTCAGTTAAGGATTCTATTTCGTTCCTGATTATTCTTTTAACATATTCTCTTCTCTTTCAACCTCTTTGAATCTAACAATATTATATATACCTATCCTTTGCTATGTGTGTGTGTGTGTATCAAAAGAAGAGATCTGGAAAAGCGTGCTTTGGCATTGCAAATCCATACAAAAAGGCTAAGGATAATCTGTGAGTGGAATCATTAGTATTTTTATTCCAGTAATTGTGTAGTATATTGTAAATTTGAATATGCCTTAGGGTTTTAGGGTTTACGAAAATAAAAAAAATATGAAACCCCCAAAAATCATATAATTCGAAATGTCAATTCTTGTTTGTATTCTTAATTGTTTATATTAAATAGTTGGAATATGTAGTTTTCGCAGTTTTTAGTGATTTTAGTTTCTATTCCTCTCCTTTTTAAATTCTCATTTGATTATGAAGCTTCAATTAAGGAATAGGGTGTAAAAGTATGAATTTATTTGTAGTTTACACTATTTGTTCCACATGAAAATAAAAGAGAAATCCCATTATTTAAATTCTTTGTAAAAGATGGGTTGAATAAATAATGAAACTAGAATTGCAATTTCTATTTTTTAGATTATTCCATGATTTTTTTGATAGATTGAGTTGAATTTTTATTATGTACAAATAAGTTTATTATAATTTTTGGATATGAATGTTGAATCCTTTATTATGGATATTAAAATCCCTTGTTATTTGTATTGGAAATTTGACACAATTTATGATATTGAAAAGGGTTTGTATTATTTTTATTAAAAAAGAATTAACATTTAAATGTTTGTTAGGGCATAATCTGTGCACGAATCAAATATAGTTAGTGCATATTTATTTATATTTTAATTACCATAAATAGTGTACAATTGTAACGTATAATTGCATAGTTAATTAGGTAATAATTGTCATTAAATCTCCTTTAGGAAGGTAATTGATTTGCTAAGGCAAAATAAGAAGGAATTCTTGTATAGCCTAATTAACGGACACCGTGAGAGGTGTGATAATATATTAAGAGTATTGTAAAATTAGACTGAGTCATAAGTGGTATGAGGTCTTATAAAATATGAATAAGTCATAAGTGGTACGAGGTCAGTCAAAAGATGTATGGAACGCTGCCTATCTAATCTGGGTACCAGCTGTGTGACTTTGGAGCTAATGTAAGAGTTCACCTATGATAAGTAACCATAATAACTTGAGGTTAGTCTCAACTTTATAGGGTAAATCTGCACTAGTTAATCTGGCTACCAGTGCCTACGAATAATCGGGCTACCATGGGTACGGGTCATAAGACAAAGTACCTACTTCAGGGTTTTGGAAGGTATTAACTGGTTTTTTGAGGGTCTACCTACTTCCCTAAATGAAGTATTAAATGGTTGAGGCACGGTTAAGGATAACTCAAAAAGGTCCGCTTCAACAAGAAGTATTAAATGTCCAAAGAGATTTTCATGCAATGTCAATTAGATCGATGCCTATCTGGAGTCCGCCTTGGGAATAGGTATTAAATGATGGGGGTCTACCTCAAATAATGTTTTAAATTATCAGAGTTTGCCTATATTTCCTATTAAAATGTATTAAGTAGCTTGGGTTCCATCTTTCGTATTGTTAGACATTTTTGATATTGGTAATTGGTTATAGGATTGAGAAGCCTACTTCGAGAACGAAAGGTATTAAGTAAATATTTAAGAGCCAGCCTCCTTTCCTTCTCTGAAGTATTAAATTCTTTTAGAATATGTAAGACATATTCCTATTTTGACATATACTACCCAAGTATTCAAATAATAAGACTCAAGGTTTTTATTCAACAAACACCTATTTTTATAACTTCCTCCTCATTACAATACAGGTTAAGGAAGGAGTGGTGACTATGATGATGCTTGAAGTTGGCATGAGCAAAGCTTGTGGTAATTACTATTATTTATGATGTTTTTTATAGTGAAAGGATACTTTTGAACAAATAATGCATTTTTTATGGAAACTATGTTTTGTTCTACATTATGGCATTTGAATTTATTTTGAATAAATAGATACAGTTTGATATTATAATTTCTTCTTCCATTGTGAGTTCTGAAAGAATAGTTATAGCTCTTTATTGTTATTAATTTTACCAACCAACAGCCAGCTTTGGAATAGGTCTAAGTTTCGATGGACCTTTTCTAAGTCGAAAATTAGGCTTGTTCCGAGATGGATTGTTACAAATTCATTCTCTCCCTCACACAAAAACAAACTAAAAGAAAACAAGTAATACTAGCCACATTCATAAGAAGAAGAAAAATCAAAGTAAAGATAAGGAGTTTTCATCACCCAGAAGAAAAGAGGACATCTAATTAATTTATAATTAAACACAAATGAGTAACACTTTCTTTAATCACTTTCTAACCTGTTTGGGTAAGCATTGTATGTAATTACGTTGCTGAATTACAATGAACAAACTTAGGGATAGTAGAAAGCATTTTTTCACATTTGGGAAGTTAATGGTAATAATTTATGACATGGTTAGGGAAAAATGAGAATCGAACCTTTTTTAATCCACTTAAAGTTTTGATATGTTGTTTAGGATATTAATATGGAGACGGTTTTTCATAATTTTCTGAAATTTACATGATTTTATACGAATTTTCTAAGTAGAGAGCAAAATTAATTTGGGTATTTAACTATATAAATTATGAAAAATAATTATTTTAACCTAAAATTTTTATAAGAGATATAGGATAATTAATAGGATTTTTGTGAATATTTTAGGAGTTTTTCCATGCATTTTCGAATTGTTGTGAATTATCTGGTAAACAAAAGAGTTAATTACCCATAGTAACTTAAATAATTAATTAGAAAAGTAACTAAAAATTCTTGAAAAGAGAACTGCAAAAACCTAGCATAAGCAACAAATGCGACATACAATATGTTTTGGTGGAAAGTAATTCTTCGAATGGTAATAAAATAGTTTTCTAGTTAATTGCAAAACTGTTGTCTTAACATGTGCTAACTTAAATTATCAACTTGCAATAGCTCATATGAGTTCAACATGTGACGGCTTTAAATCTTCAAACTACGATAGCTCCCATGAGTTCAATGTGTGATAGCTTAAATTGCCAATATGTTACAGCTTCTAAGAGTTCAAAATGCGATATCTTTGAATGTCAACCTATGATAGCTTAATGTGCGATAATTGTAATTTATTAAGGTGGGATAATTATAATTTATCAATGTACGAGTGCATATGACTTATCACCATGCGATAGCTACGAAGTGTCAACATGTGATAGCTAATGTTGTCAACATGCGATGGGCATGGCTTATCAACATGTAACTATGTTAACATGCAATGTCTATGTAGTGCCAACTTGCAATACCTAATAATGCTAAAAATTTCTAAGTAAATGAATGAACCTTTTGTAACATTACGGAAGCCATCATCCAAATTGATGGTTGAGAATTTCATAGGGATGAAATAGCCATAGAGAATAATCAATTAAAATCAAGTAACTTGTTTACAAAGGGTGAATGTAAACTAAGCTTAGGAAAGTTGCGATATGATAAGTACAACCCTTTGAGGTAATAAATGATGGTGTAAGGCCTTTACGACAACCATATGTCTAAGTACGACACTATATTCGATAACGTCAGTGTAAGCTATTAGTGGTAACCATTTATTTATTCGCGAAAATATAAAAAAGATTGCATAAGGCCTTTTTGGCATCCAATTATTTATTCATGACAATGCACGAAGATGATGGTGTAAGGCTTCAGTGGTATCCAGATGTCTATTCACGACAGTATACGAGGTCGAGGGTTTAAGGCTTTAGTGACAGCCAAATTATCTTTTTATGATAAAGAATGAGAAGATTAAGATAATTGCATAAATGAAAATCTACAATGTCTAACACCAACGTTTAAATTGTAAGAAGAAGGCCCATGTGGATATTATAATAAACTGTCCATGGAACCTAGTTGGGATATGTTGTGAAATAAAAGTACCACACGTATGTTGAAATTGATGATTTGAGTTTAATCATGATATAATGTTTATTATACATACTGATGTAATTGGTGTTGACTAAATTAGTAAGGGAAGCACCTATTATGTGCCTCAATGACATGGTCTCACTATATGATTTGATTGTTAGGGTTACATATTACTCATATTAGGCTTTATGCCTGATCCGTGTTACTACTATTTCTCATATACTCACGTGTACTTATTAGATTAGTCTAAGTTTATAGTTTTGATAGGTTTGCTTTTAAAGACGTATAAAGATTCCAAAGACAAAACAGGAGGCCTATATTGCTAATAAATATTATGTTTCAAATTTGCACAGTGTAAAACAAGGGTTTATAATTGGTTAAGTGATTATGTTGGCATCTTCATATGTCAGGCATGACACTATATTTATGTTCTATTATATTTACCTCTATGTGGGAACAAGTTGGATTAATGAATATGTAATGACACTTATGTAAAGACAATCTACACAATGGAAAATTATTTAGCTGCTCTATTAATTCGGTTGTTAAAAAAACTAAGCTTATTTTATCGCTTAAAAATAATCTCAATGATGACTGCAGAATCATTCGTGTTCATTTTTGGGTCTCGAAATAGGGGATGTCACAATTTAATATCAGAGCATAGGTTATGGGACACCTAAGAAAATAGAGCTAAGTATAAATTAGATAATAGAAAATAAACACCTTGGGGAGGGTATGCGTTATATATAACATGCTTTTATGTAGATATATAGGTGGATATATCTATCACTCTACTATTGTTGTTACTTACTTTACTTTTGTTTCTCAAGTACGCGTGCTTACATAGAAAGTAAGAATGAATTACGGAAACATGCATTTGATATTAGAAAGTGCAAGAGTGAATGTTAGTAAGTGAACAAGTAGTACGAAGACGAATGACCAAGGAGGTGAGGTAGCCTTAGAAGTTCATGTGGTAGATGGTAATATGATGCATTCCCCTACTGTAGGAAATGCGGTTGTGAATGACCTCTTTCGGCACTTTTTGGCAAATTGAATGCAGCAACAAGTACCACCACAAGCCCGAAATATGTCTAGAGGACCGATGCGGCCAGTTAGGTATGATTTTGTTAATATGAACATGGATTTTAAAATTACGGAAGGTGGGATGTTTGAATGAACAAAACATGCAGTTGAGGAAAGTGATTGGCTGGGAATGTGATAGAATTTATGAAAACGAAGAACTGACAAATGCCCAGAAAGTGAAGTTAGTGTCTAGACGGTTTAAGGGATTGTGAGTTTTTGGTAGGGAACAGTAAGAGGAGATGTTCCTGAGCAATAATTTTCCTAGGACAGGTTTAGAGAGAAGTTTAAAGAACGGTTTATTTTTGGAGTGGAGTTATCAGCAATGTTCCGGAAGTTCATTGAATTTCAGCAAGGGCATCTGATAATATCAGAGTGTGCAATTAATTTTTTGTCCAAGTATGGAGTTGAAATAATTTAAACTATAAGGAACAAGGCAGAGAAGTTTATTTTGGGATTAAGTGATCGGACAATGGCTCGTCTAATACTTCCATTCAACGAAGTGTTTGACATGGAAAGGAGGTATGTGCTTATGTAACTAAGAGGTTAAATGTGGGATAGAAGACCCAAGATGAAAAGAAAATGAAGTTTACTCCTTATCAAAAAGGCAAGAAGGGCCAGGATCATAAAAGGAAAGCTCGAGGAGGAGGAGAGCAGAAAGACATTGCTGAAGTGACCTACTATAATTGTGAGCAGAAGATGCACTACGAAAATAAGTGTTTGAAGCCAACTATAGTGGCGAAGTTCAAATGTTTTGTAGGTGGAAAACCTGGGATCAAGAAGACGGGTTGTCTTAAGTTAAGGTAGGTGAAGGTCTACGCTTTGGAAGGGCCGTTAGTTGGATAATAATTGAAGAAAAAGGAAAGAATGTTATGCTAGGAGGTATGATTTCGATCTTTGGTGCTTCAATTAGAGTTCCTTTTATACCAGTGCTATGCACTCCTTTATTTCTAAGTATTAGGTGGATATGCTAGAATTATACATTATCTTCTTGATTATTTCTTTGTGTATGGTTAATCCAATCGATGAGTACTCTACTCCTAGACTAAGGTGCACTAAATTCATATTTTCTTTGTGTGGATATTTGTTTGCTTGCGACCCATATGTATTTGACTTCATAGTGCATGGGGTAATTTTTGGTATGGACTGGCTACTGCATAATGATACTAGGATCTTTTGCATTGATAGGGTCATAGCTCTATGAAATCCAGAGGATGAAAGAAAGATCATGGTAGTATTAGACATAATAAAGGAAAATTCAGGAGTGATGTTATGTTTAATGGAGCATTATGGGGATGAGATGGAAGAACTGAAGCAGTTGGTGGAACTTAGGCAAAAAAGTTTCATTATACCGAGTAGTTCATTGTAGGGAGCATCCATGGTATCTGGTGAAGAAGTTTGATGGATCATTACAAATGTAATGACCCAACTTCCACACTCCACGAAGTCGCATCGTTAATATGAAAAGAAAGGGATAGAAAAGAGAAAGAAAGAGAAGAAGAAGAAGAATCAACACATCAGAATCTAAACAGCGGAACGAATAAATTATATTAATAACATAAAATATTACAGTGTTTACAATCATTATCAGAGTACACAGATAATACAACACATACTAGACAGTTATAAACACCTGTCTAGTATTTACAACATAATACAACTCAGAGACAATCATAGAACACACAGCGAAATACTAATATCTAACGCAGAAGCCTCCTGCTCCATTGCTCCTCCAATATTCGTCAAAGCTAACCTGAATCCCTTGGCTACTTGTAAAAATTTGAGTGCCCAAGAGTTTATTAAAAACAAAAATAAACTCCGGGTCAGACATGGGTCTGGTGTGAGTAACAGGTTAAAGTTTCTTAACTTTCAAAAACCTTTTGAAAAGAAAGGTATCACGTAAGACTTTCCACACATAAACATGGAAAAGTTTTTACCTTACGCAAACCAAAACATTTGATAGGAAATCCAGTGATATTATAACAGGTCTAGAGTTTTCAAGTAAATAAGAAATAGCCGAAATTGTTACATTATTAAATTCCAGCTACTAGCCACAAAAGTGGGTAATACAATCAAAACCATTGGCACTTATTGGATTTTGGGTTCCATACAATGACAGGGCTACTGGGGTACCGCCCGTCACAGTACGTGTCCTAGATCAACGTACCGAGGAGTACTCCCACTCCCCTGCAACACAAGGCCGGACCCATTCCTTACTGAATAGTTCCAAACAAGACAACCCCGCAGTTGGTGCGCATATCCACTGCCCACTAAGCCGAATAAAAAGGGACCTCTAGACAGGGATCAATCTTGCTCTCCAGTGGGAGCTATCCACGAAGCCTTGTTGCACCTCCCCTGTTTTAGCCATTCCCGGTTGATGAGGCTTGAGGCTACGATTACCTTTAGAGGACACATCTCTTAGAATGCTCATCGTCCACCTGACGATGTTCTGAAAGCATTCAATCCATACAAGTTCGTTCCGGGTTCGAACGAAACCGAAGGCATTATCTCGTTACACTCATTTTGGAATCACCCTCATAGTTAACGACGATAACCCTTGCACTCTAAATCTCCATCTCGAATCTATAAGTACTATTCCATCAAACTCATTACGGAATCACCCACAGAGTTATACTGACGTATAACCCTTACACCTCGAGTCTTCACTCTCCACATAAGATTCACGACCTATCGTTAATTTGGATCGATGTGGTTTTCGGATATCCAAATATGGAAATCCGAGTCCGGTTTCATCGAAAACCAAAGCGTGTCTTTTAGGTCCAAGTTGTTATAAAGTTTAAAACAGTTTAATAACATTATCTGTATATACACAGATAGATAACTCATAGATTCACAACAGATAATTATCATTATCATAACAATAGATAATCCCCATTTATCATTATCAAAGATCATCAATATCATCATTACAATGAACCCAATACATCCATATTACTCAACAATATTAATCTCATAGCTGAAATTCAAAACCATTCAAAGCAACCAATAACAACCATTCATAAGCAATGATTTATAATCATACTATCTATAATTAATTTAAAATAAATTAAATTAATTACATCATCTTTAATTAATTTAAAATGAATTAAATTAATTACTTACTCAATATAAATCTTGCTTATATCATCATTAATTAATTACAAATTAATTAATTAATTAACCTCTAATTTATTATCTTAATTAATCCATCTGATTAATTAATTCACAAAATTAATTATTCTAAACTCAATTACAGTAATTATCCTTTAATTACTTCATTAATTAATTAACTATAATTAATTACATTTAACCTTAATTAATTACAATTAATTAATTATCCTTAATTACTTATTATTGATTAATTAATATTAATTAATCAATCTTAATTACATCATTAATTATATTAATTAATGATTCTTAATTATATTTAATTAATTACTCCATTAAATTAATTACTTTCAGTAATTAATCTCACTCAATTCATAATTATTAATCACCTTTGATTAATCTCAATCTGTAAGTAACTACTTTAATTACTTCATTCAACTATCTTTATTTAATCCTTTGATTAATTATACAAAATAATTCAATCTAAATTATTTTCAAAATCCAAACCTCATCCATTAATTCCATCCAGCAAATATCTTTAATTACTTCACTAAGTAATTTTAGTTCATTAATTACATCAAGTAATTATTACCAATTCCAATGTTTAAAATTAATTAAACTTAATTAATTAATTTAAACATATCTCAATAACTCCATTAATTACATTAATTACTTCTATTAAGTAATTAACTTAAATAAACTTCACAATTGATTATCATTTAATTAATTAATCAAATTAATTATTTAAAATTAATCATATTGATTAATTGTTAAATAATCCTTAGATAATGACCTTCATTAACTATTAATCAAACTTTAATTACTTCTCTTAAGTAATTAACTTCATTAATCATTATTAATTTATTTAAAATTAATCTTCAATACCCAATTAATTAATCTTTAATTTTTAAGTTAATTAAGTGTTATCTGTAACTTAATTAGTCATAATTACTTGATTAATTAATTACTAACTATTAATTAAATCAAGTTAATGATCCTTAATTATGGATTAATTACCCTTAATTAATTAATTAACTTAAACTTTAAATTAATAATTTAAAGCTCTTAATTATCTTAATTAAATAAACTACTCATTTAATTACCTTAATAATTAAATGAAAATTTAAAATCATAAATTAATTCTAAATTTATTTTAATATAAAACCTTCCTTAACAATATTTAAATTATCATACTATTGCAAATATTCATTTCAAATACAATTTTATTTCCATTTTAAGTTCAAGTTTAAAAATGAAATTAAATTATCTTTAACCAAATTAAAAACTTAGAATTCCACATGTTAAAGAATACTTATATAAAAGAAATTTAAAGATTTAAATTAAATTCCATTTTAATCTATAATCATTTAAAATATACTTTAACTTTTAACTTATTTATAATATTTAAATTTATAAACTTTATTTCTAGAATTTAAGATTTAAATAAATTTTGAATTCAAATCTAAAATTCTGATTTAACTTAATAAAATCCTCTTTTACATCCAAACTCCATTTAAATTCAAATTCTTTAATTTCACTTCAAACTTCTTAAAACTTAATATTTTTCAATCAATTTGAATTTAAAAACTCATTTTTTCCAAGCTAGATTCAAATTTAACTTGAATTTATTTTTAAACTTAGATTTGCTTAATTCAGATTGCAAACTAAATTTAAATCTCATTTAAAACTTCACTTCATTTAAATTTAGGTTTTTAAAACTTATAAAAAAAACAGAGTTACAGGTTTCTGAATAAAAACCTGTAATACTGCATTTACCCGAACCAACTCGAATTCTACTTCGAGTCAACCAGCCCTCAACTTCGAGCAACCCACCAACTTCTTCGAGTCAATCATCATACTCGAATACAAGACAACACCAAGCTATCTCACCCCAACACAGTGCTCTGTGCACCTGCACCAGCACGGCCGTTAACTCCGACCATCAACGCTGATTCACCCAGGTCAGCTATCACCTTCCTAGCGAAATCCAAACACCAGATCTATTATACCATCACGAGATCGAATTTGAGCATTTAACTCAAACCTGGAAACACCAGAAACAAAACCAAACTCCAAACCTGTCATCGCCGCATCGGAGAAAATTCGACCATCTGAACACCTGCGCCTCCGTTCACCCCACCGCCATCTCATCTACTTCCAATCCCTGAGTTACGTAGCACTCGATCCACTGAGGAGATCGAACAAATTAAAACACTACCCATATAAAATTTAGGGTTCCAGGCCAGAAACCAACACCAATGCCACTTCGATGAAGTTTATTGCCATCCAACATTTTTCCAAGCTTCACCAGTCACTCCTCCATCCACTAGAAGAACCCCGTCCCTACCAATCTCATAAATCACCATAAATTCCCAAATTTCCCTATTTTGTTCACTTCAGAACTGCCCATATTCCTCATTTTTAAAAATCTTGATTTTAGTGTTAAAAATCATGTTTTTGATTATTTATTCAATTCATAATACTGGAACAACAAATCTCAAAGTTTAAATTTTCACTTTGTTTAATATTCACTGATATTCCTAGTTTTACAGGGATACCAAAATTTTTAATTTATCTATACTAAGTTTTTCAATCTTAATTTATATATTAATCAACATCTTTTATTTGTAAGACAAGTCTTAACAATGATTGGTTCCAGAGAGAAGAAGAAAAAAAACAAATTGAATTCAAATTAAAAATAAGAAAATCTGGGATTTAAAAACAGAGTAGTCACAGGTTACAAAATATGCAAACATCACAAATTCACATGATCAGATTCATTGCAACATCACTGGCATGCAACAGATTTTATACTAATTATTTTTTAAAAGTTACTCACCTTTCTTGATGTGCAGAGCAATGAAATTTGGAAAGAGATTTTGCTTTATAAAACTAGAAATTCCTTTTCCTTAAAACTTTGTACTCTTCTTTATGAAAACAGCCTTCATGAAAGTCTTTTGATTCAGGAACTTGAATTGCTATGGAGTTTATTTATAAAGTGGCATGCAAGCTTCCTTTGAAACTGCAGTTTTCTGCATCTCAGATGCTAACAGATGCATGCATTCCAGATTTTGAAACAAATGCGGGTTACAGATTGAAATTGATGGTTTTTGTTTTTCATTTAGTTACAGGAGTTTAGATTTGAGGGAAATGAATGTTTGCAGATGCTTTGATTCAATATGCAGGTTTGTTTCATGTTGAACTGAGGCTTTGAATATGATTTTGTTTTGGAAAATGTTTAACAGAATTTTGATTATAGAAGTGGCTTTGAAAATGATTTCAGAAATTTGTTTCCATTGTTTCTTAGTTTTTGATTTCAAAAAGAAATAAGATGGAAGGAGTTTGTTTATAAAAACTGAAATCATTAAAAATAAAATCAAAAGAAAATGCTAATTAAATTTTTGACACTTGTCTCAAATTTTAACAATTGTCAATTGCTTAGTTTATTTGCTAACATGTGTTATATGGTGTCTTAATATTCATACACTTGTATTAATTGTTAATAAGCTAAATATTTAGTTAACTTGTGTTTAAAGTTAGATGTTTAATATAAGATAGTTTAGTTAATGAGTTAACATGCATTTATTTACATGTATATAGATTTTAAAATAAAATAAATCAAACTATATTTATAAAATTAAACTTATATAAATATTTCAAAATCAAAATAAAATAAAAACAATTATATTTTAGATTTAAAACTTTGAATTCATGTTTAAATTAAATTTTGAAATCAAGCTTATTTACACATACAACTGCAAAATTGAAAAACAATAATTTTTATTGAAAATTTATTTGTTGAAAGAATGCATTATCATATTTTTAGAAATAACAATATTTAATGACCATAAATAATTATTAAAAGAAATTGTCTTCTTATTAATAAATTATTTATTTTATCACATTATATTTAAAAGAAACTCAAAATAACCTCATTGTTATTTATTTAAATTTTAAACTTGAGTTACACATATTTTAAATCATTTAATATTTGTCTTAGGTATCTAAAACCATATTTTATTTATTAAATAGCTTTTAAAAAAAGTTTAACTTTTAAATAAAATCATAATTTCCAATTTTACTTAAGATATAAATTTTATAGAAAACGGGATTCATTTAAAACAATACCTATTTACAATATATACAATATTCTATACATATATTATAATTATAAAACAAATATTAGATTCAAAAAGATAAAATCTATCAATTAACTATTTATTTTATTGAATTATTAAATAAATTCAAATCTTATTACAAAGATTATCAAATCAATTTAATTTTTATAGAAAATTATTAAATTGATACTACTTTAAAATTCCGGGTCATCACAACAAATGTATAATGATTATCAGTTGGTGAATGAGTGGTAGTGACATATCGTCATCCGTAGATGATTTGTTTGACAAGTCGAATGGAGCTAGGAATTATCGTAGCTAGATTTGGCAATTGGGTTCCAACAACTAAGGGTAGCTGATGAGAGTACTCCATCGACCATGTTTAAAATAATATATGGTTCATATGAGTAGTTAGTCATAACCTTTGGACTGACCGATGCCCCTGCGTTCTTTATCGATCTTATGAACCGAATTTTTCATGATCGGTAGGATAGGTTTGCGTTGGTCTTTATTGGTGATATTTTGGTGTATTCTAAGAATGAGAGAGACCATAAAGTCCATCTTAGGCTAGTGCTAGAGATGTCAAGACAACAATAATCAAATGTGAAGTTTTCTATGTGTAAGTTTCCAAACAAGAAGTCAATTTTCTCGGTCATATTGTATCAGAGAACAAATTAGCCATGGATCTATTAAGGTAGAAACCATTAATGGTTGGAGAGAACTAGAGACAGTCATTGGTATGAGTGGTTCCATGGTGTTAGCTAGCGATTACCATAGATTCTTTAAGGATTTCTCACGTATGGCTGCACCCTTGATGAAGCTGATAAGAAAGAATGACAAGTTCATGTGGAACGAGAGGTGTGAAGGGTCATTTCCAGAATTAAAAAGGTTGTTGACCAGTTCTTTTATCTTGATCATACCTAAAGGGAATTAGAATTTGGCAATCTATACTGAAGCTTATGGGATCGGATTGGGAGTGGTGCTGATGTAGAAGGGGGAGTGATTGCTTACGAATCAAGGCAATTGAAACCGCATGAAGTTAGATATCTGACTTATGACTTGGAGTTGGCAACAATAGTTTTTGCACTGAAGATATGGAGATATTTTCTTTGGAGAGAACGATTCGATTTATATATGCACCATAAATATTTTAAGTATTTATTCTCTCATAAAGAGCTGGATATGATGCAACAAAGATGGTTAGAATTCTCAGCAGTATAGGACTTTGGTATAGAGTATACGTTAGGAAAGAGGAACAAAGTAGCAGAAGCTTTCAGTAGAAACCATCAAAATGGAGTATTATACATAATAGAAGGATGGAAGACATTACAGACATTGATGTCTTATGGATTCCACTTTAGGCTAAATGCTGGATCAAGTAAAGATCCAGGCATATTAGAAAGTTTGGAAGTGCATCCAATGCTAGTGGGCAGAATTACGGTAAGGCAAAAAGAGTACCCAATGTTAACCTAAAGGATTAGGCAACATGGATGTAGATGTTGATGACTTGCAAGGATTCAAGATAGACCAAAAGGGACGACTTAGAAGAAGACTTTGTGTTTCGAATGTGGAAAATCTTCGAAGGGAAGGCTTGGAAGAAAGCCATCAGCGTAAATTCATTATTCATCCCATGGTCACGAAGATGTATCGTGACATGAAGCATGTATTCTTTTGAGAATGGATGAAAAAGGATATCGGAGAATGCGTGGGGATGTGTTTCACATGTCATCAGGTAAAGGTTGAGTACTAGAGGCTGAACATTTTACTTTAAAAGTACCGACTAGGAAATGTGATTCAATATCCATAAATTTTATATATGGGTTGGTAAGGTCGAGAATTGAAAACGGTAGGATTTGGATGATAATTGATAGATTGACTAAGAGTTCCAAATATATCCTATTGAATTTGATAAGAATGACATCTAACTTGGTAAAGCTATACATGAATAATGTTAAAAACTACATTCAATTTCGAGCACCATCATTATTCATATTGACCCATTATTCACCAATGAGTTATGGAAGAGTTTGCAAAGCGCATTGGGTAACAAATTGAATATAAGTACATCTTACCACCCATAGATAGATGGTCAAATGGAAAGAGTGAAACATGTGCTTGAAAATTTGCCGAGGGCATGTGTTCTACATTATAGAGGATCTTAGAAAGATCATTTGCATCTCGTAGAATTTGCATACACTAATAGTTACCAATCGAGTATTGAGATGACATAGTTTGAGGCTCTTTATGGAAGGCCGTTTTATTCACCTATTCGTTAGTTGGACAAAAGAGATAGGCTCATGTGGATACCCGAGCTGGTAAGATAAGCTACTGAGAAAGTAGAGTTGATTCGCACTAGAATAAAGGTTGCACAGTCAGAAAAGGAGAATTATGCCGATGAAAGAAGAAAGGAACTAGAGTTCATAGTAAGCGGTTACGATTTCATAAATGTTTGTGAATGCGAGATTTTATGCGCTTTGGAAAGGTAGAAAAATTGGCTCCTAGATATGTAGGCCTGCTTTAAATTACAGAAAGGATTGGTAAACTCGCCTATCAAGTTGAGTTACCAAGTTGTTTAGTTGGTATGCATAACGTTTCTCACATATCACATTTAAAAAAATGTATCCACGACTCAAAATCGATAGTGAAACTGAGCGCAGTTGAGGAATTATCTGTAGAATAGATTTGACTTATATTAGACGTCTGAAAAGGATAGTAGGCCATGATAGGAAAGAGTTAAGGAACAAAGTTATCAAACTTGTTCGCGTCCAATGGATTGACGATGTAGATGATTGCACATGGGAGATAGAAGGTTAGGTTAAGAATATCAATCTCGATTTGTTTTGACATGTATGATTAGACATGTATGTTTTTTTGTACAGACCAGCAGCGATTAATAGTATGATTTGTGATATGATATTATTGTGTTAGTAGTGACACTAATACATTATGATTGATGATTTACATTAGTAGAGGACCTGTGTAATCATTTTAGTTGCGTGTATGGTTGATTGATGACGGTGATCGTTATCCTATTGATCCAAATTTTGGGGGAAAAATTCTTATAAGGATGGAAGATCATAACCCCTATTTTGAAGTGTCATAATACGGAGAATTAATTAAACAAATAAACCACCAAAATAACATATGAGGCAATAATAGTTAAGAGAGGTATTTAATAAAAAGGAGATTGAATATAAGATGAAGAGTTAAGGATTTAGTAAGAATAAGCTTGAAAGGGAAATTTAGCTCAAACCCAAGTTACTATCCCCCGACTCTCCCATTTTCTCATTTACTCAACATTACATATAAACAAACTAAAAGAAAATAAGTAAGACCGACGATAAAAGTTCGAGAGGTTATAGTTTCAAGCTCCTAAGGCGTCATAACGAGTACTTAGTATGAAATAAGTATCGCTCTTGTTATAAAAAAGTAAAGAGAAGGATTGTTCATTACTAAGAAGAAAAGGGGACTTTTAATCAAGTTCTAATCAAATGTAGGTTCTTAATACTTTCTCTAGTTCCTACCTAAACCATTTTAGTTATGATATTTTGAATGATAATGAACAGAATGGGGGATGAATCCATGTTCGGAAAGTTAATGGTAATAACTTGTGACATGTTTAGGGCAAAATGAGAATCAATCCTTCTCGAAACCATTTTAAATTTTGATATGTTGTTTAGGATATTGATTTGAAGATTATATTTTAGTTTCAAAATTTTCTGGAATCAACTGGATTTTATATAGATTTTCTAAATTGATAAAAATTTTGATTTCTAGATTTAACTCTTAAAAATATGCAAAATAATTATTTTGACCTGAAAATTTTATACAAGATAAAGGATAATTAATGATATTTTTGTAAATTTTAGAGATTCTTCCCATGCATTTTTGAACTGAATTATCTAGTAAAAAGGAGATTCAACTACCCATTGTAACTTAAATGATTAATTAGAAAAATAATTAACCATTCCTGAAAAGGAAACTGCAAAAACCTTGGCTAACTAATGAAATTGTGACATACAATAGGTTTTAGTAGAAAGTATTTAAAAAAAATTAAAAAAATCTCAACAGAAACATGATTCTAGGGAGAAATTTTCCCAAGCTCTGAAAAGCGGAGTGGTAGACGAGACGTTAGCTTGGGAAGTAGAGGAAGGTACTCCATGGCGGAAGGTCTTTGCTGTAAGATGCCCAAAGCTAAAGTAGGAACCAAATGGGTGATGGGAGCCATAGTGGTCTGATGGGAAGTAGAAGATATGACCTAGAAATTCAATTACTTATACATAACCACGTAGTACCATTGGTGGTAATAGCAATCTACTGTAATAGTTTAGTCATTTATTCATTGGAACCTTTAGTCCATCATATTCAGAGAGTTTTTTCCAACTTAATATAATTTATGGTACTTGAGCTTATGTTGATCAGCACTTCATTCTTTAAGATATATTTACTATTGAAATTACAATACATATGACCAGATAAATCAAGCGCTAGAAGTATATGAAACAATATGCTTAACGATATACATAGCTTTCTTTACTTCAAATAACTAATGTGAACCCGTGTTTCGCACACGGTGGTGGTGAAAATATTCTGTGTATATGCTAAGTTGTGTAAAAGGTAAACTGGTATGTAAGGAAAATAAAGCATTTTGATTAAACAACAATAAGTGAACATAATCATGGTAAACTCAATTGAATGTTAATGAAACAAAGCATAGAGAAATTTACATGGAATAAGCGAACAAAGGTATAAAAAGTATACAACTTCCCAAATCTAATTATAAGTACCAGATTAATTAAACAAATAAGATTAAGGAAATTATTGATTATAAACATAGATTTTGTACCATGTAGGAGAATTGTAGCTAAATTAGTACATTTTGAAATTTCATGAGAAAATAGTGAAGGTATAGGCAGATAAATAAGGATAGATGATGTGGTTTTTTTGGTTATTTGTTATTGCTTGTAGGTCTATATTTTATGTGATATACTATTTGGAATTTGATACTCACACTATACTTGTTTTTTTTTGTGACTTATGCAAAGTTAAGAGATAATGTTGTTGTACTAATTTTCAAGTTAGGTAACTTCCATAGCCAATCCGTTTGCTAATTCTGTTAGGCAACGGTAATTTTTAGAATTTTTAGATTCTATATATTTAATTCTTTTTCCTTTTAACTTTGATAAAGCGAGGATACTTGTATTAGAATCCTATATACATTTGAGCTAAAGTAGAAAAATGGTGATGTTTCCATTTTATGTAAATTGAATTAGTTAAGATATGTTAATGTATGAAGTATAATGTTTTTGAGTCATAAGGTTTGATCTTAGGAATTTATCACTCTCTTTTCTATTAGTTATTAATTTTATTTGCATATATGGTGGACGGGAATCTTGAATTCAATATGTTATCCAAACATCTTTTATCTGCTTCGTCACCTTTGTATACCAGCATAAACTCGAATGGTTGGACAAAAAATGCAAATTCAATTGCTTGCATAATTTTTTTATTCTATGTTGTACAAATGTGGTATCTAAATGCATATTGTGTAATATGGAACATTTAACTTAGAGAGACGAAAAAATTAAAGGAAAGGATAATGAAATGTACTGAGGCTACAAATATTTCAGTTAATGCAATGAAATAGAACCACTAATTTAGTTTCACGACCGACGGAAAAACACTTGTTGTTATCGAAAATTCTTTAATTTAGGTTATAAGCTGGCTGAAAATAATCTGTCTGATTGTTAGTAAATGGTCATACTCCAAGCCATGTATATTTGAATTGCTAAATCAACAGTGAAGTAGAAATAATTTTTACATTGATTGTAAATTTTGATGATGCCGAGCAGCTATACTAAACCACATGGAGACAGAGTACACAGTTGATAGTAATAAATCAAATTTTGCAGCAAAAAAAAATTGTAACATTAAGAAAAAGGGGTGGATACAAAGTTGTTGTACTGAATCACATGGAGACAAAATACATAACTGCTAATATAAATGATACTATAGGATAGAATCAGTTAGACAGGAGTTTATGAGCATGTGTAATATGGTGAATCTTTTTCTTTCTTCCTTGTATTAACTATTTCTATTAAGTATAACTACATACATTATTTATGTTTATTACAACTTAAGTTTCATAGGATTATGTGAGAGGTTTGGTCTTCTTTGAAATTGTTATCACTGCTTTGATAGGGTATAGTATGGTTGCAAATTATTCATAAGTTCATGCACAGTTATATATATCTTGAAAAAAATTCAATCATAAAGTAATACTAAATTTGTTTCTTCTTTAAATTTATTGAATGAAAAACATTTATGTTACTTGACATCCATCACTAAAAATAAAATGAGACATTAGTTTTGAAAATTCAATTTGTCGGCTAGTTAAAATTATGCAACATAAATAATAAAGCTCTACGTTAACATAAAACTATAATGGTTACTTTTTTAATAATGAATTCACACAGATGAGATTGGGCTCGATGCCCCTATAATAGAATATATAAATACACTATTGTCACAGAAGGAATATCTGATTGTGGTACTTTATTACTACTTATTGGCTGAAAATTCAATTATCAATGAATCTATCCCTCTTTTCTTTGAGGTTAATGATGTAATAGAGTTGGAACTTAGAATTTGTATCATTTAAAATCCATGAATATAAAAAAAATATTTGTACCTTCATC
Organism: Allium cepa; assembly: GCA_030765085.1. NCBI lineage: Eukaryota > Viridiplantae > Streptophyta > Magnoliopsida > Asparagales > Amaryllidaceae > Allium > Allium cepa. The sequence continues at coordinate 852,759,231 of CM060940.1, read as the reverse complement.
CACTATCAAAAAACAAAACACGTATATTTGTACGCATTTGATAATCTTTGTTCAGAAAAAACCTGACAAAGTTTGCACTTACTTTAGAAAACAAACATACGTAAAAATAGTACAATAAAATCCTCCAAATTGCTAAGCATTAAAGCAGTAGATACAATCACAATACACACATATATTTATGGCAATTTAACAGTATCGAGAATTTTTTTTTGCATTTTCCTAATATTTAGGATAATCAGCATAAATTTTTTTAAAAAATCCATGTCCAAAGATTGCGAAAGCAGGCTTCTTACTCTATCCTTTAGGAAATCGTGAGTCCTTATCAATGATTAAAATGCTAAATGGACTAAAAGGTAGTTCTTTTGTATAGGAGCTCAGAGGCCTTATCTTCAATGAATCCAACAATATGGAATAGTACCTATAATTTGCAAGCATTAGATTGGTTAATTCAGAAATAATGGTAACCAAAATATTTATAAATAGAAGATAGTCCTGAGACTGTCACACTTATTAAATAATTCAATAAATAGTAAATAAATACAACAATATAGAGTAAATTGCAAATAGTGGTTGATGTTTACTAAAAATTAAAATAATATGTACAGCAGTACAATAAACTACAATACATTATAGCTATTACTCTAAACTGCTCAAGAACAACAGATGAAAAATCATGTGAATCATATAATGTCCAGTCAGCCTTCTAGGTGCACCACATCAGCTTCAATGCCATGTCAACGTAGTCATATTTTTCCAACAGAAAAATAATTATGATATTTTTAAGTTGATTTTGTTTAAAATTTTGGATTTGGTTCAATATTATTTCTCTCAACCACACAAAACACAGTAATGCTGTTTTGAGGTTTAAAAGAAGGAAGTGCAAATGCAAACCTTATCCAATTATTCATATCAAACCTAAAAAATTATATATGATGGGTTGTTGATATATTAATGATATTTTTATACTTGCTGGAACACCTAGCAGACATGGATCCACAAAGTTCTATAGTTCTCTTAGTTAAGATGAGCAGATTGAATGTTCACTTTTTAATTATAAAAGTAAGTTCATCTTTTAGTACAGATCAACCAAAAATCGCTTCATTCTGTTGGAGTTGAAGATTGTGGCTGCTCATTATTTTGTAGAGCGGTTCATAAGACTATTATTCTCAAATGATGTTCATGCCATCGCATGTTATGACTAATCACAATGTACAACAATGGTTTGTAATTATATATTATCTTTGAATGCTATGTAAAACTAAATGTATATTATAAGTAATAAATTCTATATAAAAATTGAAGTAAGATATCATTTTGGATTAAGTTGAAATTTAATGTGTAGTAAATTAATTGTAGAAAAGTTAAAATAAACATTATCTAATGAAGATATGCATTATTACCTGACTTACTATGAATAATTTTTTAGATAGATACAAACTTGTTCTATTATTATCTCCATAAAAATTAAAAATTGTTATAAGATTTTGTAAATTATTCTCCGATAACACATCCATGTAATACAAAATTAGAATTGGCAGGCTCAAAAATTGCCATGACATGGACAGCATTATAAGCAATGCCGGCCCAAACGCAACTGTTGCCCCGACAAAAGTAAATAGCATCCTGCCAGGCTCGAACCTGGGTTGCCCGAAACAAGAAGAAGATACATAACCACTAGGCTACAACTTAAATTGTAAAAGTTCACATACAAACATACTTTACTAATTATAATACATAACCAAGCTACTGTCGGAATTGTTGCCCCTACTGGATCGGTTGCCTAGACGGTCGTCTTTCTCGCCTTACCCTTGGGCCGGCCATGATTGTAAGCATCAACCCAGTTTAAATTTTAAAGATCCTTCATTCTTTTGGATGTCTTCATGGAGCAACCTAATGAAACAGTGGAAGGATATTAACGATTACATTGACTGCATTATCAGAATTTGAGTTTTTAGTCAAACAAAGTACATAAAACTACCAAGAATCCATAAATCATGCAAGGTCAAACGATGGCTTAAAATATATAAAATTTACGGTTATACAATCATGATTAAATAACATTCTTACCCAATGACTTATGAGCAAAAACGGAGTAATAAGCTCTAGCACAGTTAGTTGTTAACATATTTCTATTTTTCAACTAATATATAACCTCGGCCTGTTGTAGCAATATTACAGGATGAGGGAAGTAAGACATGAAAGTTAATAAGCTAATTAGTTGTAACTAATGAAAGGTAATTGGAGATGTAACCGAAAGCATGTAGTATAAAACTAATGAAAAATAATTTACTTTTGAGTAGTTTCATTTAGCATATGTAATCTACAATACTGACTAAATTATTTATAGAAATTTGGGCCTGTAAATGACCTATTGAATAAGTAGAGCTTTGAGTGATTATTATACTCCACCGCCTCTGAATATTTAGATCTCTTGATCATCAGGTAATAACGAACAATAATATAAAATATTACCTTGCAAAATGTTCGATTGACTCAAAACCTCTAAAGCATTAAATATAAGACAAATGCATAACAAATGAACTTAAAAAAAATAAATGTATCGTAATAGCGATTTATACCTTCAGTTTAATACTATGTAACCAAGACTCTTTGCACGATCATGGTGATACACTTTAAAATATTATTATAGGCAGTAGTTAATGCTTAATCCCTAATAATTTTACATTTTATAGCGTATGAACTCGAATATAAATACTTTAGAAAACTTATCTACATAGAAAAAGGTTGTACCGTATATATTTTCCATTTCTAGCAAGGTATTTATGGATCAAGTGTATAAGAATTATTACTACTCCATTTATATTCTTACATATTCATACTGAAATTTAATAATACATTAACTATAGTATTACAACTTACATATGTGGTACTTCTCAAGGATATTTAAGTAAATATTTATCATCATTTTACTTTATTTGAATTTCAAGACCCTATAAAGGAGCCGAATAATGAAAATATAATCGATTCAACTTTTGGTTTTACGTGGTTACCTCAAATGATTCATATTTAGAGCAATGTTATTTGGTTTACAGACTTTCCTCTTATATACGTGCTCAATTAAAAAAACTATCATTTTGATGTTTGATCCATATTAACATAGCATGGCATTATCTATTTTCGTAGGACATGATACCTACATTATAAGTATGGTCCAAACATAACTAAACCAACTAAAAAGAACGTCAAGTTTCATATTTTCATATGAAGGTCCACTTTCAAATGAAACAATTGTCTTTAAATTACACTGCTCAACATATATACGTTTAAATCATTTCTTCAATTATTACTCATGTAGTAAGACTATCTTGCGTCAAAGAATCCTGAATAATATATGTAGGCCCATAAGGAGGGCAAATACATAAAATTAATCATAAAAACTATCATCCGATAACTTTTTTCTCTTCAGCTTTTTATTTCATATTGTGACATTTTCAAAATCTCTTTTCGTAGTAGAAAATTCGATAATAATATAATAATGATTCTACTTAAAGTCACGGTGATATTTGAAAAAGAGGGAGAAATTTCCATTCCTTGAATTAGTCATTTTTTTTATGAGCCAGAAAATATGAAGCAAGAATGTTATTACGTAAAAGAATTTTCTTTTCAGTTAAGAGTTTTTAAATCATCCAATTCTTCATTTATTCATAAAGAAGAAATAAAACATGAACAAAATTGCTATAATAGGTTGTTGAGTTCTTGAATTGAAGAACTAACACCAATGATGTCTTCAAAGGTCCAAGTAAAACTGACGTGAATAAAGAAACTTGGGATGTTATACTATTTTATACAGAAATATAATTTTTATCATTTTCTGAAATGTACAATTTACCAAAAAGGGAAACAAGTAGGATTGACATAATGGTATCCATTACACTCAAGTAAAACTAAAATCAAATCCAGTTTTGAGCATAAATTTTAAACTACAGAAAAAGAACGGAAATAAAACTCATAAACTGTGAAGGTTCAGTGAATCGGTGAAGATAAAATGTAACGACCCAGGATTTTGACAGCATATTTTAATAAGATTTAATCTAATTTAAATTAAATACAAGCTTCTCAAATTATAAACTGATGAGATCTTAATCATTCACCAGTTATATATGTGACTGTAAACAAAATTATGATTTGAAAATTCAAAAGAAAATCTTTAAAATTGTTTATAACAAAATCTCTCTTATTCAATAAAAATCAAAGACTCTATATTTTTATTATTTGATAATATACATATGAATACAATTGTAGTTTTTAAATGATAATGCTTAAAAACAAACAAACATAGCAATATTAAACATAAACATACATAACATAAGCATAAGATATAATTATGAATATAAACTGTAACTAGAAATATAGAATATAAGTTATAAATTGGAATATAAAAATACAAATACAATGTTATGAATCAAATGTTGAAAATTTAAATTACCAATAGAATAAAATTTAGAAATTATAACCATAATTTTCATACATGAACAATACAAATAAAACAAAACTAATATACTAACAATGACTATAATAAGTTTACTCAAATATATAAGGTAAGTTAGCCTAAACATTAACCTGTAAAACTCATTTATACAATATAAATCTTTAACAAAAAATTATAACAAAGATGCTATGTAAATCAATTATGTTAAGAGACAAAGAAACAAATTAAATATATTAACATATATGCTGCTGTAAAAAATTTGTATGCATAAGAAAACAAGTATTCACTTCAGATACAAAACAAATATCTTTGTACAAAATGCAAATTTCAGCAAACATTAATTATGTGTCAAGTTCTAGTGGTCCAGTGGTTAAGACATAGTGGAGTTGCTACATGTGGTTGTAGTGGCACCGGTTCGAATCCCAGCGGCCACAATAATGAGACATAGTGCACGGCCACTTATAAAACCGGCTTAACCAAAGGCCAAGACAAACATAGTTTCCTTGGCCCCAAAGTTTTTTGTCAAGTTCTAGTGGTCCAGTGGTTAAGACATAGTGGAGTTGCTACATGTGGTTGTAGTGGCACCGGTTCGAATCTCAACGGCCACAATAATGAGACATAGTGCACGGCCACTTATAAAACCGGCTTAACCAAAGGCCAGGGAAAACATAGTTTCCTTGGCCCCAAAGTTTTGAATGAAATAGAGTTTTAAAAAGAATAGTTTCCTTGGCCCCAAAGTTTTCAAATAAGCTAACCATCGTTAATGGCGACGTTTCTGCTTTTGGCGATTTCTGCTTTTGGCGAACGTTTCCGCTAGCGTTCTTTGCGAGCCCGTTTCTTCCATTGCTCGTTCCCTCTCTTCTCTCCATGCTTTCCTCTCCTATTCCGCTATCTCTCCCTATAGCCCCCCTTTTTCAGCCCCTTCATCTACTCGTTCTGGAAGGTCATTTAGGAAGCCTGTGCCAATGTCACTGTCGCTCTGTGAATCTGAATTTCCTCCGCTGCCGCCTGCGAAATCCTCTGTTCGATCTACTATTGGTTGCGCTCGTGACAGTATGGCGCATATTGGTTGTGAGGATAGTAATATTTGTCGACCAGTTGGTGGTACTTCGTCTAAGGCTGTGTTAGATTTAGTTGCTTCTGGTGTGAATGGTGACGATAATGGTGGTTTTGGTAGTGCGTTGAATCCTGATGCTGATGAGATTTTGGCTTTTGCTCATTGCACATCAGGTGTTTGTCCAAATGATACCGAGAATAACTTTCCCAAGCCCTCTGTTTTGAATACTGCTGAACATTCGCATGCTGCCTCCTCGCCTACTGGAGGCAATCCTCCCTTTGTGGAGGTGATTCCTCCAGCTGCCCTTTCCCCGGCTGCAACCAAAACTTGGTCATCGCTCTTTACATCTCTGCCCCGTAACGCGGGTGTTTATGAACCAGTGGAATTTGAAATCGTTGAGGAAAATGGCGCGATGATCCCTCCGTCGAATGTTTTGCAAGACAGTATTAACTATTGGTTAGAATATTTGATTGGTTTCTTCTTGGACCCAATGCAACGTCTATGCGATGCGGCTTCTGTTTGTCGTAGGGCTTGGAAGCTTCGAGGGAATCTTCATGTGAAGCTGGTTGACACTATGTATTTCCTGTTGTTCTCTTCCTCTGAGGATCGCTGTCGTGTTCTTGAGGCCGAGCCATCTTTTTTTGATGGGAAACCGTTTATTATTACTCCTTGGTCTCCTACGGTCGCTAGTGCGCGTGAACAGGTGCGGTCTATCCCTATTAGGGTTTATTTTCTCAAATTCCTTCTGCACTACAGCCGCTTCTTGGTTTGAATTGGCTAGCATGCAATGTTGGAAAATTGAAATGTTTTGATGCTAATACTGTTGCGCGTGATAAGCTGGTGTATGCTAAAGCGCTGATTGAGATTTCCCCCTGTAAGCCTCTCCCTACCTCTATTCCTGTTCAGCTAGCTGTTGGCCATGTGGTGGATGTCCGTGTACGTTATGGTTGGGTGCCGGACATTTGTTCCTCTTGTCTCTCCTGTGGCCACTTGGTATCTGATTGCATGCATACTGCTGTTTCTGCTGCTGCGCCAAAGATTCCTCTCCCTCGGCCCCCGCTCAGGAAATGGGTTCCCAAAGTCCCTCCTGTTCCTCGATCTTCGTCCTCTCCTGCTCGGCCTTCATCCCCTTCTCCTACCATTGCCCCTATTATTGTCTCTGCGGACTCCTCTCCTGCTTTGGATCTTGCTACGTCTGTGTTGTCTATCGTTTGGGATGAAGCTGAGAGATGTTGGGTTGATCGTCTGTCTGCTTTGCGATTTGACCCCGTTGATGGTTCCTATTACAGATTTGTATCTGGAGATCCTTCGGATCATCGTCGCCTTTATTATCTCCCTACTGGTGATTCCCTGGTTCTTGATTTGGATGGATCTTATGCTGAGTTAAATTCTATTATGCTTGCTGATTTTACTTGGGACCGATCTTTTATTTACTCTTCTGATGCTGAGATTCTCTTGCTCTCCTGTTTCGCCCTATTACGGTATTCTTGGGAACGCCTCTTTGGCTTCTTCCAAGGTGGTTGCTGATGTTCGTCTTTCTACCTCTTCGGAGGAGTCTTAGATTGATTGTTGTTAGCTGTAGTTGTGATATGTCTGTCACACTCCTGTGCTGTATTTTCTTATTTCTTTGTAGTTAAGGTGCCTCTGCCTTACTCCTGTACTTCATATTTTTATTACGTTCGTAATAAAAAGTGGACGGTCCGCTATAAAACCGGCTGGCCTTGCCAAAAAAAATAAAAACAAAAAAAATAAAAAAAATAAAGACATATTCAAAATGCTAGTACACAATTTGTCATTTCAGATCACAAATTAATCCTGTAGCCAAAATATCATATCATTTTAATTTACAGTAACATAAATAAAAAAACAACACCTGAAATGCAAGTGAAGCTTATACCAGAAGACACCTTTGGTCTAAGGATGTTCTATTTATACACATCATATTCTTGTGTTCGTTTATAAAACTTAACTAAAACCTAAGAGCAAACCTGAAAAGAACAAAGGAAGATAAACATTTATTGCATGCAACTCAAATATATTCAAACAACAAAAACAAGGAAAGTTGTTTAGGAAATTCATCTGCAGACTTCATCAACTTGCTTTCTGTTCAACAAATATTTCTGGTGAGTAAACATATAAATTTTAAAGTTTAAATTGGTAATTGGTTCTTGTATATCTTGTGTTGCCATATGTTATAGTATTTGGTTCTGGAATGCTTTCTGTAAGATTTAAACATGTGATGATCATCAGTATTCATAAGCTTTGAGCAAAGAAGTGGAAGAATACCAATATTCTTCATTTAAACCAAATTAATCTTGGAATTTGAAGCTAAGTATGTTTGTTTATCTTAAATCAAAGGACTGGAAACTTGTTTGAAGTTTAACAGTATTATATATATATTGTTTATTCAAGTTGCAGGTAAAAAGAAATTAAAAGCTAAAATTCGAATGTTTGAATTTGTGAATTTGATCACATACTTTGATTACGTATACAAAGTTAGGATTTTCAAACCGAAAACAATGATTTTTAATTCAATATTGATGGTGCAGTTTGAAAATAAACAAAAGTTACATTTTTGTCAAAATCGATTGATTCAATTAATTTTAATTGATGAAATTTGTTATGATGCAAGCTTGAAGATGTAATAACATAGGAAAAATGTTAAATATTTTTTTAATGCAAGAATTTGTGGAATGAATCGAAGATAGGGTTTTGTTCATACATTATTGAATGTTCTGTAAATCTCGGTTGTGTCGCCATCGCATGATCGAGTTGATCGCGATTCTGGGAGGTGTTAGGGGAGGATGTGGTCGAGGAATAGGCGAAGCTCCATCGCCTCCGGTGGTCAGTGTTGATGGGGCGAAGCGTTTTCGTGGTTGCTCGAACTTTTGGGTTCGAGTTACAGGCAAATTTTTGATTTCGACCTTTATTCGAGAATTTGGGTTTCGATCATGAGTGGGAGGTCCAATCGTGGTTTGCTAGAGGTAGCGCGAGCCACTGGAAGTGCGGTGAGCCACCGTGCACATGCATGGCGGCGTTGGGATGTCCGATGGGGTGTCGTGATGGCCGCGTGTTCTTGCTCGTGTTTATTTGGAATTTACTTCGAGTCGACCCTGGAATGCGCGTGTTTGCTTGGTACTGCAGTTATTTTAATTTAACTTAAGATTGGAAAAAAAAGAAGAAGGTAAAAGAAACAGGTAGAAATGAAGAAGAGGGTGGAGTGAGAGAGAGACGTGGGAAGAAACAGGGAGAGACTCGAGATTTTCTCGGGTCAAAGTGGTATTTGTCTCGGGTCTGATGTTTTGCTTAAATACTTAATTATTTTGATTAACAAAGAATAAGAATAATTAAGTGAATAATATTGGTTAGTTTAAGTTAATATTTGATTAAAAATTTGTTAAAGTAAGGTTTGTAAAAGAAGATGATTAATGTAAAAGTATAAGGTTATTAAAAATTAACTTATACTTGAAATTAAATTAATAACTTTAATTTAATTTCTAATTAGAAAATTAATCTTGAGTTTAATCAATTCAACTTAATTAATTAATTAATTATTTAAAGTTAGTTAATAAATGGTAGTTAACTTAAGTGATTAACTAAGGATTAAATAATAAATTAGTTGACTATAAATAATTAATTAATGGATAATAAATGATCCATTAAAATCATTTGTGATATTTAAATAAGTAATTAAATTTTATTAATTAATAATTAAGTTATTAATTAATAATTAATAATTAAGAATCAATTAATTAACTGAGTAATTAAGTAATAATCAATAATTTAATAAGTTGATTAATCAGTAATTAATTAAGCAGAATAAAGCAGCTTATTCTTAATGGTTAATTAAGTTAAGTAAACCAAACCAGTTTGATATAAATTGATAATTCTGTTTGATTGACTCTAATATCTGTTTGATGATATTCCGTGATATGTTGTGATACATTCTGGATATCTGTGATAACTGTATATGATTTATCTGTGATATCTGTTATGTAAATTCTTAATATTGAATTAAACTGTTAAGAATAAATAGACAACTTGGCCTTAAAATGGCATTTGGATTTCGATGAGACCGGGACCTCGTATCAATTCGATATTCCGAAAACCACATCGATCCAAATTAAACGATAGGTCGTGACATATCAATTGGTGGTCGAGATGGTGATTCAGAATACAAGGATTATCGTCGTTAACTCTGAGGGTGATTCCAAAATGAGTGTAACGAGATAATGCCTTTGGTTTCGTTCGAACCCGGAATGAACTTGTATGGATTGAATGCTTTAAGCACATCGTCAAGCGGACGTTGAGCATTCTAAGAATAATGTTCAATAAAGGTAATCGCAGCCTCAAGCCTCATCAACCGGGAATGTCTAAAACTGGGGATATGTAGCAAGGTTAGGTGGGTCATGCCCAAGAAGGACGAGGTATACCCCTGTCTAAATGTCCCTTTATTTCGGCTGTGTGAGCAGTTGTTGGCCACAACTGCGGGGTTATCTTGCTCGGGACTGTTCAGTAAGGAATGGTTCCGGCCTTGTGTTGTAGGGGGTTGGGAATGATCCTCGGTATGGTGATCTAGGCCCCGTACTATGACGGGCGGTACCTCAGTAGCCCTGCCATTGTTGGAAACCCATTTTCCATACGAGATCCTACGGTTTTGATTTGTATTACCCTCTTTCGTGGCTAGTAGCTGGAATTTAATGAATGTAACAATTTCGGCTATTTTCTATTTACTTGGAAACCCTAGACACTATTATAGTATCATTGGATTTCCTATAAAATGTTTTGCTTAGCGTAAGGTAAAAACTTACCCGTATTTATGTGTGGGGAGTCTTACGTGATACCTTTTTTTTCAAATGATTTTCAAAGTTAAACAACTTTAACCCGTTTACTCAAACCAGACCCATGTCTGACCCGAAGTTTATATTTTGTTTTTCATAAACTCTTGGGTACTCAAATTTTTATGAGTAGCCAAGTGATAGGTATTTGGAGTATTGATTTGCTGGAGGAGCTTTGGAGAAGAAGACCAGATGTATGTATCTATATATATGTAGTTCCGCTGTGTAGGAAGTGTATGCTGTATTTTGGATGCATATATGGACATATATGTATATGACAGTTCTGTTGTATGATATTGTATAACTCTGATGTATGTATAACTATGTAATAATTATGTGATGTATTATATTTTGGTCCATTCCGCTGTGAGATTCTGATGTTGTTATTCTTTCTTTCTATTCTTTTCTATTTCCATCCCTTTCTTTCTTAATGATGATACGTCCTTTTGGGGTTAGAAAAGCGGGTCGTCACAGTTGGTATCAGAGCGCTAGGTTAAGCGAGTGCCTAGGCTCTTGTGTTATATTTATCTTGAGAGTGTGTATTTGTATTTTCACATAATTATATATATATCTATCTAAATTTGTTGAGTTACCTGTCAAGGTGGCCAACATGAGTTCCGGAAGAAGAGGCGGAGTTAGGGCCAGTACTTCAACAGATAATGGACGGAGTTAAAATGCTAGTGAGGCTGTAAATCCAGTACCGCCTTAAGTTATTTTTGCAGCTTTATGCAAAGATTTCAACAATCTCGGAGGCCAACCATTCAAAGGTTCAGAATCGATAATTGAAGTCCAAGCCTGGCTACGCTCTTGTAAGCGCATTTTTAAGAGCATGAAATTATCGGATGAACGGAAGAGAGAAATGGCATCGTGGCAATTGCAGGGTGGCGCAGCAGCATGGTGGGATGCAACAATTGCAAATATTCCTGAGGATGACATTTCATGGGACAGATTTAAGGAGCTGTTTAAGGAGAAGTTTATGCCAACGGCAGGGAAAACCCAATTGTATCAGGATTTTCTATATTTAAAGAAAGGTAGCATGTCTATTTCGGAGTATGAAACCAGATTCAACGAACTCTCGTGCTATGGACCAGGACTCATCGATACTCCCCTCAAAAAGAATGAAAATTTTGTGCAAGGATTGAGGCCTGAATTCCATGAAAAGAAGACGGTGCTTTCGAAAGGATCTTTTGTCGATTTGATTGATATGGCATTGAGATATGAAAATTTGATGAGTAAGAAGTCGGTGGCACCAGTTGCAGCTTCAGGTGGGAATTTCACTAATCCGAATAAGCGGAAGTTCGATCCCAAATGGAGAAAGCCGAGCAAGAAGAAGCCTGGAAATAGCAACGGATCTCGCAAATGCTATATTTGTCAACAGGAAGGTCATTTGGCAAATAAATATCCCAGAAAAGGGTTCCAGCAGCTACAACAGCAACCGCATTATAGTGGTCCAGGATCAACTATGGTTCAGAGATCGTTGTGCTTTAATTGTCATCAGCCTGGTCACATGATCAAGAATTGTCCACTTTTGCGGAGGGAGCCTCAGGATAAGGTCATTGCTTTGGAAACCGGTCCATCTTCTTCTTCGAAAGGCAAAGGAGTATTAGAAGGTACTTTACTTTTAGATGGCAAATATATTAAAATTTTGTTTGATTTGGGTGCTTCCTTGAGTTTTATTTCTTTGTACTCTGTTGAAAAGTTCTTTCTTACCCCTAGTTCTGTAGACACTCCTATCTTGGTATCTAATCCTATAGGAGGGGTGACCAAATTAGATACGATCTGTAAGGACTTGAAGATCTCTTATCTATCCCACAGTTTTTCTTGTGACCCGTATGTGTTGAATTGTAAGGGATTTGATTTTCTTTTGGGAATGGATTGGCTGGATAAATATAAAGCAGTTTTGAATTGTGATGAGAGAACAGTTTCGTTGGAAACTGATTTGGGTAGAATTGCCAGAGTGTCGTGTGATAATTCTGGAATTCACTTGAGCAGTCTTTTGCATGGAATTGACACTTCTGAAGAGAGGATTGAAGATATCGATGTGGTTCAAGATTTTGCTGATGTATTTGAAGAAGTTAAGTGTCTGCCACCACATTGAGAAATAGAATTCCATATTGATTTGATTCCTGGAGCAGTGCCGGTGATTCAGCCCAGTAGGAGAATGGCTCCTAGGGAGAGAAAAAGTTGATTAAGCAGACTCAGGATCTTTTGGAGAAGGGGTTGATTAGACCTAGTTTTTCTTGTTGGGGCTCTGCGGTAGTGTTTGTAACTAAATCGGATGGATCGCTAAGGTTTTGTGTGAATTATAGAGAATTGAACAAAGTGACTATCCGTAATAAATATCCTCTTCCTCGCATCGATGATCACTTTAACCAATTGCATGGCGCTTCTATCTTTTCTCAACTAGATCTAGCTTCAGGTTTCCATCAGTTGAGGGTAGCTGAAGACGGTATTCCCTTGACAGCATTTAGGGGACCGAATTGTTTCTATGAGTGGTTGGTTATGCCTCTCGGGTTAACCAACGCTCCTGCCTACTTTGTTGACCTGATGAACCGAGTCTTTAGGGATGTGTTGAATAAGTTTGTGCTGGTATTCATTGATGATATCTTGAGGAGCATTTGAGGATTGTATTAGAGACTCCGAGGAAGCATGTGTTGAAGGCAAAGTTCTCGAAGTGCCATTTTTGGAAATCAAAAGTTAAATTTTTAGAGCACATTGTTTCTGGTGAAGGTATTTCTGTAGACCCAGCGAAGGTTGAAACTATTTTGGAATGGAAACAGCCGGAGACACCGACGGAAGTTCACGGTTTTTTGGGATTAGCTGGCTACTATAGGAAATTTATTAAGGATTATTCCAAGATTTCTTCACATTTGACTAAGCTGACTAGGAAGGGAGCAAACTTCAAATGGACACCCCAGTGTGAAGAAGCTTTTCAGGAATTGAAGATAAGGCTAACTAGTGCACCAGTACTTGCTATTCCGGATGGGAAGAGCAAATTAGAAGTTTTATACCGACGCTTGTATGGTTGGTTTGGGAGCAGTTCTGATGCAGAATGGAAGGGTAATTGCGTATGCTAGTCGGCAATTGAAGCCACATGAGAAGAATTACGCTACGCACGATCTAGAACTGTTGTCCACTGTTTTTGCTTTGAAGGTCTGGGGACATTATCTTTTGGGAGAGAAATTCGAATTGTTCACAGATCACAAACCGTTGAAATATGTTTTCTCTCAAAAAGATCTCAATCTGAGACAGCAGTGGTGGGTCGAATTTCTAGCATCCTATGATTTGAATATTCTATACACTCCGGGAAAGGCGAATGTTGTAGCTAATGCTCTTAGGAGGAACGCAGTCCTATCTCTTCTGGAAGTGGTTCCATCTCTTATTGAAAGGATCTTAAGCAAGCAAGAATCTGATAAGATGTTGAGGAGGATCATCAAAAGAGTTAGGAAGGGCCATTGTTCCAGTTTTGAAATTGATGGCCAAGGGACATTGAGGATTAACGGGAGAATTTGTGTTCCGAATGATAGGGATCTGAAACAAGAGGTGTTGTCTGAGAGTCACCGCTCCAAATTGAATATTCATTTGGGAATCTCGAAGATGTATAAGGCTATGAAGAGAGTCTTTTGGTGGAAGGGCATGAAGGAGGATGCAGCTAGATTCGTGAATAGTTGTGCCACTGCCAACAAGTTAAAGGTGATCAACAGAAGTCAGCCGGATTATTGCAGCCTTTGGAAATTTCAGATTGGAAGTAGGAAATGATTTCGATGGATTTTATCGACGTTTTTCCTAGAACCAGGAAAGGAAATGATGGAATATGGGTTATTGTGGATCGTTTAACTAAGAGTGCCCATTTTATACCCGTTAAGGCAACTCATACTGCAGTTTCTCTAGCAGAAATTTTCTTGAAGGAGATATTTAGATTGCATGGTGTTCCAATCAGTATCATAAGTGACCGTGATCCTATTTTCACTAGCAAATTCTTGGAGGCTCTGCAGTCAGCAGTGGGAACCAATTTGAGATTGAGTACAGCCTATCATCCTCAAACGGACGGACAGACGGAGAGGCTTAATCGTATTCTTGAGGATATGCTACGGGCTTGTGTTCAAGATTTTGGAGGATCGTGGAAAGGCCATCTTCATCTAGTGGAATTCTCTTATAATAACAGTTATCAGGCAAGTATTAAGATGGCTCCTTATGAAGCTCCGTATGGAAGACCGTGTAGATCCCCATCTTGTTGGATAGAATCGAAGGATCGTCTTGTGCTCGGACCCGATCTTATTCGAGAAGCTTCTGCGAAAGTTGAGCTTATCAAGAAAAGGATGAAAGCTGCTCAAGATCGTCAGAAGAAATATGCTGATAGAAGACGAACACCATTGGAATTCGAGGTCGGAGACCTAGTTTTTGTCAAGGTTTCCCCAATCAAAGGTGCTATAAGATTCGAAAAGACGAGAAAACTTGCTCCGAGATATATTGGACCATTTCGAGTGTTGGAGAGAATTGGAGCAGTAGCTTACAGGATTGAATTGCCAGAACGGATGTCTGGGATTCATAATGTATTTCATGTATCCCATCTGAGGAAATTTGTTAATGATCCATCACTGGTTGTAGAACCAGTAATTCAAGAGGATTTGGAAATAGAACCCAACTTGAATGTGGTCAGAAATCCAGTTCGGATTGTGGATCAAGACGAGAAGCAACTCAGGAGCAAAGTGGTGAACCTCGTCAAGGTGCAGTGGAGTGAGGATCCCAGAGATTGTACCTGGGAAACTCTCGATAGTTTTAGGAATGCTTATCCAGATTTATGTCCGGATAACTAGTGATATTTGTTAGAGTAGACTGTTTGATTGTTTGTTATTGTATGGATGATATGTATGTTTGGATTGTTAATATAAAAGCTTACGAATTAACTGTTGTTTTAAATTTCGGGGACGAAATTCTTTTAAGGGGGAGGAATGTTACGACCCGGGATTTTGACAGCATATTTTAATAATATTTAATCTAATTTAAATTAAATACAAGCTTCTCAAATTATAAATTAATGAGATCTTAATCATTCACCAGTTATATATGTGACTGTAAAGAAAATTTTGATTTGAAAATTCTAAAGAAAATCTTTAAAATTGTTTATAACAAAATCTCTCTTATTCAGTAAAAATCAAAGACTCTATATTTAATATACATATGAATACAATTGTAATTTTAAACGATAATGCTTAAAAATAAACAAACATAGCAATATTAAACATAAACATACATAAAATAAGTATAAGATATAATTATGAATACAAACTGTAACTAAAAATATAAAATACTAGTTATAAAATGAAATATAATAATACAAATACAATGTTATGAATCAAATGTTGAAAATTTAAATTACCAATAAAATAAAATTTAGAAATTATAACCATAATAATCATACATGAATAATACAAATAAAATAAAACTAATATACTAACGATGACTATAATAAGTTTACTCAAATATATAAGGTAAGTTAGCCTAAACATTAACCTGTAAAACACATTTATACAATACAAATCTCTAACAAAAAATTGTAACAAAGATGCAATGTAAATCAAGTATGCTAAGAGACAAAGAAACAAATTAAATATATTAACATATATGCTGCTGTAAAAAATTTGTACGCATAAGAAAATAAGTATTCGCTTCAGATACAAAACAAATATCTTTGTACAAAATGCAAATTTCAGCAAACATTAATTATTTGTTAACAAAAATAAAGACATGTTCATCAATGCTAGTACACAATTTGTCATTTCAGATCACAAATTAATCCTGTAGCCGAAATATCATGTCATTTCAATTTACAGTAACATAAATAAAAAAAAACAACACCTGAACAATGCAAGTGAAGCTTATACCAGAAGACACCATTTTGTCTAAGGATGTTCTATTTATACACATCATATTCTTGTGTCCGTTTATAAACTTAACTAAAACCTAAGAGAAAACCTGAAAAGAACAAAGGAAGATAAACATTTATTTCCTGCAACTTATATATATTCAAACAGCAAAAACAAGGAAAGTTGTTCAGGAAATTCATCTGCAGACTTCATCAACTTGCTTTTTGTTCAACAAATATTTCTGGTGAGTAAACATATAAATTTTAAAGTTTAAATTGGTAATTGGATCTTGTATATCTTGTGTTTCCATATGTTATAGTATTTGGTTCTGGAATGCTTTCTGTAAGATTTAAACATGCGATGATCATCAGTATTCATAAGCTTTGAGCAAAGAAGTGGAAGAATACCAATATTCTTCATTTAAACCAAATTAATCTTGGAATTTGAAGCTAAGTATGTTTTTTTTATCTTAAATCAAAGGACTGGAAACTTGTTTGAAGTTTAACAGTATTTTATATATATTGTTTATTCAAGTTGCAGGTAAAAAGAAATTGAAAGATAAAATTCGAATGTTTCAATTTGTGAATTTGATAACATACTTTGATTACATATACAAAGTTCGGATTTTCAAATCGAAAACAATGATTTTTAATTCAATATTGATGGTGCAGCTTGAAAATAAACAAAAGTTACATTTTTGTCAAAATCGATTGATTCAGTTAATTTTAATTGATGAAATTTGTTATGATACAAGCTTGAAGATGTAATAACATAGGAAAAATGTTAAATATTTTTTTTAATGCAAGAATTTGTGGAATGAATCGAAGATAGGGTTTTGTTCATATGTTTTTGAATGTTCTGTAAATCTCGTTTGTGTCGCCATCGCGTGATCGAGTTGATCGCGATTCTAGGAGGTGTTAGGGGAGGATGTGGTCGAGGCACAGGCGAAGGTCCATCGCCTCCGGTGGTCAGTGTTGATGGGGCGAAGCGTTTTCGTGGTTGCTCGAACTTTTGGGTTCGAGTTACAGGAATATTTTTGATTCGACCTTTATTCGAGAATTTGGGTTTCGATCATGAGTGGGAGGTCAAATCGTGGTTTGCTGGAGGTAGCGCGAGCCACTGGAAGTGCGGTGAGCCACCGTGCACTGCACGGTGGCGTTGGGATGTCCGATGGGGTATCGTGATGGACGCGTGTTCTTGCTCGTGTTTATTTGGAATTTACTTCGAGTCGACCCTGCAATGCGCGTGTTTGCTTAGTACTGCAGTTATTTTAATTTAACTTAAGATTGGAAAAAAAAAGAAGAAGATGAAAGAAACAGGTAGAAATGAAGAAGAGGGTGGAGTAAGAGAGAGACGCGGGAAGAAACAGGGAGAGACTCGAGATTTTCTCGGGTCAAAGTGGTATTTGTCTCGGGTCTGATGTTTTGCTTAAATACTTAAGTATTTTGATTAACAAAGAATAAGAATAATTAAGTGAATAACATTGGTTAGTTTAGGTTAATATTTGATTAAAAATTTATTAAAGTAAGGTTTGTAAAAGAAGATGATTAATGTAAAAGTATAAGTTATTAAAAATTAACTTATACTTGTAATTAAATTAATAACTTTAATTTAATTTGTAGTTAGAAAATTAATCTTGTGTTTAATCAAGAAAATTTAATTATTTATTTAAAGTTAGTTAATAAATGGTAGTTAACTTAAGTGATTAATTAAGGATTAAATAATAAATTAGTTGACAATACATAATTAATTAATGGATAATAAATGATTAATTAAAATCATTTGTGATATTTAAATAAGTAATTAAATTTTATTAATTAATAATTAAGAATCAATTAATTAACTGAGTAATTAAGTAATAATCAATAAATTTAATAAGTTAATTAATCAGTAATTAATTAAGCAGAATAAAGTAGTTTATTCTTAATGGTTAATTAAGTTAAGTTAAGTAAACCAAACCAGTTTGATATAAATTGATAATTCTGTTTGATTGACTCTAATATCTATTTGATGATATTCTGTGATATGCTGTAATACATTCTGGATATCTGTGGTAACTGTATATGATTTATCTGTGATATCTGTTATGTAAATTCTTAATATTGAATTAAACTTTTAAGGATAAAAAGATAACTTGGCCCTTAAAATGGCGTTTGGATTTCGATGAGACCGGGATCAGGTATCAATTCGATATTCCGAAAACCACATCGATCCAAATTAAACGATCGGTCGTGACATATCAATTGGTGATCGAGATGGTGATTCAGAATGCAATGATTATCATCGTTAACTCTGAGGGTGATTCCAAAATGAGTGTAACGAGATAATGCCTTCGGTTTCGTTCGAACCCGGAACGAACTTGTATGGATTGAATGCTTTCAGCACATCGTCAGGCGGACGATGAGCATTCTAAGAATAATGTTCAATAAAGGTAATCGCAGCCTCAAGCCTCATCAATGGGGAATGGCTAAAACAGGGGAGATGCAACAAGGTTAGGTGGGTCATGCCCAAGCAGGACGAGGTATACCCCTGTCTAGATGTCCCTTTATTTCGGCTGTGTGAGCAGTTGTTGGCCACAACTGCGGGGTTATCTTGTTCAGGACTGTTCAGTAAGGAATGGTTCCGGCCTTGTGTTGTAGGGGGTCGGGAGTGATCCTCGGTACGGTGATCTAGGCCCCGTACTGTGACGGGCGGTACCCCAGTAGCCCTGCCATTGTTGGAAACCCATTTTCCCTACGATACCCTACGGTTTTGATTTGTATTACCCACTTTCGTGGCTAGTAGCTGAAATTTAATGAATGTAACAATTTCGGCTATTTTCTATTTACTTAGAAACCCTAGACACTATTATAGTATCATCGGATTTCCTATAAAATGTTTTGGTTAGCGTAAGGTAAAAACTTACCCGTATTTATGTGTGGGGAGTCTTACGTGATACCTTTGTTTTCAAATGATTTTCAAAGTTAAACAACTTTAACCAGTTTACTCATACCAATCCCATGTCTGACCCGAAGTTTATATTTTGTTTTTCATAAACTCTTGAGTACTCAAATTTTTATGAGTAGCCAAGTGATAGGTATTTGGAGTATTGATTTGCTGGAGGAGCTTTGGAGAAGAAGACCAGACGTATGTATCTATATATATGTAGTTCCGCTGTGTAGTTAGTGTATGCTGTATTTTGGATGCATGTATGAACATATATGTATATGACAGTTCTGTTGTATGATATTACATAACTCTGATGTATGTATAACTATGTAATAGTTATGTGATGTATTATATTTTGTTCCATTCCGCTGTGAGATTCTGATGTTGTTATTCTTTCTTTCTATTCTTTTCTATTTCCATCCATTTCTTTCTTAATGATGATACATCTTTCTGGGGTTAGAAAGGCGGGTCCTCACAAAATGGGTCCATGCCCATAAAGCGAATGACTTCTGGTACAACTATTTTTTTTACAGTAAATACCTTTCTTCTGTACAATAAAAGTTCAATCGTATTGGATATTTTTTCCACGATAAAACTTTCGGACCCGAAATTGCATTCATATATTACTCACTCGACAAATATTTGTACAAAATATACTAATTTGAATTTTCCTTAAATATATGCATAGACAAATATAAACATATGACGGAAATTAACTTTTGCGTTAGGAGGCAATTAAGGTAAAATCCAGTTGCAAAAATGTATTCTATAGATCTAGAATTTAACTCAATTAGAAACTTTTATAAAGCAAATTATCTTTAACTGAAGGTCACCAATAGAATGTGATGTTTTCCATATTCATTGCAAATTTGCGGGATAATTATTTTGATTTATATAATCAAAGATAACATAAAATAAAGTAATTATCTACTATCTATTCTCATTTGATGTTAAAATAAGAATTGTAATAAAAAACTTATTACTGACCACAAAATAAAATGAACAGAATAGAATTTTTTTTTGGCAAGGCCGACGGGGTTGGATGGTCCCCGACCATTTTATTGTAACACCAAAAAGAACTACACAATACAACAACGAGCAAAAAGCTCAAAGAAAACTGAGACGAACATGGTGTTACAAAACACTAGGAAGAAAAAAAAAAAAAGAAAAAACACATCAAACAGACAGACAACAAACTGTTAGCATAGATAAGGCACTGATATTCCAGGATCAAACGCAAATAGCATCTTGAATGAATAATTTATCTCTTGTAAAACACATAGCTTCAAACCTTCATCAGTTTTGGCATTAGTAGAGTCAAAAACCCTACTGTTTCGTTCCTTCCATACCACTGCAACAAAACACTTGAGAGCAACACCAAATATCCTTTTCCCTTCTTGTTTATCACCTGTCTCAGAATGTATTCTTTCCCATTCCTCCTTATTGTCAGTTAAAGGTCTTCTTCTACATAATTTATCCATCACCATAGACCAAAGCGACTTCGTAACACTGCATTCAAAGAAAATATGTTCAATGGTCTCAGGTAAATCACAGCAGAAAGTGCATGTCATGTTCACATTCATGCCATACGTAGCAAGTTTAGATTTGGTCAGAATAGCACCATTCATGACCTTCCACAGCATTAAGTTCTGTCTAAAGCTACTGTCACTGCTCCATGTTCTCTTCCACCATCTCCAATTCTGTTTCATGTTGTTTAGCATCAGGAACTCATATGTCAAACCAGTTTTAAACTTTCCCTTCTGCTGGCCCCAGACAATATCATTGTTTGAAGAAGGCAGAGGAGAAAAAGACTTAATTTTATCCCAAATAATTTGCACTCTTTGGTTCGATGAAAAAATATTCCTCGTTTGGAAGTTATGTATAACATCTCTGACAAGCGTGCGGGCATGTATTCCAGTGTGTTGGATCTCACTATAAGTTAGCTGCCTCCTAAGAATAAGGCCTTGTTCAAGCCATGGGTCATCCCAAAAATAAACATTGTTCTCATTATTAGTCTTCATTTGTATCATAGGGAGAAACAGTTCTTTGATCTTGTGGATATTACGCCATGTCCAACTCACATTTTGCTGGGTTGACATATTCCATAACCCTCTTCCTTTCATGACCTTCTTCTTAGACCAAACAGCCCATAGACTATCAGGGCAATTGTATAAAGTGTCAATATGTCTAGCAAAAGCAGCCGTATTCCACTGTTTTAGATTAATCATACCAAGGCCTCCTTTGTTTAATGGTTTCTCGACAGTTACATACTTTATAGGAGCAATAAATCTACCAGTAGTTTTGCCACTCCACAGGTACTTCATCATTGCACATCTTATCATTTTAATTAATTTTATTGGGAGAGCAAATGATCTTGCCCAATACACTTGCATTGAGAAAATAACAGACTTTATTAAGGTAAGTCTACCAGCTTGACTTAACCTCCTCGCAGTCCAGCAGTTTAATCTAGCTGTGATTTTTTCATACATAGGTAAGCATTGATTAGTAGTAATTCTGGAAGTAGTCAGAGGAAGACCAAGGTAGGAGACAGTGGAAAGATTCCTATTCAATCCAGTAACATGATAAATCAAGTTGGCATGAGCATGGCTGACACCTGCTAGAACAATATCAGATTTTTGGACGTTGATTTTTAACCCGGTCATAGTATAAAACTGCTCTAAAGTCAGCATGATGTTTTCAATAGTTTCAAGATCAGGAGAACAAAACATGATTAAGTCATCAGCAAACATTAATGTTGTGATTTGAGGGTCTTTACATGCTGGATGAAGCTTAATCTTCCCCAGTTGAACAGATTTGTTGATCATTCTCGTAAGCAATTCCATAACAAGAATGAAAATGTAGGCTGACATGGGGTCTCCCTGCCTAATGCCTTGCCTGCTATTGAAAAAACCAGTAGGAGAACCGTTGACAATAATAGAGTAAGTAGGAGATGAGATGCATTCATAGATCCACGCAATGAAGTGTGGAGGAAAGTTCATATACCCCATAATTCGAACTATACTATCCCATTGTAACATATCGAAAGCTTTCATAATATCAAGTTTCAGCATAGCTTTGGGGGGAGTATTACTTCTTTGGTATCCTTTAATAATTTCATGCGCAAGAAGAATATGGTCAAGTATGTTTCTACCAGCAGAAGTCTGATCAGTCTCATTCATATCAATTATGGATGCAATGTTCTCTCTTCTGTGCTTGTCTTTAAGACTATCATGAAAGAAAGCACTGTTCTTGTCACCTTCTTTCCACCATTTCATTCGGGACTTTTGTCGAATCATTTCACTTTCCTGTGTGAGGGCTTCAGAGTATTGTTGAGACAAAAAGGCTTCAGTTGTAGATAAACTAGCATCATGATAATTATCCATCATAGACTTCTGAACAGCAGCTAGTTTAATCATAATATTGGAACTCATCTTGTCTCCTTTGCCGTATTTGTTGTGTGCCCAAATTTTAAGTTTGCATTTGGTCTCTCTAATTTTCTCCTGCAAGACAAAAAGAGGGTTACCATGTTTATTAATATTCCACGCATTTAACACAGTAGGTTTAAAGTCATTATCAGCTGTCCATGAATTAAAAAATTTAAAATTTGTTTTTCTTCTCATATCCACTCCATGAAGATGAATAATCTGAGGGGAGTGGTCAGATAGGAGAGGGGGAGGAAGGTAGTTGAAAAGAAGGGGCCATTTAGATAGTGCAGCATGGTTGGAGAAGGAGTGATCAATTCTAGAGTATGTTCTGGTTCCTTGTTTTCTTTTGTTGTTCCAAGAGTATTGCATTCCAACTGATTTGATGTTAATAAGATCAGCATCAGTAATCACATTATTGAGGGGAAGAATCTCATTAATAGACAGTGGGTTACCACCCACTCTGTCAGAGAGAGTATGGCAGCAGTTGAAATCACCAAATATGATCCAAGGATGAGTGGATTGTCTCAGAGAAGGAATGACAGAGAACAAAGAGGTTCTAGCAGCGTTAGAATTAAAAGCATATATAAATGTGATATAGAAAGAAGTTTGATCAGTTGTATCAATTGCGTGACAGTGAATAAGTTGAGAGGTGGAGAGAATGGGAGAAATTTCGACAACTCGTGGATTGAAAATAATCAGAATCCTACCATATGGAGATTCATTAAGATTATGAATTATTTTCCATCCCAAGCTGATATATTCCGCAGCCTTGATAGTGAGATTATGATTTAGTTTTGTCTCAAGAATTGCCAACACAGATAAATTTTGGGTGGAGATAAGTTGTTTACACTGATCTTGTTTTATGATGAGGTGTGCCCCCCTGATGTTCCAAGCTCCAATGTGTAACATCATTGGGGAATTTTAGCATTAAGAATCTCAATCTTCATTTTCCTCGTTACTGCCTGAGTTGAAGACAAGTAGTTTGGAATAGTAGCTAATAATGGGGTGTGTTCATTATTGTCAGAAACATTGGGATGTTGTGTAGAGGATGTTTGGTTATGAGCATGGATAGGGGTTGATGTTTGATGTTTGGGTTTGGTAGAAGGAGGAGAAGCATTGGGATTTGGTTTGAATGCTAAAGGAGGTTGAATTTTGGAGTATATATTATGAGAAGAGCCTGTAGTGGAATGTAGTGAATCAGGGGGACATGTTGATGTGTCAGTGTTTTCGTTTGCATTCTTGTGCATGTCAGAACTTTTCCATGCATGCCTTTTGTTTTTAGATTTCCCACTTTTACTTTGGTTGTTTTTCCCATCATCAGCACTTTTTCCTTTATCATTTGTATACTCACATTCTATTTCATTCTCATTTATGCCAACGCTGTTCATAGATATGTCTGAGATGGTGTTATCAGGCATTTGCATTTGTGATATGTGTATTGTTTCATCTTCAGTTGTGGTTGTATTCCTTTGTTCCTTTTGCACTTCAATCTCAACATCATAGTTAACAGCAGAAACACTATGTACTACATGTTTACCTCTGTCATCTCTTCTATCACTATCACTTACATTAATTGCCATATCTGTAATAACATCATTCTCCATTCCCATTAATGCTTCAAACTTATTAGAAGTAATAAGTTCACCAGTTGTTTCTTTATCTTCATTATTATTATTCCCATACTTTCTTCTTCCAGAACCCTCATTATTAGCTTGGCTGTTTGCTTCTACATGTGGTGCAGTCTTCTCACAGGATTTTTTTGGCATATTACTTCTCTCACTTTCTTTTTCATTTCTATTACTATCAGCATTATGTATTTCAACTACATCCATTCCACTAGTTTTGTCACAGACTACTCCTTCATTGCTTCCCTCTTTATTATCTTTGTTAGTGTCATTCGCAGGCAATTCCTTTTTGTTTCTGCTCACACGTTGCCATCTTCTCGCGACTTTCACCTGAAAAGGGTTAACCTTTCTTATAACATGCACAGCCTCCCTATTTCTGCCTTTACTGTTTCCTATCTCTCTATTCTTTTGTTCTTCGTCACCTCTGACACTTTCTACCTTTTCATTATACTCACATTGATTTGTAGAATGACCAAATTTTTTGCAATTAACACAAACATCCGGCCTCCATTGATACTCTACATAGATCTTCTGATAGCCACCTTCCACCAGTTTAACTTTAAATTCATTAACTAACTCCTTGTCTGGTTTCACTTCAATGAGACACTTAGCAAAAGTTAACCTATTCTGTTGCTCAGTTAATTCATCCATGCAAAGTAATCTACCCAAACGACTGCACAACCAGTTGATTCCTAATGGCGACCAAGCAAACAGTGGAAGATTATAGAGATGCACCCAAACTGGTACAGAAGTTACAGATCCAGATATATTACTAACTGCCACATCATATGGTTTAATTATGAACATCTTATTGTTCATAATGATAGGATCATTCCGTAGAACATTTCTTCTATCTTCCTCACAAGAAAAATTAAACAGAAATACAATACCATCAGATTTTACTTTGACTGAGCCTTTAAGTTTCCAAATTCCTTTAAGCTTTTGTACCACAGCAGTATACGACAGCGGCTTATCCAAGAAAAAACCAACCACTGTATCTGTCCAATTTTTTGCACCAGCGTCAAGAACACATATGGGAGGCACCATCACATCGTCTTCATACAGTGGGGTAAGATCAACGGGAATGTACTTCCCAGCATTTCTAGGTCTATGCTTGAATAAGGAAGTCCATTTACGTTCATCATGACATGGGGTAGAAAGGACAGTGGAAATAGGCAGAGCAGGAACATCAGGAGGCTTAGTAAGAAGTGGGTCTGGAGGTTGAAGAGGAGGGGGATCAGAAAGAGACGGATCAAGATTGATGGCACAGGTGGATGGAAGGTGATTGTCAGTGGTTAGGGTACGAGACTCGTGAAAGCTGGAGAGATTTGCGGGGGAAGATGGAACATATTGGCAGGGAGGTACAGGTATGGCTATGGACGTGATGGAAGGAACAGGAGCGGCGTGGTCATGGGAAGAAGCGGACATGGGAAGATGAACAGAATAGAATTGGTTGTAACCTAATATACTCTTAGCTAATTGTGTCAAAACTTAAAATATTCCCACAAATAAAAGGTGTTGGATGCATTCTAAAATCAAATAGGCGAGGTTATGTTTGTTAAACATTTGGTATCCTTATATAGTCAATTAAAATAAACATCGAATAGAAAAAGCAGTATTTTATGAAATTCCTTATCTGCCTTGATTAAATATTTCTACCAGAAAATTATCAGTTAAACTAAATAGTTTTTCATGCAATCGAGTCATCATTCTACAAAAACAACTAACTTGCAAAAAATTGTGAAGAAGTATAACAAATAATAATCTCACCCTTTTCTTAATGTTGACAAAGAATAATCATAGGTTAAAATAAAAGATATATAGGATGAAGCATATCATAATACACTATTATACAAAAGAAGAGCCAAAATCAAAACCAAAGCATGCCATAATAGACAATAGATAGCCCCCATTTATGAAACATGAACAAAAATATTTGCAGTTTAATGATTAAATGTAAAATTGTGGACTCCACTCGTAAAAGTTGTAAGAATATATTTGATTTGCATATTGTTAAAAGCTAGACCAAACTTCAAATCAATTGCAACAGAAAGGAATGTCCAAATCAAGTTAAACTCGAGAAAGAAAATACTTCATAGCAATAAAAAAGAAAAACTAAAATTTAATCTTCCAAGAGAAACTATAGCAAACTTGAAAATAATGTTACCGATTCTTTGCAGAAATTTTTTGCATAAAATAAGCAAGCAACTTACTTCCAAAAGAAAATACTACAATAACTTTTCAGAAAACAGAAACTATTTTTCTAAATTATGAGAAAAAAATCTCAATCAATTTGAACCTGTATTTTCAGATTGGCTTTGGGCTTCGCCACTTCATATCATCCACATTATTTACTTTTTTGCTGAACTAACCGCTGAAGTCTGTCCATTTTCAAACAATGTATATTTATTAATATTTAACCTGAAAAAAGTGTTAAAAGAAGTTTGCAATGAAAAAGTCGTAATTTGGCCCTCATGTTATATATTGCTCATTTGATCCATTTTCACTTATGGAACCAAGTTTAAGATATTTCCATTTTCAAACAATACATACTTGTTAATAAATAATCTGAAAGATATGTCAAAAAGTGTTTGTAACGAAAAAATAATAATTTTAGAGCGTAGGTAGAAGAATCAGAAGCATGATAGAATAGCCTATTATTACACATATACATTGAAGAAAATAATGGCATATTCATTATCCATGTCAAAGCTACAGGCATCCATCTATTGCTTGTTCAATATATATCAAATTACTTCAAAAAGTAAGGTTCACGATTCTAATAACTAACATTTTAAATCAAAGACAACATAATATTTACATGCAGAAACACAGTCTTTGAAACCTGGTGAGATGTCAATCTAATTTTTAATTATTTCCTTCTGAACCTACCAAATATATCAACAAAATTAAAAACTTAATTCATGCATTAAATAAATACACATATAATGAAAGTTTTTCTAATTCAAATGTTAACGCAAAAATTCTCTAAGCGATGGTAGCATCCCATGTTTTATCTTTTGATTATGCTAACTATATGTGCGTTAACATGGTATGTGCCTTAAATTGTCTTATAGCTAAAAAGGAATATTTTGGTACGTACCCAACCTAAATACACGGGTTGTAGTTCATGATAAGTTTTATAATGTTTTGATTTAAAAAAGGACAACAAACCCTCACAATATATTACAAAACATTTCGAATATCAAGTCCTGAAATGCTGCTATTAACATGTACTGCAACAAACAAACATTCGAGAGATGATATAAACCTACGCTAATGTTAGTAACCTACTTTATTCCACATAGACGGTCTGCGTAACAAATTGTAAAACAATTAAATCAACCATACTTAAATCATATATTGAAATTGTAATAGATATACAATCACATTCAGTGGTTGCTGTAAGCTCATCTAGAAGCATAGTCAATTGTTGGCAGTATGAAGAATACAAAAGGCAAACATCAAATTTTACCTCCAATTGGGCGGAAACTTAGGCGAACAACATGTACAGCTCCTCTACAAATTTAAATCCGGGTGAACCAAGCGCGGCGAATATCCGTTGCACCGAAATCAGATGTAGGAGTTAGAAAACGGCAACAATCCATGAAGGGATATTATATAAATGGTGAATAACGGTGGATTTCATTGGTCATACCTTGTAATATATTGCTCTTGCGTCAAAACTGGAAGAAGATACGATGAGATGTAGAGCCAAAAACGATGTTGGTCGAGGGTAGGCACACGGTGTGGCGGTAATGCTGGGCTGAAGGAACGGCTGAAGCCGAAATCGAAGGGAATTTGTGGATTCCCTAGGGAACAAAGCAAAAGGGCGGAAGGGTAAAGAACTGGAAGGGAATTCAATCGGCAGTAGGCAGCATTAATAGGCAGGAGGAAAAAAAGTGGCCGATAGAAGGAAAGGGCTTGTGAAGGAAAAAAGAAAAAGATGGAATCACATGTAAACCTGGAGACGTTTCGGTTGTCCAAATTCAAAAGAGCTTCTGCGCTTTTGAAATCAGACTTACTAATCATAATATAGTATAGATACTGAATCTTGGACTCAGCTTCTAGAATTTAATTTAGTTTTCCTGTTTTACAAAAGTGTTGCAATTTGTAAATCTTCACTCGCCAGCCATTTATGAAGACAGGGATACTATTATGTATTTGGTCGGAGGACCCACAGCAACCAAAGCTGCCACCACCACATACACCACCAAAACGGCCACCACCGCCTCCTCCTATTATGACCACATAAAAGAAACACCGCACAAATAATGAATGCAGCCATGAACAACATTAATAAACCTGAACCTGCACATAACATCAACACGTAACCTTGATCGTTTATACAGTAGGCGCTGCACATGAATCTGCCAGTATTTCCAGTATTTAAGTCTCCAGTCATTCTTTCTTATCTTGATCAGTTATCTTGTCTGCATTAAGTGTTATAATCAACTCAACTGCTGGTATGTTTCGATTTATAAGTTGGCTTAAATAGAACCTGCCAGCTGTTGCTATTTCATGTGCAATTTCCTAGCCTGTACTTTATTACGGGTAAAGTTGGTGCGTATTTCTATTATTAAAGACCGATATTTTGTGTTAAGTCTATGATGCTAAATATAATATATTAATTTGGTTTTTTTGGATTTATAATGTACTTTGATTTCTAAGCATGACCTGATCGGCATATGTCACTGCAATACGCAGCTTTAGGGTTCATTGATGTCTTTATGCATATAAGAATATTTCTGGTGCACAGTTGGAATAAAAAAGTTTAGTAGACTTCACACTAACCAATTAATTTCTTTTCTCTACATTAGGGCTCTTCTATAACATTTTTATTGACGGTGGTTGTATAAAAATATTCATCTTATTTCCTAATTATCTACAAATAAACAGAAATGATATGCGTAACACATGCTTGACTATCCTAGTTTCGGTAAGGAATGATTTAATTACTGTCATGTATACTGTGAAATGGCCAAGGAGGTAGTATCTGATCCAACCTTTGTATTAATGCTTTAAAGCAAAGTTTCATTCTGCAATTATGTGTGTTAGTTTCCTTATTAAAATAACAAAGATAAACGATAAATGTAATATTATAAAAAAATATTGGTAGTAGTGCGGACAAGTTGGACCGACTTTCCTGCAAATTTGCCTAATCGTACATCCATCTTGTAGCCCTCAAGGCGTACAAAATAGTACATTTACAAGATCAAATTTGTAACATATGAATGAGATATTTGCATCATAAGTTTGACATTAGTTCCACGTTTGAGAAAAAATATTCAAATTATACGTACATATGTTGGGACAAAATGTGACACAACATTCCAAATCGACTAAGTGAGAATAGTAACTGAAAACCATAATAAAATAACGAGAACACTGAGATTTTTATAGTGATTCGTTCTCAAACCACTGACTACGTCAACTTAGTTTTATTGCTTTTGTCAAGAGCACAAATGACATAATGATTTCAATTCTAGAAAACAAGGTAATCTCATATTTGACAACAATACGTTATAAAACGATGAAGGAAGGAGGAGAAGTGAGTGATGAGTTAGAGCCAAAAGTCCAAAAGCGTAAAAGAAAAAGTCATCTTCGCGTTGCTCTAACTTCTATATTTATGGTCAACGTCTATCGCCATAGTCGCTTGATCATGGAAGAGCATGTAAGCGTTCAAATCTGCGAAGAAATGAAGGAAGAATTAGTTAAATCTGCTGTGCATCAAAATCATACGGGTGCTAAGCATATTTTCTTATCATCAAAGTGCTTGCTACTCCATACTTGTCTGCATCTTAAGTCTCCAAACTTAGAGGTGGGTTCCCCATTCAAATCAACTCGATACTGACCATAATTTGATTGCTCCAATTCACTTCAAACTTCTTGTTCCACTTCATTCGGTCTCCAGGGATCCCACCAAGTTTTTGATCCATTTCGTTTTCGACTCAAAGTCCAAATTCACTTGGAAGTTGCTTGGTTCAAATGCTGAATGATACTTGGTCCAAAGTATGCTTTTGTGAAGATAAAACATACTTTGGATCAAGACAAGCGATATATTCTTAGTTGCACAAGAGTCACAAGTCAATCAACCATCATCTTTGAAGCATCGTATCTATTCCAATAACCTCCATTTATCACTTCAAATAGTTGGCATACCATTCTTTTTCCTACGTTGAGTTGGAGTTTTTAACTTTTCGGAAGTTACATCGTGTCTCGATCCGCTAGACTTCCCTCTATCTTCTTCTTCTTTCTTTTCTCTTTTATCTTTTTTTATGTTGAGTAAAACATGTCGGTATCGACATGATTTTTAAAGAAGCAAAAATATAAACACCTACCCAAGTTTTATCTTTAGCTTATCATTTGCCAACATACCTCTATTTTAAAAGTTCATGACTTCAGATCGCTATCGAAATCCCCCTACTACCATGACTTTTCCAGCCTCCATCATCAACGCCGCCACCTGCTTCAATATTGTCGTAGCCAGTTCCATTGCTGCTTCCAGCAAGTCTGCACCGAGTTGTTTGAGCTACCCACCTTCTTTAGATCTCGATTTGATATACAGGTGGGTCTTTGATTTCAATCATTAAGTCAGGGGTCTCTCCATCACTACTGTAAGCGCCAAGCCATCTAGGCCAATCCAAAAGTTGGCCTCGCGTCGACGCTTCACTTCACATGGCTGACCTAATGATTGAGCTTGGGAAGAACACGAGTTGCATGGGGTTGACACCAAGCAAACTCGAATTTGCAACCAATTTTTTCCTGCTTTCCTTCTTGGTGTCAGCTTTGCGTCCCTACAGCCCGTGCTTTGAGTTTACTCATCGTTGAATTCGCATAATTGACAAGTTTTTTCCACACAAAAGTGTTGCGATCGATTTCGTTGAACTTTAGTCGAATGGGAACTGACAAGTTGACTTTAGTGAGATGGTTCGGAGGAACGGGTGCACCGGATCCACTCCAGTATCCGAATAGAACTTATATGCCAACACTTCAAGTAGAACTTCACAATCCTGTGTTCATGCAAAGAAAATCCCATGTCGCTTTAGACAACAGTTCTGTTTTCGTACCTAAGCGATAACAGGTACGATCCGACATACAGTTTCATCGTGCGATGGAGCTCATTTGCCGACATGAGGCTACTAGTGCATAGTGTTCACATACACCGTGCTCTAACGCAATGCATGAAATGCAAAGACTAACATTTCACAGTGCCCTAATCAATGTGGAGCATACGTCGACATCCTGGGATTGTGTACATCGGCTACATTGGTTTTGATTAAAATATTTCATTAAATAAAGCAGATCGACCGTATTCGCCATCAAGCTTTTTAGTTCGAAATGATTATACAATTTTCAAGGTCAGCACTAGCCCTTCCACCAGTAATGGTTCGAAAATTTAACGCTATTAAAATTAAACTAATTAGAAAAGGAATTTAAATAAATAGTGAATTAGGTATCATATTTATAACCATTTTGAAGTTATTTTTGAGCTAATCAGTTTGATGTATAATTTTAATATGTTCAGAATTATAGTTTGTAATAAAGAGGCGATATAGTGTGTAAATAGCACATGTAGCTGTTTTGGGCCAAACTGAATACACAATCCATAATCCAACCTACGACTACATAAATGAGGCCACAAAACCCTGGCCATCGCCTTTATCTAAATTTTTTATATTATTCCTGAAATCACCCAAATTCCTCTATAATAATGATTAGAAAATTAATCAAAAATTGATTAAAAATTCGAAGTGTTTAATGCCAATCTAATAATATACCATCGTGAAGCCCTCGACAAGGCGAATCAATGGCAAGTCTTCATTTTTGAAAAGGAGGCTCGAACCAGCTAGAATTCATGGTTAAAGTTGGTAAAGGCGAAATCCTATGGGTTAAATTTGATCTTTCAAATTGGAGCAGTGATTGATAAAATTGAAAGTACAGATTTATAGATCTCGATAATGGATGCACATAGGCAGTCTTAATTACTCAAATAAGGGTCAAAATCAACTAGAATTGCTCATAATCATTAAGGGCGGCGGAGCAGGTGAGGTGGCTAGGCAGTGTTGCGGACGTCATGGAGGGTAGCGGTAGATTGCACCTTAGCATAGGGGTTCTAACATCGATGGTCGATGACTCAAATTTGGCTGGAGAAGGTGTCAGATGGTGGTCAAAGTTGCCTATTTTCGACGGTTGTGGTTCAATTGTGGGCTTTAGGGTTTGGAACAAGGTACTAAAATTTACACTTTTCTCTTGTATTTTAGTAAATTATATTTTAAACTCTAAAACTTCTAACCATTATGTCATCCACATATTAAGTTCAATTTATGTGTGATTTTTTTCATTGGTCTCATGGTGGAATTCTGGATGATTTGGCACCAGAATTGCTGTGTTTGGAGGTTGTTAGAAAAAGTGCATTGGCATGAAATAATTAATTTAATTAATCTAATTTAATATTGTAAAATACATAGTTATTGATGAAAATCATATTTACTGATATACGATGTATTCTATGGATGGCTGTTTAGTTATCATAATATTTTGGATGCATTGTGCCTTGATTGGAAAATTATTGTTCATTACAATGCTTTTGGATATCCGATGAAAATAAATTCTTTGATTTGAATTAGAAAATTATTTTGAAATAAATGGATAATGATGGAAAAATTAAATAAATGAATGATTAATAAAGTTATTTATAGATTTTAGATGGTATATGTATATATAACATTAATTTAATAAATTTTACTTAGATTAGAGTATGAAATCCAATAAGGTTATTTTTTATGACTTTCTGGGTAAATTCACAAAAAATAACCAAAATTATATTTTAAATTAATATTTGGAAAGTTTATTATTATTATTGATAAAATAGAATGAGGCTTTAAACGATAATAATATGAGTTTTAGTGAAAACAATATTGTTTTGGGTAAATGGTAAAATGATTGATTTTACAAAATTCACGGTAGATTATGTTACTATTATTATTTGAGAAATAAAATAAAATTATATTTTTTGAATAATAATACTAATAAGAAATGATTTCCGAAGTATTTTGATAAAATAATGTCTAGGTTCAGATAAATAGAAACAAAAAGGAGTTTCGATGATCTAAAATAAAATGTTGTGATTTTGGAATAAATAGGAATAAATTGGTTTTGGAAAGTACTTGAAGAGGTTTTACAATATATTATTATTTTGATGTAAAATTATAATAATATCGTTTCAAAGAACAATTTGTTGGAGAATTGCTAGTTTTGATTTAAATTGCAAGGTTTTGAAGTATTTGGAGAAATAAAAGTACAATAAAGGATTTAAAGTATAAATTACAATTTTGAAAAAGTATTATTATTTTAGGATGCAATAAACATAATGGTGAATTTATATTAAACAATATAAAACGATTTTATACATAAGAGAATAATGGATGCAAGTGTATTATTGGGATGATTGTTGATTAATTATTGATTGTAATTATCACATATATTTGATGCTTGATGATGGTATCACATTTTGATGAGCGTGCGATATTTTACCACTTTTACTACCAAACATTAGGTAGTTTATTATGGTCAATTCGATGATTTATTTTGTGTTGCCATTATGAAACGCTTAGTACACATTTGAAATTTTTTTCTAACATTAGTGATGCATTACTATATTCGATGGTTAGTATGAATGTAAGTAAATTTAGGCTGTTGTTACTTTCTTATTTGAAGAATGCGATTGACATTGTATGCTGCAAATGTTGAATGGTTGAGTATGATGTTACTGTTGTTTCCCTATATGAAGATTTGTAGTAATGGGTGAGTAGAAATACTATTTAAATTTAAGTTAATTCGACTATAATAGCACTTTAAATTTAATTAATTCCAGTTTGTCATTAACATTAAATATTAAATTACTAGCAATGGATATGCATGCGCGCACACACACAGATACACACACACACATATGCATTTTTCACA
Source organism: Allium cepa (assembly GCA_030765085.1). Taxonomy (NCBI): domain Eukaryota; kingdom Viridiplantae; phylum Streptophyta; class Magnoliopsida; order Asparagales; family Amaryllidaceae; genus Allium; species Allium cepa. Next base: position 852,725,072 of record CM060940.1, on the reverse strand, counting down.
TATGTAGACACATACATCATCCTGTATGTTAGATAATATATATATATATATATATATATATATATATACACATATATTTGTGTGCGTGTAAATTTTTGTGTATATATACACAAATATATGTATATATATATATATGTATGTATGTATGTATGTATGTATGTAGAAGAGTGTGCGTATGTATATATATGGACACACACACAGAGGCTTATAGGTGCATACATATATAAAAGGTTTTTAACATATGGATAACTGATAACTCATCTAAATTAAAATGAAGTTAATTGTATACTAATATATCGGTTTAAAAAAGATGTCAACATATATAGTATTTATATGAAATTTTAATATCTTAATGTCTATTTTGTCATGTAAAATATATGCAGTATATTTATTATCAAATTATTTGGGTATTTGTAGAATTTTAAAGTGAATCTAACGACATAAGTCATGCATAAAATGAATTTCGTATGTGAAAGTTACAAATGTATGAATATTTAAGGTCTAAAGTTTAATTTACTAATTTATAGAGGCTTTGGAATAAATTGCCTCCTCTATCATTTCACTCTCTAGCTACCACCAACTGAAATTTCATTGAATTAAATCTCTATCCACAGGCTATTGGAGATGTCACCGTCATCGTTGAGATGCTTTGGTTGAGACAAGTATATCGGTTCCTCTTTGCCATGTTCCACTACCCTTCATCGAAATCCTAATTCTGGAATCTAACGTCAATGATGCCATAATAATAGTTGTGGATAATCATGCCACCGTCACTGATCCAGTCAAAGTCGAGTTCATATATTGTCATGTCATTGGATTTCGTTCATCTTCATCGCCATTGATTATGGAGATTAAGCATGCACGACCTATGCATGTAACGGTCGAACAGGAAAAAAAATTTCCAGGCAAATTTTTTTTGATTAAAATGAATTTATTTTAAATAATTTTATAAATAGATTTTAGATAATTGGTTTGAAAAAAATTTCTTTGATAATTCTACAGATCGAAATACCTAAAATTCTCAACTTCGCCTCAAAGAGATCCTATCCCTTACTCGATGGTGGAGGTGAAAACTCCATCATTAAGATGTAATTCATTTTTATGGAGAAAGAATGAATTTCTACATACAAAGAATAGAGCATCTAGGTGTACTTATAGCAGCACTAATGAGCTATATAAATATCTTACCCAAATCCACCATCAAGGATATAACCTATTATAAAACTAGACATTATCTCACTTAATTTACTAGCTCATTTAATTAATTCGTACCCACTTATATTTTTGCCCACCTTATGTTAAATAGTTATAAAAAATTTAGCTACCCAAATAATACATACATACAAACACACATACACAAATACATATAAATATACATATAATATTTTAATTATTATATTGGCCCAAAGCATAATTAAATAAATATATTATAAATATAATAATTTTATGTTTCATTAATTAATTTTAGGCCCTCTAATAATTATTAAAAATAACAGTAAATTAATTACTACCATAATCATATTAATTTTACATAATAATAGTTTATAGTTTTTATATATTATTTCAATAAATTATTTCTGGATGAAGACTGAGAGTTACTGTTATATGACTCCTGATTGCGAACCCAACCCTAAGTAATATTTAAAATTTAAATATTAACGCCTATGTGGACTTTGCTGAAGCACAGTGTCTGATAACAGTTCAACTAGTAACAACACATAGGTGAAAACCAATTTCTTATCTTTTAAAGCAACAACCTAAAGCAACATTATTTGTGAATGTTTTCTTTTCGTCATCGTTATATCACCATGTAGAGATCGATCAGTGGTCAAAATTCTAATTGGTAGAGTTAGGGGCATACCCAAGGGACAATTCTGTAAATTATTGTAAATTATTAACTCTGTAATAAAATCTCGTTCGAATTAAAAGATGTTTTTCTTTCTATTATATGCTTGTTATAATGTGTTACAATTAAATAGTTATTTAGGTTAAGTATGTTTAACGAAAAATCCATAATTGGTGTGTCTTTTTATAGTAACTACAAGGTGTTGTAATCGTGAGCAATTAATCTCAATATAATAAACACTTCGTTTTAAATATTCCTAGTTAAGATGTATCGAGATTAGATATCGATACATCAGTTAAGACAAGTGTACCTGACCCCCTTTTAATGTTGGACAGTTTATTACTCAAGTTTTCTAGGAGATCCAAGGTTACTTATTGATAGTTATTGGATAAATATAGAATGACTCATTTGATAGTTTTCTATTGGTTGATATAGCTAAGGTCAAATAGAAAATATCGATATGACAATATTTCACAATTCTCTTGACTGGGGAATATTGTCGAGCTTTAATGTGGGAACTTTGTTTTGATTATAGTTAAATAGTGATACAACATTATCGAATGACTATAGTTGGATCGAGTGAAAGCATTGGAAATGAAAAACTATTCAATAGAGAATTCATCTCCTCACTTATATAGGTTGGTATCACGGTCAAATGAAGTCAACCCAAAAACAAATTCTTCAGCCAGAGTGGTTTAGTTTATAATAATTGTTATTATTAAACCAAGAACTTTGCGTCTGGATTATAAAATTAAATGTGGACAATATTGGAATTTTTACCATTGCCATATTCCATAATTTCTAACGTGACGTAATTTAGACGAAAAGAATTGGTGTAAATAATTTTCACTACTGGGTACAGCTTAAAAAAAGTAAAGTTGGATTTTATCGAAGCTATATAAGCGATAAATTTGGCTATAATGTCACACCACTAGCTAAGGTGATATGTGAACGTTAATATTCAAATTGTTTGATAATAATCGCTGATTGGATTTACACCTAAGAGTCACATAATCGAAATGTTGAATACTTTGACTACCACCTAATTTCATTAAATTATAATTATCATAATTAATTAAATTAATTAATATTTTGAATTATTAATTATGAAATTGTATTGATTTGTACCGAAAATAGTGCATATATAAAAGTTTTATACACGCATATCGATATACGATATTGGTGTATGTTTAAATTAGATTTAAATATATTTTATTTGATTGGGCATCAAATGATTTGGAGGCCAATATTTAGGGAAAGCATGGCTGGTCATAAGTGTTAAATATAGGATTGAATTTGATTCAAAAGGAGTTTGAAATGGTAGAGATATTTGAGGATCTGGATCCATTCTTAGCTTTCCTCTTTCTCTACTATTTAAAGAACTTTAACCGCTTATTTCTTACTCTCTCTTTAAGCTTCTCCTTCATTCAACTCTAGACGAACCAAACTCCCCTCCTCCTCCTCCTCCACCATGATTTCAAGCATTAAAGGCACAAATTTAAATAAAAACTTAACAATGGTGTGTAGTGCTTATAGTCTAGTAGCTCTCTCTAAATGGATTTGAATTCAAATCCAAGCGGAGTCAATTGATTTAGCATTTAACGTGTACAATTTAGGCTATAGTCAAGGAAACTTGTTTATTTATAATCATATATATTTATTTGATAATTATCTTAAATCATATAAGTTAGTGAAATATTTCACTTAAGAACACCAAGTTAGCTATGAAGCAATTACGGTGCTAAAGGATTTCGTAAGTGGGAATCAACAAATTTAAGTGAATAAATTCACCTTAAGGATAGTAATTATACTATTTTATGCTTACATAATTATGTAGTTGCATTTTATATATTTGATAAACGTCAAGCTTAATTTATATCTGATTTAGGTAAAATAAAAAAGAATCTAGTATTGGAAACAGTGAACAAAAAAGTGCAGAAAAAGTAAAAGACAGGGAAATTTTTGTTGTTTGGATTTCGAAGAATTCTACATCCATGGGTCAAATCCTTTCTTATATTCTTCTTGCTGGTATAAACTTTTAATGGCAGAGGGTACAACTATATTTAGAATATAATTTAGAAAATATCCCCCAAAGTCCCTTTCTCTACTATAGTACCCTGCTACTTATAGTACTATGATATCACTTGGATTAGTAATTCCCTAACCTTGCATTTTTTCCCTCTACGTCTGATCCTTGACGTGTCATTCATCCTATTGATTATTATTTTATACATGGATTGTTAACTTGGATAAAGGCATAGGCTATTTCATTAGACGGGGAGATTTGTCTAAAGGAAGGAATTTTGAATTTTGAATTTAAGAGGAAAATTTGAATTTTGGGGTGCTACAGTTAAACTCTTAAACTCACCCTGAAAGCTACACTTCATTGATTTATGGTATTATGGCTAGGGCAGAGTGCAGCAATATGGATTTTCTTGAAGTTGGTAGCTCTACATCTTGAAGAGTTGGCATAATTCTTCTTAAATGTGATGGTGTAGTATCTTTTGAGTGTTCATGTTGTCCCTTAGTTGAGCGTGTACAAATCCCAGGGAGGTATCGATGTAGAACATAAGAAGGTGTCAATATTGATTCGAGAAAGGTGTCATCATAGACTTTAGGGAAATGGCGATATAGAATTTAAGGAGAAAGCGATGCAGACTTTAAGTAGAAGGTAATGCAGACATTAGGGGATGGTGGCACGGTTCTTTAAAATATTCTGGAAGAGGCATCCATTTGGTTTATCTTTGCTTGCATGCAGCTCTCAACGTTGTTGCTTTATGAAGAGGCGATATTCCAATTTGCTTCCTACTATTTGTTGTTGTGGTGGATTTTGACTTTGATTTCTTTATCACACAACTGACTGTGTATGGACTACAAATACATCTAGTTGTCTTTGAATGTAATCTACCTATATAGTTAGGGGTATGTCCTAGGGGCAATTATGTAGTTATTACACATATCTAACTCGATAACTAATTCTGTTTGAAATAAAATGTATTTTCTTTCTATTATATACTTGATATAATGTGTTATATTAATTAGTTCAGTAAATTAAAAGTATATTTAATAGAAAATCCATAAATATATGTTTTACGATACTAGTTACAAAGCTTTTTAACTATGATTAATTTACCATAATGAAATTAAACAAACCATTTTAAATATTTTTGGTCAGGATGTATCGAGATTGGATACCAATACATCCATTGAGTGTAGAGTACATAACGTTCTCCAAATGTTGGGCAGTGTACTACTCATGACCATTGAAGGCACTAAGTGGTTACGTACTAATTGTTATGATAACTATGGAACGGCTCATTTGATAGTTTTCTGTTGGTTAATACAACTAAGGTCAAACAAAAAATATCGATGTGACAAATTTACACAATTCTCTTGACTTGATAATACTGTTGATCTTCAATGTGGAAGTGTTGCTTTGAATATAGTTAAATTGTGGCATAGCATCCATCGAACGACTTTAGTTGGGTCGAGTGAAAGAATTGGAAGTAAAACACTATCCAAAAGAGAATTTGTCTTCTCAGTTATATGAGGCTGGTATCACAGTCGCTGAAGTCAACTAAAAGTCAAGGTCTTTGGCCAGAGCAATTTGGTTAATAATCATTGTTCCTATTAAACCAAGGACTTTGAGTTTGGACTATAGAGTTAAATATGGATGACTTTGGAATTTTAACCATTACCAAATTCCACTAGTAGTGGTATAGGTTTGACGAAGAGTATTGGTGTAAATAATTCTCATTACCAGGTAATGGTTAATAAGGTAAAACTGATTTTACCTATGCCAAGTAAGCGACAAATCTGGCCATAATGTCACAACACTTGCTAAATGATGTTTTAATGCTAATATTCAAATTTGATATTAATTGTAGACCAAATTTATACCTAAGAGTCATTGAACCAAAATGTTGAATACTCCTGTTACCAATCGATTTAATTAAATTCTAACCATTATAAATTAATTAAAATAATTAATATTTATGAAATATTAATTATAAAATTTTGTTTGATGTTGAACAATATTAAATAGCCTATATATAATAATTATAAATATACTAATCAATATACAATATCGATATGCATTTAAATTGGATTTAAATGAAAAAATATTATCCGAGCTTGAGATGATTTAAAGGCCCATATGAGGGCTTGCTATAACCAGTTGTAGGAGAGCACATGAGGTCGCCCATGTGATGGTTAGGATAGGGTTTGACCTTGAATTAAAAAGAGGCGAAAAGGTAAGAGAAAAATTGGGATTTGGATCCATATTTATCTCCATGGTATATCCCCTATTTAAGGCTCTCTAACCGAATTTTTTATAAAATTTTTGCCTTTCCACTTGATAAAATCCGGCCACCACTCCTACGTCCCTATATCTCAAATTATCAAGCTTTAAAACATCAAATTTAAAAATAATTTGATTATCGGGGGTAGCTGCATTCGGGAAGGTAGCACCTTCTAGATACAGAATTTAATAAAGGTGTTTAGATTCAATGTTTTAAGGTGTGTTATCTAGGCAATAGGCAGAGGTATATTCTCATTTATAATTTCATATTATACATATTAACCATTAAGCCATATTCCCATTTGTTAGAAATTAAATAATATGAATCTAAGTATATTAGTGTTGTCACTATAGGATGATTTGCACATGTATATATGTTTCCCTAAAAAGAAAAGAAAATTAATTTTTTTAATATATGTATCATAAACCTCACGACCATGTTTAGAAAACCATTTTTTATTTCTATATTATTTTATTACATTATTTTTAAAGAATGGATAAATTAATACAATATAGAAAATTACATCATGTAAGTTTTTATTTCATTTAGATTTACATTATATATGTATATTATTTTGATTTTAAAAAAATATTATGTTTAAATCAGATTATTTAAAATAGATAAATTCATTACTTCATTTAAATAAATTTATATACAAATATATATATATATATATATATGAAATAAATAAATTTGAAATTATATTATATATTTGTAATTACTTTAATATAAAGTGCTATCACATAAAACAACCAATTTCAAAATTAATTAATTTTATTTATATAATTCTGCATGGAATTTTATAAAAAGATTTAAAATTACACATATATTACCTAGTATAGCCAGGAATTATTTTTAAAAAGAATTCTTAATAAAAATAATTAAAGGCATTTATTTATGTTATATATATACATATAAATCATTTAAACATTAATTAATATATAATAAACAACCACAACAACAATATACGTATGTTACTTTATACTTTTGAAATATATAATTTAAATATATTTAAAATTAATTTATTACAATAAACTTAGAATTGTTTTAAAATACATATAAACATTTAAAATTATTTTTATTATACTAAATAGCTTTAACTAATGTATACATATATGTGTGTGTGTTATTCTTATAATAATTTATATTTTACAATTAATATTTATAATGTATAAAATTATACATAAACACAAGCATACACACTTTATATATACATATATACACTTAATAATTTTGAAACATGTATGCCTTATTATATTGCATGTGGACATATACATATATGTGTGTATGATACACATATGATATAATTTAATACAAATTCAGTAATAAATAAAACTATATTTATAAATTAACTAAAATATTAATTTTATTTAAAGAAAAACTAGAAAAAATTTAAACGGTTTTGGACTGCATAGGCCCGATAAAGATCCGATAAAGTATTTTTTTTCTAAATTTACCAAATTACTCTACTGCGAGCTCGCCCATTTCCAGTACTATTAGGTTAATATGTCCTGCTTAGCGCAGTTCTTTTTTTCAATAAAGTTGTGGCATGTCTTGCCCTTTCCTTTGAATTGAGTAGATTTCATATGCTTGAATCACATATCAGCATTGCACATTTTTGTAGGAGAAAAAATGGGTGTAACAAGTGGCCACCTAAATCTGTGCTAATGTATATTAATGAAAACTTGTCGTATTCATACCTAGTTTTCACAATCATCTAGTCAATCACTTCGCATTTATGCTCTTTAGACATATCTCATTGTGAATGGCTACTTTTCTAACTGTTTCATCTGAACCATTTCGAATTTCGGTAAATCCTCATCATTCTTTTGTATTGGGGTTGTCGTTATTAATATCTAAGAGTCATCGATTATCGTGCCTTCGAAGTTTTAGGGCTGAGATTCTTTCACAAGTAACTATATAAGTTTTATCTTCCCCTTCTCATTTTTCCTTCTACTTACTCAAAAATTCTTATCTCAGTTTGTTGTGATTTTTCTTCCTTCACAACGCTTTCTCATTTTAGTTCACAGCCCATCCTAAATTGTAAGTTGAATTTATGTTTGCTATTTTTATTTTCATTTTATATGTTACTTTTTATCTTTCCTCCATTTTTATTTATTATTGCAACCATATTCACGCTTTTATGTGTTTGGTGAAATTTTTATATGGATTATTCGATTAATTCAGTCTTTAGATGACATCGTTTTTATTTATTTTTTAGTGGGGTTGATTTGGTTGATTACCGATGATTTATTATTTATTTTTACTGTATTTTTTATGAAATTCGATGTTGAATATATTTTCTTTTCATTTTGGCTAAAGATCCCAAAAGCATTCTCTCATTATATTCATTTTCTCCTTTAGTTATTTATGGCTACTGACGATCTTTCGCATACAACGGGTCAGAATTCAAACCCTTTCATTAATTGACTTCGTCTAGCTGCGAAGAAAGCCAATTGAAGAGGATCTCGAACCATTTTAGGTTTAAGGGCTATACGTTTATAATTCCTACTCCTTCTGGTTGCATCCATATGCCTCCAGAAAGGTTTATTTCAATAACATCCGAACACATTCGAAACAGGTTCTATCTTCCACTCCATCTCATCATTAGGGAGTGGTTAACTGCTCTTTCTTTCTCCCTTATCCAATTGTCTCATGTTTCCAATTATCTGCTCACATCCACTATCAACCTGTATGCTGAACACTTAACTGCGCCAACTTGTTGAGAATTGTTATTCTTGTATTCGATCCACGAAAACACTGTTATGGGCTATCATGGATTCCACATTGTTCAAGCTTTGAAATCTATCTTCTTAGTTTTCCCTTGTAATAATCAGAGATTAATGAACCAAATTTTCCACGTTTTTAATCGTAACAGCTTTATCTCCCCCTTCAGTTCTCCTAGTACTGATCCAATTTTTTTTCATCATTTTATTTTTTTCCTTACTTTTCTACTATGCTGGCTTACGTATTCTCTCTCCCTTTTCCGTTTCTTTTTTAGTTAAGCATCCTAAATTCTCCAATGTGGAGTGGGATTCATTTCCATAATGCAAAGTCTAGCGTGCTTAAGCTTGATAAGGATAATCGCAAAGGTTCTAATATTCTCACTAAAGCTTTGTTGCACAATTATGGTTTCTTAAGATAGCGGCACCACTTGTCACATTTAGTGTTCATTAATGTTTTTATCGCTTTTGTGCCACATGGAATATGTATTATATTATTAGTTTCATATGTCTTTGAATGGTGCCCGGTATTGTACTATTTATATCTATAGCCTATTGTCATATGTGTCTTTAAATGCATTGTTGATTGAATTATATAGATGCAACGTTTAAACTACTAATCGAGTGGAGCTAGGGTATTTTTGCAACTAGATTTGGAAACTGGTTTCCAACAACTAAGGGTAGCTGATGAGAGTACTCCATCGATCATGCTTAAAGTAAAATAGGGTTCATATGATTAGTTAATGATAACCGTTAAACGGACCAATGCCTCTACGTTCTTTGCTGATTTTATGAATCGAATTTTTCATGATAAATTGGATAGATCTGTGTTGGTCTTTATTGATGATATTTTGGTGTATTCTAAGAATGAGAAAGACCATGAAGTTTATCTTAGGTTGGTGTTATAGACGTTGAGGCGATAAAAATTAAAGGTGAAGTTTTCAAAGTGTCATTTTTAGAACAAGAAGTCAAATTTCTTGGTCATGTTGCATAAGGGAACGAATTAGCCATGGATCTGTTAAGGTAGTAACAATTAATGGTTGGAGAAAACCAGAGACGATCGCTGATATGAGAAGTATCATGGTATTAGCTTGCAATTACTATAGATTCTTTAAGGATTTCTCGCATATAGCTGCACACTTGACTAAGCTAACAAGAAAGAATGAGAAGTTCATGTGGACCGAGAGGTGTGAAGGGTCACTTCGGGTGTTGGAAAGGATGTTGACCAGTTCTTCTATCTTGATCAGACCTAAAGGGAATTAGGGTTTGGTAGTCTATACTGAAGCTTATAGGACCAGATTGGGGGTGGTGCTGATGTAGAAGGGACGCTGACAGCCCACGAACCAAGGCAATTAAGACCATATGAAGTTAGATATCTGGCTCATGACTTGGAGTTGGCAGCGTAGTTTTTGCGCTGAAGATACAGAGATATTATCCTTTGGAAGAACAATTTGATTTATGTACAGATCATAAGTCTTTTAAGTATATTTGTTCTCTCGTAAAGAGTTGAATATGAGGCAACAGAGATGGCTAGGACTTTGGTATAGTGTATACGTTAGGAAACAGGAACAAAGCATCAGATACTTTAAATAGTAATCATCGTAGTGGAATGTTAGACATAATAGAAGAATGGAAGAAATTAGTGACATCGGTGTCTTGCGGATGCACTATCGGCTGAATGTTGGATCAAGTAAAGATCCGAGCATATTAGCAAGTTTGGAAGTGCATCCAAACCTATTGGATAGAATTGTGGTAAGGAAAAAAGAGTACACATTGTTAGCCGAAAGAATTAAGCAATTAGAATTGGGCATAGCACTACTAAAAAAGGCTAATACTCCGATAGCGCGTAGCGACCACTTCCGACGGCTAATTTCCGACGGGCCGTCGGCGACCGTCGGAAGCCGTCGGAAATTCACGAATTTAGGTCCAACCAAGCCTTCTTCTTCCTCATTTTGCAGCACGATTTTTTTTATCAAAAACACCCAAATCCCTCGTACAAACTTTCAATCTCCAATTTCGAGCTTCCGGATCCTCCATGGCTGCCTAAGCAAACTCTATCTCAGGTATAATATCTTAATTTGGGCAAAAATCTAATTTTTTTCTAAATCTAGATTTGCATAAGATGATAAATTAGAGCTAATTAGTGATTTTCCAACTGCGTAATAATGGTTTATAGCATCCCATGTTATACCTATTGCATATGTTATCGTGAAATTTTACAGAGTATGTATAATTTGTGATTGTGTGTGTATATAGTTAGTAAAGCTGTATTTTTTCATAAAATGCATACATTTAATTAACAAATGTCCCTTAAAGAGTTTTTGGCCCCGTCTAACAAGTGTTGTACATGATCGTTATATAAATAGTCATTTATTTCAAAAAAACGACCATTCATATTCATCTGGTACAATGATTGTTGGATTTGTTCCTATATTGGACAAGTTATGAACACGGTAAGCATTTATATTTTGTATACTACTTCATCTCAAACGGTTCATAAAATTTCAGTCTAACTTTTCTTTTTTGTTTCCTACGCACACGCATTTGTGTACAATGCAGGGAACAAAAGGGAAATGCGGTTGAAATTTTTTTGAATTGTTTGAGACGAAGTAATATATGAAATGTAAATACTTACTGTGTTTGTAATGGGAAGTAGGATGTCTGACCGTGAAAGAAAAAAATGTATAAAATTTTGTATCGATACGTTAAAAATAAAATGTGTCATATTTGAAAATATTTTTTAATTTGTGAAATAGTTCTTTAATTCAAATATTATGCAACCATGATAATAATCTTTTTTGAATTTGTATTCTTGAAAATAAATATTAAATTTTGAACTTGTGACTCATTTTCTCAAATAGGAAAAATGACTGATTATTTTGTTGATCGAAGGAGATGGATGTACCAAAGAAAAGGACTGAGAGGCTCAATAAAAGAAGATTTTTATAATGGTATAAATGTATTTGTTGAATTCGCTTTAAGTAATAACGAAAACGATCCAAAAATTCATTGTCCGTGCTGTAGGTGTAGACATTTGAAGTATTTGCTACCAAATATTATGAAAGTTCATTTATGCCAAAACAGTTTCGTACCCGATTATTATGTTTGGGATCGGCATGGAGAAGTTGTAGCAAATACTTCTGTAGAGTCTAAAAGTGTCCTTAACGAAGTAATTATGACGATCCGTATAGAAAATATGGTCGAAGATGCAGCATGAGCAATGTTTTCTATGTTTGAAGTTGACGACGATGATGGAAATGTTAAAGAACCAAATATTGAAGCAAATTTTTTTATGATTTACTAGATGATGGAAATATGGCTAGACATAGAGATTTTCATGTAGCACACACTTATATTCTTTTAAATTGTGCCGAGGTTGCACCATTTGTTAGGCAATCTGAAATAATAATTTGTGTTTTATTCTTTTCTATAATGCATGCGCGTGTATAACCTAATGTAATAATTTGTTTATATATAGTGTTTATGAACATGAACATCCGAACGGAGATCTCAGTAAAGAATTTTTCTGTTGGTTTTCAAATTACGTTTATAAGCTGAGAAATTGTGTTGTTGACGAAGGGTTGAAACAACTTGCGATGGGACCAAAGAGAGTGGTCTAGACATATCTAATATATTTCGTCAATGGATATAAATTAAACACCAAAAGAATACGGTGCAGAAAAATTAACGAATAATACTGGTGTATTTGTTAAAGGTAGTGACAATCCAGAAAATCACATAAATGATTTTTATGGCGTTCTAACACAAATTTTGCAACCGACATATTTCTCACGACCCATGGAGGAGATGTTTCTATTTAGATGCAATTGGTTTATCAATGTTGCAGGTTCTGGAATTAATGTGCACAAGGATTATAATCTTATCGAAATAAAGCATGCATCGCACTATCACAAGTACGATCCTTTTGTACTAGCCAAACAAGCATTGCAAGTTTATTATGCTTCTTATCCGTCTTTAAAAAGACATAAAGCATATTGGTCCGCGGTTTTTAAAATAAAGGCCAGATTTACATTCGAGGGGAAGAATATTCTAGACGAACAAGCTTATCAGGCAGATCTTGAGGAAAATATCGAAATAATAATTACAGACGATCATATAGATTTTGGTCCTTTGATCGATGAATCAAATGTTTTGGTAGAAGCGTTTGACAGTGCAGAGGAAAATATCGTAGAAAACGAGACCAAATCTGAATCAGAAGACGATGATGATTGATAAAAATTCGAATCTGATTTTTTGCAATTGATGTAGCTATGTTGATATCTTGATGTATTATGAAATTGATGTAACTATGAAACCAAATATGTACATTTACCATTATTTACATGTTTTATGTCATTTCCATTTGTCATTTATTTAGCAATTTTTATTAAAAATGCAATGTAATCTGCTTATCTTCAAAACATGAGATCCATTATAAATCAGTTATAACACATTTCCATTTCTATTTCCATCTCAGTCATTAACTTAGCAATTTATATCGTTGATGTCATTTACATATGAAATATATTTCATTACCATGTTGTTATTCTCTTTTGAAATGATGTGTATATATGTCACAGATTTATCGTAATGTCATCAAGAGGCAGGAGCTCTTCAGGATCTTCAGAGGCGATAGTAGTTGTCCATTGCAAGCATCACCACTTCCTATAATTTCTTTAGTACCTAGAGTAGAGGGATAAGAATTAAATTTTTTTTTATATACGTACATACATATCTGTATCATATTTAAAAATAGGGGGTTCAACCTACTTCTTTTGAAGGTTGTGTTGGATTTTCTAGAGCTTCTTACCGGAGTAGGATGAGTGTGTGTTGACCGAAGTGGGATAACATCCCTCCCCACAAAGTAGAGTGTATTTGGTAGGATTTCCTAGCAAGTATATTTTTCTGTTTTTCATTTTTAATTTGTTTTTGTTGTTTTTTTACTATTTATCGTTTACAGTTTAATATCCTTTTTGCTTTTTATCGTAAAACACAGGCTGAGATAGACATTCAGACAGACGATATGCAGTTGCACGAGAATATTGGATGAAGAAGATGCGTAAAAACTATAGGGAATTGATATCCAAAATCAAGAAATCAGATAAGAAACCACGCAGGATGGGGAAGAGCGTATGGCAAGCATGTTTGGGATACTAGGAAACTAACAAGGCGAAGGCAAGTATACTAATTTTTTTAAATTATTTGACCGGTAGTAAATATAAAAAAAATACACGATCGACAAATAATGTATCAAATTTTGAATATACAAGCAGAGTTGAAAAGAAACTCTGCAAACAGAAATAAAAATCCCATCACTCATCGCGGAGGGTCGAAGTCATTTTAGCAGTATCGGCAGGAGTTGGTAAATTTACTGAATGCAAGTTGTAAATAGTTTGTGCTATATAATTTTAAATGTATAACAATTATATGTAAAAATTAATTTCAGGAAGCTGAGGCGTATGGTCCCATGGGCTATGTGGACGTGTTTACTCATGCGCATGATGTCGGGCATGTAAATCCGGACGAGACAGTTTCGTATACATGGCACGATGATAAATCCAGCAAGAGCCATGTAAACTTATTTCATTTTATGCAGTATTAGTAATTGTTCTACTTGTTAAAATATAATGAAATAAGATATGATGATATTAATTTGTTAATGTAGGAAAAGTTTATGGAGCAGCCCCAGAAACTCCTTTTTGATACAAGTCGAGATCATCTGACGACGGATGAGGACGATGCTATTTTTAAGTCAGTTATGGACCTATCGGAGCATGGCAGACGTTATGTAATTGGCAATCAAGTGGTAAGTAAATAATATATTGGGTATCATATAAGTTTTCAAATTCAGTACATTGGTTTTGAGCTACTTCATTATGAAAGCGTTATGCATTACCAAAATATATGAATTCGTTACTTGAATGTCATTTCAAAAAAAATAACAAAAAAGAAATGTTATTTAATTTAGTTTGCCTGATATATACTGTAAACATGCATAAATTTGTCACATTTACTGTTAAAGAGATCAAAAGCAGTGATATCTCATAATGTAATGTACTATTATTTTTGTTAATAAATGGTTGAATCAAAATTTAAAAATGGCCAAAAGAACATATTTTCAAATGTATACATTATACATAAGTAATGGTTAGAACTGTTGAATATGCGATTATATAATTTTTGTTTGATGATAATAAATATATATATATATATATATTCATTTAAATGTATTTGTTAATGTACCATTTTAAATATTTGCTGAATAAAATAAATAACACAGAATTAGAGAATTTGAATTCAAACAGAAATTTTATTCAAACAAATATTTATTACAATTTTTAAGTAGTACAAATTTCAAGCTCTCACTATATATATATACACACAATTATAATTAAAATACAAATTTGATTAATTTACAATTCACATTTACATTACACCTCACCACATATCACTCATTCACTCAACTCGTACTTCAACTTCATTCCAATGTCAATCCAGCATTTGAGCAATGTGCAGAAATATACATTGACCCAATAAAATTGAAAATAAAATATTTTTGCAGTATAAAATAAAATGTGGATTTTGAAAATAATATTTGCTTCAGTCATTTGGGTTGTTCGTCATCATCTAATTTTGAATTCATCATACACGAACAGCTTGTGACATACACAGTGTATCACTGTATATGCCGCAAGGCCGTGCACACCGATATATATACTTGATAAAATTACAGGGACATGTGAGATCAGGTCAAACCCAAAACGTCGGGTTCAACTCAAGTGCAATAAAAATAATGTCACAATATTAGCACAAGGTCAAACCCAAGCTTTAAGCTGGATTCAACTTAAGTGTGATTTAAAAAATCAACATGAAGTTCAAAGTGAATCAAACTAAATTGAAGCAAATACCAAATCAGTACAACACAAACTAAACAGGGGAAAAACTACAATCAAATGCATATGGCCAAACGATGCATCACTTGACAATGCATAAATACACACACACACACACACACACACACACATATGTATATACCCATGTATACAAACATGTACCAGCTCATACATATATGCAGCCTCGACTAAAACTCTAAAGTACACATGAAGTATACAAGCAAAACTCAAACCAGACATGAACAATGCTCAAAGCCAATATCAATGACACAGCCTCAATAATGAAATGTCTATAAACAACCATACATGAACACTGCAACAGGTCAAGTCTGAAACAAATGGAACCAGAGGCAACTGACAACAACTACTACAATGAACCAACAGCATGAAAAAGGCTCGAACTCAAGTCAGTGCACAACAACCCAAATCAAACTACAATGAACAAGTGGACAGAACAATTGCTATCAGGAATGAACACAAATGGCTAGAGGGATTAATATGCCAGAGAAAATAATATCACATTTGAAAAAAGCATCAAGCAACACCATGTACATGAAACAAATATGCAAGACTGGACAACATGGATGCACAGACAACATGAACACATGAGTCAGTGCTACAAAAGAAACAATGACACAGTCTCAACATCAAAGACCGGAGGCATACATAGGGTTGCAGTAAAGGCAGAGTTCGAGGCTACCAAGTTAAACAATGAAAATTTCCTCAAAGCAATATGACACAGCTACAACATATACGTTAATGAAACTCAAGTCGAATATTATGTAAATGTACAAAGACTTCATGCATTTCAAACACAAAGAAAATCAGTCACAGTGCAGTTTCCATCAAAGACAAAATGCAACATGGAAGTAGTGACAGTGTCGAAGTCACAAAGACAATGCTCAGCATCAAGCATCAGAAAATGGCAAGATTAAATCATTACCAAAGTCAAGGCCAATTTCAATCTGGAACAACCAGGGTGCAAGTTTGAACAATTTCAGAAATAAAGGTACAACAGTCATGGGACGGCAAGTAGAAATCAAACAAGTCAAATTCCAACATGTTATAGAAATGAAATGAAACAATATCATCACAGCAAAGTCAAAGCCGTGATCAAAGAATATGATGAACAAGTCAGAGACGTGGTGGTCAAGAATCGAGCAAGGAAAATTCGAAGCCGTGATGAACAAGCCATTATCAAATTAAACGAAATTGACAAAGTCAGAGAAATCATCAACATCAAAACAAAATCGAATGGCCGAGATAAAAAAAAATTGACAAATTCAAATAAAGTATACAAACGAAAAACAAGGGTTTCTAACCCTATATAATAAACATCATCGGCAAATCAAGCAATTGAGTTCAAGTAAGCAAAACAAGAAAAGAAAAAGGCATAAATTACATACCTAAGGCAAAGTCGAACTTGATCATACAGAAGCAGCCGTGAGCAACTCAAAGAGATAGTCGATCGACAAAGCAAGGACCTAAATCATCATTCGATCGAGCAACTATTGTCGGCAACTTCTAATTAGAAGCCCTAATTTGCAAGCAAGGGAAAAAGGAACGAGCTCCATTTTTTTGAAGGAAAAAGATACGTCCGATTGGAGATAAAAGAAAAGGGGATAATTTGGTTATCTCTGTATTTTTATTTGGGACAGTTTACATTGGGCTTAATAATTCAAAATTAGGGTTCTTTGTTTTCAAATTGTATTTACTTTTGTATTTTCCTTTTTAAACTCTTGTAATTTCTAGTCGTGTGACTAGGGCACAAACTACGTGGCGTAGTTTGAGAATTCGCAACTCAGTGGCTGAGTTATGGCAGGGTTTTGAGCATAGAGTTAGGTAATTCAGTAGCGGGTGTCGCGAGTTTACGTGTGTAAGCGTTTGACTACTTAATTTCTAGTAGAAACCTTGGGGGCAGCACGTAGGCAGGGTTTTGCCGAAGCTGGGTAAATTCTGTGTCGTTCTATTTCTGCATTTATTATTCTGCTATTATCTGTGCTGCTATAATTTTGATTTATCTGTGTTGAAATAGTTTTATAAGCTTCCGCTATAATTTTTATAATTAATATTATCACCCTATTCACCTCCTTTCTATGGTGAAATCGATCCTACAAGTGGTATCAGAGCTAGAAATAGAAGTCAGCTTTTGTTTTTAAAAATTTGATTTTTTTTCAAAAATCAATTTTTGGTTTAAAAAGTTGAATTTTTAAAATGGTTTCTTTTAATACTGCTTTTGCTGAGGGTCAGTCCATAGTTAGACCACCAATGTTCAATGGTGAAAACGCCTACTGGAAAAATAGAATGAAAATTTTTCTGAAAACCATTGACGCTTGAAATATTGTTGAGACAGGTTATAGAGCAGCAACTACAATTATAGATAATCAAGAAATAGATAAACCAAAGGATCAATGGACAGAACTAGAAAATAAATTACAAAATGCTAATGCTAAAGCTATGAATTCTATTATATGTTCATTGGATCAATTTGAATTTAATCGTGTCTCACAATGTCAAACTGCGCAGGAAATATGACACACACTAGAAGTGATTCACGAAGGAACATCTCAAGTCAAAGAATCTCGCCTTGCCATGCTAAGCAGCGAATACGAGAACTTCATAATGCCGAAGGAAGAACAAGTCAAAGAGATGTATGGACGGCTTTCCAATATCGTATACAAATCAAAAGCTCTTGGAAAATCAAACACAGAGTTGGAGATAGTCCGAAAAATCCTCAAAGTCCTTCCACGAAGATTTGAAGCAAAAGTGACTGCCATTGAAGAATCGAAAGATTTAAAACAAATGAAAGTTGAAGAACTCATCGAAAATCTCACCACTTATGAGCTAGAAATGAAATTCAAGGAAGAGCACGAAGGAGGAGACACTCGAAAGAAATCAGTAGCTCTCAAAGGAACAACTGAAAGTGATGATGATGACGATGATGATGGACCAGCTGAGTTGGTGTTAATAATGAAGAAATTCAAAAAAGGGAACCGCAAATATAGAAATCCAGCTCTAAATCAGAAATTGAAAAGCAGAATAGACAAAATACTAGACAATCCAGAAGAACGGGAGATCATCTGTCATAAATGCAACCAACCCGGACACATCAAGCCCAATTGTCCTCAAAATCGACGCGCTTTGAAAAGAAGTCAAAAAGGAGTAATTTTGCAGCCACGTGGAATACAAGTGATGAAGATAATCAAAGTACTAACAGTGAGAGTGAGAAAGCAGATATGTGCCTTTAAGGAAATATAACTGATAGCGATGATGACGAGCCAAGCGAGGTATCAAAACTCACTCGCTCGGAACTACTTATATATTTCCACGAAGTAAATGGCTGTTTTGAACGACTTAGGGAAAAGTATGCTAAAATTGAATCACAAAGAGATAGTTTGATAGAATTAAATGAATAACTTGACCAATTAGTTAAAACCTATCAAAGTAGGATCCCTAATTGTGATAAGTGTCCAACATTCGAAGAAAAAATTAAAAAATCAAAATAAATAATATAAAATCACTTGAAAATGAAATTCTGATTTTAAAAGAAAGTGAAAATACTAGGAGAGAAAATTCTATTAAAAAGTGCACACAATTGTTAAATGAAAATGAATCTCTCAAAACACAAGTCCAACAATTGTCAACAACTTTAGATAATTATCAAAAAGTGAAAAATCGTTGAATATGCTATTAGGGAAGCAAACTGTTAATACAGTTAGATAAGGACTTAGATATAATCAATCTAAAAAGGTTAAAAGCAAAATTAATCAAGTTAATTCTATGTGCACAATTTGTAGAAAATATGGACACAATCTCAATAATTGTTGGTATAGATCCAAACACGTGAAAACTATACCAATTTGGTTTCCAAAAGGCACAAATATAAGATCTCTCAAAGTTAAACAAATCCGGGTACCGAAAGGAACATATATAAATAGTTTTGAGTCTCCACAAAATTATTTTTCAAAAAATTCTGCCACTAACAATCATGGACCTATAAAAACAAATAGGTCATAAAAATCTTTTATCGTGTAGGAGTGGTGGCAAGCTAAGGAACAACAACAGTTTTATCTGGATTCTGGTTGTTTCAGAAACACAACGGGCGACAAAGCAAAGTACCTTAGCCTAGTATAAAGTTGACAGAATCACAATGGACAACAACGAAAAAAATCGTAAAGGTAAAACAGGTAATGGTATATTTATTTGAACGATATATTAAATGTGATAACCTTCACCGTAATCTGAGTTAAATCGGCCAATAATGTGATGATGAAATAATGATGATTTTGATTTTGATTCTGACTTATTCAAAATTGTTGGCCAATTATATTCTTATGCCAACAACACTATAAAAACCTCTAGAGTCTTTGAATTACTTCATATATATTAGTTTGGATTAATAATAGTGCTTTGTTGGATGATAATACATTTGGATATTCTACGGCTAACTCTATATTCACGGCTTTTGATTATTTACACGGTTTCAATTCAAATTCAAGAGAATGTCATTTAAAAAGCTGCTTCTGAGATATTTTGTTGCACACTTCATGGTCTAGTCTATCAAATTCAATTAATGATAATTTTGAGTGAAAGAGAAATTCAGATGCAGATTACACTGATAATCTAGTTGATAGAAAAATTACTAGTTGAACGTGATTTTTGTTGAGACATTTAGTAACTGCATCGTTCTTCAAAGAAAATGTCTGCATATTTTTCATTTCAGATAGCAGAATTTTTTTCTCATAAAACGCCTTCTAGAAAATCATCTTTGACCTCGTTTTTAGATTGGTCTTTTGAAAAATTGATTTTATAATTATTTTTGAATTTGATTTTAAATGACTACATTGACTAATCTGACTCCCTAATGATTATCGAAAAGATAAATAGTGATTGAAAAAAGTGATAAGTGTTGATATTTATCATATATTATGACTCGAGACGGTATAATTAGTAAATTTCTTTAGAAATTTAAACAAGAGTTATAAAACTTTTTGTTGGTAAAAATTTCCATGACCATCTCTATTTCTATCATATTTCTAACGACCATCACTCATCAAAATTCAATATAGTTTGTCGATATGTGGTACTTTAAACAGGAATCATACGTTTTCATTTTATATTTTTTTAATAAAAATAATAATAATAAATAATCCAAAGTATTCGCTCTCATTTAAAAGTCCTCACGGTTATGCATGGGTGAATTACTTGGAATTTGTTATGTGCTCCCATGCTCATTTAAAAGTCCCCACGGTTATGCATGTATGGAATGCATATCAAAATTGATTTTTAAAATAAACAAGTTGATTATAGTCCCGTTTAAAAGTCCTCACGGTTATGCATGGTTAGAAGATACTTGAGTTCATTTTTTTTAAAATAAATTTGGAATACTACTAATCTCATTTAAAAGTCCTAACGGTTATGCATGGTTGGTAGATATTCAAATTCCTGATATAAATATACCACAAATAGACACAACTGTATAGTTCTATATGATGACATCATTCCTATCATTCTAAAAGTGAAATATGTGCCAAATTAAGTATTTATGATTTTCGTTTGATTTTTATTGAAATTTAATATTTATATTCAGTTGAGTTTTAATGTTGGATTAATATTTATCACTTTATCTCCATTTTTCTAACACTATCACTCTTTTGTTGATAACAAAAGGGGGAGAGAATAGTTAAGATTTTTTCAAATAAAACCAAGCAATGGTCAAATATTTTCTATTTTCATCTAGGCTCATTTGAATATTTTTAATGGTATGCATATATGAAGGAGGAGCTTTGGGTAGAGAGGAAGCATTTAAATAGGGGGAGCAATTAGAGTATATCAATGATCAAATACATTTAACATATTCAAAATCATAAATATATGTTTGTTATCATCAAAAGGGGGAGATTGTTGAATATGCGATTATATGATTTTTCTTTAATGATAATAAACATATATATATATTCATTTAATGTATTTGTTAATGTACTATTTTATTTTTCATAGATTAAATAAATATTTGCTGAATAAAATAAATAACACAGAAATTGAGAATTTGAATTTAAACAGAAATTTTATTACAATTGTTAAATAGTACAAATTTCAATCTCTCACTATATATATATATACACACATACAATTTCAATTACAATACAAATTTGATTAAATTACAATTCACATTTACATTACACCTCACTACATATCAATCATTCACTCAACTCGTACTTCAACTTCATTCCAATGTGAATCTAGCACTGAGCAATGTGCAGAAATATACATTGACGCAATAAAATTGAAAATAAAATATTTTTGCAGTATAAAATAAAATGTGGATTTTGAAAATAATATTTGCCTCAGTCATTTGGGTTGTTCGTCATCATCTAATTTTGAATTCATCATACACGAACAGCTTGAGACATAGACCTTGTATCACTGTATATGCCACAAGGCCGTGCACACCAATATATACACTTGATAAAATTACAGGGACAGGTGAGCAAAGGTCAAATCCAAAACGTCGGGTTCAACTCAAGTGCAATAAAAATAATATCACAATATCAGCACAAGGTCAAACCCGAGCTTTAAGCTGGATTCAACTCAAGTGTGATTTCAAAAATCAACATGAAGTTCAAAGCGAATCAAACTAAATTGAAGCAAATACCAAATCAGTACAACACAAACTAAACAGAGGCAAAACTGCAATCAAATACATATGGCCAAACGATGCATCACTTGACAATGCACAAATATATATATACATATGTATATACACCTGTATACAAACATGTACCAACTCATACATATATGTAGCCTCGATTAAAACTCCAAAGTACACATGAAGTATACAAGCAAAACTCAAACCAGACATGAACAATGCTCAAAGCCAATATCAGTGACACGGCCTCAATAATGAAATGGCTATAAACAACCATACATGAACACTGCAATAGGTCAAGTCTGAAACAAATGAAACCAGAGGCAACTGGCAACAACTACTACAATGAACCAGCAGTATGAAAAAGGCTCAAACTCAAGTCAGTGCACAACAACCCAAATCAAACTATAATGAACAAGTGGACAGAACAAGTGCTATCAGGAATGAACACAAATGGCCAGAGGGATTAATATGCCAAAGAAAAGAATATCACATTTGAACAAAGCATCAAGCAACACCAAGCAGATTGTACATGAAACAAAAATGCAAGACTGGACTACATGGATGCACAGACAACATGAACACATGAGTCAATGCTACAAAAGAAACAATGGCACAGTCTCAACATCAAAGACCGGAGGCATACATAGGGTTGCAGTAAAGGCAGAGTTCGAGGCTACCAAGTTAAACAATGAAAATTGCCTCAAAGCAATATGAAACGGCTACAACATATACGTCAATGAAACTCAGGTCAAATACTATGTAAATGTACAAAGACTCCAAGCATTTCAAACACAAAGCAAATCAGTCACAGTGCAGCTTCCATCAAAGACAAAATGCAACATGGAAGCAGTGACAGTGTCGAAGTCACAAAGATAATGGTCAACATCAAGCATCAGAAAATGGCCAGAGTAAATCATTACCAAAGTCAAGGCTAATTTCAATCTGAAACAACCAGGGTGCTAGCTTGAACAATTTCAAAAATCATGGTATAGCAGTCATGGGACGGCAAGTAGAAATCAAACAAGTCAAATTCCAACATGTTATAAAAATGAAATGAATCAATATCGTCACAGCAAAGTCAAAGCCGTGATCAAAGAATATGATGAACAAGTCAGAGACGTGGTGGTCAAGAATCGAGCAAGGAAAATTCGAAGCCATGATGAACAAGCCATCATCAGATTACACGAAATTGATAAAGTCGGAGAAATCATCAACATCAAAACAAAATCGAATGGCCGAGATAAAAAAAATTGAAAAATTCAAAAATAAATGTATACGAATGAAAAACAAGGGTTTGTAACCCTATATAAATAATAAACATCATTGGAAAATCAAGCAATCGAGTTCAAGTAAGCAAAACCAGTTAATAAAAAGGCATAAATTACATACCGAAGGCAAAGTCAAACTCGATCAAATAGAAGAAGCCGTGAGCAACTCAAAGAGATAGTCGATCGACAAAGAAAGGACCTAAATCATCATTCGATCGAGCAACTATTGTCGGCAACTTCTAATTAGAAGTCCTAATTTGCAAGCAAAGGAAAACGAAACGAGCACCATTTTTTTTAAGGAAAAAGATACGGCCGATTGGAGATAAAAGAAAAGGGGATAATTTGGTTATCTCTATAATTTTTATTTAGGTCGGTTTACATTGGGCTTAATAATTTAATAGGGTTCTTTGTTTTCAAATTGTATTTACTTTTGTATTTTCCTTTTTAAACTCTTGTAGTTTCTAGTCGTGTAACTTGGGCACAAACTACATAGCGTAGTTTGAGAATTCGCAACTCGGTGGCTGAGTTGTGGCAGGGTTTTGAGTGTAGAGTTAGGTTAGTTGGTAGCGGGTGTCGGGAGTTTACGTGTGTAAGCGTGTGACTACTTAATTTCTAGTAGAAACCTTGGGGCAGCACGTAGGCAGGGTTTTGCCGAAGCTGGATAAATTCTGTGTCATTCTATTTCTGCATCTATTATTCTGCTATTATCTGTGCTGCTATAATTTTGATTTATCTGTGTTGAAATAATTTTATAAGCTTCCGCAATAATTTTTATAATTAACAGTATCACTCTATTCACCCCCTTCTAGGGTAAAATCGATCCTACAAGAACTTCATTAACGAGCAAATTATTGTAGCTTTGATTTTATTGCATTAAATAACAGGAAGAAATTCAATATGGCAAAATGGTAATGGACAGAGTTTCGAAACAGAGTGACTTTGCCATAAAACCTTAGGTGCTTCTAAGGACATATTTATATTTATTTATTAGCGACTAATGTAACATGTGGATTTATTTTTGAAAATACTAGAGTAACATATGATTTTTGAATGGAAATATATAAACTGAACGAGTACTTGTACATTTGTTTTGAAATAAAATAATACAAGGATAAAATTATTTTGCATCGACATAAATTATTTTATTGCTAATTTTTTCTTCATTTTAGGACTAGTATCTTTATTAACAAGTATAAGTGAACATACAAATATGAAGTACAAATACTTTACTAGAGTAGATTACATATGGCTGCAATAATTTGTAAATAAAGGCCTTTAGTGTTTCAGGTATCAAAATGGCGGCTTATGCTGTGGGAACTACATCAATTAATGTTTTTTCCCATCATCTAATATGTGTAAATTCTAAGTTCAAATGATGAGTAATTTGTTGAAATACAAAACAATGTTTTGTAATAGTTGATATTTGTCCAATACATTGTCAGCCTCATTCAGTCTACAGTTTCATGGTTTAGTCGCATGGCCCTCCTTAACAAATTCACAGACCATTTTTTAAAATTAGTCATTTCCTTTCAAAATAGTTATCTCTTAGCTGGGTGACACAACTATTCGTATTTATAATTTGGCCAACCTCCCTCTCATTTGAGAGATAGAAAATAGAGTAATTTCAAATTTATTGCTCTCATCCTTCCCTATAGTTACTTTGCTTATGCTAAAATTTTCCAAAGTTATAGTATTCAAAATATAAATCAATAATCTTGTCACTATAGTGGTTTGGTGTTACCACAATATAAGATGTTATCAACATGCACATACACTTACATTAACATGCATAAACTAAATTAAATAACATTATCACACTGCTAATCATTCGTACATCTGCACATACACTTATAGAGATCACACAGCTAAATTAAATATTTATTACAGGCCAGCAGTCAGAGACGGGGTAGGCAGACTAGAGCTCGGATCGATCTAGCAGAGATTGAAGATTTGTGGGCTAGAGTTGCGCAGCTAAAGGAGCAGAACCGTCGATAGGCCATAGAGACCACTCAGTTGCTAGACCAGCGTATCGTCGAGTACATGCAGTAGTATGGTGGTCGCTTCCCTTCCTCTATTGCCTCTAGTTCTCGAGGAGATTGATTGATTGCTTTGGTCAGTATTTTTTTCTGTTTTGTATGGTTTTGTAGATGGTGGAGGTAGTTGTTGATTTATGTACTATGTTATGATACCTTAGCTGTTTTGTGGTAAAATTATGTGTTTTGACTTAATTTTATGTTTTTTTTGTTTGGTGAATTGTGTATACTTTGTTTTTTGATATTTGGTTGGAATATTATATATTGGATTCTGCAATATTGGTGGAATAGTGTTTGTATGGAAAATGTGTATGAAAGGCTATATTGCAACATAAATATAAAAAAAATGCAGCAGATTTTCGACGGCTTCCGACAACTTTCAGGTTATATTTTTCCAACGGCTTCCAACCGTTTTTAGATCAATTTTTCAACGGTGTCTGACTGCAAGTGTCGAAATCCGTCGAAAGCCGTCGGAAATACGAACGGCGAGATGTGTCAGAAGCCGTCGGAAGCACTGTACTCCGACGCCTTATTTTCCTATGGCATTTTCCGACGGCCTCCGACGGTTTTTGATCGTCGGAAAATGCCTTTTTCTTGTAGTGTAGATGTTGATGACTTGCAAGGATTCGAGATAGACCCAAAGGGACGACTTAGAAGAAGAATTTATGTTTCGAATGTGGAAATTCTTTCAAAGGAAGGCTTGAAAGAAAGTCGTCGATGTTAATTCATGATCCATCTTGTAGGCACGAAGATGTATCGTAACATGAAGCAAGTACTCTTTTGGGAATGGATGAAAATGGATATCGGAGAATGTGCGAAAATGTATTTCATATATCATCAAGTAAATGCTGAATATTTTTACTTCAAACTTTAGAAGTACCGACTAGGAAATGTGATTGAGTATCCATGAATTTATAGATGGGTTGGTAAGATCGAGAACGAATGGTAAGATTTGGTGATAATCAATAGATTGACTAAGAGTTCCCACTATATCATATTGAAGGCGATAAAAACAATATCTAGCTTGGCATAGTTATACATAAAGAATGTTCAAAAACCGCGTTCAATTTTGAACAACATTAATATTGATATTGTCGCATAATTCACCAGTGATTTATGGAAGAGTTTGCAAAGTGCATTGGGTGCAAAATTGAATATAAGTACGTCTTACCACCCAAAATAGATGATCAAATGGAAAAGGTGAATCATGTGCTCGAAGATTTGCCGAGGACATGTGTTCTAGATTTCAAAAGATCTTGGAAAGAAAATTTGCATTTAGTAGAGTTCGCATACACTAATAGTTACCAATCGAGTATTGAGATGACACCGTTTAAGTTGCTTTATAAGAGACTGTTTAAGTCACATATTCGTTAGTTGGGCACAAGAGATAGGCTCGTATGGAGACCCGACCTGATAAGAGAAGCTACTGAGAAAGTAGAGTTGATTCACACTAGAATAAAAGTTGCACAGTCAAAGAAGTAGAACTATGCCGATAAAAGAAGAATGGAACTATAGTTCGTAGTAGAAGATAATGATTTCCTAAATGTTTCCGAATACGAGGTGTTATGCGCTTTGGGAAGGTAGGGAAATTGACTTCCTGGTATGTAGGCATGTTTCCAATTATAGAAAGGATTAGTAAAATCGTGTATCAAGTTGAATTACCAAGTAGTTTAGTGGATGTGCATAATGTTTCTCACATATCACATTTGAGAAAATGCTCAGATGACTCTGAACCAAACATGGTTGAGGACTTATCTGCAAAATCGTTTTGACTTATGTTAGACGACCTAAAAGAATAGCAGGCCATGATACGAACAGATTTAGAAACAAAGTTATCAAACTTGTTCACGTTTAGTACAGTGATGGCGTAGTCGTACATGGGAGGTAGATGATAAGGTTAAGTACTATCCCGATTTGTTTTGACATGTATGATTAGACATGTATGTTTTGTTGTATAATTTAGTAGCAACAACGGTATGATTTTGTAATATGATATCATAATGTGTTACTGTGACACTAATACATCATGAATGATGATATACATTAGCAGAGGACTAATGTAATCACTTTACTTGCTTGTACAGTGAATTGATGACGGTAGTCATTATCCTACCTAGTCCGAATTTCACAGACGAAATTCTTATAACATCAGAAAATTTGAAGTGTCATAATATGGTGAATTAATTAAACAAATAAACAACCAAAATAACTTATGAGGTAATAATAATTAAGAGAGGTTATTTAATAGAAAGGTGATTGAATATAAGATGAAGAGTTAAGGATTTAGTAAGAATAAGCTCGAAAGGGATTTTAGTCCAAATTCAAATTAGAACCCCTGACTCTCTCATCTTCTCATTCACTCTCCCTTACATAAAAACAAAGTAAAAGAAAATAAGACCGACCGTTTCGAGAGGCCATGGGTTCAAGCCACTGAGACATCATAAAAAGTACTCAATTCGAAATAAGTTGTTAAATAAAAGCAAAGAGGAGTTTTCATCGCTAAGAAGAAAAGATGACTTTGCTGTAGAGGAAGCTACTCCATGGCGGAAGGCCTTTGCTGTAAGATGCCCAAAGCTGAAGTGGGGACCAAATGGGTGATGGGAGCCATAGTAGTCTGATGGGAAGTAGAAGACACGACCTAGAAGTTTAATTGCTTATTAATAAAACCACGTGGTTCCATTGGTGGCAACGGCAACCTTCTGTAATAGTTTCATTGGAACCTTTGGTCCATCATATTCAGGGTGTTTTTTCCAACTTAATATGATTTATGGTACTTGAGCTTAAGTTGATCAACTCTTCGTTCTTAAAGATGTATTTACTACTTATTACAATACAAGCATGATACAACCATATAAATCAAGCGCTAGGAGTATATGCTGCAATATGATGAAGGATATACATAGCCTTCTTGACTTCAAATAAAACTGAATCTTGGACTCCGCTTCTAGAATTTAATTTTGTTTTCCTGTTTCACAAAAGTGCTGCAATTTGTAAACCTTCACTGGCCAGCCATTTACGAAGACAGTGATACTGTTATGTACTTGGTCGGAGGACCCACAGCAACCAAAGCTGCCACCACCACATACACCACCAAAACGGCCACCACCACCTCCTCCTATTATGACCACATAAAAGAAACACCACACAAATAATGAATGCAGCCATGAACAGCATTAATGAACCTGAACCTGCACTTAACGTCAACACATAACCTTGATCGTTTATACAGTAGGCGCTGCACATGAATCTGCCAGTATTCCCAGTATTTAAGTCTCTAGTCATACTTTCTTATCTTGATCAGTTACCTTGTCTGCATTAAGTGTTACAATCTCTTCAACTGCTGGTATATTTCTATTTATAAGTTTGCTTAAACAGAACCTTTCAATTTTGCCATTTCATGTGCAATTTCCTAGCCTGTACTTTGTTAGGGCAAAGTTGGTGTGTGTTTCTTTTATTAAAGACTGACTTTTGTGTTAAGTCTATGATGCTAAATATAATATATGAATTTTTTTTTTAAGAATCATAATGTACTTTGATTTCTAAACCATGACCTTATCAGCATATGTCACTGCAATACGCTCATCGATGTCTTTATTGTATATAAGCATATTTCTGCTGCACAGTTGAAATAAAAAGAAAGTTTAGTAGGCTTCACACCAACCAATTGATTTCTTTTCTCCTCATTCGGGCTCTTCTGTAACATTATTATCGACGGTGGTTGTATAAAAATTATTCATTTTATTTCCTAAATATCTACAAACAAAAAGATATGATATGTGTAACACATGCTTGAATATGGTAGTTTCAGCATGGAATGCTTTAATTATTATCATGTATAATGTGAAATTGCTATAAGGAGCTAGTATCTGATACAACCAGGGCCTGTCCGACAGTTTTACATGCCCCATACGAATATATTTTTTTTTCATTTTCTGTTGACCCATTTTAAAAAAAAAATAGTATGAGTATGCGTAAAATATGCAAAAAATAGTTTACATGCCAGCAGCACTTCATATGCACAAAATCAAATCCAATTACTATGCACAAAATATTGTTAAACTAAATCAATTCCATTAGTTTACATGCCAAAAAATCTAAATGTCAACATGATATCATGCCAAAATACAAGCTAATGAAAACAACTTCTTCTTGCATTTTTTGAAGCGAATTCTTCTATGATCTCCTCATAGTTAAGTTTATTCAAGTACTCGTTTTCAATTGAAATAATAGATAGTCCACTTAATCTCTCTTGCGACATAGTACTTCGAAGATATGTTTTAATTAATTTCAATTTTGAGAAACTTCTTTCCGCCGTAGCAACCGTGACCGGAATAGTCAATAGAATCCAATAAGCAACCCAAACATTTAGAAATCCACTTACATCCCTATATAATCTCAAGAAATTTAGAACATCAATTGATTTAGTTACTTCCGGTGATAGAATTCCTTTTAGTTGTCGAAGCTCAAAAAATAATTCTTTACCATAAATATCTTGCTCTTCATCATGTTCCAAAAAAAATTCTAATTTCATACAATGCTTCTTCAATTCCTCTTCATCAATATTTTTAAATCTCAAATTTAACAAAAAGCCAAAAGTTTCTTCATAAAGTTTAAATTGCTCAAACCGATCTCTAAGTGAAGTTAAAGCTTGGTCGATTATATGAAGAAAATAAGTAATTCTAAAATTGTCCTCTGAAGATTGTTTGTGATCATTCTCTACAATATCTTCATCAAATTGTTTTTTTCTACGTACGACTCTCTTTTCAAGAAACTTTGGATCAATACCAACATTATTTGCAAATTCTTTAGCCTCCTTCATCTTGTTTCAAATCCATCTTCTCTGAATTTTTCAAAAAATAATACAAACTCCTTAATTTTTGTAATTGCATCTTCAATATCCATTTCTTCTCGTTAAGTATTTTACTTACTCGATTAAATTTTTCCAATATCGTGTACCAAATATACAAACTAATTAAAAACTCAAAATTTTCCAAAGCATTTTGGCACAAACCTTTAGCCTCCATCATCACAGCATCATCTTTAGAATTATTTGCAATGTCAATTAAAGCATCCCTTAGCTCCG
The DNA here is from genome assembly GCA_030765085.1 of Allium cepa. Lineage (NCBI taxonomy): Eukaryota > Viridiplantae > Streptophyta > Magnoliopsida > Asparagales > Amaryllidaceae > Allium > Allium cepa. The sequence goes on along the minus strand of CM060940.1, from coordinate 852,694,273 downwards.
GTGTTTGAGTTCGTATTGCTTTAACACTTTCAATATGGCTTTCCCAATGTGTTGCTAATAATGATTTTGGAGTCAAACCCTTCACATAACTCCGAAGTATTTCCCATCTTTGAGTTGAGCCGGAAAATAAAGTATAAATCTTTTGGACAAAAGCGAAAAAAGTTCTTGCTTTTATACATGATTTCGCCATATCATATAAAGCAAGATTTAGATTATGACACCCGCATGAAATGTAGAAAGCTCTAGGATTTACATCAAGTAGCATTTTTTGTGCACCTTGATGTTTACCTAAAACAAAGCCAATTAAATGGTTAATGCTATAGTCAAGCATAAGGGAAAATTTAATTTAATTTTATATCTTTCATATTTGAACCGTTATCATAGCCTTGGCCTCTCACGTCATTGATATCAAGTTTGAGATCGATCAACACATTTTGAAGTGCTTTGAAAAGACCAATCCCAGATGTATCACAAACGGTTATAAATTCAAGAAAATATTCCTCCACTTTAATATCATTTGCATTTTCAACATTCACACATCTTATAACAATGGACATTTGCTCCTTATGGCTCAAATCCGAAGTGCAATTAAGAATAATAGAGAAATACTTTGCTTTCTTTATTTTTGTAAGTATTGATACTTTGATTTTATTAGCCAACAAATTTATCAATTCATTTTGAATTTTATGGCTAAGATAATGATTATTGATCTCATTATTCACCACACGTCTAAGATGCTCTTCCATAATTGGATCAAACTCGGCTACAAACTCAATAAGTTGACAAAAAAGTCCATTATTTTTTTCATAAATTTTCTCATTTAATCCACGAAATGGCAAATTATTTCGAGAAAGTGTCTTGACAATACCAATTATGCGCACAAGTACTTTTTTCCAATGTTGTTTTTCTTGATCAATTTGAGCTTTCATTGCATTATCAATTGTTGCTTTTCGTTGAAGCCCTTTATGCAAATCGACCCATTTGATAAGATTTGCATTGTGCAACAGATTGCTTTCATGCTCTCTTAACTTGGTAGATAGATTATGCCAATCGTTGATTCCTTCATCTGCCAATTTAGATGCTTTTTGTGTGTTTTTAAATAGCTTACAACAAAAACAAAAAACTTTATCACATGCATTTGAAAACACAAGCCATTTTCTTTCATGCTCTTCTCCACGTGGATAGCCACCAATGTAGTGTTTAACGGTAAAATGTCTACCATTAATCTTATTTCTTGGAAATACGTCGTTTTCTTTTAAAATTTTGATGGGACCGTGTTGAATTAACATATTTAGTATTCTTAATGCTTCCCCATAATCCTGGATCATATTTGACATCAACATTTCTTTCAAGGTCAAGTATCGGTACATCATCAACATCTTCTTCATGAGCATTAGCATTGAAATTTACATTATTATCCTCCTCCAGAACCTCTACGATATGATCTTCAACTTCTACTTCAATATAATCATTTATAGGCTCGTTATCTTCATGGATATCAACATTAGAACCAATATTCTCATGCTCCAGATTAGTTTCTTCAACTTGACTAGAATTTGAAGTTTGAATTTTTTTATTTCTTGCTTGAAATAAATTTGAAATTGAGCTGACTAGTGATTTTGCTTCCTCATCTATGCATTATTTTTTCTTCCTATTTTGATATCCAGAATTCTATTTTCGACTCCTATCTCAAATAAACAATATAATATTGTTAATCCGATGATACTAGCGCTTTACACACCTCAAAAACAATAAACACTTTTATTGTGCATAATTCAACAAGTTTAATTAATCAACTCAATTTGTAGCAATGTACAAATAACAATTGTGATTAAATTAGATCAATTTTAGTTTAGCACAAACACATTTAATTAATTTATAAATGCTATTCATAATAAAATAAAATATGACAACATAAATTATTTGATTCTTTCAACAAACTAACAAATATTAAGCTAATGTATCCAACTAACGTCAAAATTCAAAACTTATAAAACTCACATGTTTATTGTAGTATGTAGATTTGTAGTTAGAGGCTTGGAGCAGCTTCTTCCTTTTTCCTTTTTAGCCCTACTAGTCTAGTAGTCTGAAGTCAATTGTCTCCTGTCTGCAAACCAAATTAACCCATTTAGCTTTCGCAATTCACAGATAACAAAATTAGCATATCAAATTCGCAATTCGCAAATAACTAAATTCGCAATTCGCAAATCAAATTCATCACAGCAGAACAACTGTGGAGTGACTTCACTCGCAATTCAACACTTCATAGCATCATTGCAACTTTAATGCATACTGTTTTAAATACCTGGTTCTGTGCATTATCCTTAAAAGGAAGTTTGTTTTAGGTTGTTTTGTACTGCATGGTTTGGCTCGTTGTTATTTTTACAACAACAATAAGCATAAAATATATTATATTAGCAGAGGCTTGAATTGATTATCAGATGATTAACTGAAATTTGTATGCAATTGTACATATATGGAATCTATATCCCGTTTGACTTATGAGATTTCTTTCATTAAATGCTTTATTCTTCTGTACTTTGTAGTTCATCTTGTTACTTGTATGCAACATAACAAAGCAATATTAAATTTGCACAGGTTGATTTTCCTCTTTATTTTCCAATATCGTATTAGTAAAAATCTATCAAAGGAGTCTAATTAAGACTTCAATAATATAATCTCCAAATCAGACTGACTGAATATATAGAATCAAAAATGAGTAGCAAATTTGTGAATCAACTACAGAATAGCAGAAGCATCACAACAGAACTACATCACAGTAGAACTGCATAAGCTCACGCCTCACAGATAATAAATTTCATTCGCAAATCAAATTTAGCATAATTAAATTTAGGGAATGTAAAATCAAACGTTAATCGAATCAATTGATGAAGAGATTAAAGTCTAAAAGAAGCCGCACCTGCTGATTCACTGAACCGAGTCGGCGAGTCGCGATTCGTTGCCGTTGGTAGTCGCGTGGTGGTGGTGGGCCGTGTTGGGATGGTGGCGATTGGCGAATGGCGATGAATTGGTTGCAATCGCAGGCTGCAGCGAATGGCGAGGAGGATTCTGATTCGAGAAAGCAACGCGATGTAAACTGTCGCAGAAATTTGTTGCCCCGGTCCATTTTGATGCCCTAGATATTTGTCTTACCAGTCTTGCTTGGGCCGGGCCTGGATACAACATTTGTATTAATGCTTTACTTCATAAATATGAATGTAAGCAAAGTTCCATCTGCAATTTTATATGTTATTTTCCCTATTAAAATTACAAGCATAAACAATAAATATAAAATATATATTGGTAATAATGCTGACAAGTTAGAACCACTTTCCTGCACTCCAAATGTAGAATCATATATCCATCTTGTAGCCCTCAACCGGAACTACAAAATAGTATATTTACACAATCAAATTTGACATATGAATGAGATATTTGCATCACAAGTCTGGGATTATTTCCACATTGAAAAAAATTATCCAAATTATATGTATATGTGTTTGGTTAAACTATAACACAACACCCCAAATTGGTTAAAAACAAGAATAGATAATTGAAAATGAGAATAAAATAACGAGAATACTAGGATTTTTATAGTTGTTTAACCTCAAATAACTGACTATGTCCACTTTAGTTTTCTTGCTTTGAGATATATCAAGAGTACAAACGATTTACAATGATTTCAATTCTAGAAACAAGGTAATCTCGAGTTTGACGGCAATATGTGATAAAAAGACAAAGTATGGAAGAGAAGAGAGTGATGAGTTAGACTCAAAAGTGTAAAAAAAAAATCTTCATCATGTTGCTTTAACTTGTCGAAATCCTCCGTCGTAGTCACAAGATCACGGAAGACCAGGTAAGAGTTCAAATCCATGAAGCCACGAAAGAAGAATGAGTCAAATCTATGCACCAAAATCATGTTGGTATCGTGCATGTTAGTTTTTCATCAAAGTGCATGCTACTCCATACTTGTCTATATCTCAAGTATCCAAATTAAAAGGTGCGCCCCCATTCAAATCAACTCGATATCGAGCATAATTATTGTAATGGTCTAGAATTTCAGTCATTCGAATTTGGAATATTTAATTGATTTTATATATTAAAAAGTAATTTTAGAGGTTAAATAACTTATATTTCAAATATAAGTAGCCAGTATGAAATATATGTAATTTTATAAGTAATTTTATAATGCCTTGACGCAATGGTAAAAACGCCAGGCTGTTGATGACAAGGTCGGCATTTCAATCTTTGCCTCTGACATATTAAACTGTACATTACCATGATTCTTGCGGACTTGTGTGACGCCTACTTTGTAAATATAAGTACCCGGTTCCAAAAAAAAATATAACGATTTATTTGATAATTAAATTGTAAAATCTAATATTTGGAATTGTTTAAATAATTGAATATTGAATTTAATATGAATGAAAATGATTTTGAAAACTGATTTAAATTCTGTTCAAACAAGCATGAAGATAGTAAACTTTTAAATTGGATTTAAAAGTGATTAATCTGATTTAGGAAATTACTCGTTTTAATTAACGTGTAAAAATAGCCTGCTAAAGCACTGTCTCGGATTTCGACGAAACCAGTATCGTTGGATCCGTAATAGTAAATTATTATACACTGTCGAATGGACATATCGTTTGGTCGTGTGAGTTCGAAACGTATAGAAATTTAAATTAATATAATTTGATTTTGAAAGTTAACATCTGTATATGATGGAACTGGCTTCCGATATATACTCCATTGTGCTCGGAATAGGGGTATAACATATGAAACGGCAGGTGGCATGCTTCGTTTGGAGTTCGAAATTTTAATAGGTGAATAGTGCCGCGAAAATTTTCTATAAAAAGTCATCAACTTTCTTCCATTTGCTAAAATCCTAACCCTAAAAGCTTCCTCCGCCATTAAAACCCTAGAAATCAACGGCCTATAATCATCGCGCTAATCGAAGAAGAAATTAGGCATAGCGTTCAACATGAAAGACGAAGGCATGGCCAAGGGGAGTCGATCCTTGGTCGTGGATCGTCGAATGGACGACGACGGCGACAAATGGAGGCTTACGTTCGAAGCATGGTTTTTGGGTTTTGCACACGTGCGCGTGTAAGGCACGTGGCAGGGAGCAGGGTGCGGCGGCAGGAGACGCGAGGCGTGGCGAGCGATGGCGGAGCGGTAGCTTTCTAGTTGCGAAATATTGAACTTCTATTCAAACTAAACAAAGCAATTTATGGTCTCAAAGAAGCATCAAGGGTCTGGTCTAAAAAAGTAAAGGCTACACTAATCAGACTTGGCTACAAACCTACAACGTCTGACAATTCATTATTTATCCAATTCAGTGATAACACTATAATGTATATTCTAGTGTATGTGGATGCTTCATCATCACTGGAAATAATAAAAATGAAATCAGCGTCCTTATTCAATAATTAAACAAGGAATTCCCACTTAAAGATCTTGGGGATTTGAATTTTTTCCTTAGCATGGAAGTGAAAAGAATATCAAGCTCAAAAATTCTTCGAAGTCAGAAAATGTATATTTTCAAAGTTCTCATCAAAAAAAATGGATCAAGCAAACAATTTACCTACTCCACTGGTAAGTAATCTGCACTTATCAAAGGATAAAAGAGAGCCAATATTAAATGAAAAACAATACATAAGCAATATAGGGGCTCTACAATATGTAACAATAACTCACCCAAAAATTTCTTACAGTGTGAACAAAGTCAGTCAATTCATGAAAAATCCTCTTGTTGAGCACTGGAAAGCTGTAAAGAGGGCACAGAGATATTTAAAAGGAACCATAAATCATGGTTTAATCTTAAAATCCTACAATAATATTAATTTATTTGGTTTTGCAGATGCGGATTGGGCAACAGATCTAGATGATCGAAGATGAACAACTGGATACTGCATGTATTTAGGCAAAAACCCAGTATTATGATGCTAAAAAAACAGTCAACTATTTCAAGATCTAGCACTGAATCAGAGTACAAAAGTGTAGCAAGTGCAACAGCACAAATATTGCGGATTAAATCATTATGTGGTGAATTAAAGATCAATACCAATAATAGAGCTACTATTTGGTGTGACAACTTCAGTATAGTACCATTAACAACCAATCTGATTATACACTCTAAAACTAAGCACATGGAACAAGACACTACAAGATTAAACGGCTATTCCAACGGCTTGTTGCCGTTGGCGGCCGTTGAAAGCCGTTGGAATAGAACTAACGGTTTTCAACGCTTTCCAACGGAGCCAACGGCTATTTTCCAATGGAATTTTCAACGGCCGCCAACGGTTAATAGCCGTTGGAAACCGTTACAAGCCGTTTGAATAAAATGTCCAATAAGTCGTTGGAAACCGTTGGAAATCTGGGTTTATTTTGTTGTACAACAGCAAGCCTATTCACCTTCCAGCCACATCATTTCCAATCCATTCCATTTCCAATCCATTCCACACATATATATCAATATCAATATAAATAACACACATAAATCAATTAAACACCAATATAAACAAACCAAACCATTCAAACATCATAAACTGTACCATCAACGTAAATACCATCAAAACATGTCAACAAACCACGTACATACCATCAAAATATCGTTCTCACCCACTCCGTACCAATATATACAACATCAAAACACATAATAACCATCTCCAATTCAGTATATACATCGTTCAAACACAAAAATTAAAAAACATACCTCCTCAAGCATCTTCGTCGTCGCCTCCGGAAGCACCAGACAACGAAGGAAAGGTACCATGATTATGCACATACTCCACAAGCTTTTGATTCAGCTGCTCCATCTGTACAGCTCGCAGACGATTCTCCTCCTGTAGCTATCAATCATAGCTTTAAGATCCTTAATTTCTTCTTTGTCTTGGGCCTTTTGAGTTTGTCGAGCCTACAAATAGAAATAATAGCAAAAGGGTTGTCTCAGCATGTAAAATATTATAACACTATATATCTAAACGCTAATTTGTTGTACATATGTAAAAGGATTAATTACCGTTACGTTCCCGAAGCCATAACGTCTACTCCGCTGCGGTGGATCCATAACAGCGTCAAATATGTTATCTTGCTCCTCCTGTGTCAACTCATCACGACTAGACTGCTGAAGCGCATAAGCATGTGCCTCCTGTAACCTTGACTATAATGAAAAAAAATAATTTCAGTTGAAAAATAGTAGAATGTAATTTTTATTTTACATAGCTAGTAATTAATAAACTTATCGATGTAAGTATTAGAAATTAAAAAACGCATACATATGCCTCAGTCGCCCTATCCTTATCACCTCACTGATATATGATTTTGCCAGACTCGTCTACTTGCCTAGATGCATGTGTATGAGCAAATAAGTCCACTAAGCCAACGGGATGTCCATAAGCTCGTTCCTGCAATTTATAATTTGGATAATTTAACTCCACATAACGAATTACTGAACTGATCAATATACAAATGTGATAATAGATAAATTTTTCAAATCTTCACGGTGATGCTGGAAAGATTTGGAGCCTCCACGATGAGTTACTGCATTCCTGCTCATGTTTGCTGAGTTCCTTTCTGACTCCTCCTGCAAATTTAGAATGAATAATTATTTATTAAATGTTAAAAAAATTACTGCGATTCATTATAGATTTACCTTGAACTCCTTAGAGTTCCACCAGTCAACCTACTTATCCAATATAGCCGCGCTCATCCACTTTGGTTTCTTCCCCACTTTTTTAATCTCTGACATCTTCTCCCTATAGTTCTTAGCGATCTTTGAGTTCCAGTGTCGTTGAACTAAGTTGATGTCAGACTTTTGCAAATCTACTGCGCCTTCTACAATGAGAAAATATTACTAATTATTTATTTGTATTTAATTAATCATTTTGTAAAGCGGTATAAACTTACTAGAAAATCTTGCGAAATGGTCTCTCTCACATCATCGGGGATCTTGCTCCACTTAGGCCAGCAATCGCTCATCCTGCCCATATACGCCTGCTTAGAAATGTTCAGAACCACTTTAGATGGCTCCAACTCAAACCCACTGCGTTAAATATAAAATAGAACTTTCGACAATTATAGATATATCATGTACAAAAAATTAAATTGTTATGCTGCTAATTATGATACTTACCGATGAATGTATTTTTCTACATTTTAAACCATTTGTTTCATATATTTTTATTTTAATAAAGCGGTATTATACGGGTATTTTGTTGTGGTTTTGTAGATTATAGATTCCGAAGTGTAACGTTGAAATTAATCGGTTGTGTCGTCCAATGGTTCAAATGACACGGAAAAAAAAGAGTGCAACATTTTAAGTACTGAATAATTCGAAGAGAATGTACATATCGTTCATGAAGAAATGAATCTAACATCACCAACATGTGTACTATTCATGCAAGAAGGCAAATGCAAATACTGAAAATACACTTTCAAAGATTAGCCTGAAAATCTCTCAAAGCAAGGCCACTTGTTAATCAAATAACAAAGCAAAGACCAATTCAAAGTGAGGTGGCCTTATTTTTCTCCAAATATCAAGCACATGGACCTAAATCACATGGACCTAAATAATAGGGTTATTTGTGGAGGCCGAAGTCTTTAAATAGAGAGGGCAATGCAGATGGAAAATCATCTCTTACCCCATCACTCTACTTCAAGTTTAATTTTAAATTCAGCAGTGTTTTTATTTTCGAACAGAATACGTAGGATTGTTGATTAGACTTATCAATTTATTTATTCTTGTTCTTAGTTATTGCACTTTTTTCAGTTAGTTAATAAATATTTCAATTGTTTGCTCTGTTATTTTCTTTTCCGCAATTTCAATTTCTGTTCTGAATTTTACAATTTTATATTTTGGTTGCAACTTCGATTAATTTCGGAATCGATTCGGAGTATTATTGTTTTTATTTCCTGTTCAAGATCCACCATCGAATTTGTTTAACACGCCAAAGATTTAAATAGGGATTTCAAATATTTTAAAACACAATTCTCTGTGTTCGACCTGCATATTACACGCCTGTGCGCTTGCAGAATTAATTAAAATTTGTGCTTTTCTAATCAATAGAAAAGTCGCAACAAGTTTTTAGCACCGTTGCCGGGGAATTGCTGTTTTGAAATTTTTTGATTTTTTGATTTTTTAGTCTATTCGTGTTAATTTATTTTTTCTGTTGTTTGAAAAAAAAATCCATTTTCCAGTTCCTTTCATCAAAGTAGCGTTTTACTTAAAAAACAAAAATAATCATTTTTTTTTCTTTCGCTGTATAGTTAGTTTTTTATCAACTTCACACTCACAATCACATTCCGTTTTGGCAATCATTCATAGTGTTTCATTCATTCTGTTTTTACGTCGATTCATATTATGAAAAACTAAAAATAAAATAAAAAACAAAACAAAAAAATTGCTCGCTGCGTAATAGTTTCGTTAGCTGCGTATTCATTCATTCTCGTTAGCTGCATATTCCTTCATTCATATAGGTTCGTTAGCTGTTATCATTAGTATCGTTAGCTGCATATTCAAATTCACATTCACATTGCTATTTTTGTTTCATTCACACGTCAGTTGCATATTCATTCATCTATTCTGTTCGCATTCAAATCACGTAGTTGCAATTTGTTTGTTTAGTTTCTGTTTAAGCTTGCACATAACCATTTACTCGTTGCCACGTAATCATCTTCTACCAGCTCTTTTATTTATTTTTTAGTTCACATAATTTTAGTTTGTCTTCAATTGCATGTAAGTTTCATTTTTTTACAACTCACATAACTTGTTTATAGTTCATACGTAAGGTTTTGGCTCTATTTTTTGCTCATAAGTTTTTGTTCACACGCAAGTTTTTGTCTTCACACGTTAGTCTCATACTCACGTAGCTTGTTTTTTTTTCATCAACTCACGTAGCCACTTGCTTTTCAGTTTATTTAGCATCGCTACATTCCATTTAGTTTATTTCGGTCACGTTTCATTTATATATACATATGGTTGGAGTTTCATTTTTTTCTAGGCTTATCAGCTCTTAGATATCTGACAGGTAGCAACAACATAGCCACCGCAAACTTTGGAGTTTGATCCGCTAGCGCTACTCAGCTGCACTGGACGGACAGCCATACCCCTCTGTAAGTTTTTTTTTTACTCTACAGGTGCCCAACTAAAAACTGTTATAAATCTACTTTTGGCTATTACACCTTGATTTGTTTATGCGCGTTTGGGCAAGAAATAATTTTAACGGTTTAGAAAGCCAAAATATTTCATTAAACAAATTGACGGAAATTTCAAATCAAACAAATATGAGCAATCACGGTTCACAACACAGTTCACACCACAATTCACCAAAATTATCACCTAAATCACATGTTGGAAATAATGAATTTCATGAGAACCGAACATTATCCCTTAGAGACCGATGCTATCCAACACGGACTGTTCAACCTTCGGTTATTTCATTTCCACCTGCCGAAGGAAATAATTTCGACATAAAACATTCTTTTATCCAAGGGGTATCGAAATTCACTGGGTCTGAAAATGCTTATGAATTTCTTAGTGAATTTGAATTATATGCTTCTACAGCCAAACGGCAACAACTTTCTAATGAATCCATCAAGCTAAGACGTATTCCATTCGCGCTTCTAGAAAGTGTGAAAAGATGGCTTAATTCTCTTCCTAAAAATTCAATTAAAAGTTGGGACAATTTCGTTACTATATTTTTAAATAAGTTTTTTCCTTTCCACAAAACACTTAAAATTCGAACTGAAATCAACCAATTCTCTCAGAATGAAGGAGAAACTTTTTCAAAATATTTTGAAAGGTTCAATCAATTGTTATATAGTTGCCCACATCATGCAATCCCTAAACATGTTTTGTGCCAAATCGTTTAGGAAGGGCTTAACTTTCAACCAAGATCCCAACTCGAATAAATGTGCGGAGGAGAATCCATGACAAAAACAGACGAGGAAGCTTTGAAATTTTTAGAAGAGTACTCGTAAAAGGATATGCAATGGGAAACAATTTGTGTTCCAATTCGTACTCCAAATAGAGGAGTACATGTCATTGATCCATCACAACTTCCTCTAGATGCCCAAACTCCTCAAGAAGGAGAAGGACTACCCCATTACTCACACAAGACCAAATCAATGCTATAGCTCAAAATAGTCCTTATTCATCCACATACAATCCTAACTGGAAGCACCACCCAAATTTTTCATGGTCAAATCCTAATAATGTGGCTAATCCATCACATATGTATCCAATGATACCAAATCTGAATTATCGAGCCCCAACCTCTAATGCTCAAAATTCTCAACCCGCTCCTCAAACAAAACCTTAGAATCAACCATACAGGCATCCTAATTTCAATCCATCAACCCAACCTTCTCAGCCTTCACAAGAAATTGCTCGTTTGGAAAAGCAACTCACCAAATAAAATGAACAAATCACTAACCAAGATGCGAGAATTGAGCAAATCACCAAACAAAATGAACAAATGTTGATAATGATGAAGGATCTCATGAAAATCAATGAGAAAGGTAAATTGCCTTGTCAACTTGAAGTGAATCCAAAGTATAACTCTTGAGGAGTAAATCTTTGTGAGGACGAAGATGTAAATCCGGTTAATGCTACCACCACATTAAGGTCTGGAAAGACAGTGGACAACCATGTCGGCAACCCCGACGTCCTTCTTAAGTCTTCCCTTGTTCAAAATTCTGAAACTCAATCAACACCCACTGTTGTCAATCCGAACAACTCTAATTCTTCATCCAAGGTCGGCAATCCTGACCACTCTTCACCTTCTGATGTTGGCAACCCCAACATTCCAGCTCCCTTATCTTCACCCTCTAATATAACACCTTCTTCTTCGAATGAAAAAACTTCCGAACGAGTCTATAAACCCATTGCTCCATTTCCCCATAGACTCAACAAAAAGAAGAAGCCCACTAATTTTGACCAAATTCTTGAAATCTTTAAACAAGTTCGAATCAATATTCCACTTCTTGATACAATTGAGCAAATTCCTCAATATGCCAAATGTATGAAAGAGCTATGTACTCAAAAACGTGCCATTAGCGTTCCTAAGACTGCATTTCTAACTGCAAACACTGGCTCTGTTCTTTCAAATCCGTCCCCAATCAAGTATAAGGACCCCGGTTGTCCTACAATCGGCTGTAAAATAGGTAACACTCACATTAGTCATGCCTTACTCGATCTTGGAGCGAGTGTGAATCTTTTGCCTAATATTGTGTACTGTCAACTTGGACTAGGGGAATTAAAACCTACAAACATCATAATTCAACTAGCTGATCGATCTGCCAAAAAACCATTGGGCACAGCTGAAGATGTTTTGATACAAATCGAGTAATTCTATTTCCCATTCGATTTCATAGTCCTAGAGACTGCACCTGTCTCAAATCCCAATGGTCAGATTCCCTTGATATTAGGTCGTCCATTTTTAGCAACATCAAATGCTATCATAAATTGTAGGAATGGTCAACTCCGACTTTCCTTTGGGCACCTAACCATTGAACTGAATATATTAAATCTTAACAAACAACCAAGGGATCTTGAAATAGAAGAAGTTGACATGATCCAAACAATTGTAGAAAATGATTTTAGTGATATTACGAAGTCTCTTAACATGTGCCTAGATCATTTTAATTCCAATTTAAATGAAGATGAATACATTTATGTATTAAATGATATGCTCTGCTCTTCTCATAATTCACTAGAATTCAATCAGTTGATGTCTGCTGAAGCCTCAAAAGAAGTACGCCCTAAATTAGACCTCAAACCTCTTCCAAACAATCTTAAGTACGCATACTTAGATTCTTCGAAAAATTTCCCCATAATCTTGGCTTCCGATCTCATTAAGGACCAAGAAGAATAGCTTTTGAAAATTTTAAGGGAAAATAAAGAGGCATTAGGATGGGAAATCGCTGACATCAAGGGAATTAGTCCATCAATCATCGAACATCGAATACATTTAGTCGACGAGGCTAAACCCACCCACGAAGCTCAAAGGCGATTAAACCCTAATATGAGAGAAGTGGTAAAGGAAGAAATCATCAAATGTTTAGACAATAACATTATCTACCCTATCTCTGACAGTACTTGGGTAAGTCATGTACAAGTTGTACCAAAGAAGTCTGGAATCACTGTGACCACAAATGAGAATAACGAACTTGTTCTGACAAAGGTCAAAACAAAATGGCGCGTTTGCATCGACTATCGAAAATTCAATGCAGCAACAAGAAAAGATCATTTTTCCCTTCCTTTCATTGATCAAATGCTCGAACGCTTAGCCGGTCATGAATGTTATTGTTTTCTTGATGGTTACTCTGGCTATAATCAAATCCCCATTGTGTTAGAGGACCAACACAAAACAACGTTCACATGTCCCTTCAGAACTTTCGCTTATCGTCGCATGCCCTTCGGTCTTTGTAATGCTCCCGCTACCTTTCAAAGATGTATGATGAGTATATTTTCTGATATGGTGGAAGATTTCTTAGAAATATTTATGGATGATTTTTCAGTCTATGGGTCATCTTTTGATTGATGCCTCCTTCGTTTAGAACGTGTCTTAAAGCGATGTAAGGAGAAATCTCTTGTTCTTAATTGGGGAAAATGTAATTTTATGGTTAAGCGAGGAATATTCTTAGGTCATGTTGTCTCTAAACATAGCCTAGAAGTTGACAAATCTAAAGTTGATCTTATTATTTGCCTTCCTCCTCCAAGGTCCGTAAAGGACATTTGCTCATTTCTCGGCCATGCAAGATTTTATAGGAGGTTCGTTAAAGATTTTTTAAAAATTTCAAAACCTCTTTCAAATCTTCTGGCTAAAGACGTTAAATTGTAATTTTCCAATGAATGTAAAACATATTTTGAAACCCTCAAATCGATCTTGACCACTGCACCTATCATCCAACCTCCAAATTGGACTTTGCCTTTCGAATTAGTGTGTGATGCTTCTGATTATGCTATTGGAGCCATCTTTGGTCAACAAATCGATAAACTTCCTCGACTCATCTATTATGCTAGAAAAACTCTTAACGAAGCTCAATTGAATTACTCAACCACAGAAAAAGAGTTTTTAGCAGTTATCTTTGCCCTCGATAAGTTTAGATCATATCTCGTAGGTTCTAAGGTCATAGTTTACACCAATCATGCCGCCTTGCGGTATTTACTCACGAAAAAGGATACCAAACCCCGCTTAATCCATTGGATTCTCCTTCTTCAAGAGTTTGACCAAGAAATACGAGATAAAAAGGGTTTTGAAAATGTCATAGCTGATCATCTTTCTCGTACTGTTCATGATAACTACGATAACTCTCAAATCAACGATCATTTTCCCGATGAACAAATTCTTTCCCTCTCCAATGCACTATGGTATGCGGACATCGTAAATTATCTTGTCACAAATGAAACACCTTCCTACTGGTCAAAACAAGATAAAAAAATATTTCTCTCCAATGTTCGAAAATTTTACTGGGACGATCCTTATCTCTTCAAAATATTGCACCGACCAAATCATACGTAGTTGTGTCCACGAACATGAATTCCATAGCATCCTCTCTTTTTCACATAATCAAGCATGTGGAGGACATTTTGGAGCAAAGAAAACTGCTTCCAAGGTGTTACAGTGCAGTTTTTATTGGCCTTCTCTTTTTCGTGATGCCCACGAATTTTTCTCCAAATGCGCTAGATGTCAACAAACAGGTCGTATTTCCAAACGTAACATGATGCCCCTAAACCCAATCCTTGTCATTGAAATTTTTTATGTTTGGGGCATTGATTTCATGGGTCATTTTCCTAATTCTTTTGGAAATCTCTACATCTTACTCGCAGTAGATTACGTGTCTAAATGTGTTGAGGCCATTCCCACCAGAACGAATGACAATGAAGTTGTTGTCAAATTTTTGAAAGAAAACATATTTTCCCATTTTGGAACACCTCGAGCCATTATAAGTGATAACGGTTATCATTTTTGTAATCGTGCTTTTGAATCTCTTGTTAAGAAATACTCTATCACTCATAAACTATCTACTCCATATCATCCACAGACCAATGGTCAAGTCGAGATATCCATTAGACAAATTAAAAAAATGCTTGAAAAGATGGTTAACTCCAATAGAAATGATTGGTCATCTAAATTGATAGACGCCCTTTGGGCATTTCGCACAGCTTATAAAACCAATCTAGGAATGTCACCATACCGATTAGTCTTTGGAAAAGCATGCCATTTACCCGTTGAGATCAAGCACCGTGCACTTTGGGCAATCAAATACCTTAATTTTGACATAGAAAAAGCTGGATCGCATCGTAAATTACAATTGTCAAAATTAGAAGAACTAAGAAATGAAGCGTATGAAAATGCAAAGATTTATAAAGAGAAAACTAAATTTTATCATGATAAATCCATACTTCGTAAGACATTCGAAGTAGGTCAGAAAGTTCTCTTATATAATTCCAGACTTCATTTATTTCCGAGAAAATTAAGATCCCGTTGGACATGTCCATATATTGTGAAAACAGTATACCCTTATGGTGCAGTTGAAATTGAAAATCCTAGGGACAGTTCCATTTCAAAGGTCAATGGACAACGCTTGAAGCCATTTCTAGAGTTTGAACAACACGTGGACGACGAGTTCGTGGAACTTCACAAACCTAGCTATTCGGCATGAGCCACTCACTATCTTGTACATATCAGGTTGTATTTTTTTTTTCTGTTTTACATTTGCATTTGCATTCCATTTGACAGTTGGGACACTGTCTCATTCCAATGTGGGGGGACATATATCTCATTCTGTTTGTTCATATTTCATAGTGTGGCATCATTTAAAAAAAATCCTCTCATTATTTGTTTTCAAATTTCCTTTCAATTTTTTTTCTCATTTCCCATTATTTTCAGGACTTCGATTTATTTTTAGTTAGTCAAGACAAAGTAAGTAACCAGTTGAAGTCGGTTGATGAAAATTTTTGTGAATCACTAATTTCAAAAGTAAAATATAATGAAAATTGAATTACAAGTGATAGTATATAGGGGGATTCGTAGGTGATGGTTATGAAATCCTTTCTAAACTGTAGTCTTTGTTTTAAAAAAAAAGTGGCAGATTTAAATTACATGCATTGACATTTCAAATCATTGAAGTTAAGTGGTGCTAATTTGATTTGCATAACTCTCTTTAGTTAATTTCAAAATAATAATAATAAGAAGAAGAAGAAGAAGAAACACCTACAGTCGATAGGTGTGCACACTTATGAAAGTGTGTGCACTCGCCACGCTCTGTACTCTTCTCACGTAAGCCCACAAGGCAGTGCACGGATGGTATATCTGGCCTTAGCATTCTGAGTTAGGTGTATAAATAATTAAATAAATAATCACCTAAGGATTACCGACCTTTTCTGACATAGTCAACGTCGGTTTGCACAATCCGCCAAGCTCTGTCCCAACTCTCACGTAAGCCCGCGAGGCAGTGCATGGGTGGTATACCTTGGTCCAAAAGTTAGGCGTAAAAAAAAATTAGTAAAGAGAGACTAGGCTTTGAAACCAAAACACTTCTTGACTTTGTTGATTTGGCTTGTTATACAAATGGAAATGAAAAATACCATTTTGAAAAAAATTGTAATTAACAGTGAAGAATTTATTTCATGGCTGCACTATGTTATCGACCGAAACAACTGGCCAAACTAGAATCTAATGTATGAAAACTTGAGTTATATTGAAATTTGTGTTTAGTGAGGAACGAAAAATTTCTAGAAGTTGACTAAAACTGATATACATTATTTTGTTGCAATTATTCTGAAGTAAATCGAGTCTCCATTGGTTAAAATTTTGCATTCATGTAGTATATTAGAATCATCACATACTGTATTTGGATTTTGTGGGTAGTATCCGCTGAAAACCGTCACGAGACACCACTCGTCCTACTAGGGACACCTAGAGGTTTAACGGCTTGTTTCATACGCTCAATGCAATCGTGTTTCCTACGAAAAAGAGGGGTATTTGATGAACGTATTTTTCTGCATTTTAAACCGTTTGTTTCATATATTTTTATTTTAATAAAGCGGTATTATACGGGTATTTTGTTGCGGTTTTGCAGATTATAGATTCCGAAGTGCAACGTTGAAATTAATCGGTTGTGTCATCCAATGGTTCAAATGACACGCAAAAAAAAGAGTGCAACATTTTGAGTACCGAATAATTCGAAGAGAAAGTACATATCGTTCATGAAGAAATGAATCTCACGTCACCAACATGTGTACTATTGATGCAAGAAGGCAAATGCAAATATTGAAAATACACGTTCAAAGATTAGCCTGAAAATCTCTCAAAGCAAGGCCATTTGTTAATCAAATAACAAAGCAAAGACCAATTCAAAGTGAGGTGGCCTTATTTTTCTCCAAATATCAAGCACATGGACCTAAATAATAGGGTTATTTGTGGAGGCTGAAGTCTTTAAATAGAGAGAGCAATGCGGGTGGAAAATCATCTCTTACCCCATCACTCTTCTTCAAGTTTAATTTTAAATTCAGCAGTGTTTTTATTTTCGAACAGAATACGTAGGATTGTTGAATAGATTTAGCAATTTATTTATTCTTGTTCTTGGTTATTGCACTCTTTTCAGTTAGTTAATAAATATTTCAATTGTTTGCTCTGTTATTTTCTTTTCCGCAATTTCAATTTTTGTTCTGAATTTTACAATTTTATATCTTGGTTGCAATTTCGATTGATTTCGGAATCGATTGGGAGTATGTTATAGTTTTTATTTCCTGTTCAAGATCCACCATCGAATTTTTTGAAAACGCCTAAGATTTAACTATGGATTTCAAATATTTTAAAACACAATTCCATGTGTTCGACCTGCATACTACACGCCTGTGCGCTTGCAGAATTAATTAAAATTTGTGCTTTTCTAATCAATAGAAAAGTCACAACATGTTTTTGGCGCCGTTGCCGGGGAATTGCTATTTTGAGATTTTTCGATTTTTTAGTCTATTCGTGTTTATTTATTTTTCTGTTATTTGAAAAAAAAATTCCATTTTCCAGTTCCTTTCATCAAAGTAGCGTTTTACTTAAAAAAAAATCTTTTTTTTTCTTTCGTTGTATAGTTAGTTTTTTATCAAATTCACACTCACAATCACATTCCGTTTTGGCAATCATTCATAGTGTTTCATTCATTCTGTTTTTACGTCAGTTCATATTATGAAAAAATAAAAAAAATTGCTCGCTGCATAATAGTTTCGTTAGTTGCATATTCATTCATTCTCGTTAGCTGCATATTCCTTCATTCATTTAGGTTCGTCAGCTGTTATCATTAGTATCGTTAGATGCATATTCAAATTCACATTCACATTGCTATTTTTGTTTCATTCACACGTCAGTTGCATATTCATTCATCTGTTCTGTTTGCATTCAAGTCACGTAGTTGCATTTTGTTTGTTTAGTTTCTGTTTAAGCTTGCACATAACCACTTACTCGTTGCCACGTAACCATCTTCTACCAGCTCTTTTATTTATTTTTTAGTTCACATAAATTTCAGTATGTCTTCAATTGCATGTAAGTTTCATTTTTTTTACAACTCGCATAACTTGTTTATAGTTCACACGTAAGTTTTTGGCTCTATTTTTTGCACGTAAGTTTTTGTTCACACGCAAGTTTTTGTCTTCACACGTGAGTCTCATACTCACATAGCTTGTTTTTTTTCATCAACTCACGTAGCCACATGCTTTGCAGTTTATTTAGCATCGCTACATTCCATTTAGTTTATTTCAGTCACGTTTCATTTATATATACACACGGTTGCAGTTTCATTTTTTTCTAGGCTTATCAGCTCTTAGATATCTGACAGGTAGCAACAACAAAGCCACCGCAAACTTTGGAGTTTGATCCGCTAGCGCTACTCAGTTGCACTGGACGGGCAGCCATACCCCTCTATAAGTATTTTTTTTACTCTATAGGTGCCCAACTAAAAACCGTTATAAATCTACTTTTGGCTATTACACATTGATTTGTTTATGCGCGTTTGGACAAGAAATAATTTTAACCGTTTAGAAAGCCAAAATATTTCATTAAACAAATTGACGGAAATTTCAAATCAAACAAATATGAGCAATAACGGTTCACAACACAGTTCACACCTCAATTCACCAAAATTATCACCTAAATCACATGTTGAAAATAATGAATTTCATGAGAACCGAACATTATCCCTTAGAGACCGATGCTATCCAACACAGACTGTTCAACCTTCGGTTATTTCATTTCCACCCGCCGAAGGAAATAATTTCGAGCTAAAACATTCTTTTATCCAAGGGGTACCAAAATTCACTGGGTCTGAAAATGCTTATGAATTTCTTAGTGAATTTGAATTATACGCTTCTACAACCAAATGCAACAACTTTCTAATGAATCCATCAAGCTAAGACTTATTCCATTCGCGCTTCTAGAAAGTGCGAAAAGATGGCTTAATTCTCTTCCTAAAAATTCAATTAAAAGTTGGGACAATTTTGTTACTATATTTTTAAAGAAGTTTTTTCCTTTCCACAAAACTCTTAAAATTCGAACTGAAATCAACCAATTCTCTCAGAATGAAGGAGAAACTTTTTCAAACTATTTTGAAAGGTTCAATCAATTGTTATATAGTTTCCCACATCATGCAAACCCTAAACATGTTTTGTGCCAAATCGTTTATGAATGGCTTAACTTTCAACCAAGATCCCAACTCGAATCAATGTGCGGAGGAGAATTCATGGCAAAAACAGACGAGGAAGCTTGGGAATTTTAGAAGAGTACTCGTAAAAGGATATGCAATGGGAAACAATTCGTGTTCCAATTCGTACTCCAAACAGAGGAGTACATATCATTGATCCATCACATCTTCCTCTAGATGCCCAAACTCCTCAAGAAGGAGAAGGACTACCCCATTACTACACATAAGACCTGTGACGACCCAAATTTTTTAACAATTTAAATTGGAATAGTTAATTGATTTTAAAATATTTAAAAGTTAATTTTAACCTGAATTCCAGATATCAATATTTACTTGATAATTAAATTATTGAATTATATAGTTTAAATATTGAATCATATAATTTGAAATTGGGTAAAACGATGAATCTGGGATTTCTAAGCCTGTTTAAAATAATTTGAAGGCTTATAAAATTTATATTGTAGCACTGAAGGTAGTGAAAGTGTTGAAATTTAATTTAAAGGTAATTTGTTCAATTTTAATAATATATCGTTTAAATTGGAATTTAAAAATAGCCTTCCGATGCACAGTCTCGGAATTCGACGAAACCAGTTCCATTGGATCCGTAATAGTTAGTTATTATCGGGTTTCAATTTTCGTAGCAATCGAAGTCGTCGTTTGACCCTGGCAGCTCGAAACGCGTAGAACTATTTTAATCGATTTAATTTAAAATCGATCGTTTATTTTCGTAACTCGCGCATATGATCGAATTAGCCTTCGAAACCCGTTCCATTGTGTTCGGAACGCGGGTAAAACCTTATAATCGCCTAGTGGCATTTGTTAAGAGAAGTTCAAAATTTTAATTTGGCGATTAATGAGACATTTTGAAGTTTTGTAATATAATAAATTTAAAAGTCAACTAGCAAGATATTTTCTTGTACCAAGCATATTCAGGAAGCCAATCCCCCAAACTTTATAATTTATTCTTGTCCCTTCTCTATCTTGGAACAACGGATCGAAAAAAAAGAAGCCGAAGCCATTAGTAGAAAGGGGAAACAAAAGAAAAATTGAAATCGTTTTAACCTTAAAAAAAATGGTCGTAGCCTTCGGGACCAAGTCGAGGTGCATCCATGTCCAGTATTTCTCGAGTCGAGTTCAGATCATCTAGAGAAAACTAGGGTTTCGATTTTTTTTGTGGTGTTGGGAGGCGAGACTACTCGAGGCGAGGGTGTGAAGGTGGATTCGTGATCAGAGGACATAGGCGCACGTGTGGCCAAGATTTAGGGATGTGCGATGGCGTTTTGGAGTTCGCGACAATGGCAGGTCGAGAGGGAAATCGTGATTTCGCATTTTGATTGGGAGCCGCGGCCGTGTTGTGGTGGTGTGCGTTCGATTGAGGAGGAGGAGGGCGATGCGAAGGTGGACTTCAATTGATCTTCGGTGGTGGGTTTCGTTCGTGCACGTGTATGTGATGGTCGTGAAATTAGGTTTCAGGCGTGTAGAGGAAAAATAAGGAGGAAGAAGAAGCAGGTCGAGGTCGGGTTAGTTTCTTTAGTGGGCTGTGGGATGAAAACTCAAAGTGGAGAGAAAAAAACAAAAGGATAGGATTTCAAAAATCTGGAAGCGGGATTTGAATTTGGGAAAGATGGTGTTTGGCGGCCGGGTTTGTATTGGTGATGGGCTATAAAAATCAATGCTAAAAATCGAGGAAACCAAGACAATTTTGAGGTGGATTGCAAATCAAAGCAAAGGTGAGTAAATCTCACCCTTTTGGATTTTTAATTAAATTTAAATGGTTAAATTTAAATATTTGTTTGCATGATTGAATTGGTTGATTCTTGTGTTAATTGTTGCTTGACTCGAGGTATTCGGGTTAGGGTTTGTTTTAAACTTATATCATAAATAAGAAAAATGCCTTATTTTTAAGTTAATAAGAGCTTAATGATTTGTGATTCATTAAATTAGTAGGGTGATTAAAATGGATAATTAACTTATTCAATTAATTAATGATTTGGGTTAATTAATTTAGTAATTAGAAGCTTTGAGTTAATTAAGTAAGGATTTATTTTATTAATGAAGTTTAATTAATTTAGAAATCAATGGATGGTTTGATAGATAAATACTAAATGTAATTAATTAAATATAATTACTTTGTGGAATTAATCAAGAGAATAATTAAGGTAGTTAATTAAGGAATAATCAATTTATTTATTAAAGCAAATAAAAATATAGTTAATTATAGGTTGAGATAAATCAAGAATGATTCATATTTGCAGTTTAATTTAACCATTAATTATTTAATGTAATTAATTTAGATTAGGGTAAATTGAATATATTTGGAAATCATTATTTTATATAATCAACGATGTAATTAAAGATTGATTAATTAGGATGAATTAACCAATAAGTGACTTATGAGGAAGTAACTAATATAACTAATTACGGATTAATTATAATTAATATAGTTAATTAATTTATGAAGTAAGTAAGATTACTTATTGATTTGGTTAAGAATAATTAATATCGTGAAATTAAATAAAGATAATTACTTGAATGTAATTGGAAGATAAATTAATCCAGGATGGTTAATTAAAATGAAGAATGAAGGGTTGATTAATTAATCGATTTGGAGTTGATTAACGAAGGAATCTAAGAGAGTGAGGTTCGGAATTCAATTAGAATCAATTGAATTGATTTGTATGTGATTAAGCTTTGCTTATGAGTGATTGAATGGTATTGGATGCTTTGAATAAGTTGATATCTCTGATAAGAAATGTTTGTGATATGATATGTTGGATGGACGGCGATAATGTGATTATCTATCAATTATGAATTGCTGTGTGAAAGTGTTATCCGGTAATTAGAATTTAATTTGATTTAATTGAATAACTTGGGTTTAGATGAGATAGGGTTCGAAGAGACCGGAGTCGGGTATTAAGAAATACCTGAAAACCACTTCAAATTTTATAGATTGATACGTGAATTCTATAGGCTGAAATGGAATGATTTAAGTGAGTTGGACTATTTAATCTAAGTCTGGTACTTAGAAAATTAATGTGTGAAATAAGCGATGTCTATAACAAATTGTGAATTTGTAAATTGATACGAGTTACCCCGGGTTTTATATAAGTCGCATGCTTTGTATTCCATGTTGAATGGGTTTTACTCACGCTGGTTTCCAGCCTGACCCGGGTGTTACTTTGGTGTAATGCTCGGATCAGACCGAGTATTACAGATTTTCAGGTAGGTACGTTCTGGAGCTTAGAAGGCGAGATGGATGGCAATAGCTTATAGAGTATTTCCGTTGTATTTATATTATTATTAATTGAAGACTTGATGATTGTATATATTCAGTGATTGAATGTATGTGAAACTCTGATGTATATTAAATGTAATCGACAGAAATTGTATTCTTTTGTAAACAGTTATTATTTATTATTATATTTTATCCGCTGCGAATGTGAGATGTTGTTGATTTTGTTCTTCTTCTTCTATCTCTTTCTTCTTTTTCATAACTGTCTGGAATTTTCGAGATCGAAAGTTTCGGGTCGTTACATTTGGTATCAGAGCTGAAAGGTTAAGCGAGAACCTTGGCTCTGGTGGGGATTACTCATATAATAGAGTCTGTAGTACTCTAGAATGATTTGAGAATATATATATATATATATATATATATATGAGAGCGTACTTGTTATTTTCTTATATAAAGATTTTAAACGATTTTATATAAAATATATATTTTGATATATAAGGCAATATTTCCTTCTAATAAATATTAAGGTGATTGGTTGTTAATTATTGAAATTTAGAATTAAGAAGTAATAAAATATAACCAAACTGAAGTCATGAATTGGAATTAAATTAAGTAGAAATAGTAATACAACCAAATTAAAATTTAATTGATTAAAAATGAAATTCTAAATCTGGTCCCAGAATTTGAAAATTTTGTTTCAAAGTAATGAAAAATAATGAATAAGTATTATTTGGGTAACTGAGACTTGTTGCAAACAATGGTTTGTTTGAAATTTGATTTGGATTTAAAACCAAGGGTGGTTTAAAATTATAAAACATGGCTGAGAGGGCCAAGAAATAAATATGTATATATGTATGGATATACATGACATCAAAGATAATTTGAAATAAACTCTAAGAGGTTGAGTTTTGATTTTTTTTCTCTGAAGTGATGTAAAAACCCAAAGTGATATAAGTTTTGAACTTATAAGAGGGAAAGAATTTTGAAGTTTGAAGCGGGAATTCAAATTTAGTAAGGTGGATTGGATTAAGTAAACTGGAATTTAACTTGGAAAGTTAAATGGTTGATTGGAATTGGGAATTTGTGTGATCTCAAAAAGGTTTGAGATCTAAAAATTTAAAATGGATGGACGTTTTAAAATAAATTGGATGATATCACTACAACAAAAATACCCTATTACAACGTCCTTTTTACAACGGGCATTGGTTGCCCGTTGTAAAAGAAGGCTATTACAACGGTTCATTTGCGTCCGTTGTAAAAGATGCCATATACAACTTCTTTTTACAACCGGCATTGGTTGCCCGTTGTAATAGAAGGCTATTACAACGGTCCATTCAGGCCCGTTGTAATAGATGCCAACTTTATAACGGTCGCATGCCCGTTGTAAAAAAATATTAGCCGGCCCAACATCAAATAATAAGACACTCTCCCCTTCTCTTTTCTTTCTTCGGCAGCGCTTGTGAAAAATGGCGTTCGTCTCTTTTGCCAAAACTAGGGTTTTGTTGCTAATTCTTCGACACGCGAATGAAATCATTTCTTCTCCTAGGGAACGCGAAATCAAATCAAGTTTCGTAATTTCGATTTTGCTCCGCCTCCTCATTATTCAGGTACGAATCTCCTTTTTTTATAATCCTGCTTTCAAATAATTTTAATTTGTGTGTATTCTTCTTCCTTTTTAACTTTTCGCAGGTTGGAGGTTGCAGGTTGGATCAATTGTCGCTGCGTCGAAGTCTTTGGTGGCGAAAGTTTGGATTGGGAGATTCAGGTATTCGATTTTGGGAATTCGCGATTGGTGAAGGCAGTGTAGTAGGGTTAAATTGTCGACGATTTGGATATGGAGATGAAGCCGATGCAATGCAGATGTGTAGACGTGGTGGTGAAAGGCTGTTTGATGAACTGATATGGAATAAGTTTGATGAAACTCATTATATTTGAAAAGAAACAGGAGCTGACCAAGAAAGTATTAGATGGTAATATTGGATCTGAAATTCAGCACTATCTTGAATTAAAGGTTTTTTTAGTGAGATTTAGCTTTAATTTCTTTATATTTTTTCTACTAATCACCAAACAATTGATAGGCTTTAGGTTTTTAAATTGCAGGTGAAGGATGAGGTTGATTATATAACATTGGCACCTTGTGCTGTTCATTTTAAGAAATAAGATTGCTATATTAATAGAGAAAGTTGGATTTTTTATAGTGTCAATGTAAAATAGAAACTGCAACCTTTTGTAACAATTCATATTTGTAAATTCACCAATTTGACTTTATTACACAACAAACAAAGGAAACTAGTTCACAAAATCTCCGAATGCATTTTGTTTATGTCCCATATCGGCTGCAAACCAAAAATTTACTAGTTTTTCAATTATGAAGAGTGCTCTCTGAGAAGAGTTTAAATTGCAAGCCTTTATATCACCATTATTATCAAGCATCTCAATCATACCTAGAAAATATATAGCAGACCTTCATCTTTTTATGTACTTGTATACATCACTTGTTAGATAATGGAATCCCATGAAAAATATTATACAGAATGTTGAATTCCATGTTTAAAATAGGAATTTCATAAGAAAAAGTTTTAATTTCTCGACTAAATAATACGTTTTTATTGTTAAAACACTGCTGTATAGTACTTAGCATAAAAATAATATTGCAAAACATGATTGTTGTTTTCCTTATGATAAGTTTTTCATTTTGTGTTGTTAGACACTGGTGGAAGTCCTACTAAGAATAGAGAAACTACATTAGAAGCTTTAGTAATGGATGGGGTAAACAGTAATAATAATATCACAAAACAAAATATTCAACTACTTTTCTCGTCTTTCTGATGCGTGACAGTAATAAATTTTTTTTGAACTATCTAGAGAACCAAGCTTTGCTTGTAAACTTGTTTTAGCTAATTAACACTTTTTTGAACTAATTAGCACATGTAATTCCCGCTTGAGGTGGTCATCATCATCAAATATTTTTGAGCATCCAGGCGCAGGAGTGGCTTCTACATCTCATGAGGTTTTGGCTGTGATTGAATTTCAAAGTATTCTCGCGCATGCGTCACAAACATCACCTGTCTATATAATAGGTAAATACATTTAGCAAACATGTCTGTATACAATTAAATGGTTTCATATATAGATTGGTACCTACCACATTATCATGGATTCTGGATAGATTTCTTTTCTCTAAAACTTTATTTTATTTTCTATGTGAATATCTGTTGTCTGTTAATAACGATTAATACATGAGCATAACTTCAAATTTTATGAATTTAGGTATATATGCTGATGGACACATAATTACCAAATCCATAAAATTTATATACCTGAAAATTGCTCAAACTCAAGACAATACCTAGCAAATGGTTCAAACTCATCACAATACCTGAAAATAGCTTAAATTTGTAACAGAACCAAAAAATGGTTTTAGTATGTTGTTTTCCAACTTTTTCCCTCACACTTACTTGGTTCCAAGTGCCAATTAAAAACCTTTGAGTAAACATGATGTATTACAGACCCATTCTTGAAATTCTCACGTATTAGCTTCATGCGTACATTACTGTGCTTTTTTTTTTTCATTGACAGATTTTTTTTTGGTTTAATTTTGGTTACCCTTTTGCATAATTCAATATATACAACACTCCTTTAAATCATTTTGTCTATTTATAGTAGGGTAACGTTGGTTGCAGTAAGTACATATTTTCTTTTGTAAAAGTCATTGACGCATTGCATTTTTTGCTTTCTGACATTAATTTCTCATTTTCAGAAGTTTATAATTTTTTTAAATATCATCCAGGCATTATGATTTTAAGTTATAAAAAAAATCATTGCAACATGACTTTAATTGTTACTCTGTTTTTGAAATTCATTGCAGTTTCGTAAAATGTGAAAAATAAACAATTCTTATATGATATATTGATTTTTCTGAAGATTATAAATTTTGCTTGTCTTATTATATTTTGTTTTATAACATGAAAATGATCCGTTTTATTTACCAAGGATATCCCAATTTAAGTTAAAAGTCCTCAGGTTACTAAGGATATCCCAAAAAAAATCCATTTAAGCATTCCAGTAAAACCGAAGTAATTCACTAACAATATGATGGTAAAACTTTTCTATTCTGGCCAGAGAACTTCAATTTTTGTTTTTGTTTCTGTTTTTCTTTACAACTTTCTTCTCACTACCTTGATTTAGTTTACATTTTCTGCACTGTGATTTCTTGATAAGCTATTATCATTTGTGGTTAGGCAAACAATGCATATATCTTCCCAGGATTTGGTCTTGGTTTAATAATGTCTGGGGCAATCCGTGTTCATGTTGATATGCTCCTTGCAGCGGGTACCTAAAATGTCAAATCTGTAGTAAATTCGATCTTGTCTTCTTATTATACTAAATTTATCTTGGTATCATTTGATTTTTGAGTTAAGTTGAAGCTTTAGCATCATAGGGAACACAAGAGAACTACTATGACAAGGGACTGATGCATCCACCATTCACAAATATTAGGAAGATTGCTACTCATATTGCTGCTAAAGTAGCTGAAAAAGTTTATGAAGTAGGTTAGTTTTCTAGTAATGCATTAATTTCCAGAATTGAATTAATTTCCTCCATAGCTCATTTCGCACCTACTTAGATTAAATCTTTAAAAAGAAGTTTATGTAATTTTTAAATCTGTTAAATGGGATGTAATTTGACTATCAGATTAAAGTTGGTGATTGGGTAACATGACTTGTCTATAATGAACGGGTAACAATTGCATATTTGAATATATGAATGTGAAAGTACAGTGAACATCAATTAGTGACAGTTTGCTTTTAACTATTTTAAATAACAGGTCTACTTTAGTCCTTTTGTTGGTTAAATCAACTTATGAAATTCTATCATAATGTACAACATGCTAAAACTTGTTTCCTTCTCTTTTTTTGTTGGTATTTGAAATTCTATCAGCAACATGTTACTTTAACTGGTTTTATTAGTATGGATGTAATGAGAGAACTTCCATTAGTTATTTTTATTAATATGCGCATAGCAAAACCCTATTAGTTTGTTTATGTAGATATCTAAAGGTTTCCTCGATACTTATGGTCCTGATAGAGTTCGTGACACTCCATTCGCGGTGATTTGTTTGGTTTGCTAACCAGATTTATCTTTTGTTTTTTTATTTTAACACGGTCTTTCTAATTTGTTGTATTTGCAGGCTGGATTTACTGGATCTGGAGTTATAAGAGCACAGAATAAAATAACGTACATTCTCATGACCTTCTTATGATTTACCAATCCCCATGGTATGTTTTATTCTTATAAAATAAAAAAAGCTCATAAGTAATATACATACATACATACATACATACATACATACATACATACATACATACATACATACATACATACATACATACATACATACATACATACATACATATATATATATATTAAAGAAGTCTGTTTTTAAATGTGTATTTTGGATATTTATCTCATCAACTACCTCCTCTATTCTCGCTTCAAATACTCTAAAAAAAATCTATGTTATTTTGACTTTAAATATTTATGGTTCAGTTTGGTTTCGAGAGGCTATGATATAGCACTGGTGGCAATTGAGAAAGTGGTGATGGGGGAAGTTTGGATTGATGATGGTAGCAGTTGTAGAAGGAGGCTCTATTGATGAAGTGGCAGAGGTGAGAAGTGTGGCAGTGTGCAGTGATGTAGAGGGTGATTGTCAGTTTAGTTGTTCAGAAGTAGATGTGGTAGTTTCTGAAGTATGATGGTGGCTGTGAGGCAGTGTTTGGTCATAGTTTGTGGCAAGTTGATGGTTTAGAAGTATGGTGGTTGTTAGATGTGGTAATCAGGGGAGGTTACAGTGCATAGGCTGGTGATTCAATTGGCAGAGAAAGGTGGTTGAATATTTGGAATTTGTTTTGTCTTCGGGTAGGAATGTATGTGCTTAGAAGAGTGTATTGATATGGAGGTGATGACTATGCTGCAGGCTACTGTGATGTGGTATGTGACAGTTTGTTGAATGCAAATGTTGGTGGTCATGGATGTATGTTGATATGAGGTTGTGAGAGGCTTGGTTTTTATGTGAAGTTGATGGCGTGTGCTGTTGCACTGAGATGGTGGATGACTGATAGGGATGTTGTGGAGAAGTTTGTATGTATAGGTGAAGTGTTTGAAAGGGATGCACAGGGATGCAACAGAGTATGACAAGGGTGTGGTTGTTTGAGGGCTACAGGTAGAGGGTGACATTGATCATAGATGATCATTATGTGGGTATGTTGCACAGTATGAAATGTGATTGAGGTGTGATTGCACAGTTTGAAAATGCACAGCATGTTTACTGTAGTGAGAAGAGCTGTTAGCTATGAAGAAGGAGAGAAATTTGCTAAAGAGAATGGGTTAATATTTATGGAAGCATCGGCCAAAACTGCTCAGAACGTCGAAGAGGTAAATTTACTTTGTCACACTGTTTATATCTTGGTTGAACATGTAAGTTAAATTGGTTAACTTTGAATTCACTATTTTTGTACGTTTATTGTATGTTTCAGGCGTTCATTAGCACAGCATCAACAATTTACAAGAAGAATCATGATGGAGTTTTTGATGTTTCAAATGAGGTTTGTCATTACTTGCTGCAATACTGGAAACATTAACTTGAACTCTTTCCAAATAAAAAGTTTACATAATCATATGTATACATGTTTGTGGTATATGAGGTAAATAATCTTCTTTATGGTTGTTTGAAGAAGTAACTTAGGAACCCAAGTAGATAAACTAACTTTAAAATAGTTTCTGAACATGCATATCTAATGGTTAATTGGTCGAAGTTTTTTGTATAATTTACAGTCATATGGAATAAAAGTTGGATATGGTGGGATGCAAGGCGGATCGACTGCTCAAGATGGTGCAACATCTCAATCTAGTTGGTGCTGATCTTGATGTGATTATCAACTTTTATTAATTTGTTATGCTTTTATCCCAAAATTGTGATATATTCATTGACTTTGTTGTTGGTGGTGCCTTCATGAAGTTACAGTTTGTAATTTGTTAAATGTTTTATAGTACTTTCAAAATTTTATTGTAGCAGACATTCTTAAACAATGGTTTATGGTGTGACTACTCTTATGCTACAAATTGTTTAGTCTTGTGTGCTGTGTCAGCATTGCCTTCTTAAATTATACAAATTACTCTTCTAATTCAGATTGTATTTGGTAGTGTGTCGTTGCTCTTTTTATCATATGATTATTGTTGAAAATTTATAATGTATTACAACGGGCAATGCCCATTGTAAAAAGGTATATTACAACGGGCATTGCCCGTTGTAAAAATATATATTACAACGTGCATCGCCCGTTGTAAAATATGGTTGACATATTACAACGAGGCCTAATACAACGGGCTCATGCCTGTTGCGAAATCCATATTACAACGGGCATTTCCCGTTGTAAAATGGTTGTTTTGTTGTAGTGTATCATCCTATTGTAAATAAAAATCTTTAAATTAAGAATGGAATTGTATAAATAAAATAAAATAGGTTTGAATAATTGAATTGTAAAATAAATTTGTTTAAGAACTGCCTTCAAACTGGAAGATTAAAATTGAATAATAAATTAAATTTTTAAAATAAAATTGTATTGAACCATGAAATACATAAGTTAAGATAATTTGAAAATGGAATTTTGAAAATTGAACTTAGAAATTAAATTGATTAAAAACTTTGAATAAAGGTTAATTTGGTTTAAAAGGTTAAACCAACCTTTGAGAATTTAACTCGAATTTATATAATTCGAGATAGTTTAAATTCAAGATTTAGATTGAAAAAGTTCAAAATCGAATGTGGTTTGAATTAATTGGATTGGTGATTGAAGATGAATAAGTTTAAGAATTTAAATGGGAAAAATTGAATTGGAATTATGTCGAAATAATTTGAATTGAAATGGGTTAAATTGATAATAATTCAAATTGATTGGAATAATTTGAAATTATAATTAAAGTTGAACAGGATTAAAATTAAATGGAATTTGATTTAAATTGGGAAGAGAATCAAGATTGATTTGACTTGAATTGGGTTTAAATAAATTTTAATAGAAATTGAAGTTATTCAAGTTAGAATTGAGACAATTAAATGAAATTAGTAGGGGAAGTGAACGGTTTGGCTCTTGACTATTTTCGATATAAATTGTTTTAATATAAACTTATTTTTCTAGGCTATTTAAACAACTTTTCTTTCTTAAAGCCAAATTATTTTATACTTGCTTTACAATTATTTTTGGGGCTATTAACTATTTTTCAACTGTTTTCTAAACTAATTACTATTTTTCAACTATATTACAAATTAATTACTACTTTACAACAATTTTGCAATTATCTAAAAGTTCTAAAATCATTTAACTATTTTCCAACTATTTTACAATTAGTTAACTATTTTATACCTATTTTGCAAACTAATAATTATTTTTCAACTACTTATTTATTTTTAAAATTTTCAAGCTATTTTTCTATAAATAAACTGGTCGGAGTTCAAACTGTTATTGATCTAATACCCAACTGAGATAAGAATTGAAGTAATAATCCAAATGGGGATTAAGGGAAAATGGGAATAAGTGAGTGAAATTTTAAGTGAATGAGAATAGAAATGGGATTGATTTGGCTAATAATCAATGGAAATAAATACGTAGGATGTACGTATATTATTCTATTCGCATAGTGATTTGATCCAGATTCGAGCACAGAATTTCGAGATAGTTATCGATCCGAGTTGGGATTTTTCACTCGATTTTCGACGGCGAACCTGGATATGGATTGTTGATTGGTTCTGAATGTTCTCTATCATAGTTATAGCTACGCAAGGGGAATGGCGGTTTCTAATCAAGAAACCAAATCTGAGTCCGCACTAGGAAGTCGGGTGGACGATACAAGTTCGGAAGTGAAATTGTGTGATCGAATGAGCGATCAGGTTGATATAGCGTACTGATGATATGTGTACATCGTACGGATTTGAATGAAATTGATATTGGAAAGAGTAATAAAATTTGAATATTTGATTTGAATAAACAAAGTTATATATATCTTTGTTATATAAGATAAATATTTCCTTGTTAAATCTATTGCCGGAAGAAAAGGATTTTTGAAAGTGTTTGATGTATAAAAGGGTTTTATACAAGTTGGAAATGATCCAAAGTTTTAAAAATTATATATCTGTATATATATAAAGGATCTTATGAGGATTTTGGAAAAGGTTTTGAGGACCTTTGGATTTGGAAAGGCTTTTGATTTTTGAGTAAAATCAATATTGGAATTTGGAAAGCCTAATTTGAGAATTATCGATTTTGGGATAATCGATTTTGTGTAAAGGAGCTTTGTATGATATCATACTAGGTGTATGATTTGAAGATACTATATGTGTATAGTATAAAATGTTTTGATGATGGCTCTGGGGAAAAAGGCACTCCCTTGAAATGAACTTCTCAGGAGTGCCACCGGGTGGTGCTGCCTTGAGCCCAAAGGGGGGTTCTAAAGTTGATCATGTGAGGAGTCCGGACAAAACTAGTTCCTGAGGATTATTGGGTAGCGAAAGTCGAGGGCGCTGATGCCTACAGGGGCATTTGGGTTATGCTGTGACGACAGTGTAACTCGATGTCACTGCGATCTACTGTGGGGACCATAGCGAAATCGTGTGGAGGATGAGTGCCAACAGTCTACACTTGATTTTGCCGGGAAGGCAACGCAACATCGGTAGACTGCGATCTATGGTCAAGTGGAGTGGAGAAGTTTCATTTTTGGCAGCGAAATTCGATGGCGCTGATGCCTATAGTTATATGGGTTTTTGCTGTGATAGCTACGTAACCCCTGTTGTAGCTGCGATCTGTCGTGGGTTCCATGGTGTAATCGAGGGGCGCGGAGGCCTACAGTTATTTATGGATTTTGTCGGGATGGCAACGTAACCATCGAGTTAACTACGACCATGGATGGAGGTGATGATTTCCAGAGCATTCTCACCAAAGATATTTCCTCTATTTTCAAAAACTGTTTTCTATATTTTCAATAAAATTATATTTCAAGTATTTTCACTGGATGTTGAAAACGGGTTTGCCAAGTACTTGTAGATTTTCAGTCCTACGCCTGATCAACGTATAACTGAATTTCTATGAGAATAAGGATGGACTGGTTGAGGCATCGAGTTATAAAAGTATTTTTATTAAAAGCTATTTTAAATAGTATTATCTGAATTTAAAAGCATTTCTAGAATTTCAAAATAAAGATATTTGAATTTTGGAAAATCAAGGAAATCCAAACTGGAATTTTAATGAAGTGATCTTGTAATTAAAATCGAATATTGATTTAGAAGTTGGAAATAAGCTAATTGGTTAAATAATTAATTGATGGAGTATATTAATAAAATTAACTCGGTTGAAATAAACGGATTGTAAATTAATAATGGAATTTGGGAATGAATTAGAATTGTAGATAGAATTCGACTTGGATTTAAGAATGAATTAAATAAGAGGAGATGTTGTAAAAATAAAAATAAAATAAAGTTGGATTGAAAATGTGATGGTTTGAATTAAAAATAAAATTCAAGGGTGATTTAAATAACATTTAATGAAATTTGCAAGTAAATTGGATATAAGAGAAGTGATGTTATATGAAATAGAAGTGATTATAATAGAAATGGTTTGAGTTGCAAAACAAAACCCAAATGAATAGAAATAAATTGAGAATGGCCTTATGTTAGTAAAATAAATTCGATAACGAATTAAGTAAGTAAATTTAAAACTTAAAATGTGTTAATTGAGTTAAATAATAAATGGATGAAGTCTGATAGAATAAAAACTAAATCAAAGCTGTGATTGGAATTGGATTATCAGACTGAACTTAAGTTCGGTGGCATATTAATTTGAAGTATAAATGAGTTAAGTATGTGCTTGGATATTATTTTCATAAATTGAGAAGGTGAATTTAAAATTAAAATTTAAAATTGATGGGCTAACTGAATTTAATGGAAGTTGATTAAATGAGGATCAACTGGAAGTAAACTTAAGTTTGATGTTGGAATAAATTAAAGTAAATTAACTTAAGTTTAAAATTTATGGAAGCTTGACTTCGAATAAGGGTGAAAACCCATTAAATAAAGCTTGGATTGAATTAATTTGGGAATGACTTATAGTATACAAGAATGAAATGTGTGGGGCTAATGAATGGTGGGTGAATAAATTAGAAATGAAATGGAATTAAATATAAAATGAACTGAAAATTTATTTAAAGTAGCTATAAACTAAAATAGAATACCCCATTAAGCGAATATTGTCAAATTTGCATAAAATAAATTGTCGTTTGACGTAACAAAATAATTAAAATTCTATGAGTCGACAGAGATTAAATTAAATTGATTTTGAAATCATTTGAAATGAATATGGACTTGTTTGGATTAAAAATAAATTGGATGTAAGAAATTGAGTTGCAAACCATTGAAACCGAATGAAACGGCTTATGAATTGATAGAAAGCAATTGAATAATCTTTAAAGTTAGATAAATCGCTTATGGTAAGCGTTTGGTGTTTGTTGCTTTCGAAATGCTTGTGTTTAGCTATTGAAAATATGTGAAATACTAATAGATTTTCTATATTTGGCACTTACATATGTAAATTGAGAAAGTACAGGTACCTGAAGGTCGTTTGGCTGGATTTGGATTGCACTAATTGCTAAAATAAATAAGCTGCTTGCTTAAAATGCTAAATAAGGTACGCCTACGCAATAAAAATAGGAAATATGAACTGTTTTTGCCTTTTCCGACCGGGTGGGTCGATGTATATATATTTATATCTCTTGTCAAATTGCAAAAGCTCCTCCGTACAAACCAAAATTTTCCAAAGATTTTGGGAGTTAGAATTTTTTTTAAATTTTTTGAGAAAAATCTTGATAATTCCAAATTTGGTTTTAAATTGAAATTTAGATGATTGAGCAAGAGGGTATTGCTTGAAACTATAAAAGATTTTAGGAAGTTGGTTAAGGTGACAGTGGGCCTTAATAAAAGATAGTTGGTAGAATGTTGAATAGTGAATTTTGGGAGAAGGTAAACGGGTATCAGACCATTCTTCCCATCTAGTAATTTCAGGGACGAAATTCTTTTAAAGGGGGAGGAATGTGACGATCCGGAATTTTTAACAATTTAAATTGGAATAGTTAATTGATTTTAAAATATTTAAAAGTTAATTTTAACTTGAATTCCAGATATCAATATTTACTTGATAATTAAATTGTTGAATTATATAGTTTAAATATTGAATCATATAATTTAAAATTGGGTAAAACGATGAATCTGGGATTTCTAAGCCTGTTTAAAATAATTTGAAGGCTTATAAAATTTATATTGATAGCACTGAAGGTAGTGAAAGTGTTGAAATTTAATTTAAAGGTAATTTGTTCAATTTTAATAATATATCGTTTAAATTGGAATTTAAACATAGCCTTCCGAGGCACAGTCTCGGAATTCGACGAAACCAGTTCCATTGGATCCATAATAGTTAGTTATTATCGGATTTCAATTTTCGTAGCAATTGGAGTTGTCGTTTGACCCTGGCAGCTCGACACGCGTAGAACTATTTTAATCGATTTAATTTAAAATCGATCGTTTATTTAAGTAACTCGCGCATATGATCGAGTTAGCCTTCGAAACTCGTTCCATTGCGTTCGGAACGTGGGTAAAACCTTATAATCGCCTAGCGGCATTCGTTAAGAGAAGTTCAAAATTTTAATTTGGCGATTAACGAGACATTTTGAAGTTTTGTAATATAATAAATTTAAAAGTCAACTAGCAAGATATTTTCTTGTACCAAGCATATTCAGGAAGCCAAACCCCCAAACTCTATAATTTATTCTCGTCCCTTCTCTATCTTGGAACAACAGATCGAAAAAAAAGAAGCCGAAGCCGTTAGTAGAAAGGGGAAACAAAAGAAAATTTGAAATCGTTTTAACCTTAAAAAAAATGGCCGTAGCCTTCGGGACCAAGTCGAGGTGCATCCATGTCAAGTATTTCTCGAGTCGAGTTCAGAGCATTTCGAGAAAACTAGGGTTTCGATTTTTTTTTTGGGTGTTGGGAGGCGAGACTACTCGAGGCGAGGGTGCGAAGGTGGATTCGTGATCATAGGACGTAGGCGCACGTGTGGTCAAGATTTAGGGATGTACGATAGCGTTTTGGAGTTCACGACAATGGCAGGTCGAGAGGGAAATCGTGATGTCGCATTTTGATTGGGAGCTACGGCCGTGTTATGGTGGTGTGCGTTCGATTGAGGAGGAGGAGGGCGATGCGATGGTGGACTTCAATCGATCTTCGGTGGTGGGTTTCGTTC
Source organism: Allium cepa (assembly GCA_030765085.1). Taxonomy (NCBI): domain Eukaryota; kingdom Viridiplantae; phylum Streptophyta; class Magnoliopsida; order Asparagales; family Amaryllidaceae; genus Allium; species Allium cepa. The sequence goes on along the minus strand of CM060940.1, from coordinate 852,658,006 downwards.
GTGCACGTGTATGTGATGGTCGTGAAATTAGGTTTCAGGCGTGTAGAGGAAAAATAAGGAGGAAGAAGAAGCAGGTCGAGGTCGGGTTAGTTTCTTTAGTGTGCTGTGGGCCGAAAACTCAAAGTGGAGAAAAAAAAACAAAAGGATAGGATTTCAAAAATCTAGAAGCGGGATTTGAATTTGGGAAAGATGGTGTTTGGCGGCCGGGTTTGTATTGGTAATGGGCTATAAAAATCAATGCTAAAAATCGAGGAAACCAAGACAATTTTGTGGTGGATTGCAAATCAAAGCAAAGGTGAGTAAATCTCACCCTTTTGGATTTTAAATTAAATTTAAGTGGTTAAATTTAAATATTTGTTTGCATGATTGAATTGGTTGATTCTTGTGTTAATTGTTGCTTGACTCGAGGTATTCGGGTTGGGGGTTGTTTTAAACTTATATCATAAATAAGAAAAATGCCTTATTTTTAAGTTAATAAGAGCTTAATGATTTGTGATTCATTAATTTAGTAGGGTGATTAAAATGGATAATTAACTAATTCAATTAATTAATGATTTGGGTTAATTAATTTAGTAATTAGAAGCTTTGAATTAATGAAGTAAGGATTTATTTTATTAATGAATTTTAATTAATTTAGAAATCAATGGATGGTTTGATAGATAAATACTAAATGTAATTAATTAAATATAATTACTTTATGGAATTAATCAAGAGAATAATTAAGTTAGTTAATTAAGGAATAATCAATTTATTTATTAAAGCAAATAAAAATATAGTTAATTATAGGTTGAGATAAATCAAGAATGATTAATATTTGTAGTTTATTTTAACCATTAATTATTTAATGTAATTAATTTAGATTAGGGTAAATTGAATATATTTGGAAATCATTATTTTATATAATCAACGATGTAATTAAAGATTGATTAATTAGGATGAATTAATCAATAAGTGACTTATGAGGAAGTAATTAATATAACTAATTAAGGATTAATTATAATTAACATAGTTAATTAATTTATGAAGTAATTAAGGTTACTTATTGATTTGGTTAAGAATAATTAATATTGTGAAATTAAATAAAGATAATTACTTGAATGCAATTGGAAGATAAATTAATCCAGGATGGTTAATTCAAATGAAGAATGAAGGGTTGATTAATTAATCGATTTGGAATTGATTAACGAAGGAAACTAAGAGAGTGAGGTTCGGAATTCAATTAAAATCAATTGAATTTATTTGTATGTGATTAAGCTTTGCTTATGAGTGATTGAATGATAGTGGATGCTTTGAATAAGTTGATATCTCTGATAAGAAATGTTTGTGATATGATATGTTGGATGGACAGCGATAATGTGATTATCTATCAATTATGAATTGCTGTGTGAAAGTGTTATCCGGTAATTAGAATTTAATTTGATTTAATTGAATAACTTGGGTTTAGATGAGATAGGGTTCGAAGAGACCGAAGTGGGGTATTAGGAAATACCTGAAAACCACTTTGAATTTTATAGATTGATACGTGAATTCTATAGGCTGAAATGAAATGATTTAAGTGACTTGGACTAATTAATCTAAGTCTGGTACTTAGAAAATTGATGTGTGAAATAAGCGATGTCTATGACAAATTGTGAATTTGTAAATTGATACGAGTTACCCCGGGTTTTATATAAATTGCATGCTTTGTATTCCATGTTGAATGGGTTTTACTCACGCTGGTTTCCAGCCTGACCTGGGTGCTACTTTGGTGTAATGCTCGGGTCAGACCGAGTATTACAGATTTTCAGGTAGGTACGTTCTGGAGCTCAGGAGGCGAGCTGGATGGCAATAGCGTATAGAGTATTTCCACTGTATTTATATTATTATTAATCGGAGACTTGATGATTGTATATATTCAGTGATTGAATGTATGTGAAACTCTGATGTATATTAAATATAATCGACAGAAATAGTATTCTTTTGTAAACAGTTATTATTTATTATTATATTTTATCCGCTACGAATGTGAGATGTTGTTGATTTTATTCTTCTTCTTCTATCTCTTTCTTCTTTTCCATAACTGTCTAGAATTTTCAAGATCGAAAATTTCGGTTCGTTACAAGACCAAATCAATGTTATAGCTAAAAATAGTCCTTATTCATCCACATACAATCCTAACTGGAAGCACCACCCCAATTTTTCATGGTCAAATCCTAACAATGTGGCCAATCCATTACATATGTATCCAATGATACCAAATCCGAATTATCAAGCTTCAACCTCTAATGCTCAAAATTCTCAACCCGCTCCTCAACAAAACCTTCGAATCAACCATACAGGCGTCCTAATTTCAATCCATCAACCCAACCTTCTCAGCCTTCACAAGAAATTGCTCGATTGGAAAAGCAACTCACCAAACAAAATGAACAAATCACTAACCAAGATGCGAGAATTGAGCAAATCACCAAACAAAATGAACAAATGTTGATAATGATGAAGGATCTTATGAAAATCAATGAGAAAGGTAAATTGCCTAGTCAACCTGAAGTGAATCCAAAGTATAACTTCGAGGAGTAAATCTTTGTGAGGACGAAGATGTAAATCCGATTAATGTTGCCATCACATTAAGGTCTGGAAAGACAGTGGACAACCATGTCGGCAACCTCGACGTCCTTCTTAAGTCTTCCCTTATTCAAAATTCTGAAACTCAATCAACATCCACTGTTGTCAATCCAAACAACTCTAATTCTTCATCCAAGGTCGCCAATCCCGACCACTCTTCACCTTCTGATGTTGGCAACCCCAACATTCCAGTTTCCTTATCTTCACCTTCTAATATAACACCTTCTTCTTCGAATGAAAAAACTTCCGAACGAGTCTATAAACCCATTGCTTCATTTCCCCATAGACTCAACAAAAAGAAGAAGCCTGCTAATTTTGACCAAATTCTTGAAATCTTTAAACAAGTTCGAATCAATATCCACTTCTTGATACCATCAAGCAAATTCCTCAATATGCCAAATGTCCGAAAGAGTATGTACTCAAAAACGTGTCATTAACGTTCCTAAGACTGCATTTCTAACTACAAACATTGGCTCTGTTCTTTCAAATCCCTCCCCAATCAAATATAAGGACCCCGGTTGTCCTACAAACGGCTGTAAAATAGGTAACACTCACATTAGTCATGCCTTACTCGATCTTCGAGCGAGTGTGAATCTTTTGCCTTATACTGTGTACTGTCAACTTAGACTAGGGGAATTAAAACCTACAAACATCATAATTCAACTAGCTAATCGATCTGTCAAAAAACCATTGGGCACAGTTGAAGATGTTTTGATACAAATCGAGTAATTCTATTTCCCAGTCGATTTCATAGTCCTAGAGACTGCACCTGTCTCAAATCCCAATGGTCAAATTCCCTTGATATTAGGTCGTCCATTTTTAGCAACATCAAATGCTATCATAAATTGTAGGAACGGTCAACTCCGACTTTCCTTTAGGCACCTAACCATTGAACTAAATATATTCAATCTTAACAAACAACCAAGGGATCTTGAAATAGAAGAAGTTGTCATGATTCAAACAATTGTAGAAAATGATTTTTAGTGATATTATGAAGTCTCTTAACATGTGCCTAGATCATTTTAATTCCAATTTAAATGAAGATGAATACATTTATGAATTAAATGATATGCTCTGCTCTTCTCATAATTCACTAGAATTCAATCAGTTGATGTCTGCTGAAGCCTCAAAAGAAGTATGCCCTAAATTAGACCTCAAACCTCTTCCAAACGATCTTAAGTACGCATACTTAGATTCTTCGGAAAATTTCCCTGTAATCTTGGCTTCCGATCTCATTAACGACCAAGAAGAACAACTTTTGAAAATTTTAAGGTAAAATAAGGAGGCATTAGGATGGGTAATCGCTGACATCAAGGGAATTAGTCCATCAATCATAGAACATCGAATATATTTAGTCGACGAGGCTAAACCCACCCGCGAAGCTCAAAGGCGATTAAACCCTAATATGAGAGAAGTGGTAAAGGAAGAAATCATCAAATGTTTAGACAATAACATTATCTACCCTATCTCTGACAGTACTTGGGTAAGTCCGGTACAAGTTGTACCAAAGAAGTCTGGAATCACTGTGACTACAAATGAGAATAACGAACTTGTTCTGACAAAGGTCAAAACAAAATGGCACGTTTGCATCGACTATCGAAAACTCAATGCAGCAACAAAAAAAGATCATTTTCCCCTTCCTTTCATTGATCAAATGCTCCCGCTACCTTTCAGAGATGTATGATGAGTATATTTTTTGATATGGTGGAAGATTTCTTTGGAATATTCATGGACGATTTTTCAGTCTATGGGTCATCTTTTGATCAATGTCTCCTTCGTTTAGAACGTGTCTTAAAGCGATGTAAGGAGAAATTTCTTGTTCTTAACTGGGAAAAATGTCATTTTATGGTTAAGCGAGGAATAGTCTTAGGTCATGTTGTCTCTAAACATGGCCTAGAAGTTGACAAATCTAAAGTTGATCTTATTATTGGCCTTCCTCCTCCAAGGTCCGTAAAGGACATTCGCTCATTTCTCGGCCATGCAGGATTTTATAGGACGTTCATTAAAGATTTTTCAAAAATTTCAAAACCTCTTTCAAATCTTCTGTCTAAAGACGTTAAATTTGAATTTTCCAGTGAATGTAAAACATCTTTTGAAACCCTCAAATCGATCTTGACCACTGCACCTATCATCCAACCTTCAAATTGGACTTTGCCGTTCGAATTAATGTGTGACGCTTCTGATTATGCCATTGGAGACATCTTAGGTCAACGAATCGATAAACTTCCTCGACTCATCTATTATGCTAGCAAAAGTCCTAACGAAGCTCAATTGAATTACTCAACCGCAGAAAAAGAGTTTTTAGCAGTTATCTTTTGCCCTCGATAAGTTTAGATCATATCTCATAGGTTCTAAGGTCATAGTTTACACTGATCATGCCGCCTTGCGGTATTTACTCACGAAAAAGGATACCATACCCCGCTTAATCTGTTGGATTCTCCTTCTTCAAGAGTTTGACCTAGAAATACGAGATAAAAAGGGTTCTGAAAATGTCGTAGCTGATCATCTTTCTCGTATTGTTCATGAAAACTACGATAACTCTCAAATCAACGATCATTTTCCCGATGAACAAATTCTTTCCCTCTCCAGTGCACCATGGTATGCGGACATCGTAAATTATCTTGTCACAAATGAAACACCTTCCCATTGGTCAAAACAAGATAAACAAAAATTTCTCTCCAATGTTCGAAAATTTTACTGGGACGATCCTTATCTCTTCAAATATTGCACCGACCAAATCATACGTAGATGTGTCCACGAACATGAATTCCATAGCATCCTCTCTTTTTCACATAATCAAGCATGTTGAGGACATTTTGGAGCAAAGAAAACTGCTGCCAATGTGTTACAGTGCGGTTTTTATTGGCTTTCTCTTTTTCGTGATGCCCACGAATTTTGCTCCAAATGCGCTAGATGTCAACAAACAGGTCGTATTTCCAAACGTAACATGATGCCCCTAAACCCAATCCTTGTCATCGAAATTTTTTATGTTTGGGGCATTGATTTCATGGGTCCTTTTCCTAATTCTTTTGGAAATCTCCACATCTTACTCACAGTAGATTACGTGTCTAAATGGGTTGAGGCCATTCCCACCAGAACGAATGACAATAAAGTTGTTGTCAAATTTTTGAAAGAAAACATATTTTCCCATTTTGGAACACCTCGAGCCATTATAAGTGATAACGGTTCCCATTTTTGTAATCGTGCTTTTGAATCTCTTGTTAAGAAATACTCTATCACTCATAAACTATCTACTCCATATCATCCACAGACCAACGGTCAAGTCGAGATTTCCAACAGACCAATTAAACAAATTCTTCAAAAGACGGTTAACTCCAACAGAAAAGATTGGTCATCTAAATTGATAGACGCCCTTTGGGCATTTCGCACAGCTTATAAAACCAATCTAGGAATGTCACCATACCGATTAGTCTTTGGAAAAGCATGCCATTTACCCGTTGAGCTCGAGCACCGTGCACTTTGGGCAATCAAATACCTTAATTTTGAGATAGAAAACGCCGAATCGCATCGTAAATTACAATTGTAAGAATTAGAAGAACTAAGAAATGAAGCGTATGAAAATGCAAAGATTTATAAAGTGAAAACTAAATTTTATCATGATAAATTCATACTTCGTAAGACATTCGAAGTAGGTCAGAAAGTTCTCTTATATAATTCCAGACTTCATTTATTTCCGGGAAAATTAAGATCCCGTTGGACAGGTCCATATATTGTGAAAACAGTATACCCTTATGGTGCAGTTGAAATTGAAAATCCTAGGGACAGTTCCATTTCAAAGGTCAATGGACAATGCTTGAAGCCATTTCTAGAGTTTGAACAACATGAGGACGACGAGTTCGTGGATCTTCATGAACCTAGTTATTAGACATGAGACACTCACTATCTTATACATATCAGGTTGTATATTTTTTATTTTATTTTTCTGTTTTACATTTGCATTTGCATTTCATTTGACAGTTGGGACACTGTCTCATTCCAGTGTGGAGGGACGCATATCTCATTCCGTTTGTTCATATTTAATAGTGTGGCATCATTTAAAAAAAAATCATCTCATTATTTGTTTTCAAATTTCCTTTCAATTTTTTTTCTTATTTCTCATTATTTTCAGGACTTTGATTTATTTTTAATTAGTTAAGACAAAGTAAGTAAGCAGTTGAAGTCAATTGATGAATTTTTTTATGAATCACTAATTTCAAAAGTAAAATATAATGAAAAGTTGAATTACAAGTGATAATAGTGAGGTTTGTATATAGGGGGATTCGTAGGTGATGGTTATGAAATCCTTTCTAAACTGTAGTCTTTGTTTTAAAAAAAGTGGCAGATTTAAAGTACATACGTTGACATTTCAAATCATTAAAGTTAAGTGGTGCTAAGTTGATTTGCATAACTCTCTTTAGTTAATTTCAAAATAATAATAATAAGAAGAAGAAACACCTACAGTCGATAGGTGTGCACACTTATGAAAGTGTATGCACTCGCCACGCTCTGTACTCTTGTCACGTAAGCCCGCAAGGCAGTGCATGGATGGTATATCTGGCCTCAGCATTCTGAGTTAGGTGTATAAATAATTAAATAAATAATCACCTAAGGATTACTGACCTTTTCTGACATAGTCAACGTCGGTTTGCACAATCCGCCAAGCTCTGTCCTAACTCTCACGTAAGCTCGCGAGGCAGTGCATGGCTTGTATACCTTGGTCCAAAAGTTAGGTGTAAAAAAAAAATTAGTAAAGAGAGACTAGGCTTTGAAATCGAAACACTTCTTGACTTTGTTGATTTGGCTTGTTATACAAATGGAAATGAAAAATACCATTTTGAAAAAAAACTGTGATTAACAGTGAAGAATTTATTTCATGGCTACACTATGTTATCGACCGAAACAATGGGCCAAACTAGAAACTAATGTATGAAAACTTGAGTTATATTGAAATTTGTGTTTAGTGAGGAACGAAAAATTTCTAGAACTTGACTAAAACTGGTATACATTATTTTGTTGCAATTATTCTGAAGTAAATCGAGTCTCTATTTGTTAAAATTTTGCATTCATGTAGTACATTAGAATCATCACATACTGCATTTGGATTTTGTGGATAGTATCTGCTGAAAACCCTCACGAGACACCACTCGTCATACTAGGGACACCTAGAGGTTTAACGGCTTGTTTCATACGCTCAATGCAATCGTGTTTCCTACGAAAAAGGATTTAGTTAGTTTTAGTTTCTTGCTTATTCGAGGACGAATAAAGTTCTAGTGTGGGGGTATTTGATGAACGTATTTTTCTGCATTTTAAACCGGTTTTTTCATATATTTTTATTTTAATAAAGCGGTATTATACGGGTATTTTGTTGTGCTTTTGCAGATTATAGATTCCGAAGTGCAACGTTGAAATTAATCGGTTAGTCCAATGGTTCAAATGACACGCAAAAAAAAGAGTGCAGCATTTTGAGTACCGAATAATTCAAAGAGAAAGTACATATCGTTCATGAAGAAATGAATCTCACGTCACCAACATGTGTACTATTTATGCAAGAAGGCAAATGCAAATATTGAAAATACACTTTCAAAGATTAGCCTGAAAATCTCTCAAAGCAAGGCCACTTGTTAATCAAATAACAAAGCAAAGACCAATTCAAAATGAAGTGGCCTTATTTTTCTCCAAATATCAAGCACATGGACCTAAATAATAGGGTTATTTGTGGAGGCTAAAGTCTTTAAATGGAGAGAATAATGCAGATGGAAAATCATATCTTACCCCATCACTCTTCTTCAAGTTTAATTTTAAATTCAGCAGTGTTTTTATTTTCGAATAGAATACGTAGGATTATTGATTAGATTTAGCAATTTATTTATTCTTGTTCTTAGTTATTGCACTCTTTTCAGTTAGTTAATAAATATTTCAATTGTTTGCTTTGTTATTTTCTTTTCCGCAATTTCAATTTCAATTTTTGTATTTTACAATTTTATATTTTGGTTGCACTTTCGACTAATTTCGGAATTGATTCGGAGTATGTTGTTGTTTTTATTTCCTGTTCAAGATCCACCATCGAATTTGTTTAACACGCCAAAGATTTAAATAGGGATTTCAAATATTTTAAAACACAATTCTCTGTGTTCGACCTGCATACTACACGCCTTGTGCGCTTGCAGAATTAATTAAAATTTGTGCTTTTCTAATCAATAGAAAAGTCGCAACACTTACGCCTTATCGGCCTTTGGCTGCAAGTAAACGACTGTATGAGCTGGTGGCTCACCACTACTCTCTCCAATCTGCTGGGAAGAGCCACGTCGCCGAGAGCTAGAACCAGAGCTAGACATAATATACCTGCCATATACATACATATACAATTCACAATAATTATGATATGACGAACCATTAAAAAATGTAATACAATATGCTACAAATGTGTAATGTTGTGTGTATGTGTTGAGTGTGTGAGTATACACATGTTGTCGTTAAAATTGTATAACTTTGGATAAATGCATTATCTATCAGAGATAAATGTAATGTGAATAATTGTAAAAATTACTCAGTCGTCCTCGTCATTTTCTGATTCAGACTCGGTTTCGTGTTCTATGTCGTTTTCCTCTACACCCTCAAATGCTTCGACTAATACATTTGTCTCATCATTTAAAGGCCCAAAATCAGTTTGATCGTCTATAATTGCTATTTCAACATTTTCCTCCAGATCTGCTTGATAGGCTTGTTCATCTGGAATATTGTGTGCATCGAACGTAAATCTTGCTTTGGTTTTAAAAACCACAGACCAATTTGCTTTATCCCTTTTTAGAGACGGATAAGGGGCATAATAAGCTTGTAGGGCTTGTTTTGGCTAGTATAAAAGGGTCGTACTTTTGATAACGCAAGGTATGTTTAATTTCTATAAGATTATAATTTGGATGCACGTTAATACCATAACCTGTAACATTGTTGAACCAGTTGCATCTAAACAAATAAACTTCCTCCGCGGGTCTTGTAAAATACGTCAACTGCAAAATCTGAGTTAACACGCCATAAAAATCATTTATATGATTATTAGGATCATCACTGCTTTAACAAATACACCAGTATTGTTAATTTTTCAGCACCGTATTCTTTGGTGTTGAATTTATATCCATTAACAAAAAATATTGGATACGTTTTAACTTTTCTTTTCGGTCCAAACTCCAAATGTTTCAGTCCTTCATCGAGCACATTATTTGTGGGATCAGAAACGTATTTTGAAAATCAAGTACTGAAATCTTTGCTTAAATCGCCGCTTGGATTTTGTGATTCAAAAATACCGCAAACACAAACATGATATATTACATAATTATTTATTTACACGTGTAGTATTAAATTTAACAAAACTTGGAAGTTGATAATTACCTAACAATGGTGCAACCTCAGGACAATTAAGAAGAATATATATGTGTGCTATATGGTAATCTTTATCATCTAGCCATACTTCCACACATTTTCCAACATGTCGGCCATGTTGTTCAAAAATAGATATATTAATATAGAAGAAGAATTTTGTTCAACGGCCTCATCATTATGCGGAACACTTACAAATGATAAGTTCACATGATCATTAAAATAATGAGAGAAAAAGAAAGAAGCTTCTTCTTCGATATATGATTTGCAAATAGAACCTTCAACTCCAGCTTTTTGTCTCACTTTTTTTCTTTAAATGATTTAAGTACCTAATAAAAAATATTTCGGTTAAGTATTAACTTCTATTTAAAATTAAATTAACATTTACATACTCAGTATAGTAAGATACCTTTCGAATGGATACATCCGTCCATATTGCACAGGACCTCGAAGACGTGCTTCATATCGAAGATGAACAGGTAAATGCTCCATTACATTAAAGAAACCAGGAGGAAATATTTTCTCCAGTTTGCAGAGTAGTATATGAATTTCTTCTTCAAGTTTAAGTAGATGGTCAATATTTAACGTAGTTGAACAAAGCTCCTTGTAAAATAAACCAAGTTTTGTTATTACAGTCCAAACTTTTACCAGTAACAATTCTTTGAAAGCGATGGTTAACAAATTTTCCATCATTACATGACAATCATGGCTTTTCATTCCACTCAGTCTTCCATTTTTATAGTTGACACATCTACGAAGATTAGAGGAAATTCCATCGGGAAATCGTAAACCTTCCACCCATTTTAACAGTACTTTAACTTGGTTGATGTCTAGTTCGTAGCATGCTTTGGGTTTTTTACTGTCATTGGGCTTCATATGAAGCTCAGGACGATTGCATATTTCCTCTATATCACGTCTAGATTTCAAATCATCCTTAGTCTTGCCCTTCATATTCAAAACTGTATAAAACACATTATCAAATATGTTTTTTTCGTTATGCATCACGTTAATGTTATGACGGATTAAGAGATTTTTTTCAATAAGGCAATTCTCAGAATATATTTTGTTTGCACCAATTATGAAACGTCGATTTACCTTGAATTTCAATTTGTTATCCGGTTTCGTGTATCTTTGGATAATCTTTTACAAGTTCATATATATCTTCGCTTGACCAAACCGTTGGTGGTCGTAGAGTCTCATGCCTATTAGGTATGAAGTTTTTTTGTCTCTTCTAAAAGGGTGATTAATATGAAGAAAACATCGATGACAATCAAACCATGAAATTTTCTTCCCATGCGGTAAGGAAAATGCTCGTGTTTCTTCCATGCAATAAGGACAAGCAAAACGACCGGCCGAACTCCAACCCGAAAGAATTGCATATGCAGGAATATCGCTAATAGTCCATAACAGAGAAGCGAACATTCGAAAAAATTTCTTTTTTGATATGTCATATGTTTCAACTCATTCATACCATAATATTTTCAACTCTTCGATTAACGGTTGTAATTAAACATCAATGCCCTGTGTCGGATCATCAGGGCCATGGACGATAATTGTGAGAAACATATATGGAGTTTTCATACACATCCACGGGGGTAGATTGTAAGGTGTGATTATTATAGGCCAAGATGAATATTTAGAACCAAACTGAAAAAACGGTGAGAATCCGTCTGTACATAAACCTAGTCTAACGTTGCGGCTCACCGCTGCGAAATGAGGATATTTCTTGTCAAAATATTTCCATGCTTCTCCATCGGATGTGTGTGTCAACGTACCTTCTTGAGGTGTTCTCACACTGTGCCATCTCATATGATGCGATGTTACAGATGATCCATATAACAGTTGAAGTCTAAGGGTGATGGATAAATATTGCATACGCTTGTACGGAACTTCTTTTCCCTTCTTTTTCCTCGGTTTGTATCTTTCTTGATTACATATTTTAAAATTTCTAAGATTGATGTCTTCTTTCCAATACAACATGCAACCTTTTAAACATGTATCTATTTTTCGATATGGAAAACCGAAAGATGACATAAGTTTTTTCACTTCATAATAATTTTCGCACATTAAATTATCGGGTGGCATATGACGTTTAGCAGCTCGAACAATAGCCGTAAATCCAGCTTCTGTAAAGTTGTATTTTGATTTCATTGCAATGTATTCTGCAGTTACCGATAATTGAGAGCCGCTTAAACATCCATTCCAATGGTTTTTTTTAGCATGATCTAATAAATCATATTTTTTTTAGCTCCAACATTTGGTTTCTCTTCGACGTTAATATCGTCGTTATCAATTTCAATGGTAGAGAACATTGATCGTGCTGCATCTTCGACCATATGTTCTATGAGATTCGTGCTAACTTCATCACTAATGACCTCCACCGACTATTCTAGATTATTAGGGACTACAATTTCGGCATGACGATCCCACAGCAAATAATTGGGTACGAAACCGTATTGGCGCAAATGAACCTTATCTATATTCGGTATTAAATAGTTCAACAATTTGCATCTACTACGTGGACAACGAATTTCTTCATCGTTTGCAATATTACTTATATCAAATTCGATGAACACTTGTACCCCTTTTAGAAAATGTTCACTTATTATGCCATTAATTTCCCTTCTTTGATACATCCAGGTCCGATCATTAAAGTAATGGACCATTTTTCCTACTTGAAAACCTATGATAAAGTAAAAAAATTATAAATCGTTCATTTTATTTTTTTTTAAAATTTTATTTACTGATTTAGTAAACATGTACTAAATTTTATATTTTTTCTACAAACTTCATTTTAAATAAACAACTATTGATTCATTGCCACTTATGTGTCTTCTTTGATGTTCGGTTATCCTACTTTCCATTACAGACACAATAGTAATTATATTCCGTAAATCATATCATTTTAAACGATTTCACAAAATTTCGGCAGCATTTCCCCCGTGTTCCTTGTATCGTACACAAATGCGTGTACACAAGGAACGTAAAGGAAATGCTGTCGAAATTTTGTGAACCGTTTAAAGTGATATGATTAACGAAATATAATTACTTTATAGTGTTTGTAACTTGTCCAATACAGGGACAAATCCGACAAATGATGGAACAGATGAATAGAATTGTCCGTTTTGTGGAAAAAACGAATATCTCTAAAACGATCATATACAACACTTGTCAGACGTGGATAATTATACCTAAGGATTTAAATATTTGTTTATATTAAATTTAAATATATAACTCGTTTAATTAATATTGGTTTATATTTTACCGTTTTACCACATAAGTACTAAATTCATTTATACACAAAATTTGTACACAAAATTCATTTATTACAAATTCATTTATACACTAAATCAATTCGCGTGTTCGCACAAATGCAAAACTCGTGTTCGCACAAATGCAATATCCGTTCTAACGGCTTCCAAATGCAATAAACTCTAACACACACATACGTTCAATACTAACCAAATCAACATAAACTAATGCAATATCCTAAATTACAAAATTTTCAATCAGTAATAACTTGTTCATTATGGGATAATAGTTGGAATTAGGGGATAACATGATGTAATATGCATACACTAACAAGTAGGAATCAATCACAATTCAAATTAAACCCTAAATCAAAAAAATCTAGATATTAGGTTTAGCAAAATTACCGATTTGGAGAGCTAGAAGGGTGGAGATGGGCTGAAGCAGCTTCTAGATGGCGTCGGAGGTGGTTGGGATGGTGTTTGGGGCGGCGGTAGCAGGCTAGAAGGTGGTGGAATGGGGGAATTGTGTGAGAATATGGATTGGGGAAGGAGATAAATGAGCTTCAGGCCGGCTCTCGGGCAAATATGCAGGAAATTTTCCAACGGCTTACAACAACCGCAAACGGCTTCATTTCGATGGTTTCCAACGGCTTTAGACGGTTACGACAAAATCCAACGAGCCGTTGTAAGCCGTTAGAAATGCCGTTGGAACACGGGCATTGGAATAGTCGTTTAATCTTGTAGTGAGATCTATATTTCATTACAGAACAAGTGCTAAAAGTAAGGCTTTCAGTAAATCACTTACTAACTACTTATTATAGGGCCGATACTATTACCAAGTCTGTATCTGCTAAGAACTTTACACGATTGAAGCTCGAGTTAAATGTTGAAGTGATTGGCGATGATTCAGAGAGCAAGCAAAAACCGTAGCTTCGATCAAGGGGAATAGCTTTGAATCCTAATTCTCATTCTCTAAAAACTTTATAGAATTGAAGCGAGTTAAAAGTTGAAGAGATTGGCGATGATTCAGAGAGAAAGAAAAAACCGTAGCTTTGATAGAGAGGAATAGCTTCGATTAAGAGAGTATTGAAGCAAGCAGACAACTTTTCTCCTAAATATTTGTTAAACTGAAGTTATGAATGAAGACTATGAAGATTGAATATAATTCAGGGACGTCAAAAACCCTAGCCTCTAATTGAGGAGGGGTATTGAAGTAAATGGCAAGAGAATAAATCAAAGCAGCTATTTAGTTTCACTTCTGTAATATGCGATGTGGGTTGCAACATAAAGCCCAAAAGCCCAAACTTATGTTTATGTAATGACAGTAATACAACTGCTATATATATACTGCATTGTATCACTCAAAAGAGTAATGTAATCATCATTATCAAATATTAACAAGGCAACATGTTATGTTTTATGTAACTAAAAGACTAATTCTTTAGCACATATGTTAAACATGTTAACTAACTTTAGCACCCTCCCTTAAATTGAATATGTGTTGAATACATAGTTTATAACTCATAAATGCTAACTTACAATGAACCGCGATTCTCAATTTTTATCATCGTCTTGCATAGAAGAATTCTGTCACAACTTTCATCTCTACCTGATTGGGTATGTTCAACTGTTTCACGTTGATTGGTTCTTTACTCATTAACCATAAACAACTACTCTTAGTTTCTTTTAAGGAACTCATAGACCTCTGCTCATGGGATCATCCCTTGATACTTCCATATCTGTCATCTTCCTAATAAGTTAGAGTTGTGGCTCTTCTTCCTTTGCTTGTTGGATGACACGAAACCAAAATTGATTTACTCGTCTTGTTTACTTCACTTAGGCATGCCTATCTTCGTACAGGCATATCATCAAATAGTTTCCGAGCATTCTTCAAATCATCCAACCTCATAACCAACAACCTCTCCTTCACCACCAACATCCGCGACCGACGTTTATCCAGAACGTCTTCTTCATGCTAACATCAATATCAACATCAAGACACATTTCTCATATTACAAACATGTTCTACGACACATCTCCTCCAACATGTTAGTTCACTGTAACAGAGCAACCCAACTTCTAGAAATCTAAACAAATAATACTTAGACATCAGCCTACACTATTCAACACCCACCAGCAGTAAACCCGACTACTACAACCTATGTACATCACCCCGACTCCTATCCAAACTTGCTCAAACCAACTCCATCAACAGCCACTCCGCAACCTGTCCAGTGCACCAAACTCAAACCAACATCAAATACCCCTATGTAGATCATACAACGCAACACCAATTCCACCGCAAACAGTCAAACAGACTCAAACGAGGCACTGGCTTCGGCAAAGCAAAGAATTAAAGACCAACACCTACTCATCGCCGACCATGTCAAACACATAAAGCACCAATTCATCTGTGATGCAAGTTGGAAGGGGAAGGAGGGTAAGGGAAGGAGAAGGAGGGAAAGGTAAGAGAATTAAGGAAGAGAAGTTTGTTTTATATATTCAGCCGATAACTTTTCATTCATCATTACCTACTAATATATCAGTAGAGTGGTTACAAACTATTGGATAGGATAGTGCCAAGTGGCTACACCTTCTAGAAACATTGTAACTAATTGCATACATAATTTGTAATTAAAGAAAATAAAAGAAGATTCTCTTGCCTTGTAGTGCTTTATTTAGTTGAGCCATTTCTTGGTGCACAAGTCTTTATTCTCTATATCGTGCAGGTGCTATGATTGTGCGTTTGGGTCTAGTGTGTGTAGATATTGTATCATTACTCCCCGCTCCGAGAGTGACCTTGTCCTCAAGGTCAATGTGTGGGAAACTTTGTTTGATTTGTGAGAGATCCTCCCATGTTGCTTCTTTGGGGTCGAGTCCTTGCCATTGGATGAGAACCTGATGGTTGTTGGGTGTGGGATGTCGGTGAGTGAGCACTTTGTAAGGTTGGTAAAGTGGTTGGCCATCATGGTTAAGTGTGGGAAGTGGAATCTGTAGAGTTAAGTGTGGGTTGGGGCAATACTTGAGCATGGAAATGTGAAAGACGGGGTGGACTTTGGAGTCATGGGGCAGTTGGAGCTTGTATGCAACGGAGCCAATTCGTTCAATGATTTCATAAGGTCCAAAATATTTCTTAGCAAGTTTGTGATGTGTGCTTCCCAAGGTGAGTTGACGATAAGGTTGGAGACGGACGAAGACCCATGTACCAGTAGTGAATTCCTTATCCGTGCGGTGTTGGTTGGCAAGGTTCCTCATGCGAAGTTGTGCTTTGGAGAGGTTTTCTTTGAGCCGTTGAAGAAGAGCGTCTCTATCAACAAGACATTTGTCAAGTTCATTAATGTTGGTATCCCCATGGCAATAATTGGAGAGAATGGGCTTAGGTCTACCGTATACCGCTTGGAATGGTGACATGCCGAGGGAAGAGTGACGGTTAGTGTTGTACCACCATTCGGCCCATGGTAAGAAAGTAGTCCATTTGGAAGGGGGGTCGTCGGTCATGGTGCATGCGGAGGTAGGATTCAAGACAACGATTAACGACTTCGGTTTGTCCATCCGTTTGGGGATGATAAGCACTACTCATTTTCAACTGTGTGTCATGAAGGCGAAATAACTCTTTCCAAAAGTGACTAATGAAGAGGCGATCACGGTCGGAAACAATGGTGCGTGGGAATCCATGGAGGCGCACATAGTCTTGGATGAAGTGTGTAGGGAGTTGCACGGCGGAAAATGAAGTAGGTAGAGCGATGAAATGAGCATACTTGGAGAGGCGATCGACAATAACGCATATCGTTATCTTGCTCGATGATGGCGGAAGGTGGGCGATGAAGTCCATAGAGATGTCTTCCCAAATGCAGGTAGGAATGGGTAGGGGTTGAAGCAAGCCTTTGGGGTTTGAGTTCTCTGGTTTGGATTGTAAACAAATGGAGCATTGCCGAACGAAGTCTTTGATCATCCCTGTCATGTTAGGCCAATAAAAATTATCGGAAATGCGAGCTATCGTAGCTTGAATACTTGAGTGGCCACTAAGAGCGGAAACATGAAATGTCGTCACTATTTGTTCGCGTAGTCCGTCGACTGCAGGAACAAAGATTTTATTGTGGAACAAGAGTAATCCATCTCGGATTTGGAGGTGTGGTGGTCCTTTAGTTGTTGAAGCTTGGCTGAAGAGGTGCTGGTTGGTCGGGTCTTGCTGGAGTGCCGATTTGATGGCAGTGAGTAGGTGGAAGTTGGGTCTAGAGAGGGCATTGTGAAGTGGAGGGGGTGCGGGTTTGTGAGGGGTGCAATTGGGTTGGTTTCTGCGGCATTGGGAGGGAGCTGTAGGTGGGTAGGTTGGGTGGGTGGGTTGCTGGGTGCGGTCTGCTGTGTGGGGAGGGTGCAGGTTGGATAAGTTAGGCTGTGGAGTTGGCCATTGGGTTATGGGCTAATAGGATCAGCTGCAGTTTTTGGGAGAACGGGCTTGGGTGTGGTATATGGAGAATGAGGAAGCGGTGGTTGTGTTGTATTGAATGGTTGTAGGGGGTAAGTGCTTCGGTTGTCCAACGGGATAACGCATCGGCAGCCATGTTGGAAGGTCCGGGTTGGTATTGGATGGTGAAATCGAAACCCAATAACTTTGTGAGCCAACGTTGTTGTTCGGGTGTTTTAATAGTTTGAGTCATTAGTTGACGGTGACTTTGGTAGTCGGTAACGATGGTGAATTGGCGGCCTAGAAGATAGTGACGCCAACGTTTAACGGCAGATGTGATAGCATACATCTCTCGGCTATATGTAGAGGCCCGTTGAAGGAGGTTGGGGAGTGTTTTGCTAAAGAAGGAGATGGGGTGTTTGTTTTGGGAGAGGACGGCCCCAATGGCCGTGATGGAAGCATCGGTATGTATTGTGAATTGTTGTTTGAAATTGGGAAGGGCGATTTTGGGTGTAGTTGTGACGACAACTTTGAGTTGTTGGAATGTATTTGTGGCGGTGAGGTCCCATATGAATGCGTTTTTTAAAGAAGATTGGTGAGTGGGTTGGCTATTCGAGCATAATGTTGAATAAAACGACGATAATATCCCGTTAGGCCGATGTTTGCACAAAAAATGGACAAACACCTCCAAGTCGTATTATTTAGTTGATTATATGTGATTTTCAATGATTTTAGATGAGTATGTAAATATAAAAGAAGTAGGGGCTGAAATGTAAAAGACACGCAGATTTATAGTGGTTCGGCCGGAATATGTCTACGTCCACTTTATATGTTATTATCTTCTTTCTTTCGGATTACAAGTACAATGCTTCGTATACAAGTATATGAAAGTAGTTTGAAAGTTCCTTTCTCGCTTGAGCTCTCAAACTTGTCTACCATTGTTGTACCCCTGCCCCTCTATTTATAGAGTGAGGTAGGGGGCAGGGGTCTTGGATGTATATAGCTGCTGGTGGGCCCGGGCTGAAGCAATCTGGACTGGCAGTTGTTTGGTTCAGGGAGGTCTCATTCGGCATGGAGCTTGGACCGGTGGTAGGTGTTGTCCGGTGGTAGCGGTGTGGATGTGGACTAGCAGTGAGTGTGGACCGGTGATAGGTGTGGACCGGTGGTGAGGTAGTTCGGTGCTTCTTGGACCGGTTGTGGGGAAGAGGTTTGGTTCGGTGGTGCCCCTGGTTCGGTATGCCGAATGGAGATGGAGGAATGTTGGCTCTGTGGCCGAATGGGGCTGACCGAATGGATTCTGGTCCAGTATGACATGGAGAGGCCGGATGGGAAGGAGGCCGAATGAGGAGGAGGCCGAATGGGAAGGTGACTGGTCGTGCTGAATGAAGCGGAGATGGCGAACCCGCGTGAAACTGTGGCTTCTTGGTCTCGAGATCTTCTGGGTGAAAATTCGCCCAACATTTGCCCCCCAAAGTGGGGCACGTGCTTGCATGTGTCGCGCTTTGTTTCCCTGTGGTAGGAAGGTTTGTTTTGTAATGCCACGGGCTGGATGTTCATATCCTGTTGGTGTTCTGCAAAGGAATTTACAGTTTTAGTGTTATTTCAAATAGCGACCGTTCGTGATTGAAACATTCGAGATGAAGTGAACTGTGTCGTTCGGGACGAGAGAGTGAGCCCCGAGGGGGCTTAGCATCATCGATGCCAGGTTCATGTCAGAGTGGATCCTCGGATCGTTTGTCAAGATGGTTTATCGCCAGCTTAGAGCATGCCTAGGGATCGTTCGCGACCCCGTACATGTGTAAGTAGCTTAGCCATTTCATAATTATCAGAATCAAATATCCGTTTCACCTATGAGTTTAAAAAGGCGTGTCAAAGTGTAAATTCCCACGACGATAGGGTTAATAACCGTTCAGAGCGTGCCTATGGACCATTCGTGGTCGCGTACACGTGTAAACGATTAATCCATGTTAGTGAGAGTTTTACGACTCATTCGTTGTTATCATATTCCCTACTTTATTAGTAGGTTCTAGAGTTCGGTACTTATCTGGGTGAGGCGCTCTGCATGCCCCCTGTTCCTGGTTTTTGCTGGTGGAGATAGCTTCATTCGGTTCTTTGGTTGGTCCGGATGGATGTTTTCATTCGGCATACGGTTGGTTCAGTATATGTTGGTCCGGTGGGCCGAACCAGTTGGTTCGGCAGCCCTGAGTTCGCCTATATATAGAGGCTACACCCCCTTGGTTTCTTCTTACCGAACCAGAGAGCCGAACCAATTCTTGACCGAACCATCCTTCTGCCGAACCAGTTTATACCGAATCAGGTATATATATTTTTTGCCGAATGATCTCTTATCACCGGATGGACCTGTTTGCCGAATGTATACGAAGTGTATTGGATTGCCGAATGAGACTCAGGCCTTAGGGCCGAATGATATGTATGCCGAATGAGTGCCGAATGGCCATATGCTTTCGATGCCGAATGAACTTGTCTTGCACCGCCGAATGAGACTTCATACTTGAACCTTGAGCGGACTCTTAGACTTTTTTACACACTTGCCTTATATACTTGCTTGTTTATGTTTCTATACTCCTTATTCTAATATCAAGTTTTTCTCGTGCTGTAGAAAATGTCTCGCAAAGCGGAAACACGATCGGATAGAAAGAAGTCTAAAGGTACAGGAGAGTCTTCTTCTGTGCCCCCAGCCCAACCAGGATCCGGGCAACATAGACCTGTTCCGAGGTCGTTAGTGGACGGATATGGTCCACAGGAACTTCTAGTCTCCCCTCCCGATTGCTTTCCTAGCTCCTTAAAGGAGGAGCAACTTGACGTCATATCCCGTTCCTTCGGGATAGACAGGGCTCTTATGCTGCTGCCGGGAGATGGAGTGATGCCATATAATCCTCCCGAAGGCTATTTTGCTTATAGCAGATACCATTGTATGTGCGGTGCTATCCCTCCTATCAACGCTTGGATAGTAAGTTTCACCACATATTTGAAAGTGGCTCCTTTCCAACTTCAGCCTAACTCTTATGCCATCCTGGTGAGCCTCTTTGTTATCTTTCAGAGGAGGTACGGGCGTCCTCCTTCTAACCGGGAAATTCGATACTTGTACAACCTGAGAGGCTATAAGAAGGGGTCTCCGTATATCAGTCTGGAAGCGGCCGTGCCCTTCAAACCAGTCCTGGACTTATATTCCAAGTTTACCATGTTCAAGAAAGAGTGGTTCTTCATCAAGGACGATGTTGTTTCTTTCCGCCTTTTCACTTCCGGCTGTAAGATGGATTTCATTTATATTTTCCATGTTTTGACTGTAGTGTTTTTTCTGACATGCTTCTATTTCTGGCTAGCGACAGGTGGTATTGCAGTCGTGGAGGATGATTCCTTGGTGCGAATGGCTGCTGAACTAAAGGTTATTCCGGCACGGGACCGGTCGGCCTCCTTCTTGATCAGGAATGCAACCCTCTTGGAGTATAATTTGATCTTACCGCACCAGTCCGTGGTTAAGCAAAGAGACACGGCTGAGGAGAAGGCTGCCAAAGCTAAGGAGGGGGCTATGGTGAAGAGCGGTAAGAGGGAGCCTTTTACAGAGCGCCCCGTTGTCAGGGGGAAGAAACTGAAGAAGTCTGATGGCCCTTCTCCAAGTACTCTTCCGACTGTCCCGGAGGAGGAAGGTGTAGAAGAGGAGGAAGGAGGCGAGGTTGGAGAAGGGTCGGAGGGTGGAGGAGATGGCGACGGTCAAGGTGGTAGTGGCGTCGGTGCCCTAACCTCTGAGCAAGACCTCGAACTGGATGAGGCTCTCCGTCGGGCCTTCGGGGAGTCGGAGGGAGAGTCGGAAACGGAGAAGGCAAAGGAAACCGGCAAAGCTGTGGCTGACACTGACCCATCCTCTAAGGGTTCCTCAGCTAAGGCGACTCCGGCGATGCAAGGTGAACTTTTGTCCTCTGCCGATTCCATTTTCGATAGGGACTTAGAAATTTTTTACGGTTCACTTCCGTCCTGGAATGAGATCCAGGACTTATTGCAGTATCCCACTCCTCCGCCGGGTTTGTATAATAGATGTGTCTTCTCACTTTTCTTTCCTTTTAACTTAACACATTTTTCGAACTGTGGATTATTGTATGTTCGTAACACTTGTTCTTTATTCCAGGGGCAGGCCAGGTGGTTAAAACGTCGGACGTTCGACACCGCCTTGAGCAGTTTAAGTCGAGGAGAGCTTCTGCGAAACCCTCCACTGGTCGCACTGGGGATGTAGTCCGTTATCGCCCTCTTCTTGGGGTCATTGAAGAGGACATTCGGAAAAAGAAGCGGAGCCGTTCCTTATTTGAGTCTTCCCCTGGTCCGCAGCTTCCTACTCAGCCTCCTCGTGATACTACGGAGGAGAGCACGGGATCTGGCCCCCCTCATCCTCCTTTCAAGAGCCCAACTGTTATTCGTATAAGGCGTCCTGATGTACCTCGCCCCGTGCCTCGTGACCCTTTTGCCGGTCATCCTGATTTAGATCCGAGCTTTCAGGATGTCTCATTTGATGAGGCCACGGGCGAGCACCTCCTTCCCCACAACCCCATGGTAAGAGTGCTGGACGAGGCCAAGTCTTTAGATCTTGATTTACTTACTACACGGGTAGTCACCATGGGGGACGAAGCCAAGGCTAACATCGATCGGGTGGCCGCAGAGACTAAGAAGTTAATGGAGCATCATGCTAGATTGGCCAAGGCCGGGGAAGAGATCGGGAGTGCTAATATTCGGTTGAGGTTAAAAGTTTCCGATCAGGCCAAGCA
This sequence comes from Allium cepa, assembly GCA_030765085.1. Lineage (NCBI taxonomy): Eukaryota > Viridiplantae > Streptophyta > Magnoliopsida > Asparagales > Amaryllidaceae > Allium > Allium cepa. The sequence goes on along the minus strand of CM060940.1, from coordinate 852,635,600 downwards.
GCTCGCCGATCAAGCCATCCAGATTTCTCAGCATGAGGAAGCCTCCAAGCGGCTGAAAGAGACGATGGAGAAGGCCAGTAAAGCGGAATTACGGAAGATGGAGGTCGCCTGTAGGGAACGGATTAACATGGCCATTACGACGGTGGACGAGGTTCGAAATGCGGATCTTGAGCGGGTAGAGGAGTTGTCTGGGAGGCTCGAGGCTGCGGAGATGGCTCAGGCCGAGTTGAAGGAGGAGATGGAGGAGATGAGGAGGTCCCTCAAGTTAAAGGAGGAGGAAATGCGGAGGTCTCTTCAGGCGGACTGCTTGAGATACCAATCAGAGAGGGACATTGCCGTCGCCAAGTTGCAAGCTTCCGAGGCCCGGGTGAGGGAGTTTGAGGAGAATGAGGGGATGATGGATGAGATGCTGCAGGACATGTACTTCCACACTTGGAAGGAGGGCGGCTTGTCTTGGATGGACGATTACCCTCGGGTGATGGCCAAGGTGTATCTCCAGGCTTTAGAGGAGGCCAGGGTGAACGCGGGTAAGGAAGGCGGAGAGGCTTTCAATTTGGATGCGGTTACTGCCCAGTTCTCGAAGGAGGAGCAAGCGGCGGTGAAGGAGGGGATGCGGCTGCTTGCTGCAGAAAAAGCGGGCGTGCAGTTGGATGATGAGGATCGAGCGGCGGATGCTGGTGAGTTATTCTTTTCCCTTTCTTTCCTTTCCGTGTTTTCATAACTTGATTGTTCGTTTAATGAATTCCTCTTCTGAACTGGACAGGTGGGACTCCTGATCCACATGCTGGGGGCTCTGATCCTGCGGCTAAGTAGACTGGGGAAGTTGGTGATGGAGTGTGGACGCGGCTGCCACCTTTTTATTTCTTTTTATCACTGTTTACGTTAGTCATTGACATGTAACTATAATAATATTATTTGCAAAGAATAACTTCGTGTGATTTTATAATATAAGCTGATGTTGTTATGTTTAAATGTTGTTGTCATCTTGATGTGCTGTGTGAGAAATATAACTATGTATATGCCTGTGATTCTAGTTGTGTTTGATGCTAAGTTTTTTGCTAGAAATATAATTTCATGTGTTGCAATGTTATTGTACGAACAAGCTATAGTTACGTATTTATGTACAAGAAAAGAGAGTACCGCCCTTTATGTTTCATTCACAGGCGGTAGCTTAGAGTGTCTTATGTAACTGTTCACGGATATAGATGAGTACCCTGCCACCCAGTATGCAGACTTAGTTTCTTATGAGCGAATGCTTCCTATTTGGTTTCCTGTACTTTAGAGTTTGTTATACAGGATAGGAGAAAAGTATTTAAATGAAATGGAAATATAGTAAAAGTAAAACTTCCAGTCACGGAAGGCCGTCGATGTGCTTAAGTTCATGGCAAACGGGTTTTGTAGTCACTTTCCCTAGCTGTGGGTCTTGGAGACATTTGTCACCCATCTTACGCCTCCGCGGGGAGTTTTCTTTTTTACCACAGCCGCACTTAAGACACATCGGAGCCGAGATCGCGCATGGTAACTACCTGAACCATTATGGTCCGTAATCGTGGGTATTATTCGATTTACCGTGGCCGGCTAGCGTGGGTGCCGTTGGCCGTGAACTACCCCTGGCTGGCCACACCTTATGTTGGGGCTTAAAGTAGGTTCACAGTTGCCGGCGAGCCGAACGCCGTAATGAGCTGCCATCGGCTATAGTCGGCCTTTATGATGACTTATAATCGGCTCATTACAGTTGGCTTTGAGGGCAGGCGCGCAATGAGTTAACCCGCAGCAGAGGGTTGCTGGAGCAAAAGTGTCTCATTGGCGAGTGCATAGAATCGTAGCGTACCTGTTAGGCCTAGTCCAGATGAGGCCGCGGTGCGTCTTGAGTGGAGATGCCATAGGATTTTGTTCAACAGAAAGGGATAAAACTTAACAAGTAGCCAAGACATAAAGGAACAAGCTAAAAAGAGACAAGGTTTTTTAAAGTGGTTCGGCACGAAAGTGCCTACGTCCACTGATTCTCTTTGTTAATTCACTTCATATGGGCAGTACAAGTTAAGAAAAGTATCGACGGAGGTGTCGGATGTTCCATGCCCTCTGGAACACCTCTCCGTCCACTGTTGACAAAATATAAGCTCCGTTGTGGAGATCTTTATGAATTACATACGGTCCGTCCCAGATGGGGTCTAGTGCCCCGGGGCGCGGAAAGATTCGCCTAAGGACAAGATCTCCTTCTTGTAAGCTGCGATGCTTGACTTTGGAATTGTATAGCGCTGCCACTTTTTGTTTGTGAGCTGCTGCTTTGAGCGCTGCATCGTTTCTCCTTTCCTCAATCAGATCCAAAGACATGAGGAGGAGTTCTTCGTTTTCCTCTGGGTTGTAGTGGATCCTACGGTGGGAAGGCACAATAGTCTCAACTGGGAGCATTGCCTCCGATCCATATGCCAAAGAGAAAGGAGTATGTCCTGTTGATGTTCTGAAAGATGTGCGGTACGCCCATAGTGCCGTAGGAAGTTCGTCCACCCAAGCGCCTTTTGACTTTTCAAGTTTCTTCTTGATTAGGGTTTTGAAAATTTTGTTGACGGCTTCAACTTGTCCGTTTGCCTGAGGATAAGCTACTGATGAGAAGCTTTTATGAATTCCATGCTCTTGGCACCAGTCGGCAAATTCTTCGCTGTCAAACTGGAGTCCGTTGTCTGATATGATCTTGAGTGGGACTCCGTACCTGCACAGAATATTTTTGATCAAGAAGTTTATAACTTTTGCTGAAGATATTTTATTTAGAGGTTCTGCTTCCACCCATTTGGTGAAATAATCGACTGCCACTATAGCATATTTGGATCCGCCTCGGCCCGTTGGTAGTTCGCCAATTAAGTCAATTCCCCATACAGCAAAGGGCCAAGGGCTGGTCATTTGAGTAATTTCGTTTGTGGGTAGTCGAGGAATCTTGGCGAACTTCTGACATCTGTCGCATTTCTTGACGAAGTCTAGGGCATCTTTGTTTAGTGTGGGCCAGTAATATCCATATCGGAGTATCTTCCTTGCCAAAGTCTGCCCTCCAGTGTGATCTCCGCATCCTCCCTGATGGATGTTTGATAAGATCTCCTTGGCTTCCCTTCCGGCGACGCATCTCAATAAGGGGCTAGAGAAGCCACGCCGATAGAGGATGCCTTCTTGTATTGTGTAGTGGGGAACTTTTCTCAAGATCCTCTTGGCTTCGTCACGCCTGTCGGGTAGTGTGCCATCTTGCAAATATTTCCGGATAGGAGTCATCCAGGTTCCTTCTTCGATTGCAGTTATCAGATTCACTTGTTCGAAACTTGGGGCTAGCTGCCTTGAGATGGCTAATGCTCCGGAAATGGTGCTATTCTTCATACTAGCTTGCTTTGCAAGTTCATCTGCCTCTTGGTTCTCTTCTCGAGGAATGTGTTTGATTAGATAGTGGTCCAATTGACCGAGCAGCAGTTTGGTTTTCTTTAGGTATGCTGTGAGTCGTTCTCCTCGAGTCTGGAATTCTCCTAGTACCTGGTTTACGATAAGCTGAGAATCACTATGAAGACATAAGGAATTGATTCCAATTTCTAGGGCAAGCTCCAATCCCGCTATTACTGCCTCATATTCAGCATCGTTGTTGGTGGCCGTGAACTCCAACCTTAATGCGTAGTACAACTTTCTTCCCCTGGGGGTGATGATCACAATACCTGCCCCCGAGCCTTGTTCGTTCGATGCTCCGTCTACAAAGAGGTTCCACTTGATTTTTTTGCTACTTCGGATTGTTCCTTGCCTTCGTTGGTAGTGAATTCGGCAATGAAATCGGCCATAGCTTGTCCTTTGATAGCGGTGCGAGGATGGTAGGTGATATCATACTGACTTAGTTCGATGCACCATTTGAGGAGTCGCGCAGAAGTGTCAGGACGATGGAGCACTTGTCTTAGCGGTTGATCGGTTAGAACCCTGATGGAGTGAGACTGGAAGTAGTGTCGCAGTTTTCGTGACGCGATCAATAAACAATATGCTAATTTCTCTAGTTTAGGATATCTGGCCTCTGCCCCTGTAAATCTCTTACTTACAAAGTAAACCGGGCGTTGTGTGCGGTCTTCTTCTCTTACCAAGGCGGCGCTTAGAGCATGAGATGATACAGCGAGGTATAGGTATAACACTTCACCTTCATTTGGAGTTGAGAGTACTGGTGGTCTCTGAAGGTGTTCGATTAGGTTGAGGAAGGCTTTTAAGCATTCATCGGTCCACTCGAATCTCCCTTTGTCTTTCTTGAGAGCTTCGAAGAAAGGGACACACTTGTCAGTTGCCTTGGAAATGAATCTGCTTAGGGCGGCCACCTTTCCGTTTAGGCTCTGCATTTCTTTTCGAGTGGAGGGTATCCTTATTTCTTTTAGAGCCCGGATTTTTTCAGGGTTTGCTTCGATTCCTCTGGCGTGGACGATAAATCCTAAGAATTTTCCCGAAGATACTCCGAAGGAGCACTTTAGAGGATTCAGCTTCATTCCATATCGGCGAAGTACTTGAAACATCTCGCCCAGGTGGCTTACATGGTCGTCGGCTTTCCTGGACTTTACCAACATGTCATCCACATACACTTCCATAGTTCGTCCTATTAGTTCCGCGAACATCTTGTTGACGAGGCGCTGATAGGTAGCTCCAGCATTTTTGAGTCCAAAAGGCATGACTTTGTAACAATATAGTCCGCGGTCGGTGATGAAGCTAGTGTGGTCTTGATCAGGAGCGTGCATGGGAATCTGGTTATATCCGGAGTATGCATCCATAAAAGATAGGAGTTCGTGTCCGGCTGTGCTATCCACAAGTTGGTCAATTCGGGGAAGTGGGAAGCAATCTTTTGGGCAAGCGTCATTCAGATTGGAGAAGTCAATACATGTTCGCCACTTTCCATTGGCCTTTTTTACTATCACTGGGTTAGCGATCCATTCTGGGTAGATGGCTTCCCGTATGAAGCCATTAGCAAGTAGATTCTTTACTTCCTCATCAAGGGCTGCCGATCGCTCTGCCCCCATGCTCCTCTTTTTCTGCTTTACTGGTACCTTGGTGGGATCGATGTTCAGCATGTGGCATGCTATGTCGGGGGAGATTCCTGTCATATCGGCATGGGTCCACGCAAATACATCTAAGTTGTGGCGGAGAAAGTCAATGAGTTGATCTTTCAACTCCGTTTTTAGCTGAGATCCGACTTTTAATAGTTTACTTGAATCGTGCTTGTCTACAGATACGAATTCCATAGCCTCTGCAGGCTCGGCGGTAGCCTCCTCCTCTTTATCCCTGGGGTCTAGTTCATTGAAGGGATCGCTTGTGTATCGAAGAGGAGGGGCTTTCTTTAGTTGCTATGCCTCCAAGCTTTTCATGCAGAGAGTAGTCTCTGCATCTTTTCCTTTATTCTTTCTGCGGTTATTGCGAAGTTCAGTTACGTAGCAGTCTCGGGCAGCATCTTGATCCCCTTCTACTTCTCCTACTCCGTTGTCTGTTGGAAGTTTCATTTTCAGGCACCAGGGGGCTAATACAATCTGGAAGTCAGACAAGGCTGGTCTTCCCAAGAAGGCGTTGTAAGCCGAGTGGTTTTCTATTAGTACGAACGTTTGTTTTCGCACAACGGAGCGGGGATGACTTCCTATTTCGACGAAGAGGTCAAGTTGCCCGAGGGGCATTTTTGCATCTCCAGTGAAACCGTGCAGTGGTTTGTCACAGGGGGATACATCCTTCATTGATAACTTCATTTTGTCGAAAGCATGTTTGAATAGGATATTTACGGAGCTTCCTGTGTCTATTAGAATCCGAAAAACTTTAGCTGGACCGAACCAGGCAGAGATGACCATAGGATCCATATGTGGGTACTGTCTTCCTTCCAAATCACGCCTACTGAATATGATGTCGTCGTTCTCTTTTCGTTTCGGGTGGCGTTCTTCCGTGATGGAGTTAACATAGCCTTCTGCATTTCTAAGCGACTTGCCGTACCTTTCCATCTCTGCCCAACTTCTGTCGGCGATGTGTGGTCCTCCTGAGATGGTAAGGACCACTATCTTCTCTTGACTAGAGCCACTGGTGTTGTGATTGTTGCGATTCCCTCCGCCTACCTCTGGGAGGGGTTGCTTTGAGTTCTCATTGGCTGAAGTGGAGTCCTGTTCTGACCCTTCACATAGCGTTCCAGTCTTCTTCTTCTAATGTGTTCTTCGATCAAGTCCCGAAGATGGTGGCATTCATTGGTGTCATGTCCGTGGGATTCGTGGAAGCGACAGAACTTTCCGGACTTGAGTGCGTTATCTGATTCTTTCTTGTGCGGGGGGCGCTTGTATCCTAGTTCGCCCTGAGTGGCTAGGAAGATATTTTCGATTGTGTCGTTCAAAGGAGTGTAGGAGTCAAATCTCGGTCCTGGTCGATATTGGCGCTTTTCGACCTTTCTGCCCCCAGCATTGTCTCTAGATTCATTTCTTCGAGCGTCCTTAGCTGCAGTGGGAACCTTGTCCTGAACTATCTTGCCTTGTTGCCCTGACTGCCTCTCCGTAGCAGCGTCTTCAAGTCTCATATACTTTCCAGCTTCATGGAAGAAATCAGGCAAGGTAGCTGGTTTTTCCTTAGTTAATCTTCTGGCAAACTTGGTGTCTGGATGTACACCACTACAGAGGGCCATTAGAGTGAGTTTTTCATCGGCATCTTGAACTGCTGCCGCTGCGGCGTTGAACCGTGTTAGATATTGTTGCAGCGTCTCTCCGGATTTCTGTTTGACATTGGATAGAGAATAAGCATCCTTGGGTTGTTCCACATGGATGCGGAACTGGCTAATAAACCTTTCTTTCAACATCTCCCATGAGCTGATGGATCCTTGGGGTAGATGGCAGAACCAGGAGGTAGCTAGATCTGCTAGGAATAGCGGAAAGCATTTACATAATACTCCTTCTGTTGCTCCACTCATGAGCATATGCTGGGTGTATCTCTGCAAGTGTACGATGGGGTCGGAAGTTCCTTTGTAAGGTTCCATGGTTGGCATTTTCCATTCCCGGGGAGTGATGGCAGTTTCGATATTTCGGGTAAAGGGACTGGTGACCCTAGCGCCTATTCCCCGGTCCCTTTGCTCCCGTTGGACACATTCTCTGAATAATCGTGCCATTCGTTCGTCAGAACTTGGAGCGGACAAAAATGAGCTTGGTTCTTCCCTACGGGATCTATCTCGTCCAGATGACCTGTAGGGATGGTACAGTCTATCACTTCTAGCATTATCCAGTGGTTGTCTTTGGCTGCTCGGATGCACGCTAGGACCAGCTACAGTTGCCCCCTGCCTTGATCTTCCCCTGTGGGGTTCTGTTTCGAGCACATCCATGGGGTCAACTTCGGGTTGGGTTCTAGCTCGGCTCCGTTCAGCGGGGTTTCTATGATTAGGTGGCATGACTGGCTCAGCTACATCCGACCCTCGCCTGGTGCCTCCCCCGCTGGGTTCGGTTCCAAGGGCTTCCTCGAGTCGGAATTCGGGCTGAGTCCGGGCGCGGCCCCTATCATTGTTGTTCCTGTTGATAGCTTCTTCGAAGAGGGAAGACCTTTGTTGCCTCCGAGATCCTCCGGATTGGGACTCACCCCATGATTCAGTGTTGTGGTTGGACTCTTCAGCATCCCTTAAGCGTGACATGAGTTGGTCCACCAAAGCTTCTTGTTGGGATGTGAAGCGGTTAGTTACTTCAGTCACAACCCTGTCCAGATCCGCCCTAGTGATTGGTTGTTCCGTTGCGGGACCAGTTGGATTTTCCTGATTTTCATCTGGTACTGCTGTTGAAGTGGGCTGATCTGCGATTGCTGGATCTGGAAGGCTGCTAGTTGCGATGTTCTTTCCTTTGTTAACATCCCTTCTCTGTTTGGAAGGCATGATTTCTAAGCAACGAGCGATGTTGTTAGGAAGAAGGTTGAGTGGGAGAAGATGAAGCTTGAGTTCTATTCTCAGTGAAAGCACCAAAAATGTTTGCACAAAAAATGGACAAACACCTCCAAGTCGTATTATTTAGTTGATTATATGTGATTTTCAATGATTTTAGATGAGTATGTAAATATAAAAGAAGTAGGGGCTGAAATGTAAAAGACACGCAGATTTATAGTGGTTCGGCCGGAATATGCCTACGTCCACTTTATATGTTATTATCTTCTTTCTTTCGGATTACAAGTACAATGCTTCGTATACAAGTATATGAAAGTAGTTTGAAAGTTCCTTTCTCGCTTGAGCTCTCAAACTTGTCTACCATTGTTGTACCCCTGCCCCTCTATTTATAAAGTGAGGTAGGGGGCAGGGGTCTTGGATGTATATAGCTGCTGGTGGGCCCGGGCTGAAGCAATCTGGACTGGCAGTTGTTTGGTTCAGGGAGGTCTCATTCGGCATGGAGCTTGGACCGGTGGTAGGTGTTGTCCGGTGGTAGCGGTGTGGATGTGGACCGGCAGTGAGTGTGGACCGGTGATAGGTGTGGACCGGTGGTGAGGTAGTTCGGTGCTTCTTGGACCGGTTGTGGGGAAGAGGTTTGGTTCGGTGGTGCCCCTGGTTCGGTATGCCGAATGGAGATGGAGGAATGTTGGCTCTGTGGCCGAATGGGGCTGACCGAATGGATTCTGGTCCGGTATGACATGGAGAGGCCGGATGGGAAGGAGGCCGAATGAGGAGGAGGCCGAATGGGAAGGTGACTGGTCGTGCTGAATGAAGCGGAGATGGCGAACCCGCGTGAAACTGTGGCTTCTTGGTCTCGAGATCTTCTGGGTGAAAATTCGCCCAACAGCCGAGAAATCCACGAAGTTCCGTTATGGTAGTAGGAGTTGGCCAATCAACCATAGCTTGTATTTTGGATGGATCTACTTTGACGCCTTGACCCGAAATGATGTGGCCCAAATATTCAATTTCGGTAAGTGCAAATGAACATTTGGAGAGGTTAACGAAAAGTTTGTGTTGGGAGAGTGTGTGGAGTGTGGTTTCAAGGTGGTTAAGATGAGTGGTTAACGATGGGCTAAATATAAAGTATGTCGTCGAAGAAAACGAGAATAAAACGACGAAGGTGTGGTTGGAAGGTTTTGTTGATTGTGGCTTGGAATATGAGGGTGCATTAGTGAGACCGAAGGGCATGACGATGAATTCGTAATGTCCTTCATGGGTGCGAAATGTCGTTTTGGGAACATCGGGTGGGTGAACGGGGACTTGAAAATAGCCGCATCGTAGATCTAGTTTGGTAAAAAATGAGATGCACCGTGTAGCTCATCCAAGAGCTCATCGACGGTCGGAATGGGAAAGCGATCGTTTATAGTGATTGCATTAAGGGCTCGATAATCCACAAAAAAACGCCAAGTGCCATCTTTCTTTCGAACCAAAAGTACGGGAGAGGAGAACAGACTAGTAAAGGGCGTATGATTTTGGTGGCCAACATTTCTTGTATTCGTTTTTCGATTTCGGATTTTTGGAAATGAGGGTAACGATATGGTTTAATATTAATAGGAGTGTGATTGGGTTGAAGATTAATATGGTGATCGAGATGACGGTGAGGTGGGGGGTCGATGGGTTTATTAAAGAGATTTTTGTGAGTGGATAAAATGTTTTGAATTGGTGGTGGTATGTTAGGATTGGAGATGGATGGAAGTTGAGTAGGTGTGTCGAGTTGAATGTGGAAATAGTGAGCTATGGAGTTTGTTGAGTCGAGTCGTTTTAATTGGAGAAGGGAGATTTCTTTTGGATTAGTGGAGTTGGAGAGGCCGGAAAGAGTTATTGGTTTTTGATTATAAAGAAAAGAAATAGTAAGGGCTTTGTGGTCTATGGTGATTGGACCAAGTGTTTCCAACCATTGAATACCCAATACTATATCCGCACCCATAAATTCCAATAAATGTAAATCTAACGAAAAATTACAGTCCCCAATAGCCATTGATACATTACGGCATACTCCCAAACTTTTAAGCTTCTCCCTGTTCCCAACCATTACCGCGAATTGAGTGGAATCATCGATGGGAAGCTTCAAAAACCGAGCCACACGCGGATGCACATAATTATGCGTGCTGCCTGTGTCGATCAACGCAGATAGCTGCTGTTGGAAGATGGCGATTTGGAGAAGCAAAGCCCTAGGATTTGCTGTGCCGACCAGCGCGTGGAGGAATCCCTCCTCTAATGGCGACCCCAAGTCGACCAAGGGCGGATCTGGGTCGATTTCCGCAACAACGCGGTGGGGTTTGGACATCGGTGGCCTGGTTCGTATCGTTTGTCGCAGTGATAACATAGCCCTTGCGCGCGCTTTTGGTGCATCTCGGCGACGGTAAGCTTCTTGAATGAGGTTGTGTTGGAAGAGTTATTGTGTATATTGTTGGGTGGTGGAATAGGAGGTAATGCCAAGAGTGGAGGTTGTGAATGTTTGAGGGGTTGTTTGTAAAAAGAGGAGCTAGATTCGAATGATTTGCTTTCAACAAGCTTGGCGAGGTCCATGGTGTCAGAAAGGGAGGCGGGTTTGAGGATGAGTAGTTCGTGTTTGATGTGGGTTTTAAGGCCGGAGATGAAACAATGGAGAAGTGAATCGGTTGGTAGGGTGGTGATACGGTTACTAATGGTTTCGAAGGAGGATTGATACTCTTCGATAGATCCTGTTTGGCGGAGTTTGAATAGCGTAGCTTGAGGGTTGATGAAGGAAGATGGTCCGAATCGTTGTTCCATTGCTTTGGTGAGATTGGGCCATGAGGTGAGTTGATTATTGCGGTACATCCATTGGAACCATGTGAGAGCTTGCGCCTTCATGTAGAAACTTGCTAGTTCAACTCGTTGCTCTTACGGAGTGGAGTGATATGTGAAAAATCGTTCGGATTGGAAAATCCAATCCAAGGCGTTTGTGTCGTCGAATTGAGTTAGCTCACATTTTGTGGTTCGTGTTGTGATAGGAGTTGTGAGGAGAGGAGGTGGGGGTGGAGGTCGGTGGTGGGAAGGTGGAATGTTTGTGTTGTTTTGGGAACCGAGTGTAGGGTGTGGTGATGGTGGTGGGGTGGTGGGAACTTTGGAACTAATATTGGCAAGAGTTTGAGTGATTTGGAGGAGGGACGATTGGATATCGATGATTTGTTGTTGTTGTTTTTGGAGTAAGTGTCATGGGAGGTGAACGAAGCTTGGAGAGAATCAACGGTTTGTTGTTGGTTTGTGGAGGAGTCGCGTAGTTGTTGGAGGAGTTCATTGGTTTGTCGGGTCATGGTTGTAGGGTAAGAGGGAGGTGGAGTTGGTTCAGTGGAAGCACCAAATGATGCAAGTTGGAAGGGGAAGGAGGGTAAGGGAAGGAGAAGGAGGGAAAGGTAAGAGAACTGAGGAAGAGAAGTTTGTTTTATATATTCAGCCGATAATTTTTCATTCATCATTACCTACCAATATATCAGTAGAGTGGTTACAAACTATTGGATAGGATAATGCCAAGTGGCTACACCTTCTAGAAACATTGTAACTAATTGCATACATAATTTGTAATTAAAGAAAATAAAAAAAGATTCTCTTGTCTTGTAGTGCTTTATTTAGTTGAGCCATTTCTTGGTGCACAAGTCTTCATTCTCTATATCGTGCAGGTGTTATGATTGTGCGTTTGGGTCTAGTGTGTAGATATTGTATCAATATGCAATACAACAACAAGCATTCTATCTTAGAACAAATCACAACTTTGATATTCAAGTTTTAATTTTCGACACCCCCTCGCATCTTCTGCTATGCGCGCACTTTATTTGTAAAAAAAAGAATCTCTTATTGTTACAAACTACCAATCTCATATATATATGTTGATTTATCGCCGACCATGTCAAACACATAGGCCTCATCACCAATTCATCTTCAATACAGCAACAAGCATTCTATCTTAGAACAAATCATAACTTTGACATTCAAGCTGTAATTTTCGGCACCCCCTCGCATCTTCCGCTATGCGCGCACTTCATTTCAGTATAGAAGAAGTAAGACCACTGAACGAAGCTTTTTTTGTGTCAGCGTCATGATTGGATATCGCTACATCCGTCTAGAGCACATATATTTTCATGGAAACATTTATTTGTAACAAAAGGAATCTCATATTGTTACAAGCTACCAATCTCATATATATGGTGATCTCTTTTTAGAATATCTTGCGATGTAGTGGAACTAATGATAATCCAATTTACGCACTCTCTAATATAATGCGAGCCACACCCAACGTTCATAATCGTCATAACCAACTCAGAGAGGAGAACTCAATTCATTACATATAGATCAAGCACAATGGTTAGAAATATCTCATACCATTAAGTACTTCGGACTTGGTTGTCAGCAAAGCTGCAACTACATTTTCATCCAGACAACGAACTCGTAAGTTTTGGATTGGTGGCAGCTTTAAATTTTCAAGCGACGTGTTTCCAGATGCAAACTTCGACGTCGACAAGTGTTCAGGCAGCAATTGAGGCAGGGCATATACAACATCATCCACGTAATTCCAGATCTGGTGACGCAACTCTATACACAACAAGAGCAAAGACAAATATTTGGCTGCCTCGTGAATCACTGACAACCACTTGAGCACTCTGAGACGTCAGTTCATCGTTGCGGCATTCAATTTCATCGAAATTCAACAACATCGCAACTACAAATCTCACAACACACAACAAGTGGCGGCACAGCCCTTGACGAAATTCGGCAAGCCATCGCAAGTTAGATATTCAGATCTTAAGGCAAAGTCGCAGGTGGCTCCTTTGTTGACGCGAGCAAATCAAGTGAACTCGAGATCTAGAAATGAGCAATAAAAACGATTCCAGATCCGATATTCTAGCCTTCGGTAGCTTTCCAGAATGACAGTAGGTGATGCGATTTTCTTTTGTTGAGGAAGAGATTCTTGGATGCACGAATTTTTGAAGAAAAGGAGATTTTCTTTTGTTGATCAAGCATATGAAGATATATTTGACAAGAAATTGTAAACGTCATTAGAAACAAAGAATAAAAGCATTAAAAGGAACGTGCAATATATAGATATACATACAGGCTACCTGCAGCAAATAAACTGCCTATAGAAAATGAACATGCCAAAATGGAAGACAGATATAATATAACACAGTAGGAAATAAATAATCCGAGCCTTGCAAACAACTAAAAAAGCACTGATATAGTCTATCGTGCAAAATTCTAGCGTTTCACATACCTATACAGAGTTGATAACAGACTCCTTTGTAGACCATTTGTCATTTTCATCCTCGTTGAACTTCTAAATATTCAAATTCAAAACTGAAGTTTGAAAATTTTCAAATTCGAAATTGAAAAGATAAGGGACCAATGTAACATATTTGGAAAAGATGTGAAAACAAGAAGAAGAAAAAAAAAACATGTTAACAGTCCAAAAGGAGAAAAATACATGGAAACAGATAAATAGGAAAAATGATATATTGGTACGAGAGATAAAAACATATTATCTTGGTTTCATACTCTTTATTTTTCAAGCTTATGGTATAGCAAATTTCTCCTAACAGTTGATTTGACAGTTGCTGTAAAAAAAAATTTAGGACATTAATGTTACATTGTACACGTAGTGTTCATATATTACAGTGAAGTGAAGGCATAAATTAGTAACCCGTCTTCCTCTTATAATTTCAATACCAACATATACATGATCACTGTTGGTCTCTCACCTCTCCACACTAGCATAGTCAGCTTTCTTTTTCCCCTTTGCCTTCTTCTTTTCCTCTTGCCGTGGACCAACCTTGATAACCAAATAGATCCATATAACCAACTTTCCATGGTTTTAGAGTACTGAATGTAGTACAGGACAAAATGAATAACATTAGTGATAAAGTATTTGAAACTACACTACCCAGTGATCAATGGTATTGTCATCCATTAGCAAATTGAGCCTTAACTAAGTCTTATCAAGAGAAGACAACCTAGGACATCAAATAAAGCTGTATTATGAAGCAATAAAGACATTTGTTCGACTACACACATAAATATACTCTCACATTTAAACCTAGCAAAAATTTCAACAACCATTTTCAACTGATTGGCCACTTTATTTTCTACTACTAAGTCATGTACCATTATAATTTGATTTCAAAAAATGACTTGACTGTAATGTTGCATATGATAATAGAGATACATGAAATGATCAAATATTGTTTTGAAACTGACTAATGCGACTATATTGAACCTTTAAATAAGAGAAGTATCACTAATGCAATGCATACAGAGCCGGCCCAGTGGGCAGTCCAGTAAGCCCACGGGCTGAGGCAACCCACTGGACAAGGGCAACATTCTAGCCAACCACTAAAATAAGCAACGGAAAGAACAGCTTCTCCACCAAATCGATCAAAAATTAGGACTTCTCAGTTTCAATTTTTTTCGCGCGTTGCTTCTGTGCAGTCGCTAGTCAACCTCGGCTCCTCCAGTCTCGCTGTCAATAATCAATGTAAGCGCCCGCTGTCAATAATCAATCGGCTCCTCCAGTCTCGCTGTCAATAATCAATTTTTTTCACACTCATGTCAATAATCTAGTGCCCGCTGTCCTGTGTCTCGCTGGTAGTCTGGTCCCTGTCTTCATTCTCCACCTGAGAATATGAGATTCAATGTAAGCATTTGTGCTTTTTTTTATGGATTCAATGTGTAGTAATGTTTTGATTCTTTTGAAATCAATCTGCGGATTTTAAAGTTTGGTGTGGTTATGTTTTTTTTGTATTTAAAGATTCACTTTTGCAAATTATTATGGCAAAATGTATATGTAAAATTAAGGTACCAATGTAGGTAATCGTCTCAATCAAAATTTATGCAGATTGTTCCAAAATTTTTATGATTCACTTTTGCAGATTGTATGCAAATTTATGCAGATTGTTCCAAAAATTTATGCAGATTGTATTTAAAGATTCACTTTTGCAATATAAATTTTATGCAGATTGTTCCAAAAATCTTAATCCATGACTCATGAGATGTAGTGAATTTTACCTATTTGCAAAATAGTACAATCTCCCATTTGCAAAAAAATTCCTCAAAATGGTATAATCACATTTTTTTCCTTTACAAGAAATGAATTTTCAGTCATATCATATGGGAATACACAGTGAACCGCATTCCTGTACATATGGATTTTATGACAATGTTGACTATAGGCAGATGGAGATACACAATCTTTACACTCATACTGTCATACACTACCGCACAAGCAGGGTTTATTAGTGTAAGGAAAAATCAGAGTCGACCAAATAATTTTAATTTTAATCCGAAACATTGTTTCATGTAGGTTGTAGCAAAACTAATACATATTTTAATGTTTTAATAATAGATAACATGTCGAAAAAAGAAGACGATAAAAATCGTGTGAGATTTAGAAAACAAAATTCTGGAGCTTTTAATCGAAAGGTAAAACAACGTCATGATGCAATGGCTTCATCAATGGTGGGCTCAATCTCTTAACTCTTTAATGCGAAAACACAAAAATCACAAAATTCTTGTCAAGTTGAAGAAGATAGTGAAGCTACTGATGAAAATATTGATAATGTTGTTGAGGATGAAATTGAAAATGAGGGCATTGATATTGATGAAATTGAAAATGAGGGCATTAACGTGGATGTAATTGATGACGAAGAAATGGATAATGAAGAACATGTAAATGATGAGATAAATGATGAAAGTATAATTGATTTTGACAAAAATGTGGATGTAAATCACGATCCGGGTTTGTGGGGTACTATGAGTGATACAAAACGAACAATTATCGTTCAAAGAGGTCCCATTAAGATATCCAAATTAAATGATAAATTTTCGAGTGTCATAAAGGATGGGAGAAATAGAAGTTTTTCGTCTAAGCATTATATTCGTCGTTTTCCAAATGGAGAGAAGCATGAAAGGAAGTGGCTTGTATACTCAAATGCATTGAATAAACTATTTTGCTTTTGTTGCAAGTTATTTAAAAATAAAGTGATGTTGAGCAAATTGTCGAAAGATGGAATTGATGATTGGCATAATCTTCCATCAAAACTTAGGGAGCATGAAACTAATCCGGAACATTGTGAGAATGTCGTGAAGTGGGTTGATTTGCAAAAAGGACTAAAATTAAAAGCAACGGTTGACAAAAATATGCAAGCTCAAATTGATAAAGAGAAAGATCGTTGGAAGATGATATTGATTCGAATAATTGAGGTCGTTAAAACACTTTCTCGAAATAGTTTACCATTTCGTGGAAGTAACGAGAAGATTTATGAGAAGAATAATGGACTATTTTGCCAACTTATTGAGTTTCTTGCGGAGTTTGATCCCATTATGAAAGACCATCTTCGACGTGTGGTGAATAAAAAAATTCAACATCATTATTTTAGTCATAAAAATCAAAATGAGATAATAATTTTATTATCCAACGAGATCAAAACAAAAATAATAAAAAAAATCTCAAAAGCAAAATATTTCTCGGTTATGCTTGATTGTACTCCGGATATTGGCCACGAAGAACAAATGTCAATTATCATAAGGTGTGTTGATATTGAAGATTTTGATGAGGTGAAGGTGACAGAGTTTTTTCTTGGATTTATAGTTGTTGATGATACATCGGGGCTTGGCCTTTTCAAGCAACTTGAAAATATTTTGAATGAACTTAAACTTAATATTGATGATATAAGAGGTCAAGGTTATGATAATGGATCAAATATGAAAGGTAAGCATCAAGGCGTACAAAAGAGACTTCTTGATAAAAATCCACGAGCGTTTTATATGTCATAGTTTAAATATTGCATTATGTGATATGGCTAAATCTTGTGTTAAAGCTAGAATTTTTTTTTGCATGTGCAAAAAATTTATACATTATTTTCGGGATCCACTTATCGATGGATGTTCTTAAGAAATATGTTAAAGGTTTAACACCAAAATCATTATCGGTTACACGATTGGAAAGTCATGTTGAAAGTGTGAGAGCTATTCGATTTCAAGCGCCAATGTTAAATGCTTTGGTTGAAATTGCCAAGAGTTCTAAAGAGGATATTGTGATGGCGGAAGCTAAAGGTTTATGTTTGAATGTTTTAGAGAACTTTGAGTTTTCGATTAGCCTTTGTATTTGGTTCAAGTTATTGGATAAAGTGAATCAAGTTAGTAAAATACTTCAACATGAAGATATGAATTTAGAAGATGCAATCATAAGATTAAAAGAACTTATTCTATTCTTTCAAAACTTTGGGGAATATGGTTTTGAAGAAATGATGAAAGAAGCCAAAGAACTTGCAATCGATGTTGATATTGAACCAATGTTTGAGGTGAAAAGAGTTTCTCGTAGGAAGAGGCATTTTGATGAAGATCTTGAAATTAATGGTGAAGAAGACCAATCACCGGAAGAGAATTTTAGAGCCACATACTTCATTCACATCATAGATCAAGCTCTTACATCTTTAAAAGACCGTTTTGAACAATTTAAGCTTTATGATAAATATTTGGATTTTTATTAAACGTAAAGTTCATGCATATTAGCAAAGATGAATCGATGAAACATTGTATTTGCTTAGAAGGTTATTTGAAACACAACCAACAATGCGATATTTATGGAAAAGATCTATTTCAAGGTCTAAGAGCTTTGCAAAGTATGTTGCCTAAGGAAATAGCTAAGTCGGTTGACATTCTTGATTTTATAAAATCTTATGTAGAGAATGGTGGTTTTGCAATGTGCATGGGTTGCTTATCGGGTTTTACTAACAATTCCGGTTACCGCTGCTTCGGCGGAAAGAAGTTTTTCTAAATTGAAATTAATCAAGAATTATCTTCGAACGAACATGTCACAAGAGCGATTAAATGGATTAGCAATGATCTCAATTGAAAGTGAGTTTTTTGAGAAACTAGATTGTGGCAATTTGATTGAAGAATTCGCCATTTACTTTCCAGCTTCGGCAAAGCAAAGAATTAAAGACCGACACCTACTCATCGCCGACCATGTCAAATACATAGGCCTCATCACCAATTCATCCTCAATACAACAACAAGCATTCTATCTTAGAACAAATCATAACTTTGACATTCAAACTGTAATTTTCGGCACCCCCTCGAATCTTCCGCTATGCGCGCACTTCATTTCAGTATAGAAGAAGTAAGACCACTGAACGAAACTTTTTTTGTGTCAGCGTCATGATTGGATATCGCTACATCCGTCTAGAGCACATATATTTTCATGGAAACATTTATTTGTAACAAAAGGAATCTCATATTGTTACAAGCTACCAATCTCATGTATATGGTGATCTCTTTTTAGAATATCTTGCGATGTGGTGGAACTAATGATAATCCAATTTACGCACTCTATAATATAATGCGAGCCACACTCAACGTTCATAATCGTCATAACCAACTCAGAGAGGAGAACTCAATTCATTACATATAGATCAAGCACAATGGTTAGAAATATCTCATACCATTAAGTACTTCGGACTTGGTTGTCAGCAAAGCTGCAACTACATTTTCATCCAGACAACGAACTCGTAAGTTTTGGATTGGTGGCAGCTTTAAATTTTCAAGCGACGTGTTTCCAGATGCAAACTTCGACGTCGACAAGTGTTCAGGCAGCAATTGAGGCAGGGCATATACAACATCATCCACGTAATTCCAGATCTGGTGACGCAACTCTATACACAACAAGAGCAAAGACAAATATTTGGCTGCCTCGTGAATCACTGACAACCACTTGAGCACTCTGAGACGTCAGTTCATCGTTGCGGCATTCAATTTCATCGAAATTCAACAACATCGCAACTACAAATCTCACAACACACAACAAGTGGCGGCACAGCCCTTGACGAAATTCGGCAAGCCATCGCAAGTTAGATATTCAGATCTTAAGGCAAAGTCGCAGGTGGCTCCTTTGTTGACGCGAGCAAATCAAGTGAACTCGAGATCTAGAAATGAGCAATAAAAACGATTCCAGATCCGATATTCTAGCCTTCGGTAGCTTTCCAGAATGACAGTAGGTGATGCGATTTTCTTTTGTTGAGGAAGAGATTCTTGGATGCACGAATTTTTGAAGAAAAGGAGATTTTCTTTTGTTGATCAAGCATATGAAGATATATTTGACAAGAAATTGTAAACGTCATTAGAAACAAAGAATAAAAGCATTAAAAGGAACGTGCAATATATAGATATACATACAGGCTACCTGCAGCAAATAAACTGCCTATAGAAAATGAACATGCCAAAATGGAAGACAGATATAATATAACACAGTAGGAAATAAATAATCCGAGCCTTGCAAACAACTAAAAAAGCACTGATATAGTCTATCGTGCAAAATTCTAGCGTTTCACATACCTATACAGAGTTGATAACAGACTCCTTTGTAGACCATTTGTCATTTTCATCCTCGTTGAACTTCTAAATATTCAAATTCAAAACTGAAGTTTGAAAATTTTCAAATTCGAAATTGAAAAGATAAGGGACCAAAGTAACATATTTGGAAATGATGTGAAAACAAGAAGAAGAAAAAAACATGTTAACAGTCCAAAAGGAGAAAAATACATGGAAACAGATAAATAGGAAAAATGATGTATTGGTATGAGAGATAAAAACATATTATTTTGGTTTCATACTGTTTATTTTTCAAGCTTATGGTATAGCAAATTTCCCCTAACAGTTTATTTGACAGTTGCTGTAAAAAAAATTAGGACATTAATGTTACATTGTACACGTAGTGTTCATATATTACAGTGAAGTGAAGGCATAAATTAGTCACCCGTCTTCCTCTTATAATTTCAATACCAACATATACATGTTCACTGTCGGTCTCTCACCTCTCCACACTAGCATAGTCAGCTTTCTTTTTCCCTTTGCTTTCTTCTTTTCCTCTTGCCGTGGACCAACCTTGATAACCAAATAGATCCATATAACCTACTTTCCATGGTTTTAGAGTACTGAATGTAGTACAGGTCAAAATGAATAGCATTAGTGATAAAGTATTTGAAACTACACTATCCAGTGGTCAATGGTATTGTCATCCATGAGCAAATTGAGCCTTATCCAAGTCTTATCAAGAGAAGACAACCTAGGACATCAAATAAAGCTGTATATATTATGAAGCAATAAAGGCATTTGTTCGACTACACATAAATATACTCTCACATTTAAACCTAGCAAAAATTTCAACAACCATTTTCAACTGATTGGCCATTTTATTTTCTACTACTAAGTCATGTACCATTATAATTTGATTTCAAAAAATGACTTGACTGTAATGTTGCATATGATAATAGAGATACATGAAATGATCAAATATTGTTTTGAAACCGACTAATGCGACTATATTGAACCTTTAAATAAGAGAAGTATGACTAATGCAATGCATATTATAACAGATGTACATAAAATGTTATCTTCTCCTAATGAACTAACATACATTAAATGAGGGAATCCTTCTGTGTTACAGAACAGGATAGCATTAGAAAACACTATAATGATGGGGCATAGCACTATAGCAATATATTATTGTGTCAAGCTCAAAAAGTAAAGGTTAGGCAAAGATAAGTTTAGCCTTTGATAGTATAGGTTGCACTAATAGTAATATATTATTGCAAGTCATATTAGAAAGCACTATTATATATGTATCAAACAAGAGAACAACGCCTAATCTAATTCATATATTCGAACATATTGCTTAAGATTAATGTCTACGCTACTGTTCATAAATTAAATGAACCAAATTATATTTGAAATGAATTATAACTTGACGTCTTTTACTTTTGGTAACTTTTGTTTCCATCCACGGTTTCTCTCAGTTGATGCACGATATAATTTCAATAAGTTAACCTACAAATTATTTGTAAATTAACCCGCACGTAGATTAATTGGTAGAATATGCTGTCCTGATTTTTATTTACTTATTTGCTCTTTCACTTTGTTGTGTATAATTCTATTCTCGTACGTGTAAAATACAAAATCTATACATTAGATTATACATTTATTGTCTGTATAAAAACTCAAATTCATACTTTATTTAATGAACTGCGACAAAATTAGAAGATTCAGAGCCATCTACATATCCTTATAAGCTTGAATCATTTTCACAGCTGTATATGTTATATTCATTCTGTTTCAAATTATATACAAACAGAGCTACAAATCGTTATGTGGAAAATATATAAGTTTTAATGTCCAAACGGTATTAAACCGTGTTCCACTTTTCAACCATCACATCAACGAGAAAAAAAATCAAAAACAAAAGAAACAACTACCCCACAAGACTTTTATACAGTTTTGCACCGTTCTGTAAGTTCATTATGCGAATGGAAATCTAAATCATATATAAAAATAATTGAGTGCCCTTGAATCTCACAAGAAACATTATTGCTTACATGAAAAAATAAAAAATCTTATACCTTATTATTTCTAAATGCAAATGTGCAATCTCATTCTAGTATTTGATCTTCTAAACATGATATATCACTAATTTGAATGATAAAATAAAATTGCAACAAAGAGATAAAGTTGCATATATAAGTAAAATAATCGTATAAATTACAATGATTACCTTATTAGAATTTGATTTCAAGGTTGTCCAAACTTTACCTAAAATCACCTTTGATGCTTTTGTCCTTTTCTTTTAAGGCTTTAACCAACCACTTTTTGTCTTATTCATTATCCTCTAATAAAATCCTAAACATCTTTCATTTCGACTCATTGTACAATTAATAACTCCGTCGAGATCACTTGAATTTTTCTTCACAAACATTTTTTTTCTTACATATAAATGTATAATGAAGTGGACTATATTATTTATGTCTATTATTAATATTGATTATTAATTTTAAATCAAAGAGTGAAGATTCAATGGAGTGGTCCAAGTATCAAATTATTTGGTGTAGCACATTTGATTTACCTTTATCTTTATAGTTGAAAAGAAAAGGTGACATATACTATTAAAGATGAGAAGAAAGGGTTATACATGGATGCAACGACCCGAAAATTTCGTTAACTAAATTTGTCATATTTTCCATAATTTTTAATAAAATGAATGTTAGGAATTTGGTGTTGCCATTTGTTCTTATTAAAAGTTAACAATTTAAAATGAGATTTCCAATTCAATAAAATAATGTAAATATTGTGGTTTAATTTTTGAATGGAATATGTGAAAACAAGAGTAATTATGGAATAATATGTTATTTATTTAGAGCATTGAAAAAAAAGAATTTGTAAGCCAATTTTAATTAATGGTAATAATGCGATATAAGCTAATAAATTTGATCTCAATGCGATAACCATTTAATGAAGGTAATGAAACAGGATTTAGGAAAACGTATACTAGGTATAAATCAAATAGAAGGATGAATAAATACTTTGGATAGTAATTGAATGTACAGTAATGGTAATTTAAAACCTATTTATAGTAAGACTGCATAAGATTCAGTAAATTAAGTGGTGGAAAGATTTTTCCTAGATATACTTTGAAGATGTGAAATTAAAGGTGAATATTAAAATTGGTTAATGTAAAATAACATTGATTAACTGTAAATGAGAATAAATTTGAAAATAAAAATTTATGTTAATACAAGTGGATCATTTATAAACTTAAATGAAACATTCCAATTTAATAAGAGGTATTCGAATGTTATGTTTTATTTAAAGGTAATAATTGGATTTAATTGGAATTTGTGTATATTGGATTATATAGGAAAGGAGTATACCAAAGAAACTGTGAATAGTAGAGTAGCAACTGAAAAAGGAAGAAATTGAAATAAGGGCAATAAACATTGTATAAATTAATAGTAATAAAGGCCAACATTGAATTGTAATAAATATAATTAATATTACAAGTGGGTAAACGTAAAGATAAGGGTTAAGAGTGTTGCAATAAGTATATTAGAATAACTATAAAGTGTAAATGTACGTATTTATAGCAACATGAATTATTGAAGGAAAATATTTGGTAAACGGGGTTTGGGCTAAGGAAATGTTATTGATTGTTTTGAAACCTTATTTATTATGGGAAATTAATTTAGCATAAGCAAAACCAATGCAAATATCTAATTTATCAGTAAAGCAATAATAATAAATAGTAATCAATGCAAATTTATGTAACAATAGAATGTGAAATTGGGGAATAGACGCAAAGTATATATGAGTTGCTAAAAGTATGCATAATAAGTGCAAATTTAATAAATCAATGTCCTGTAGAGGTTGGAGTATGGTTAGTAATAAAAGCTTTTAAAGGAAAAAAAAAACCTTTTAATTTGTAAATGAAAATCAATGCATTAAATTAGGTGTAACTGAATGCATGTAAATAATTTTGTAAGAATAAGTTAATAAACAATTTATTTGTGCATACCCGATTTAATTGAAATAACAGAAAAGACAAGAACTTGATTTGCCTAGGTATATATATATATATATATATTGATAAACTATAACTAAATAGAAAGTTTGGTAGTAAATAGGATATAAGAAGACAAAGGCAACTAGTAAATTAATAAATGAATTCATAATAATAAGTAGTAATTAATGCATATATATTTGGCATTAGTGATAATTAAAAACTTTACCCATTTATCTAATTTATTTAATTAAATCTAAATTTATGGCAACATTGTTGTAATGATGGTTGTAAGTGAATTTGAATGTAAAAGGGTAACAATTATTTAGGTTAACCATTTTCAGTATGTTAAGTTAAGAATGACAATCGATTGAAATAAATCTAAATTAATTATTTTGTTTTGGTTAATGTGTTCTAGTTAATAAAGGAGAGTTTATAAGAAATGAAGCATGCACTAATGACATGTATTATAATTCAAATGTTATTTATACCCATAAAAGTGTCTGTTTACTGAATAAAAAGATTTTAAATCAATAAGCGAATTTATTTAGGTTCCAATTTATAATTTATAACATTTAATGTAGACTCAATTACAATTAATTGACTTAAATCGTGTAGTTAGCGTAGATTTGTTTTGTAACTGGAGTAGTTAATTCTATAAGATGAAGTTAATGCTAATTCTATTTATAATTGGACCATTTGTTGATATAGATTATAAAAAGCAAGATGTATAAATTTAATTAAAGTATCAACATTCAACAATTGTAATTATTGAAAATTAAAATGGAATTTGAGGATAATAAGGTGAAACCATGAATAAATGTTAGTGCATCCTTAAAACTTAATTTATAATTTCTAAATATAAGGAAGTGGAGAAATTAATAAAATTGTGGATATATTTTGAAACGTAAACGAAACGTCTAGATTTACATTTTTAAATACGTTTAAAATAAAATGTAAATGATAAGGAATTTATTTATTTCCTAAATCCGTAACGTGTGTAATTAATATTTTTTTTATCTTTTGGGACCACTTCCGTTTGCACGTTAAAATTCATGCACACCTATTCTTTTGCGTCTATCTATAAATAGATGATTATAAACCCTAGCCTCCATTCTATTCTCTTTTGATGTACATTCATTTCCTGTCTCGTCCTCAATAGATGTGTAACAACCCGCATATTTATCGATTTTATATTTAAATATTTTATTTAAATATTTTTTCGTTAATCGGATATTGGTCCGAAAAGCTACTTTCTGCAAACGGTCAAATTAGGACTCGTGACCAATTCCATTGAGTTTAAAATGCCATTTACAACTTTTTTAAGTATAAACATCGATAGGTTTGGAGTTAGTGAAATTTCACTAACTTTTCCCGCCTTGGACTTTGGGTTAGTTTAGCCTATTAAGCCCAAGTTCCAACCCCCTTCTCCTCACTCTTCATAAATTTCCTAACTAACTCAAGCTTTGGCATTAATGGTGAAGAGAATGGGAAATTAAAACTCCAAGCACAAATTCAATTGCAAATCCAACATTCAACTCCAAATTTAAGTAGAAGATATTGGATTCAAGTTTTGGATTGCTTCTCCTTGCTTTCAAGCTTCATCTTCATAAATTTTATTGCAAAGGTGAGATTTTTATCTCACAATTCTAGCCTATAACTATATTGTACTGTTGAGAATGATTCCCTATCATTTTTGCATGTATATTTGCATTTGGTTTGGATTGAATTGGCGAAAAACTCCAATTTTTAGCGTTTTGGTGAATTTTCTGCATTTAGGTCGTTCTGGCCATTTTTGTGTGTTCGGAGTTAGGTCGTTCGCGACATAACCCTTAGGTCGCTCGCGTGTTAACGCGCTAGGTCGCACTGCACGTACTGTCATCTCGGAATTAGGTCGTTGGGCTTTAAGTCGTAGGTCGTTTGGCTCATAGGTCGTTAGGTCGCTAACACTTAGGTCGTTTCTGGCCTTAAACCCACTCTGCAGTGTTAGGTCGCTCGCGAGTTAAGTCTTAAGCCGTAGGTCGTTCGCGAGTTAAGCCTTAGGTCGTTTGGCCTTTATAACGTTAGGTCGCTCGCGTGTTAAAACGTTAGGTCGCGCTGGCCTTAAGTCGTAGGTCGTATGGACCTAGGTCGTAGGTCGCTAGACCTTGTCTCCTTAGTTCGCAAGACTTTGTAAACCGTTAGGTCGCGTGATCTATATCCCGTAGGTCGTTGACCCCTTGAGTCGTAGAGCTGATAGGTCGGTCGCGAGTTAAAATCGATAGGTCGCTCGACCACTAGATCGTATGACCTGTTAGGTCGTTAGGTCGCGTGAGTTTTAAGCCGCGTATCAGTTAGGTCGTTCCACCTTATAACCCTTAAGTCGCTCACCTCTGTTAGGTCGCGAGTCCCTTAAGTCGCTCGCCTCCGTTAGGTCGTGCATCCCCCTAACTCGTTCGGCCTTGCCTTCGTTAAGTCGCGTGACACATTAGGTCGCGCATCACCTTAACTCGCTCGACCTTGTTTAGGTCGTTAGGTCGCGAAGATCCTTAGGTCGCAACCATTAGGTCGCTCGACCCAATTTCCCTTAGGTCGTTAGACCTCATTTTGTCCTCACTAGGTCGTACCGTTTTGGACGGGGCGCTGCCCCGCACCCCGCACCCCGCCGGGGGCGCTGCCCCCTGGACCCCCGCGACCTGACCGGGCAGGTCAAACCCCGTAAGCGGTGGCGTTGCCCCCGCACCCCCACCATGGGGGGTTGCCACCCCCCTGGACCCCCCCTCCGTAGGGGCTCTTAGATGAAAGATGCATTTTGAGTTGATTTCCATGGATTTCATTCACGT
Source organism: Allium cepa (assembly GCA_030765085.1). Taxonomy (NCBI): domain Eukaryota; kingdom Viridiplantae; phylum Streptophyta; class Magnoliopsida; order Asparagales; family Amaryllidaceae; genus Allium; species Allium cepa. The sequence goes on along the minus strand of CM060940.1, from coordinate 852,609,538 downwards.
CTTTGAACGCGAAGTTTTTGTGATTTGTCACTTTAATAAAATAAAGGTTTCAATACTAATAGTAAATATCAAAACTCTTTCATCAAAACGATTTCAACTCTATTTTTAATAACAAAGCTTTTTCCTTAAACCGTTTTCCAATCTATTAGTATATACAAACCTTTACCTCACTCGTATGAGAAATCTAATTAAACGACTTAGTAAAACAAGTAGTATGAAACGCTTGCGTTTACTTCGTCGGTTAATTATTGGACTTGTTCGATTGAATCTCTTGTGACAATTTTCTAGTGGAGATCTACAGTTTGTTAGTAAATATTTGAGTTAAGCAAGTGGTTATGGGACATGAAGTTAAACTTTTATATTTACTAACTTAGTATAATTGACACTTCTTGATGATCATGACGATCATTTTTGTGTTTTAGACTAGCAACTGTGCGATGTCTCTTTGTCTGCGAGGGAGACTAGACCCCGCTCTTGTGATGTTTCGCCATCTCATTTGTGTGATGTTTCGCCATCACATATGTGGGGTAGCGCCCCACGGTCTTCGGGCCATTCATGTGTCAAAATTAATGGCTTGCAACCATGAGATAGCTTCTCGCTTTGTGTTACACGTGTAGGTGAGTTTTCATGCTCCCATTTTGTGAGTTTTCATGCTCCTATATTGTAATTTCTGGATTTCTTGTGTAGTCTTCTGGAATTTGTGCTTCACCTATTTTCATGACTTTCATTGTTATGGTTTTCCAACTTTTATGTTTAGGTGAATTTGGATCTTTTAGAAGATTCTTTTGATATTGTTTGATCTCTTGATGATCTTCATTTACATGCTTATCATAGTATGTCTTTATGGTTACTATATGTTCTTGCCATATCTATTGTTTATATCATGTTATCTGATATTTATAGCTAGACTGATCCGTTTATTATTTTCTTATATATAATACTCGGGTCAGACCGAGATGTTACAGGTGCTTCTGCTTGACTTCTTCCCCAGCGATTTACTACTTTGACTTTTGGCTGACCTTTTAGATTAGCAGTTTTTGTCGTTTACACTTGAGATATAGACTCATAGATATATTCTTTTGCATAGCACGTGTTGCTATTCTTTTGTATTATTGTGGATCTTTTTGACCACTACTCTGATGTACACTTTCATGTGTTAGTTATATATTCATATCTTCTTCCGCCTTTGTGATATGGATGTCTGTGACTGATTTGTGTAATGCATATTTCTATGTTTGTTTTCGAAGATTATTATAGCCACCGCGTGATAAGAAATCACGAGGATGGTCGCTCCTCAACAGCCTTATTCTCCGTGCTAGTTGACAACGATACGCCGTAGTGTTCTTGGCTAGTGTGGGTATAGAGGTGGGGCGTCACAAGATGCAATTCTAGAACCAAATTCAAAATTCAAATCAGATAAAAATTCAAAGTTCGCAGAAAATTCCAAAAAAAATTTTGTGTTGTAGTTTTCATCAATACGAATCTACGCGCAGTTTCTGTTTGTGCATTTGAGGCTCGAGGTGGTCGTGATTCACGGTCAAAGGGGAGGAGACTGGAGCTTGATGGGTTCTGTAATTTGCGCGCGGCCTGTAGGAGAAAACGCGTGAGAAAGGGGTGGGAGAAGGAGATGACGTGGCTCTATTTAGGTTTTGTTTTATTTTTATTTTATTTTGTTTTCAAATCGTTTATATTGAATATCTTTTTCATACGATCTCCGATTCACGCGAAATTTCTTTTGTTAGGATCGTAATTAAATTTCAGATCTGTTGACGCTGGTTTGGACTGATTTGGAGACCGTTGAATTTTGGGTTTAAATCGGATTTAAATTCGATTTAAATTCAAAAAGGTGAGTGTTTTAACCCACTCACAACGTCTAAAAGTTTTTATGTTTGTTAAATTTATTTTAGATATGAGTAGAGATTTATTTATGACTGTTTGGCATATTTTATTCATCATATCTGTTAAATCGCATTTATTTAATATAACTGTTCATTTAAATTTTATTACTGCACATAGATTTACAGTTATAGTTATTTATTTGCAGATAAACTGTTAGTGTAATAGTTGTTAAATTTATTTTTGAATATAACTTCCAGTTATTACCTGTTATATATTATCGGATATATATTGATATTGTTTTGTTATTGGATGATGATTGTGATTTGGATGATGGATGATGATGGATGAATGGATGTTTTATTTTATATCATTAAACTACAAGTTATCATGCATTTTCGTTCCATTCGGGATTGTGGTTTGAAATGATATACAACCGCAAATTTTTATTTTTAATTTGCGGATTGAAATGATAAACATCTGTATCACTTGACCATAGGATAGAAAATTATATACAGACACCGTGGTCTATATATAAAATATGTTAAAGTGATTTATATGGTTTGGATGGGATACGGTTTATAAAAATTTTTAAGTTTTGATATTTTATAAATATTATTCTTCTACATATATACATATGAAGTTAAAATTTTTGAATTTAGGCTGCGTATAAATCTGTTAAATAAAAATGGAAAAATTGAGAAAATGGAATTTGATAATTTATATTATATGTTTAAGTTTGGAAATGTTAAGGTATGATATTTATAACTGGAGTTTTTCCAAGATAAATTTAAATGAATATTCTAGTATAATTAAATTTAAGGAAATATTAAATTTCTAGAAATTGGAGTTGTATTTATGGATTTTTATGTGAATATTCAAGACTAAATAATAGAACAATTGATTTGTTGAAAGAATAAAATTCCAACTTTAGTTTTGAAATATTAATACTCCAAATGGATATATATATATATATATATATATATATATATAGACATTGAAATGGTTTTGGAACTTGAAAGTGATATTTAAATTATGGTTTAGACTTTAAATAAAGAAATATATTTGTAAAGCCATGGAAATTATTTTTCTTTAAAAAGTAACCTTAAAGTCAAACCATTTATTTTATATACCGTTGAATATCCAAACCATTCAAGTTTTAGAAGTTATGGTTTTAAAACTATGAATTTTCGAAATATTATGCTTTGAAAGTATAATTCAAATGTTTGGTTTCCAGATATTATAGATTTTAAAGCAGTATGATTTTTGGAAAAGAATTATATTTGGATAAAAGGATATCATATTGTTTTGGGTTTTAAAATGATATCGTATTCGTAGTTTTTGAAATGGAAATATTTATTCTGGTTTTTAAGTATAAACTATTTTTAAATGACCGCGGTGTTATAATAACGATGGGTTGGCAAAGAGACCGGGATCGGATATGGACATACTCTCTGTCGATACCGAAAACCACTTTGACTAACCGTGTATGCGGTGGAGATTCCAGAATGAAGTAGGTTGGTGAAGGCGTTTCCTGCAAGGTAAATACGTGGACCCGACTCCCGTGAGTTGGCATAAGGTGGCTAAAACAGGAGCGATTCTCGGGCCAATGAGGTCATTTCTCTGATCGGACACTCCTCTTCGATATTATACTTTGACTTTGGATTACTTCAGTGGCCACTTTTACTTTGATTTTTGGGGGAGTTTGTTCGAGGTGGGCGGTAGCTGCGGCTATGCGTTTCCATCAGCCCGGATAGCAATTGGTATATCTACCCTGGCATTGCCTTGTTGTGCCGTGTCACCTACCCTAGCGCGCCTTATACGAGTTTTGTTTTGTACCATACCTATGGAGTGCCCTCTGACGACGTCCAGTACGGGGGAGATTACGGTACTGTATAGACTATGGGAATATATTCTGTGTTAAGGGCTATATGGGTAACCCCTTAACGCTATTAAAAAGTAAGTTTATTTTACAATTAGACACTATTATAATAGCGCAATATACTACATAGTAAATAGTTTAACGGATCCTTAGGAGATGTAAATCCCGAGCATCTCTTGAGTTACTGCACTCATATTTATTTCTTTTAATATAACTTACATAAGATCTTTTAGTTCTGACTCGAGTGTTTTTGTCTTTTCAAATTCGCTCGGCTCAGTCCGAGCGTGTCAGGATTTGAAGATTTAGCTTTGGAGGATGAAGACGAAGATTTGTATTATTATTATTTATACTATTGCACCACACTCACATTGTTCCGCTGCATTGGTATTTATTGGTATGTGAACTCTGATATTAAATTGTATAAAGAAGAATCAAAAGTTTTGTAAACAGTTTTATAAACTGTATATTTTATTATTATATTTTATCCTTCCGCTGTGAGATTCTATTTTGTTTATTTCTTCTCTGTTTTTTTTCTTATTTACCCATAACAATCCGCCCTTCCGTATGGTTTGAATCGACATGTGTGTCGGTTTTAAGCGTGCGAAAAAGGCGGGATGTTACATCTGGTATCAGAGCTTTGGTTTAGCGATAAACCTTAGCTTTGCGGGGTTTGACTCTTGTTAATAGGGTAGTAATACCCTATGGGAGTCGCTGAGTGTATATATATGAGAGAGCGTACTTGTTAGTGTTATAAAAAGGTTTTGATATTGTGTTAATCTGTTCCGTTTTGTATTTATAAATTCTGGTTGGTGCATGGGACGCTATGACATCAATAGGGATTTCTAAACACTTAATAGGACAGACCGACATAATATTTGTTTTAAATATAGGTAAATGAAATAATTTTTCCTATTATATTTTCTATATATATAAAGTAGATTTTCCTAAAGATATATATATTTGGTTGCAATAGATTGGTTGTTAGGAATAAAATTTATATATAATAGGTAAAATAAGATTGAATTTAAAATCAATGAAATTTGGAAATTTTAGGACTTAACTCCGGGATTTTTGAAAATTTGCTTTCAAAAGGATTTATGAAATATAATGATTTGGCTTCTAAGTATTTTCTTATATAAATATTTAGTATAATTCGGAAGAATTGTTTTAAAGAAGATTTTGGAGAAAATAAATTTTGTACTTTCCTCTCTGTCGCTGGAAAATAATTTCGGTGATGGCGGCCGCATCATCGACATTCATTTTCGAGTTTCGAGGGGAAAAGGCCACTGTAGTAAATTCTACTGCAGATTTATTTTGAAAATATCTAAAATTTTAATTGTTTATAAGTTATAAGAATATATCTATCTATTATTTTTAAAATAATTTGGAATTTGACCTGGTATTTAATTCTTAAATTTCCATTAATAAATTGTTTAAATTATTTTAGTGGAATAAAAGGTAAGTAATTAATGAATTGAAATCTCTAATTTAGGCAAGAAATTTAATGCAAAGTTATAAATGGGAATTAAAGGAAATTTGAAATATGTAACATATGAAACGAAGAGTAATATTGTCGAACATTAAATTTAATTAAAAGATGAGATAAAACTTGTATAAGTTCTTTTGCATTTTCTCTAACATATATAACTTATCAAATATGAAAAGTTGAAATGTTAAATAAGAGATTGGAATAGAATATTATACAAGTAGAAATTTTGGAAATAATGAAGTATTCAATGAATTGCCATTGTAAATGAGAATTTAATCGCATAAACTTAAGTTATAATTGAAATTTTACCATAATTAAAGGTAAGTATTATAAATAGGTGATTTAAAACTTAAGTAAATAAAACGAAACTCTTTAATAAATAAGGATTGATGTGTATGGTTATAAAATTTAGTATGATTTAAATGCTACTAGTTGAATAAAATGGAAAGTAGGTATATAAATAAATGACTGTAAACCTTAGGTAATAAATTAATAAAATCCTTTATTTATAAGAATGGAGGTTATAAGGTTAAGAATTTAAGTGTAATTAAAAAGGGTTACTGTAATTTAATATAATAGCATGTAAGCATTTAATAAATGATTGAATTTGAGAAGTGCATTAAACGTAATACAAATAAAAGAGGCTTACATAACCTAAATAAAATAAAAATGAATAATGGTAAGTAATAAGTAAAAATAAGGAAGCAACCATTGAATGAGAAATAAAATTTGAAGTTTGTTAGAAATAAATGTAAATTATAAAAAGGAAAATTTATGTGGGTTGAATAAAAGAAAGGAAATCAAACAATTAAAGTATGTAATGAATTTATATAAGTTGAATTGATTTGTTGGTTTAAATTGACATTGTTTGATATATGGCTGGTTGGGTAAGGAAATTTGAAGTTGTTGGATGAATAAATAAGCTATTTTTTGTCCCATCTAAGACTGCTAAGTAAATGATGCACTGGATAGTTATTTTTCATTCCGTACCATTTCAAGTTTTGAACCCGAACAACTATTTGCTTGTTTGATTGAATGGTTGTTTTGTTTTGTTGTTTATACTGTTTGTCGAAATTGATGATTGTGTATTTATTGTTGTTAGTAGTTGAAACCATGAAAATATTTCACTTTATATAAATAGTTAACCTTTTTAGATTATATAAGTGAAATGCAGGTATGGAAGCAATTGTTCCTGCTTTTGTTTCCATAAATTAAGCGTAATTTGCCCAACAAATAGGTACGTTCCCGGTTTACGTTTTGTAGCGCTATTTTTATATATTTTCCCGTGTTGGGATATACTATTTTGAATATTCTATATGATACTTTATTATATTTTGGTATTATATTTTCCCGAGCCTCTCCGTACAAAGGAGACTCTGCCAAAAATTTCCGTAAATTTTGGACCTAGAATTATGTTGAAAATGTTTTTCAAACTTTAATTATTTAAGTATAAAAGGATATAATGGTTATAAAACGGGTATATTTTATTTAAGGTAATAAATTTGGTAAATTACCGTTTATAAGTTAAATATTTTGAATAAGATGTATTGTTATTTAATTCTTTCTTCTCCCTTCTTTTCCTTTTCGGGGACGAAAAGTTTTGAGTGTGGGAGAGTGTAACGACCCGAAAATTTCGTTAACTAAATTTGTCATATTTTTCATAATTTTTAATAAAATGAATGTTAGGAATTTGGTGTTGCCATTTGTTCTTATTAAAAGTTAACAATTTAAAATGAGATTTCCAATTCAATAAAATAATGTAAATATTGTGGTTTAATTTTTGAATGGAATATGTGAAAACAAGAGAAATTATGGAATAATATGTTATTTATTTAGAGTATTGAAAAAAAAGAATTTGTAAGCCAATTTTAATTAATGGTAATAATGCGATATAAGCTAATAAATTTGATCTCAATGGATAACCATTTAATGAAGGTAATGAAACAGGATTTAGGAAAACGTATATTAGGTATAAATCAAATAGAAGGAAACAAACGTATATCTCGAATTGATTTATGAATAAATACTTTGGATAGTAATTGAATGTACAGTAATGGTAATTTAAAACCTATTTATAGTAAGACTGCATAAGATTCAGTAAATTAAGTGGTGGAAAGATTTTTCCTAGATATACTTTGAAGATGTGAAATTAAAGGTGAATATTAAAATTGGTTAATGTAAAATAACATTGATTAACCGTAAATGGGAATAAATTTGAAAATAAAAATTTATGTTAATACAAGTGGATCATTTATAAACTTAAATGAAACATTCCAATTTAATAAGAGGTATTCGAATGTTATGTTTTATTTAAAGGTAATAATTGGATTTAATTGGAATTTGTGTATATTGGATTATATAGGAAAGGAGTATACCAAAGAAACTGTGAATAGTAGAGTAGCAACTGAAAAAGGAAGAAATTGAAATAAGGGCAATAAACATTGTATAAATTAATAGTAATAAATGCCAACATTGAATTGTAATAAATATAATTAATATTACAAGTGGGTGAACGTAAAGATAAGGGTTAAGAGTGTTGGAATAGGTATATTAGAATAACTATAAAGTGTAAATGTACGTATTTATAGCAACATGAATTATTGAAGGAAAATAATTGGTAAACGGGGTTTGGGCTAAGGAAATTTTATTGATTGTTTTGAAACCTTATTTATTATGGGAAATTAATTTAGCATAAGCAAAACCAATGCAAATATCTAATTTATCAGTAAAGCAATAATAATAAATAGTAATCAATGCAAATTTATGTAACAATAGAATGTGAAATTTGGGGAATAGACGCAAAGTATATATGAGTTGCTAAAAGTATGCATAATAAGTGCAAATTTAATAAATCAATGTCCTGTAGAGGTTGGAGTATGGTTAGTAATAAAAGCTTTTAAAGGAAAAAAAACTTTTAATTTGTAAATGAAAATCAATGCATTAAATTAGGTGTAACTGAATGCATGTAAATAATTTTGTAAGAATAAGTTAATAAACAATTTATTTGTGCATACCCGATTTAATTGAAATAACAGAAAAGGCAAGAACTTGATTTGCCTAGGTATATATATATATATATTGATAAACTATAACTAAATAGAAAGTTTGGTAGTAAATAGGATATAAGAAGACAAAGGCAACTACTAAATTAATAAATGAATTCATAATAATAAGTAGTAATTAATACATATATATTTGGCATTAGTGATAATTACAAAACTTTACCCATTTATCTAATTTATTTAATTAAATCTAAATCTATGGCAACATTGTTGTAATGATGGTTGTAAGTGAATTTGAATGTAAAAGGGTAACAATTATTTAGGTTAACCATTTTGAGTATGTTAAGTTAAGAATGACAATCGATTGAAATAAATCTAAATTAATTATTTTGTTTTGGTTAATGTGTTCTAGTTAATAAAGGGGAGTTTATAAGAAATGAAGCATGCACTAATGACATGTATTATAATTCAAATGTTATTTATACCCATAAAAGTGTCTATTTACTGAATAGAAAGATTTTAAATCAATAAGCGAATTTATTTAGGTTTCAATTTATAATTTATAACATTTAATGTAGACTCAATTACAATTAATTGACTTAAATCGTGTAGTTAGCGTAGATTTGTTTTGTAACTGGAGTAGTTAATTCTATAAGATGAAGTTAATGCTAATTCTATTTATAATTGGACCATTTGTTGATATAGATTATAGAAAGCAAGATGTATAAATTTAATTAAAGTATCAACATTCAACAATTATAATTATTGAAAATTAAAATGGAATTTGAGGATAATAAGGTGAAACCATGAACAAATGTTAGTGCATCCTTAAAACTTAATTTATAATTTCTAAATATAAGGAAGTGGAGAAATTAATAAAATTGTGGATATATTTTGAAACGTAAACGAAACGTCTAGATTTACATTTTTAAATACGTTTAAAATAAAATGTAAATGATAAGGAATTTATTTATTTCCTAAATCCGTAACGTGTGTAACTAATATTTTTTTATCTTTTGGGACCACTTCCGTTTGCACGTTAAAATTCGTGCACACCTATTCTTTTGCGTCTATCTATAAATAGACGATTATAAACCCTAGCCTCCATTCTATTCTCTTTTGATGTACATTCATTTCTTCAACTCTGTCTCTTCCTCAATGGATGCAATTCTAGATCCAAATTCAAAATTCAAATCGGATAAAAATTCAAAGTTCCCAGAAAATTCCAAAAAAAATTTTGTGTTGTAGTTTTCATCAATACGAATCTACGCGCAGTTTCTGTTTGTGCATTTGAGGCTCGAGGTGGTCGTGATTCACGGTCAAAGGGGAGGAGACTGGAGCTTGATGGGTTCTGTAATTTGCGCGCGACCTGTAGGAGAAAACGCGTGAGAAAGGGGTGGGAGAAGGAGATGACGTGGCTCTATTTAGGTTTTGTTTTATTTTTATTTTATTTTGTTTTCAAATCGTTTATATTGAATATCTTTTTCATACGATCTCTGATTCACGCGAAATTTCTTTTGTTAGGATCGTAAATAAATTTCAGATCTGGTGACGCTGGTTTGGACTGATTTGGAGACCGTCGAATTTTGGGTTTAAATCGGATTTAAATTCGATTTAAATTCAAAAAGGTGAGTGTTTTAACCCACTCACAACCTCTAAAAGTTTTTATGTTTGTTAAATTTATTTTAGATACGAGTAGAGATTTATTTATGACTGTTTGGCATGTTTTATTCATCATATCTGTTAAATCGCATTTATTTAATATAACTGTTCATTTAAATTTTATTACTGCATATAGATTGACAGTTATAGTTATTTATTTGCAGATAAACTGTTAGTTTAATAGTTGTTAAATTTATTTTTGAATATAACTGCCAGTTATTACCTGTTATATATTATCGGATATATATTGATATTGTTTTGTTATTGGATGATGATTGTGATTTGGATGATGGATGATGATGGATGAATGGATGTTTTATTTTATATCATTAAACTACAAGTTATCATGCATTTTCGTTCCATTCGGGATTGTGGTTTGAAATGATATACAACCGCAATTTTTATTTTTAATTTGCGGATTGAAATGATAAACATCTGTATCACTTGACCATAGGATAGAAAATTATATACAGGCACCGTGGTCTATATATAAAATATGTTAAAGTGATTTCTATGGTTTGGATGGGATACGGTTTATAAAAATTTTTAAGTTTTGATATTTTAAAAATATTATTCTTCTACATATATACATATGAAGTTAAAATTTTTGAATTTAGACTGCGTATAAATCTGTTAAATAAAAATGGAAAAATTGAGAAAATGGAATTTGATAATTTATATTATATGTTTAAGTTTGGAAATTTTAAGGTATGATATTTATTACTGGAGTTTTTCCAAGATAAATTTAAATGAATATTCTAGTATAATTAAATTTAAGGAAATATTAAATTTCTAGAAATTGGAGTTGTATTTATGGATTTTTATGTGAATATTCAAGACTAAATAATAGAACAATTGATTTGTTGAAAGAATAAAATTCCAACTTTAGTTTTGAAATATTAATACTCCAAATGGATATATATATATATATATATATATATATAGACATTGAAATGGTTTTGGAACTTGAAAGTGATATTTAAATTATGGTTTAGACTTTAAATAAAGAAATATATTTGTAAAGCCATGGAAATTATTTTTCTTTAAAAAGTAACCTTAAAGTCAAACCATTTATTTTATATACTGTTGAATATCCAAACCATTCAAGTTTTAGAAGTTATGGTTTTAAAACTATGAATTTTCGAAATATTATGCTTTGAAAGTATAATTCAAATGTTTGGTTTCCAGATATTATAGATTTTAAAGCAGTATGATTTTTGGAAAAGAATTATATTTGGATAAAAGGATATCATATTGTTTTGGGTTTTAAAATGATATCGTATTCGTAGTTTTTGAAATGGAAATTTTTATTCTGGTTTTTAAGTATAAACTATTTTTAAATGACCGCGGTGTTATAATAACGATGGGTTGGCAAAGAGACCGGGATCGGATATGGACATACTCTCTGTCGATACCGAAAACCACTTTGACTAACCGTGTATGCGGTGGAGATTCCAGAATGAAGTAGGTTGGTGAAGGCGTTTCCTGCAAGGTAAATACGTGGACCCGACTCCCGTGAGTTGGCATAAGGTGGCTAAAAGAGGAGCGATTCTCGGGCCAATGAGGTCATTTCTCTGATCGGACACTCCTCTTCGATATTATACTTTGACTTTGGATTACTTCAGTGGCCACTTTTACTTTGATTTTTGGGGGAGTTTGTTCGAGGTGGGCGGTAGCTGCGGCTATGCGTTTCCATCAGCCCGGATAGCAATTGGTATATCTACCCTGGCATTGCCTTGTTGTGCCGTGTCACCTACCCTAGCGCGCCTTATACGAGTTTTGTTTTGTACCATACCTATGGAGTGCCCTCTGACGACGTCCAGTACGGGGGAGATTACGGTACTGTATAGACTATGGGAATATATTCTGTGTTAAGGGCTATATGGGTAACCCCTTAACGCTATTAAAAAGTAAGTTTATTTTACAATTAGACACTATTATAATAGCGCAATATACTACATAGTAAATAGTTTAACGGATCCTTAGGAGATGTAAATCCCGAGCATCTCTTGAGTTACTGCACTCATATTTATTTCTTTTAATTTAACTTACATAAGATCTTTTAGTTCTGACTCGAGTGTTTTTGTCTTTTCAAATTCGCTCGGGTCAGTCCGAGCGTGTCAGGATTTGAAGATTTAGCTTTGGAGGATGAAGACGAAGATTTGTATTATTATTATTTATACTATTGCACCACACTCACATTGTTCCGCTGCATTGGTATTTATTGGTATGTGAACTCTGATATTAAATTGTATAAAGAAGAATCAAAAGTTTTGTAAACAGTTTTATAAACTGTATATTTTATTATTATATTTTATCCTTCCGCTGTGAGATTCTATTTTGTTTATTTCTTCTCTGTTTTTTTTCTTATTTACCCATAACAATCCGCCCTTCCGTATGGTTTGAATCGACATGTGTGTCGGTTTTAAGCGTGCGAAAAAGGCGGGATGTTACATCTGGTATCAGAGCTTTGGTTTAGCGATAAACCTTAGCTTTGCGGGGTTTGACTCTTGTTAATAGGGTAGTAATACCCTATGGGAGTCGCTGAGTGTATATATATGAGAGAGCGTACTTGTTAGTGTTATAAAAAGATTTTGATATTGTGTTAATCTGTTCCGTTTTGTATTTATAAATTCTGGTTGGTGCATGGGACGCTATGACATCAATAGGGATTTCTAAACACTTAATAGGACAGACCGACATAATATTTGTTTTAAATATAGGTAAATGAAATAATTTTTCCTATTATATTTTCTATATATATAAAGTAGATTTTCCTAAAGATATATATATTTGGTTGCAATAGATTAGTTGTTAGGAATAAAATTTATGTATAATAGGTAAAATAAGATTGAATTTAAAATCAATGAAATTTGGAAATTTTAGGACTTAAGTCCGGGATTTTTGAAAATTTGCTTTCAAAGGATTTATGAAATATAATGATTTGGCTTCTAAGTATTTTCTTATATAAATATTTAGTATAATTCGGAAGAATTGTTTTAAAGAAGATTTTGGAGAAAATAAATTTTGTACTTTCCTCTCTGTCGCTGGAAAATAATTTCGGTGATGGCGGCCGCATCATCGACATTCATTTTCGAGTTTCGAGGGGAAAAGGCCACTGTAGTAAATTCTACTGCAGATTTATTTTGAAAATATCTAAAATTTTAATTGTTTATAAGTTATAAGAATATATCTATCTATTATTTTTAAAATAATTTGAAATTTGACCTGGTATTTAATTCTTAAATTTCCATTAATAAATTGTTTAAATTATTTTAGTGGAATAAAAGGTAAGTAATTAATGAATTGAAATCTCTAATTTAGGCAAGAAATTTAATGCAAAGTTATAAATGGGAATTAAAGGAAATTTGAAATATGTAACATATGAAACGAAGAGTAATATTGTCGAACATTAAATTTAATTAAAAGATGAGATAAAACTTGTATAAGTTCTTTTGCATTTTCTCTAACATATATAACTTATCAAATATGAAAAGTTGAAATGTTAAATAAGAGATTGGAATAGAATATTATACAAGTAGAAATTTTGGAAATAATGAAGTATTCAATGAATTGCCATTGTAAATGAGAATTTAATGGCATAAACTTAAGTTATAATTGAAATTTTACCATAATTAAAGGTAAGTATTATAAATAGGTGATTTTAAACTTAAGTAAATAAAACGAAACTCTTTAATAAATAAGGATTGATGTGTATGGTTATAAAATTTAGTATGATTTAAATGCTACTAGTTGAATAAAATGGAAAGTAGGTATATAAATAAATGACCGTAAACCTTAGGTAATAAATTAATAAAATCCTTTATTTATAAGAATGGAGGTTATAAGGTTAAGAATTTAAGTGTAATTAAAAAGGGTTACTGTAATTTAATATAATTACATGTAAGCATTTAATAAATGATTGAATTTGAGAAGTGCATTAAATGTAATACAAATAAAAGAGACTTACATAACCTAAATAAAATAAAAATGAATAATGGTAAGTAATAAGTAAAAATAAGGAAGCAACCATTGAATGAGAAATAAAATTTGAAGTTTGTTAGAAATAAATGTAAATTATAAAAAGGAAAATTTATGTGGGTTGAATAAAAGAAAGGAAATCAAACAATTAAAGTATGTAATGAATTTATATAAGTTGAATTGATTTGTTGGTTTAAATTGACATTGTTTGATATATGGCTGGTTGGGTAAGGAAATTTGAAGTTGTTGGATGAATAAATAAGCTATTTTTTTTCCCATCTAAGACTGCTAAGTAAATGATGCACTGGATAGTTATTTTTCATTCCGTACTATTTCAAGTTTTGAACCCGAACAACTATTTGCTTGTTTGATTGAATGGTTGTTTTGTTTTGTTGTGTATACTGTTTGTCGAAATTGATGATTGTGTATTTATTGTTGTTAGTAGTTGAAACCATGAAAATATTTCACTTCATATAAATAGTTAACCTTTTTAGATTATATAAGTGAAATGCAGGTATGGAAGCAATTGTTCCTGCTTTTGTTTCCATAAATTAAGCGTAATTTGCCCAACAAATAGGTACGTTCCCGGTTTACGTTTTGTAGCGCTATTTTTATATATTTTCCCGTGTTGGGATATACTATTTTGAATATTCTATATGATACTTTATTATATTTTGGTATTATATTTTCCCGAGCCTCTCCGTACAAAGGAGACTCTGCCAAAAATTTCCGTAAATTTTGGACCTAGAATTATGTTGAAAATGTTTTTCAAACTTTAATTATTTAAGTATAAAAGGATACAATGGTTATAAAACGGGTATATTTTATTTAAGGTAATAAATTTGGTAAATTACTGTTTATAAGTTAAATATTTTGAATAAGATGTATTGTTATTTAATTCTTTCTTCTCCCTTCTTTTCCTTTTCGAGGACGAAAAGTTTTGAGTGGGGAAGAGTGTAACGACCCGAAAATTTCGTTAACTAAATTTGTTATATTTTCCATAATTTTTAATAAAATGAATGTTAGGAATTTGGTGTTGCCATTTGTTCTTATTAAAAGTTAACAATTTAAAATGAGATTTCCAATTCAATAAAATAATGTAAATATTGTGGTTTAATTTTTGAATGGAATATGTGAAAACAAGAGTAATTATGGAATAATATGTTATTTATTTAGAGTATTGAAAACAAAGAATTTGTGAGCCAATTTTAATTAATGGTAATAATGCGATATAAGCTAATAAATTTGATCTCAATGCGATAACCATTTAATGAAGGTAATGAAACATGATTTAGGAAAACGTATATTAGGTATAAATCAAATAGAAGGAAACAAACGTATATCTCGAATTGATTTATGAATAAATACTTTGGATAGTAATTGAATGTACAGTAATGGTAATTTAAAACCTATTTATAGTAAGACTGCATAAGATTCAGTAAATTAAGTGGTGGAAAGATTTTTCCTAGATATACTTTGAAGATGTGAAATTAAAGGTGAATATTAAAATTGGTTAATGTAAAATAACATTGATTAACCGTAAATGGGAATAAATTTGAAAATAAAAATTTATGTTAATACAAGTGGATCATTTATAAACTTAAATGAAACATTCCAATTTAATAAGAGGTATTCGAATGTTATGTTTTATTTAAAGGTAATAATTGGATTTAATTGGAATTTGTGTATATTGGATTATATAGGAAAGGAGTATACCAAAGAAACTGTGAATAGTAGAGTAGCAACTGAAAAAGGAAGAAATTGAAATAAGGGCAATAAACATTGTATAAATTAATAGTAATAAATGCCAACATTGAATTGTAATAAATATAATTAATATTACAAGTGGGTGAACGTAAAGATAAGGGTTAAGAGTGTTGGAATAGGTATATTAGAATAACTATAAAGTGTAAATGTACGTATTTATAGCAACATGAATTATTGAAGGAAAATAATTGGTAAACGGGGTTTGGGCTAAGGAAATTTTATTGATTGTTTTGAAACCTTATTTATTATGGGAAATTAATTTAGCATAAGCAAAACCAATGCAAATATCTAATTTATCAGTAAAGCAATAATAATAAATAGTAATCAATGCAAATTTATGTAACAATAGAATGTGAAATTTGGGGAATAGACGCAAAGTATATATGAGTTGCTAAAAGTATGCATAATAAGTGCAAATTTAATAAATCAATGTCCTGTAGAGGTTGGAGTATGGTTAGTAATAAAAGCTTTTAAAGGAAAAAAAACTTTTAATTTGTAAATGAAAATCAATGCATTAAATTAGGTGTAACTGAATGCATGTAAATAATTTTGTAAGAATAAGTTAATAAACAATTTATTTGTGCATACCCGATTTAATTGAAATAACAGAAAAGGCAAGAACTTGATTTGCCTAGGTATATATATATATATATATTGATAAACTATAACTAAATAGAAAGTTTGGTAGTAAATAGGATATAAGAAGACAAAGGCAACTACTAAATTAATAAATGAATTCATAATAATAAGTAGTAATTAATACATATATATTTGGCATTAGTGATAATTACAAAACTTTACCCATTTATCTAATTTATTTAATTAAATCTAAATCTATGGCAACATTGTTGTAATGATGGTTGTAAGTGAATTTGAATGTAAAAGGGTAACAATTATTTAGGTTAACCATTTTGAGTATGTTAAGTTAAGAATGACAATCGATTGAAATAAATCTAAATTAATTATTTTGTTTTGGTTAATGTGTTCTAGTTAATAAAGGGGAGTTTATAAGAAATGAAGCATGCACTAATGACATGTATTATAATTCAAATGTTATTTATACCCATAAAAGTGTCTATTTACTGAATAGAAAGATTTTAAATCAATAAGCGAATTTATTTAGGTTTCAATTTATAATTTATAACATTTAATGTAGACTCAATTACAATTAATTGACTTAAATCGTGTAGTTAGCGTAGATTTGTTTTGTAACTGGAGTAGTTAATTCTATAAGATGAAGTTAATGCTAATTCTATTTATAATTGGACCATTTGTTGATATAGATTATAGAAAGCAAGATGTATAAATTTAATTAAAGTATCAACATTCAACAATTATAATTATTGAAAATTAAAATGGAATTTGAGGATAATAAGGTGAAACCATGAACAAATGTTAGTGCATCCTTAAAACTTAATTTATAATTTCTAAATATAAGGAAGTGGAGAAATTAATAAAATTGTGGATATATTTTGAAACGTAAACGAAACGTCTAGATTTACATTTTTAAATACGTTTAAAATAAAATGTAAATGATAAGGAATTTATTTATTTCCTAAATCCGTAACGTGTGTAACTAATATTTTTTTATCTTTTGGGACCACTTCCGTTTGCACGTTAAAATTCGTGCACACCTATTCTTTTGCGTCTATCTATAAATAGACGATTATAAACCCTAGCCTCCATTCTATTCTCTTTTGATGTACATTCATTTCTTCAACTCTGTCTCTTCCTCAATGGATGCAATTCTAGATCCAAATTCAAAATTCAAATCGGATAAAAATTCAAAGTTCCCAGAAAATTCCAAAAAAAATTTTGTGTTGTAGTTTTCATCAATACGAATCTACGCGCAGTTTCTGTTTGTGCATTTGAGGCTCGAGGTGGTCGTGATTCACGGTCAAAGGGGAGGAGACTGGAGCTTGATGGGTTCTGTAATTTGCGCGCGACCTGTAGGAGAAAACGCGTGAGAAAGGGGTGGGAGAAGGAGATGACGTGGCTCTATTTAGGTTTTGTTTTATTTTTATTTTATTTTGTTTTCAAATCGTTTATATTGAATATCTTTTTCATACGATCTCTGATTCACGCGAAATTTCTTTTGTTAGGATCGTAAATAAATTTCAGATCTGGTGACGCTGGTTTGGACTGATTTGGAGACCGTCGAATTTTGGGTTTAAATCGGATTTAAATTCGATTTAAATTCAAAAAGGTGAGTGTTTTAACCCACTCACAACCTCTAAAAGTTTTTATGTTTGTTAAATTTATTTTAGATACGAGTAGAGATTTATTTATGACTGTTTGGCATGTTTTATTCATCATATCTGTTAAATCGCATTTATTTAATATAACTGTTCATTTAAATTTTATTACTGCATATAGATTGACAGTTATAGTTATTTATTTGCAGATAAACTGTTAGTTTAATAGTTGTTAAATTTATTTTTGAATATAACTGCCAGTTATTACCTGTTATATATTATCGGATATATATTGATATTGTTTTGTTATTGGATGATGATTGTGATTTGGATGATGGATGATGATGGATGAATGGATGTTTTATTTTATATCATTAAACTACAAGTTATCATGCATTTTCGTTCCATTCGGGATTGTGGTTTGAAATGATATACAACCGCAATTTTTATTTTTAATTTGCGGATTGAAATGATAAACATCTGTATCACTTGACCATAGGATAGAAAATTATATACAGGCACCGTGGTCTATATATAAAATATGTTAAAGTGATTTCTATGGTTTGGATGGGATACGGTTTATAAAAATTTTTAAGTTTTGATATTTTAAAAATATTATTCTTCTACATATATACATATGAAGTTAAAATTTTTGAATTTAGACTGCGTATAAATCTGTTAAATAAAAATGGAAAAATTGAGAAAATGGAATTTGATAATTTATATTATATGTTTAAGTTTGGAAATTTTAAGGTATGATATTTATTACTGGAGTTTTTCCAAGATAAATTTAAATGAATATTCTAGTATAATTAAATTTAAGGAAATATTAAATTTCTAGAAATTGGAGTTGTATTTATGGATTTTTATGTGAATATTCAAGACTAAATAATAGAACAATTGATTTGTTGAAAGAATAAAATTCCAACTTTAGTTTTGAAATATTAATACTCCAAATGGATATATATATATATATATATATATATATAGACATTGAAATGGTTTTGGAACTTGAAAGTGATATTTAAATTATGGTTTAGACTTTAAATAAAGAAATATATTTGTAAAGCCATGGAAATTATTTTTCTTTAAAAAGTAACCTTAAAGTCAAACCATTTATTTTATATACTGTTGAATATCCAAACCATTCAAGTTTTAGAAGTTATGGTTTTAAAACTATGAATTTTCGAAATATTATGCTTTGAAAGTATAATTCAAATGTTTGGTTTCCAGATATTATAGATTTTAAAGCAGTATGATTTTTGGAAAAGAATTATATTTGGATAAAAGGATATCATATTGTTTTGGGTTTTAAAATGATATCGTATTCGTAGTTTTTGAAATGGAAATTTTTATTCTGGTTTTTAAGTATAAACTATTTTTAAATGACCGCGGTGTTATAATAACGATGGGTTGGCAAAGAGACCGGGATCGGATATGGACATACTCTCTGTCGATACCGAAAACCACTTTGACTAACCGTGTATGCGGTGGAGATTCCAGAATGAAGTAGGTTGGTGAAGGCGTTTCCTGCAAGGTAAATACGTGGACCCGACTCCCGTGAGTTGGCATAAGGTGGCTAAAAGAGGAGCGATTCTCGGGCCAATGAGGTCATTTCTCTGATCGGACACTCCTCTTCGATATTATACTTTGACTTTGGATTACTTCAGTGGCCACTTTTACTTTGATTTTTGGGGGAGTTTGTTCGAGGTGGGCGGTAGCTGCGGCTATGCGTTTCCATCAGCCCGGATAGCAATTGGTATATCTACCCTGGCATTGCCTTGTTGTGCCGTGTCACCTACCCTAGCGCGCCTTATACGAGTTTTGTTTTGTACCATACCTATGGAGTGCCCTCTGACGACGTCCAGTACGGGGGAGATTACGGTACTGTATAGACTATGGGAATATATTCTGTGTTAAGGGCTATATGGGTAACCCCTTAACGCTATTAAAAAGTAAGTTTATTTTACAATTAGACACTATTATAATAGCGCAATATACTACATAGTAAATAGTTTAACGGATCCTTAGGAGATGTAAATCCCGAGCATCTCTTGAGTTACTGCACTCATATTTATTTCTTTTAATTTAACTTACATAAGATCTTTTAGTTCTGACTCGAGTGTTTTTGTCTTTTCAAATTCGCTCGGGTCAGTCCGAGCGTGTCAGGATTTGAAGATTTAGCTTTGGAGGATGAAGACGAAGATTTGTATTATTATTATTTATACTATTGCACCACACTCACATTGTTCCGCTGCATTGGTATTTATTGGTATGTGAACTCTGATATTAAATTGTATAAAGAAGAATCAAAAGTTTTGTAAACAGTTTTATAAACTGTATATTTTATTATTATATTTTATCCTTCCGCTGTGAGATTCTATTTTGTTTATTTCTTCTCTGTTTTTTTTCTTATTTACCCATAACAATCCGCCCTTCCGTATGGTTTGAATCGACATGTGTGTCGGTTTTAAGCGTGCGAAAAAGGCGGGATGTTACATCTGGTATCAGAGCTTTGGTTTAGCGATAAACCTTAGCTTTGCGGGGTTTGACTCTTGTTAATAGGGTAGTAATACCCTATGGGAGTCGCTGAGTGTATATATATGAGAGAGCGTACTTGTTAGTGTTATAAAAAGATTTTGATATTGTGTTAATCTGTTCCGTTTTGTATTTATAAATTCTGGTTGGTGCATGGGACGCTATGACATCAATAGGGATTTCTAAACACTTAATAGGACAGACCGACATAATATTTGTTTTAAATATAGGTAAATGAAATAATTTTTCCTATTATATTTTCTATATATATAAAGTAGATTTTCCTAAAGATATATATATTTGGTTGCAATAGATTAGTTGTTAGGAATAAAATTTATGTATAATAGGTAAAATAAGATTGAATTTAAAATCAATGAAATTTGGAAATTTTAGGACTTAACTCCGGGATTTTTGAAAATTTGCTTTCAAAAGGATTTATGAAATATAATGATTTGGCTTCTAAGTATTTTCTTATATAAATATTTAGTATAATTCGGAAGAATTGTTTTAAAGAAGATTTTGGAGAAAATAAATTTTGTACTTTCCTCTCTGTCGCTGGAAAATAATTTCGGTGATGGCGGCCGCTTCATCGACATTCATTTTCGAGTTTCGAGGGGAAAAGGCCACTGTAGTAAATTCTACTGCAGATTTATTTTGAAAATATCTAAAATTTTAATTGTTTATAAGTTATAAGAATATATCTATCTATTATTTTTAAAATAATTTGGAATTTGACCTGGTATTTAATTCTTAAATTTCCATTAATAAATTGTTTAAATTATTTTAGTGGAATAAAAGGTAAGTAATTAATGAATTGAAATCTCTAATTTAGGCAAGAAATTTAATGCAAAGTTATAAATGGGAATTAAAGGAAATTTGAAATATGTAACATATGAAACGAAGAGTAATATTGTCGAACATTAAATTTAATTAAAAGATGAGATAAAACTTGTATAAGTTCTTTTGCATTTTCTCTAACATATATAACTTATCAAATATGAAAAGTTGAAATGTTAAATAAGAGATTGGAATAGAATATTATACAAGTAGAAATTTTGGAAATAATGAAGTATTCAATGAATTGCCATTGTAAATGAGAATTTAATGGCATAAACTTAAGTTATAATTGAAATTTTACCATAATTAAAGGTAAGTATTATAAATAGGTGATTTTAAACTTAAGTAAATAAAACGAAACTCTTTAATAAATAAGGATTGATGTGTATGGTTATAAAATTTAGTATGATTTAAATGCTACTAGTTGAATAAAATGGAAAGTAGGTATATAAATAAATGACTGTAAACCTTAGGTAATAAATTAATAAAATCCTTTATTTATAAGAATGGAGGTTATAAGGTTAAGAATTTAAGTGTAATTAAAAAGGGTTACTGTAATTTAATATAATAGCATGTAAGCATTTAATAAATGATTGAATTTGAGAAGTGCATTAAACGTAATACAAATAAAAGAGGCTTACATAACCTAAATAAAATAAAAATGAATAATGGTAAGTAATAAGTAAAAATAAGGAAGCAACCATTGAATGAGAAATAAAATTTGAAGTTTGTTAGAAATAAATGTAAATTATAAAAAGGAAAATTTATGTGGGTTGAATAAAAGAAAGGAAATCAAACAATTAAAGTATGTAATGAATTTATATAAGTTGAATTGATTTGTTGGTTTAAATTGACATTGTTTGATATATGACTGGTTGGGTAAGGAAATTTGAAGTTGTTGGATGAATAAATAAGCTATTTTTTGTCCCATCTAAGACTGCTAAGTAAATGATGCACTGGATAGTTATTTTTCATTCCGTACCATTTCAAGTTTTGAACCCGAACAACTATTTGCTTGTTTGATTGAACGGTTGTTTTGTTTTGTTGTGTATACTGTTTGTCGAAATTGATGATTGTGTATTTATTGTTGTTAGTAGTTGAAACCATGAAAATATTTCACTTTATATAAATAGTTAACCTTTTTAGATTATATAAGTGAAATGCAGATATGGAAGCAATTGTTCCTGCTTTTGTTTCCATAAATTAAGCGTAATTTGCCCAACAAATAGGTACGTTCCCGGTTTACGTTTTGTAGCGCTATTTTTATATATTTTCCCGTGTTGGGATATACTATTTTGAATATTCTATATGATACTTTATTATATTTTGGTATTATATTTTCCCGAGCCTCTCCGTACAAAGGAGACTCTGCCAAAAATTTCCGTAAATTTTGGACCTAGAATTATGTTGAAAATGTTTTTCAAACTTTAATTATTTAAGTATAAAAGGATATAATGGTTATAAAACGGGTATATTTTATTTAAGGTAATAAATTTGGTAAATTACCGTTTATAAGTTAAATATTTTGAATAAGATGTATTGTTATTTAATTCTTTCTTCTCCCTTCTTTTCCTTTTCGGGGACGAAAAGTTTTGAGTGTGGGAGAGTGTAACGACCCGAAAATTTCGTTAACTAAATTTGTCATATTTTTCATAATTTTTAATAAAATGAATGTTAGGAATTTGGTGTTGCCATTTGTTCTTATTAAAAGTTAACAATTTAAAATGAGATTTCCAATTCAATAAAATAATGTAAATATTGTGGTTTAATTTTTGAATGGAATATGTGAAAACAAGAGTAATTATGGAATAATATGTTATTTATTTAGAGTATTGAAAAAAAAGAATTTGTAAGCCAATTTTAATTAATGGTAATAATGCGATATAAGCTAATAAATTTGATCTCAATGGATAACCATTTAATGAAGGTAATGAAACAGGATTTAGGAAAACGTATATTAGGTATAAATCAAATAGAAGGAAACAAACGTATATCTCGAATTGATTTATGAATAAATACTTTGGATAGTAATTGAATGTACAGTAATGGTAATTTAAAACCTATTTATAGTAAGACTGCATAAGATTCAGTAAATTAAGTGGTGGAAAGATTTTTCCTAGATATACTTTGAAGATGTGAAATTAAAGGTGAATATTAAAATTGGTTAATGTAAAATAACATTGATTAACCGTAAATGGGAATAAATTTGAAAATAAAAATTTATGTTAATACAAGTGGATCATTTATAAACTTAAATGAAACATTCCAATTTAATAAGAGGTATTCGAATGTTATGTTTTATTTAAAGGTAATAATTGGATTTAATTGGAATTTGTGTATATTGGATTATATAGGAAAGGAGTATACCAAAGAAACTGTGAATAGTAGAGTAGCAACTGAAAAAGGAAGAAATTGAAATAAGGGCAATAAACATTGTATAAATTAATAGTAATAAATGCCAACATTGAATTGTAATAAATATAATTAATATTACAAGTGGGTGAACGTAAAGATAAGGGTTAAGAGTGTTGGAATAGGTATATTAGAATAACTATAAAGTGTAAATGTACGTATTTATAGCAACATGAATTATTGAAGGAAAATAATTGGTAAACGGGGTTTGGGCTAAGGAAATGTTATTGATTGTTTTGAAACCTTATTTATTATGGGAAATTAATTTAGCATAAGCAAAACCAATGCAAATATCTAATTTATCAGTAAAGCAATAATAATAAATAGTAATCAATGCAAATTTATGTAACAATAGAATGTGAAATTTGGGGAATAGACGCAAAGTATATATGAGTTGCTAAAAGTATGCATAATAAGTGCAAATTTAATAAATCAATGTCCTGTAGAGGTTGGAGTATGGTTAGTAATAAAAGCTTTTAAAGGAAAAAAAACTTTTAATTTGTAAATGAAAATCAATGCATTAAATTAGGTGTAACTGAATGCATGTAAATAATTTTGTAAGAATAAGTTAATAAACAATTTATTTGTGCATACCCGATTTAATTGAAATAACAGAAAAGGCAAGAACTTGATTTGCCTAGGTATATATATATATTGATAAACTATAACTAAATAGAAAGTTTGGTAGTAAATAGGATATAAGAAGACAAAGGCAACTAGTAAATTAATAAATGAATTCATAATAATAAGTAGTAATTAATACATATATATTTGGCATTAGTGATAATTACAAAACTTTACCCATTTATCTAATTTATTTAATTAAATCTAAATCTATGGCAACATTGTTGTAATGATGGTTGTAAGTGAATTTGAATGTAAAAGGGTAACAATTATTTAGGTTAACCATTTTGAGTATGTTAAGTTAAGAATGACAATCGACTGAAATAAATCTAAATTAATTATTTTGTTTTGGTTAATGTGTTCTAGTTAATAAAGGGGAGTTTATAAGAAATGAAGCATGCACTAATGACATGTATTATAATTCAAATGTTATTTATACCCATAAAAGTGTCTATTTACTGAATAGAAAGATTTTAAATCAATAAGCGAATTTATTTAGGTTCCAATTTATAATTTAGATGTATAAATTTAATTAAAGTATCAACATTCAACAATTATAATTATTAAAAATTAAAATGGAATTTGAGGATAATAAGGTGAAACCATGAAAAAATGTTAGTGCATCCTTAAAACTTAATTTATAGTTTCTAAATATAAGGAAGTGGAGAAATTAATAAAATTGTGGATATATTTTGAAACGTAAACGAAACGTCTAGATTTACATTTTTAAATACGTTTAAAATAAAATGTAAATGATAAGGAATTTATTTATTTCCTAAATCCGTAACGTGTGTAATTAATATTTTTTTATCTTTTGGGACCACTTCCGTTTGCACGTTAAAATTCGTGCACACCTATTCTTTTGCGTCTATCTATAAATAGACGATTATAAACCCTAGCCTCCATTCTATTCTCTTTTGATGTACATTCATTTCTTCAACTCTGTCTCTTCCTTAATGGATGCAATTCTAGATCCAAATTCAAAATTCAAATCAGATAAAAATTCAAAGTTCCCAGAAAATTCCAAAAAAAATTTTGTGTTGTAGTTTTCATCAATACGAATCTACGCGCAGTTTCTGTTTGTGCATTTGAGGCTCGCGGTGGTCGTGATTCATGGTCAAAGGGGAGGAGACTGGAGCTTAATGGGTTCTGTAATTTGCGCGCGGCCTGTAGGAGAAAACGCGTGAGAAAGGGGTGGGAGAAGGAGATGACGTGGCTCTATTTAGGTTTTGTTTTATTTTTATTTTATTTTGTTTTCAAATCGTTTATATTGAATATCTTTTTCATACGATCTCTGATTCACGCGAAATTTCTTTTGTTAGGATCGTAATTAAATTTCAGATCTGTTGACGCTGGTTTGGACTAATTTAGAGACCGTCGAATTTTGGGTTTAAATCGAATTTAAATTCGATTTAAATTCAAAAAGGTGAGTGTTTTAACCCACTCACAACCTCTAAAAGTTTTTATGTTTGTTAAATTTATTTTAGATATGAGTAGAGATTTATTTATGACTGTTTGGCATGTTTTATTCATCATTTCTGTTAAATCGCATTTATTTAATATAACTGTTCATTTAAATTTTATTACTGCATATAGATTGACAGTTATAGTTATTTATTTGCAGATAAACTGTTAGTTTAATAGTTGTTAAATTATTTTTGAATATAACTGCCAGTTATTACCTGTTATATATTATCGGATATATATTGATATTGTTTTGTTATTGGATGATGATTGTGATTTGGATGATGGATGATGATGGATGAATGGATATTTTATTTTATATCATTAAACTACAAGTTATCATGCATTTTCGTTCCATTCGGGATTGTGGTTTGAAATGATATACAACCGCAATTTTTATTTTTAATTTGCGGATTGAAATGATAAACATCCGTATCACTTGACCATAGGATAGAAAATTATATACAGGCACCGTGGTCTATATATAAAATATGTTAAAGTGATTTCTATGGTTTGGATGGGATACGGTTTATAAAAAATTTTAAGTTTTGATATTTTATAAATATTATTCTTCTACATATATACATATGAAGTTAAATTTTTTGAATTTAGACTGTGTATAAATATGTTAAATAAAAATGGAAAAATTGAGAAAATGGAATTTGATAATTTATATTATATGTTTAAGTTTGGAAATTTTAAGGTATGATATTTATAACTGGAGTTTTTCCAAGATAAATTTAAATGAATATTCTAGTATAATTAAATTTAAGGAAATATTAAATTTCTAGAAATTAGAGTTGTATTTATGGATTTTTATGTGAATATTCAAGACTAAATAATAGAACAATTGATTTGTTGAAAGAATAAAATTCCAACTTTAGTTTTGAAATATTAATACTCCAAATGGATATATATATATATATATATATATATATAGACATTGAAATGGTTTTGGAACTTGAAAGTGATATTTAAATTATGGTTTAGACTTTAAATAAAGAAATATATTTGTAAAGCTATGGAAATTATTTTTCTTTAAAAAGTAACCTTAAAGTCAAACCATTTATTTTATATACCGTTGAATATCCAAACCATTCAAGTTTTAGAAGTTATGGTTTTAAAACTATGAATTTTCGAAATATTATGCTTTGAAAGTATAATTCAAATGTTTGGTTTCCAGATATTATAGATTTTAAAGCAGTATGATTTTTGGAAAAGAATTATATTTGGATAAAAGGATATCATATTGTTTTGGGTTTTAAAATGATATCGTATTCGTAGTTTTTGAAATGGAAATTTTTATTCTGGTTTTTAAGTATAAACTATTTTTAAATGACCGCGGTGTTATAATAACGATGGGTTAGCAAAGAGACTGGGATCGGATATGGACATACTCTCTGTCGATACCGAAAACCACTTTGACTAACCGTGTACGCGGTGGAGATTCCAGAATGAAGTAGGTTGGTGAAGGCGTTTCCTGCAAGGTAAATACGCGGACCCGACTCCCGTGAGTTGGCATAAGGTGGCTAAAACAGGAGCGATTCTTGGGCCAATGAGGTCATTTCTCTGATCGGACACTCCTCTTCGATATTATACTTTGACTTTGGATTATCTCAGTGGCCACTTTTACTTTGATTTTTGGGGGAGTTTGTTCGAGGTGGGCGGTAGCTGCGGCTATGCGTTTCCATCAGCCCGGATAGCAATTGGTATATCTACCCTGGCATTGCCTTGTTGTGCCGTGTCACCTACCCTAGCGCGCCTTATACGAGTTTTGTTTTGTACCATACCTATGGAGTGCCCTCTGACGACGTCCAGTACGGGGGAGATTACGGTACTGTATAGACTATGAGAATATATTCTGTGTTAAGGGCTATATGGGTAACCCCTTAACGCTATTAAAAAGTAAGTTTATTTTACAATTAGACACTATTATAATAGCGCAATATACTACATAGTAAATAGTTTAACGGATCCTTAGGAGATGTAAATCCCGAGCATCTCTTGAGTTACTGCACTCATATTTATTTCTTTTAATTTAACTTACATAAGATCTTTTAGTTCTGACTCGAGTGTTTTTGTCTTTTCAAATTCGCTCGGGTCAGTCCGAGCGTGTCAGGATTTGAAGATTTAGCTTTGGAGGATGAAGACGAAGATTTGTATTATTATTATTTATACTATTGCACCACACTCACATTGTTCCGCTGCATTGGTATTTATTGGTATGTGAACTCTGATATTAAATTGTATAAAGAAGAATCAAAAGTTTTGTAAACAGTTTTATAAACTGTATATTTTATTATTATATTTTATCCTTCCGCTGTGAGATTCTATTTTGTTTATTTCTTCTCTGTTTTTTTTCTTATTTACCCATAACAATCCGCCCTTCTGTATGGTTTGAATCGACATGTGTGTCGGTTTTAAGCGTGCGAAAAAGGCGGGATGTTACATCTGGTATCAGAGCTTTGGTTTAGCGATAAACCTTAGCTTTGTGGGGTTTGACTCTTGTTAATAGGGTAGTAATACCCTATGGGAGTCGCTGAGTGTATATATATGAGAGAGCGTACTTGTTAGTGTTATAAAAAGGTTTTGATATTGTGTTAATCTGTTCCGTTTTGTATTTATAAATTCTGGTTGGTGCATGGGACGCTATGACATCAGTAGGGATTTCTAAACACTTAATAGGACAGACCGACATAATATTTGTTTTAAATATAGGTAAATGAAATAATTTTGCCTATTATATTTTCTATATATATAAAGTAGATTTTCCTAAAGATATATATATTTGGTTGCAATAGATTGGTTGTTAGGAATAAAATTTATATATAATAGGTAAAATAAGATTGAATTTAAAATCAATGAAATTTGGAAATTTTAGGACTTAAGTCCGGGATTTTTGAAAATTTGCTTTCAAAGGATTTATGAAATATAATGATTTGGCTTCTAAGTATTTTCTTATATAAATATTTAGTATAATTCGGAAGAATTGTTTTAAAGAAGATTTTGGAGAAAATAAATTTTGTACTTTCCTCTCTGTCGCTGGAAAATAATTTCGGTGATGGCGGCCGCATCATCGACATTCATTTTCGAGTTTCGAGGGGAAAAGGCCACTGTAGTAAATTCTACTGCAGATTTATTTTGAAAATATCTAAAATTTTAATTGTTTATAAGTTATAAGAATATATCTATCTATTATTTTTAAAATAATTTGAAATTTGACCTGGTATTTAATTCTTAAATTTCCATTAATAAATTGTTTAAATTATTTTAGTGGAATAAAAGGTAAGTAATTAATGAATTGAAATCTCTAATTTAGGCAAGAAATTTAATGCAAAGTTATAAATGGGAATTAAAGGAAATTTGAAATATGTAACATATGAAACGAAGAGTAATATTGTCGAACATTAAATTTAATTAAAAGATGAGATAAAACTTATATAAGTTCTTTTGCATTTTCTCTAACATATATAACTTATCAAATATGAAAAGTTGAAATGTTAAATAAGAGATTGGAATAGAATATTATACAAGTAGAAATTTTGGAAATAATGAAGTATTCAATGAATTGCCATTGTAAATGAGAATTTAATGGCATAAACTTAAGTTATAATTGAAATTTTACCATAATTAAAGGTAAGTATTATAAATAGGTGATTTTAAACTTAAGTAAATAAAACGAAACTCTTTAATAAATAAGGATTGATGTGTATGGTTATAAAATTTAGTATGATTTAAATGCTACTAGTTGAATAAAATGGAAAGTAGGTATATAAATAAATGACCGTAAACCTTAGGTAATAAATTAATAAAATCCTTTATTTATAAGAATGGAGGTTATAAGGTTAAGAATTTAAGTGTAATTAAAAAGGGTTACTGTAATTTAATATAATAGCATGTAAGCATTTAATAAATGATTGAATTTGAGAAGTGCATTAAATGTAATACAAATAAAAGAGACTTACATAACCTAAATAAAATAAAAATGAATAATGGTAAGTAATAAGTAAAAATAAGGAAGCAACCATTGAATGAGAAATAAAATTTGAAGTTTGTTAGAAATAAATGTAAATTATAAAAAGGAAAATTTACGTGGGTTGAATAAAAGAAAGGAAATCAAACAATTAAAGTATGTAATGAATTTATATAAGTTGAATTGATTTGTTGGTTTAAATTGACATTGTTTGATATATGGCTGGTTGGGTAAGGAAATTTGAAGTTGTTGGATGAATAAATAAGCTATTTTTTTCCCATCTAAGACTGCTAAGTAAATGATGCACTGGATAGTTATTTTTCATTCCGTACCATTTCAAGTTTTGAACCCGAACAACTATTTGCTTGTTTGATTGAATGGTTGTTTTGTTTTGTTGTGTATACTGTTTGTCGAAATTGATGATTGTGTATTTATTGTTGTTAGTAGTTGAAACCATGAAAATATTTCACTTCATATAAATAGTTAACCTTTTTAGATTATATAAGTGAAATGCAGGTATGGAAGCAATTGTTCATGCTTTTGTTTCCATAAATTAAGCGTAATTTGCCCAACAAATAGGTACGTTCCCGGTTTACGTTTTGTAGCGCTATTTTTATATATTTTCCCGTGTTGGGATATACTATTTTGAATATTCTATATGATACTTTATTATATTTTGGTATTATATTTTCCCGAGCCTCTCCGTACAAAGGAGACTCTGCCAAAAATTTCCGTAAATTTTGGACTTAGAATTATGTTGAAAATGTTTTTCAAACTTTAATTATTTAAGTATAAAAGGATATAATGGTTATAAAACGGGTATATTTTATTTAAGGTAATAAATTTGGTAAATTACTGTTTATAAGTTAAATATTTTGAATAAGATGTATTGTTATTTAATTCTTTCTTCTCCCTTCTTTTCCTTTTCGAGGACGAAAAGTTTTGAGTGGGGAAGAGTGTAACGACCCGAAAATTTCGTTAACTAAATTTGTTATATTTTCCATAATTTTTAATAAAATGAATGTTAGGAATTTGGTGTTGCCATTTGTTCTTATTAAAAGTTAACAATTTAAAATGAGATTTCCAATTCAATAAAATAATGTAAATATTGTGGTTTAATTTTTGAATGGAATATGTGAAAACAAGAGTAATTATGGAATAATATGTTATTTATTTAGAGTATTGAAAACAAAGAATTTGTGAGCCAATTTTAATTAATGGTAATAATGCGATATAAGCTAATAAATTTGATCTCAATGCGATAACCATTTAATGAAGGTAATGAAACATGATTTAGGAAAACGTATATTAGGTATAAATCAAATAGAAGGACACAAACGTATATCTCGAATTGATTTATGAATAAATACTTTGGATAGTAATTGAATGTACAGTAATGGTAATTTAAAACCTATTTATAGTAAGACTGCATAAGATTCAGTAAATTAAGTGGTGGAAAGATTTTTCCTAGATATACTTTGAAGATGTGAAATTAAAGGTGAATATTAAAATTGGTTAATGTAAAATAACATTGATTAACCGTAAATGGGAATAAATTTGAAAATAAAAATTTATGTTAATACAAGTGGATCATTTATAAACTTAAATGAAACATTCCAATTTAATAAGAGGTATTCGAATGTTATGTTTTATTTAAAGGTAATAATTGGATTTAATTGGAATTTGTGTATATTGGATTATATAGGAAAGGAGTATACCAAAGAAACTGTGAATAGTAGAGTAGCAACTGAAAAAGGAAGAAATTGAAATAAGGGCAATAAACATTGTATAAATTAATAGTAATAAATGCCAACATTGAATTGTAATAAATATAATTAATATTACAAGTGGGTGAACGTAAAGATAAGGGTTAAGAGTGTTGGAATAGGTATATTAGAATAACTATAAAGTGTAAATGTACGTATTTATAGCAACATGAATTATTGAAGGAAAATAATTGGTAAACGGGGTTTGGGCTAAGGAAATTTTATTGATTGTTTTGAAACCTTATTTATTATGGGAAATTAATTTAGCATAAGCAAAACCAATGCAAATATCTAATTTATCAGTAAAGCAATAATAATAAATAGTAATCAATGCAAATTTATGTAACAATAGAATGTGAAATTTGGGGAATAGACGCAAAGTATATATGAGTTGCTAAAAGTATGCATAATAAGTGCAAATTTAATAAATCAATGTCCTGTAGAGGTTGGAGTATGGTTAGTAATAAAAGCTTTTAAAGGAAAAAAAACTTTTAATTTGTAAATGAAAATCAATGCATTAAATTAGGTGTAACTGAATGCATGTAAATAATTTTGTAAGAATAAGTTAATAAACAATTTATTTGTGCATACCCGATTTAATTGAAATAACAGAAAAGGCAAGAACTTGATTTGCCTAGGTATATATATATATATTGATAAACTATAACTAAATAGAAAGTTTGGTAGTAAATAGGATATAAGAAGACAAAGGCAACTAGTAAATTAATAAATGAATTCATAATAATAAGTAGTAATTAATACATATATATTTGGCATTAGTGATAATTACAAAACTTTACCCATTTATCTAATTTATTTAATTAAATCTAAATCTATGGCAACATTGTTGTAATGATGGTTGTAAGTGAATTTGAATGTAAAAGGGTAACAATTATTTAGGTTAACCATTTTGAGTATGTTAAGTTAAGAATGACAATCGATTGAAATAAATCTAAATTAATTATTTTGTTTTGGTTAATGTGTTCTAGTTAATAAAGGGGAGTTTATAAGAAATGAAGCATGCACTAATGACATGTATTATAATTCAAATGTTATTTATACCCATAAAAGTGTCTATTTACTGAACAGAAAGATTTTAAATCAATAAGCGAATTTATTTAGGTTTCAATTTATAATTTATAACATTTAATGTAGACTCAATTACAATTAATTGACTTAAATCGTGTAGTTAGCGTAGATTTGTTTTGTAACTGGAGTAGTTAATTCTATAAGATGAAGTTAATGCTAATTCTATTTATAATTGGACCATTTGTTGATATAGATTATAGAAAGCAAGATGTATAAATTTAATTAAAGTATCAACATTCAACAATTATAATTATTGAAAATTAAAATGGAATTTGAGGATAATAAGGTGAAACCATGAACAAATGTTAGTGCATCCTTAAAACTTAATTTATAATTTCTAAATATAAGGAAGTGGAGAAATTAATAAAATTGTGGATATATTTTGAAACGTAAACGAAACGTCTAGATTTACATTTTTAAATACGTTTAAAATAAAATGTAAATGATAAGGAATTTATTTATTTCCTAAATCCGTAACGTGTGTAACTAATATTTTTTTATCTTTTGGGACCACTTCCGTTTGCACGTTAAAATTCGTGCACACCTATTCTTTTGCGTCTATCTATAAATAGACGATTATAAACCCTAGCCTCCATTCTATTCTCTTTTGATGTACATTCATTTCTTCAACTCTGTCTCTTCCTCAATGGATGCAATTCTAGATCCAAATTCAAAATTCAAATCAGATAAAAATTCAAAGTTCCCAGAAAATTCCAAAAAAAATTTTGTGTTGTAGTTTTCATCAATACGAATCTACGCGCAGTTTTTGTTTGTGCATTTGAGGCTCGAGGTGGTCGTGATTCACGGTCAAAGGGGAGGAGACTGGAGCTTGATGGGTTCTGTAATTTGCGCGCGACCTGTAGGAGAAAACGCGTGAGAAAGGGGTGGGAGAAGGAGATGACGTGGCTCTATTTAGGTTTTGTTTTATTTTTATTTTATTTTGTTTTCAAATCGTTTATATTGAATATCTTTTTCATACGATCTCTGATTCACACGAAATTTCTTTTGTTAGGATCGTAAATAAATTTCAGATCTGGTGACGCTGGTTTGGACTGATTTGGAGACCGTCGAATTTTGGGTTTAAATCGGATTTAAATTCGATTTAAATTCAAAAAGGTGAGTGTTTTAACCCACTCACAACCTCTAAAAGTTTTTATGTTTGTTAAATTTATTTTAGATACGAGTAGAGATTTATTTATGACTGTTTGGCATGTTTTATTCATCATATCTGTTAAATCGCATTTATTTAATATAACTGTTCATTTAAATTTTATTACTGCATATAGATTGACAGTTATAGTTATTTATTTGCAGATAAACTGTTAGTTTAATAGTTGTTAAATTTATTTTTGAATATAACTGCCAGTTATTACCTGTTATATATTATCGGATATATATTGATATTGTTTTGTTATTGGATGATGATTGTGATTTGGATGATGGATGATGATGGATGAATGGATGTTTTATTTTATATCATTAAACTACAAGTTATCATGCATTTTCG
Organism: Allium cepa; assembly: GCA_030765085.1. Lineage (NCBI taxonomy): Eukaryota > Viridiplantae > Streptophyta > Magnoliopsida > Asparagales > Amaryllidaceae > Allium > Allium cepa. The sequence goes on along the minus strand of CM060940.1, from coordinate 852,575,514 downwards.
TTCCATTCGGGATTGTGGTTTGAAATGATATACAACCGCAATTTTTATTTTTAATTTGCGGATTGAAATGATAAACATCTGTATCACTTGACCATATGATAGAAAATTATATACAGGCACCGTGGTCTATATATAAAATATGTTAAAGTGATTTCTATGGTTTGGATGGGATACGGTTTATAAAAAATTTTAAGTTTTGATATTTTATAAATATTATTCTTCTACATATATACATATGAAGTTAAAATTTTTGAATTTAGACTGTGTATAAATCTGTTAAATAAAAATGGAAAAATTGAGAAAATGGAATTTGATAATTTATATTATATGTTTAAGTTTGGAAATTTTAAGGTATGATATTTATAACTGGAGTTTTTCCAAGATAAATATAAATGAATATTCTAGTATAATTAAATTTAAGGAAATATTAAATTTCTAGAAATTGGAGTTGTATTTATTGATTTTTATGTGAATATTCAAGACTAAATAATAGAACAATTAATTTGTTGAAAGAATAAAATTCCAACTTTAGTTTTGAAATATTAATACTCCAAATGGATATATATATATATATATATATATAGACATTGAAATGGTTTTGGAACTTGAAAGTGATATTTAAATTATGGTTTAGACTTTAAATAAAGAAATATATTTGTAAAGCCATGGAAATTATTTTTCTTTAAAAAGTAACCTTAAAGTCAAACCATTTATTTTATATACCGTTGAATATCCAAACCATTCAAGTTTTAAAAGTTATGGTTTTAAAACTATGAATTTTCGAAATATTATGCTTTGAAAGTATAATTCAAATGTTTGGTTTTCAGATATTATAGATTTTAAAGCAGTATGATTTTTGGAAAAGAATTATATTTGGATAAAATGATATCATATTGTTTTGGGTTTTAAAATGATACCGTATTCATAGTTTTTGAAATGAAAATTTTTATTCTGGTTTTTAAGTATAAACTATTTTTAAATGACCGCGGTGTTATAATAACGATGGGTTGGCAAAGAGACCGGGATTGGATATGAACATACTCTCTGTCGATACCGAAAACCACTTTGACTAACCGTGTACGCGGTGGAGATTGTAGAATGAAGTAGGTTGGTGGAGGCGTTTCTTGCAAGGTAAATACGTGGACCCGACTCCCGTGAGTTGGCATAAGGTGGCTAAAACAGGAGCGATTCTCGGGCCAATGAGGTCATTCCTCTGATCGGACACTCCTCTTCGATATTATACTTTGACTTTGGATTATTTCAGTGGCCACTTTTACTTTGATTTTTGGGGGAGTTTGTTCGAGGTGGGCGGTAGCTGCGGCTATGTGTTTCCATCAGCCCGGATAGCAATTGGTATATCTACCCTGGCATTGCCTTGTTGTGCCGTGTCACCTACCCTAGCGCGCTTTATACGAGTTTTGTTTTGTACCATACCTATGGAGTGCCCTCTGACGATGCCCAGTACGGGGGAGATTACGGTACTGTATAGATTATGTGAATATATTCTGTGTTAAGGGCTATATGGGTACTCCCTTAACGCTATTAAAAAGTAAGTTTATTTTACAATTAGACACTATTATAATAGCGCAATATACTACATGGTAAATAGTTTAACGGATCCTTAGGAGATGTAAATCCCGAGCATCTCTTGAGTTACTGCACTCATATTTATTTCTTTTAATTTAACTTACATAAGATCTTTTAGTTCTGACTCGAGTGTTTTTGTCTTTTCAAATTCGCTCGGGTTAGTCCGAGGGTTTCAGGATTTGAAGATTTATCTTTGGAGGATGAAGACGAAGATTTGTATTATTATTATTTATACTATTGCACCACACTCACATTGTTCTGCTGCATTGGTATTTATTGGTATGTGAACTCTGATATTAAATTGTATAAAGAAGAATCAAAAGTTTTGTAAACAGTTTTATAAACTGTATATTTTATTATTATATTTTATCCTTCCGCTGTGAGATTCTATTTTGTTTATTTCTTCTCTGTTTTTTTTCTTATTTACGCATAACAATCCGCCCTTCCGTATGGTTTGAATCGACATGTGTGTCGGTTTTAAGCATGCGAAAAAGGCGGGATGTTACAATGGATGAGCTAATATTTTTTAAAATTAGCAAAAGATCAAAAATGTTATTTTTGTTGGTGGCTTAAGAGGCTAGAACTGTAGATTCTAATAAAACATACCTTTATCTTTATACTACTGTAAGTAGTGTCGTACATATAAACATGCAAAATATTAAACTATAACATTACTACACAAGCAATTTTCATAAACTTTAACATATTTGAAACGAAGAACATAATCATTTGATTTCTAGCACTACAAGGGGAAAGCCATTTTTCGACGGCTGGAAACCATCGACGGCCTTCGGAAGCCGTCGGTAGCAGTCGGAAATAGCCGTCGAAAATGAAGGCGTTGGGGAGCAGTGTTTCCGTCGGCTTCCGGCGAACCTCGTCATTCGTATTCCGACGGCTTCCGAAGGCTTCCGACGGATTTCAATGGAAAAAATGACCCGAAAGCCGTCGGACGCCGTCGGAAATATAAAATCCGAAAGCTGTCGGAAGCCGTCGAAATCTGCTGAATTTTTTTTGTATTTCTGCTGCAATACAGCCTTCCATCCACATTTCTCATACAAAAATTATTCCACTAATACTCCAATCAAATATCAAAAACCAAACTATACACAAATCAGCAAACAAAAAAATACATAAAATTAAGTTAATACACGTAATCATCACCCAAACTAATGTACAATACATAATAATATCCACAATACCAAATGTTCTATCAATACATACGTCCATAACATCCCCAACATCCACATAATTTTAAGTGTATAAAAACATAGTACACAAAACCAATAAGTACCACTATCATCTACCAAATCGTACAAAACAGAAAAAAAAAACTTACCGAGCAAAACAATTAATCAATCTCCTCCAGAACCTGAACCAATAGAGGAAGAAAAGCGGTCGCTATACCGCTGCATGTACTCGGCAATACGCTGGTCTAGCAACTGTGTACTCCATATGGCCTGCAGACGGTTCTGCTCCTCTAGCTGTGCCTCTCTAGCCCGCAAATCTTCGATCTCTGGTAGATCGATCTGAGCTCTAGTCTGCATACCCCATCTCTGACTGTTGGCCTGTAATAAATATTTAATTTAGCTTTGCGATCTCTGTAAGTGTATGTGCTGGTATGTGAATGATTAGCAGTGTGATAATGTTATTTAATTTAGTTTATGATGTTTATGTATGTGTATGTGCATGTTGATAATATTTTAGATTGTGGTAACACCAAATAACTATAGTGACAAGATTGTTGATTTATATTTTAAATTACTATAATCTTGGAACATATTAGTATAAGTAAAGTAACTATAGGGAAGGATGAGAACAATAAATTTAAAATTACTTCTTGATTGCCAATATGTTATTTACTTACCACTTGATTGCCAAATCTGTATCGTCTGCCATGCTCCGATGGATTCATAACTGACTCAAAAATAACATTCTCCTCATCCGTCGTCAGCTGATCTCGACCCGTATCGGCAAGGAGTTTCTGGCGCTGCTCCATAAACGTTTTCTACGTTAATACATTAATATCATCATATCTTATTTCATTATATTTTAACAAGTGGAACTATTACTAATACTGCATAAAATGAAATATGCTTACATGGCTCTTGTTGGATTTATCGTCGTGCCATGTATACGAACCTGTCCCGTCCGGATTTACATACTCGACAGCACGCGTACAAGTAAACACGTTCGTATAGCTCACGGGACCATACGCCTCAGCTTCCTGAAATTGATTTTTACATACAATTATTGTACATTTAAAATTATATAGCACCAACTATTTACAATTTGCATTTAGTAAATTTACCAACTCCTGCCGATACTGCTGAAATGACTTCGACCCTCCGCGATAAGTGACGGGATTTTTATTTCTGTTTGCAGAGTTTCTTTCCGACTCTGTCTATACATTCAAAAGTTGATACATTATTTATCGATACCAGTCAAATAATTCAAAAAAAAATTAGCATAATTTAAAGAACTATTTCACAAATTGAAAAATATTTTCAAATATGACACATTTTATTTTTTAACGCATCGATACAAAATTTTGTACAAAAAAATATTTTTTTCCAATGGTGAGACATCCTACTTCCTATTACAACACAGTAAACATTTACGTTTCGTATATTACTTCGTCTTAAACGATTCAACAAAATTTCAGCAGCATTTCTCTTTTGTTCCCTGCATTGTACACAAATGCGTGTACGCAGGAAACAAAAAAGAAAAGTTAGGCCGAAATTTTATGAACCGTTTGAGACGAAATAGTATACAAAATGTAAATGTTTGTCGTGTTCATAACTTGTCCAATACATGGACAAATCCAACAAACGTTGTATCATATGAATATAAATGGTCGTTTTTGAAAAAAAACGACTACTTATATAACGATCATGTACAACACTCGTCAGACGGGGCCAAAAACTCTCTAAGAGACATTAAACGTGCGCATTTTACGAAAAAATATAGTTTTACTAACTGTTCACATTTACGAAAATATATTTTAATTTAACACATTTATTCGACGTACTGCATCAACTTAAGGCTGGTGTAATACACGCAATCATAATTTAGACTCATGCATTTTTTTTGCTTTAGTCATTAGATGCACAATATAATACTTCTAGCTCGTTCATTCATTTTATCTTATTCCAATTAACACAATACAATGATAGCAGCACTACACTCATATACAATTGCAGAATCAAGGCATTCACAACGATTTATATATACACGAACAACCACAAATTATACATATTTTTCATAATTTCACGATAAAAGATGAAATAGATATACTATGGAATGATAGAAACTATTATCACGCTATTGGAAACAATTTCAATCACCAATTAGCCATAATTTATCATCTTATGCAAATCCAGAAATAGCGTAAAAATTAAATTTTTCGCAAAAATAACAGGTTATGCCTGAGCTAGAAAGCAAGAGAGGTTGAATTCGTAGCCGGGGAGGATGCAAAAACACGGAATTAGTGATTGGAGGCATAGAGAGTGAATTTGGGATTTTAGAAATGTAATTTAGGTTTTGTTGAAATGAGGAAGAAAGATTCGACTGGAGCCTGTAATTCGCGATTTTCTGAGAGCTTCTGATGGCCGCCGACGCCTCGTCGGAAGCCGTTGCCCTTGCCTGCCGCTTTTTAAGTATTTTCTAGTAGGTTAGAAATCAATTTTAACATTTGAGATGCAAAAATATTTACACAGCTTCTTTAGGAAATAAAAGCAATCATACAAACTAAACTATTATTCAAAAAAACCATGTTCTGCTTTAAGCCTTTTTTGCATTATAAATAAACAGAAAACACCTAAAGAAGTTGCAGTGCAAAATTAAGCGCGTGTCAATACTAAATCTCGTAGTCAAAGTTTTCAGATCATTATGAAAAGGAATAAAAAAAAACCTCCTTATATATAATAGGGTGAGTTAACTAGAACTGATATTAAACAACAAGAAGAGCCGTTTTTATTTTAAAATGTCGTAACAAGGTATTATTCTTTGCCAAAATTACTTACCCTCCTTTGGAGCTGATCAAATATTTCCTTGGAAATTCAAGCAACGTACCCTTTACACAGTTCAGCCAAAATTATATTGCTTTCAATACTATATTTTCACAACTTGAGGACAACGAGTGGAAGTCTTATTCAGCATTAGTGGAGCTGGTATTGGGAATGCAGTCTCTTTTCTGAAGTTTGATATTCCAAGTAATAAACATGAAGTATACAAACTCAAATGTGAAACCTGTGTATAAAGAAATGAACATACTATTGAATTAGTTTTCGGTATAAATGGCTTGTACACTCATTTATTGCATTAATTTTCAGTTTGCAAGTAAGCAGAGCTCATCTAAAACATATGGTGAGTTACAACTTTAAATGTAGGAAAATTTTATATGTTAGAGGAAAAGATTATATAGAAAATGTACACACTCATATTTTCATGAAAGTGTAATATTATATTTGGTAAGAATGGTTATTATCAGACAACTTTACAAACTTGAAAAGATTTGGAGACGTCATGCATTTTACTTTTGATAGTTGATCATGGCGTAAATATTAAAAAGTTAGGCTTGTCATGACTTTGTGAAGGATTGGTGAGTTTTAAATCGATGTAAAGTAGATTATTAACATTCGTATTGTTTTCTTAGTAACACCAAATAAGTTGACAAGAAAATAACTATTTTGTCGTACTCATTAAAGGATTAGTTTTTCAAATCTTTGAGCTTGTATATGTTCATTTACATAAGAGTCATTTGTTAAACCCATATTATGATTTAGTGCATGAGTATTCATCGGGTTTGGTTTGGAACATTTTTTTTTTTTTTTTTGAAAGTAAGTAAATGGGCCAAAGCCCAAACAAACACGGGTAAAAACACCCGAAAACCCAACGCAAAAAACTAAAACACTTAAACCCTAACGCAAATTAGGGCAGCCGACATACATTCACAGAAAAACAAAAAGAAAAAACATGGAGACGAGAGGAGGCGATTCAATATTATCTTTCTCCCGTCTTCCTGCTGCACTCGCCTCTCTCCCAATAAGATAGGCTTTGATTAAACTTGTTGCGCATGCTAGAATCAGCAGTATTTGAGCTCATGTGAAGATTCGAAGCCATTTGTTGCCTTGCTTGACTGAAATCTGCAGATCTGTTGTTAATTAAACCCAGATCTGTAGATTTGTAGTTGTTTACACCATCACTAGAGCAATAGGTTGGAGGCTCGTACTTGTCTCGGTTCATTCTCTGAAAGTTGCTAAGATCAGTATGATGAGTCTTCGGACTGAGAAGATATTGTTCAATATACTTGCCTCCAGCCTCTTTACTCCAATAATCCGCCAGAAAATCAAATCTGGTCTGATTTCTGATCTTATTCTTAGATTTCTGAAGAATAATTTTGCTTTCATTTTCGATAATAGTCCATCTCTGCTCTTTGGAAAGCTTTATGTTGTTGTGAGTACGATTGTTTCTTTCCTTCCATATATGATAAACAGTAGTTGTTAACAGAATATGAGCAAAGTCTCTTTCACGCGATTTGTTTCTGAAATGCTTGTTGATGTCAGTAATAATATTACCCAGATGCATGCTGTTAGAATAGTTCATCGCCAATTTAGATTTGATTTGATTCCAAAAGTAGTAACTGTAATTGCATTCAAAAAATAAATGAGACACATTTTCATTCAATAAATTACATAGGGAACAGAGTGAGGTGTTATTTCTGCCCCACTTATTGATAATTTCCAAAGTTGGCAATCTGTTGTTAATCGCAAAATATGTGCAGATAGCCATCTTTGGATTATTTACTCTGTTCCATATGCAATTATACCAATCTACAGTATGCTGCTTATTTCTAATGTGCTCCCAAGTTTTTTTAAAAGAGAACTTACCATTGCTGCTAGCTAACCATTCCCAATAATCACTATCTACATCATGATCTAATTGAATATTACTGATAGGAATTTTATGAGGATTTGTGATAGGATGTAGTTGAGGCTGCCATTGATTATTATTAATGATGATATTAACACAAGCATTAGCTTCACCACATATAGCAAGAGTATCCCAACCAACCTTGTTAATAAAAGATTCATTCTGAAACCATGGGTCAAACCAAAAGCTAGTTTCATGCCCAGCTTTAAATTTCCTTTGAATTAAAGATTTACCTAAATCTCTGCATTTTAAAATTTGAGTCCAAGTGTTGGATTGATTACACTTAGGTAAAGTAGTCCAAAAGTTTTCATTTTTGAGGTATTTGAAAGACATCCATTTTGACCATAATGAATCTCCACTTATAAATCTCCAAAAAAGCTTTAATTGGCAAGTTAAATAAAGGTCATTAAGGTTTCTGATACCAAGCCCACCTTCTTTTTTGGGTTTGCAAACTTTATCCCAACTAACTTTATGATATTTACCTCTCCAAAGAAAATCAGCACACCTGCTTTCAATTTTTTTAATAGTAGCAACAGGGATGTGATGAGTTTGAAACCAGTATAGAATAATGGCATACACCACAGTTTTAATTAACTCAATCCTACCAGCAATAGATAGAAGTTTGCATGACCAAGTTTCCATTCTGTTTTGAATATTATCAATCAGATATGAGCAATCACTGTCTTTAATTTGATTAGTAGATAGAGGAAGCCCTAAATATTTAATAGGAAGAATACCTTCACTTACATTGAGAACATCTAAGACTTCCTTTTTGTACCTGCAATATTTGCTGAAATATGTCTTTGTTTTGAATTCATTAATTTTCAGACCAGCATATTTGTACATAAGCCTAAAAATCTCACTAATGGCCTCTGCATTGTTTTTGTTAGCTTTAGAGAACACCATAAGATCATCAGCATAAATCAGGTGAGTAATGGTTGGTTGCACTCTATTTATTGGAGAAATATTGCTTTTAATAGTTTCAATATCAATAAGAATAGAAAAATATTCCATAGCTAAGGTAAAAAGATAGGGAGAAAGAGGGTCTCCCTGTCTGATACCCCTATTACTCTTAATAAATCCCTCAGGTTTACCATGAAATAATATAGAGAAGGTGGGTGTATTAATGCATTCAAAAACTAATTTACAGAACTTCTCAGGAAAATTCATGCATTTCATAATATGGATGATAAAATTTCTGTTTACTTTGTCATATGCCTTTTGGAGATCAACTTTTAGACACATATTATCCCCTTTTCTATTATTGAAGTTTCTAACCATTTCATGTGCCAGCAAAGAATTTTCATGAATAAGCCTACCTGGAATGTAAGCACACTGGTTTTCAGAAATTAAAAAGGGGAGAAACAATTTTATTCTATTACTTAAAATGGTAGAAATGATTTTATAGACAAAATTGCAGCAAGAGATTGGTCTGTAATCCTCAATACAAGAAGGATTCTTGTTTTTAGGAATTAATGTAATGAAGGTATGATTGAAACTTTTAAGTAATTTACCTTCATTCATAAATTCATTAACAACTTTAGAGATATGATCTTTAATGTTGTCCCAATGAATTTTGAAAAATTTTGCATTGAATCCATCTGGGCCAGGACTTTTGTTGTCACCAGCATTAAAAATAATAGCTTTTATATCATCTATACTAACAGGAGCTAAGAGGATATCAGCAGCATTATCATTTAACACTTGCTTACAAACAATATCAGGAAAATTAATATCATTAGATTCAGTGAAGTATAGCTGAGAATAGTAATTAATAGCTTCATTGACAATCTTATCAAATTCATTTATGCATTCACCCTTGCTGTTAATGATTTTACCTATATTGTTAATATGCCTTCTACTGCTCATTTTAGCATGAAAAAATTTGGTGCATTCATCACCCATAGTAAGCCAGTCAACTTTAGCTTTTTGCTTGTAATTGACAGTGTTTTTATGAAGTTCTTGTGAAAGCTTAGCTTGATTAGAAAAGAATTTATCAATAATATCAGCATTACCAGGGTTTTCATCAGCTAACTTTTGTAGAAATTTTCCATCTTCTCTAAATTTGTTTAAACAGTCATTCTCATTGAAATTATTCTTATTCCAGTTTTTGATTTTATGTTTTGCATTTTTAAGAAAATTGCTAAATTGGGCTTGATAAGAACCATTGTTAGGAAATGTAAAACAATCTTTAATCATATCATTATAATCACTGTTTAAGACCCAGCCATTTTTAAATCTAAAAGGAGCAGCTTTAAGATTATTATTAACTTGGTTTTGGAAAAAACTTAGTAACAAAGGAGTATGATCACTTGTGTTTTGCTCAATAGAGTAACAACAAAATTTTGGAAAAGTAATACAAAACTTTTCATTAATTAAGACTCTATCAAGTTTGCAATGGATATTTTTCTCCTTTCCAGATATCCAAGTGTATTTATTACCATTTATATTAGGTTCAATAAGCCCAGATTCAAGTAAAAATTTATTAATTCTTTCAAGCTTGCTATGGGGGATTTTATTACCACCAAATTTTTCATTGACATGGAAAACAGTATTAAAATCACCTAATATAATCCAAGGGAAATCATAACTTTGACTAAGGGATTTTAATCTATACCATAAACTATTTCTTTCATTCTCAAAATTGCTGCCATAAATATTGGTAATTTGAAGTGAGAAATCACCAACATTTTTGAAGTTACAGTCTATATATTGAATATCCTTATTGCAATTGACCAAAGTCCAAATATTAGTATCCCATATGACAAGGATCCTACCTTTACTACCACAGTCATTATTGTTTGTGGATTTCCAATTATTGGAAAGCTTAAAACAAAATTTCTCAGTATTAGAATCATCCATCTTATTTTCTATGAGAGCAATTATAGATGGTTTATATATACTATTTAATATGTCAGTTTGTTTAGCTGGGGAATTCATACCCCTAACATTCCAGGCCATAATAGACATAATTAAAAAAACTGATAAAATAATAAAATAAAAAATAAACAGGTGTTTCAGATTGAACCTGATACACTGCTACCCTTCCCCTTCTTCTTTTTCTCTGAGCTTTTAGCTTTAAGCCTTGTGGTCATTTCATTCCAATCTGGATTGATTGATATGTATTTTTGTCCAAAAGCTTTCTTCTCTTTATTAGTATTCTTATATTTACCGCTAGCTTTAGTCTTTGGGATATGTAATTCAGATATGTCAAATTGTCTTTCAGGTTCCTCCATAACGTTATCAGACATTGAAGCAATATAACTTTCTGGGATTTGAATTCGAGAGATATCAAACTCCTCAGCATTGCGGGGCAAAGTTGAGTGGATGCCACCATTGTCCTCAACTTCTGCAGCAGTTTCTGATGGAGATTCATTCTCCATATTACGTACTGAGTTCTGATTTGAGCACGAATGCAATGTTTTATTTGTTTCTGTTTCAAGATTATCTGTAACTAAACATAACTCTGAAATGGGAGGGATTTCAGAGTTAAAGACCTCTTTGTTCTTGATACCCTCCATAGATCTGCACTGTAAACTGTCTTTTGAATTTTCTTTTTTGTCTTCAGTATGATGACCTTCCAAGGCAGGGATCTGATCATCTTGATCAGTGAGCAAATGCGGTGTTATTTCTCGATTGAAGATGATACCTTTCTGGTTGATTCGATCATTGTTCTTTTGAGTTCTTGAATCCTTTACAGTCTCTTCATTGTGATGCATTTCTTGGATTGTAGTATCTGTATTATTTTCTTGATCTATGCCCATTTCTTTATTTTGATTTTGAGCTTTGGGTATCCACCTTGGAACAGAGACACATTGCTCTCTAATGTGTCCAAAGCATTTACAGATACTGCACTTAGGTGGAATCCATTCATATTCAATTTTTTGGGTGATATTTTCTCCATTATATAATGTAAGATTTATTTCTTGAGGAAGTTCATCATTTGCAGAAACCTCCACCAGAAGATGAGCGTAATTCAATCTCGTTTTCAAGGTTGTAGCTGCATCCATCTTTATGGGTTTTCCAATAATGCTTGCCATAACGCTGAACGCTTCACGATCCCATAATTTGAGATTGACATTGGGTAATTTTACCCAGATCGGCATTGTACTGAGGAGATCCCTATCCATCTTTAGGGACGCAGACCATCTTCTCATTATGATGAGTTTTCCATTATAAAAATATGGGCCATTTTGAATGATTGAATTGCAATCTTGAGCTTCTTTAAATTTTACAATGAAGAATCCATTTTCTCTGGTAAAAATATCGAATTCTCCAACAGGTTTCCAAACCCGTTGAATATATGCTTTGAAAAACATATAATACGGTTTGGTTCCAACAACATAAACCAAAACAGAATTGCTCCAGCAATCAATAGCTCTTTTGCATGTTGATTCATTAATAAGACCATATTTCTTGCTATTGATTGTTATAGGAGCGATGGTTTCAAGATTGCATTCATCATCATTTGGCTCTTTAGATTGCTCAGAAACGATTTCAGCCCAAGATTTTTGTCCCTGTGCTTTATTCAAAGAGAAACTAGTGGGTTGCCGAGGTTGATACACATGATTTCTCAAACTCTGAGAAGGGATGGTGGATTTCTGACCATCTGTCTTCATTATTTCCGTCTGATTACCCTTTAGATTTCTCTGATAGCCAGGTTGATATGGTTGACGTTTCTTTTGTGATCTTGATTGAACTAATTGGAAACCATCTTTATCTATGATGATTCCATTGTTTGATTCTCTGATGTGAGATTCAGGTGGTCTGTTTTGATGTCTTGAGAGAGAAAGATGAGAGAGATTTCTGTGGGGAGAAAGATTTTCCCCCATGGCTGAGGAAAACCCTAGATTTTTTTTTTTAATATAACTTAGAAGATGAGTTAGGATAACGTCAAACTAATTTTTGGTTTGGAACATGTTTTGACTTAGTTCATGAGTTTACTGCATGTGTTTAACGGGTCCGGGTCCATCCGGTCAGGTTTAATTGTCAGTCCTAGTTTAGAACATGAGTCAAAACTAATGCTCCAGGCGTTTCCAAAATAAAAAATGTTATGATTAAATCAACCTTAAATATATCTTTATAAAGAAAAAACAATCTAATTCAACAAAAATAAACAGAAGCAAAATAAAATTGAATCATAGAATATCATATGGAGCAAAACTGATTATTGAGAAACAATCTATTAAATATGTTTATGCGTATTGTTTGAACCAAAAGGTAGACAAACATCCAATGATTACGCAAGGAACAAAAGTGAAAAAAATATAACAGAAATATAAATGAAAAGGATGGAAAAAAAAAGGAAGGTGGTCGTTTATAGTGGTTCGACAAAGTAAGGCCTACGTCCACTTTAAGGTTTTATTGCTAATTTACAATTTGGGGACGGAAGTTCTTGGGATTCGGTACAACTCTAGCACTAAGAATTTCAGAGTTACTAAAATATAAGAAATAATGGAACTAGAGCCAAAAAAATTCTCAAAAATGAGCCCTTACTTTCCTATAGAGATAGGTAGCCTAATATCTCACACCAAGTATTTCTAGCCATTAGCTATGATTTAAGCCAGTCCTCCCCAAAATAGGCGTCATGTCATCAATAACCAGGAGCCGTCAGTTGGAAGTCGTTATTTTAGGAATTGTCATTCTGGGAATCGTCATTATAAGAGTCGTCACTCTGGAAGACGTAACCAATCTCCAAGTTGACCATATTTGTTGTCTTTAACTCTTCGCCTCGGATCATCTTGTGGTTAGCTTCGAGATTTCATAGTTGTTTACACCAATGATAGCTTGTTTCAGTGTCCAAATTAAGGAGTTTGTAGAAGAACAAAGTTGCAGATTTAGGAGTTCGTAGAGATCACTAGAGAATCGTATAAACAACAAAACAACTTTAAAAATAAGCTTTCGGCATCGAGTAAGACATGGAGGCAAAAGATAGGATCCACACAAGGAGGGATTTGTTGATGTACCGATCCCAAGAGTGGGGTCGGTATCAATCCCCAACTTGGATGGATTATTGCTTATCTTGGATTTTTTGAGGTGGTTCAACTTGCTTGGAGTCCGATTAAAGAAATTTGGAAGTTTACTTGAGGCTTGACATAAGATTTTCTAAGATTATCGTATTTTGAATTTTCCTTCGCCTGCTTGCAATCAGACCTGTGTTTTTTTGAGTGTTTGACCTGATTCATCAGGAGTGGATACCGATTCATGCCTACGTGACGCCCTTGGATTCACGCTTGCGGTTTTTTATGGATTTTTCCAGGTTGTGCTTGAAGTCTTTTCCAAGCCTATTTCGAATCTGACCAGAGGATTTTATGGGTTTGTTTCGAGCCAACACTTCCAAAAACTTAAACTTTCAAATTTTTAACTTTTTCCACTCATTTTTGGAGATTTCTCCTTTTCTTTTCTTTTTATGATATTCCCAAAGTACATGGGTCATTTCTTCATTGTTCGCTCGTTTAGGTCGATTCTGTTCAAATAATGTCTTGTCAAAAGGCTGGATAACATTTGCCCCCAAAGTACAACTGGTGTAAACATGATGTGCTTTGAACCGAGACAAGTTAGGATTGTTGAAATGAATTTCACTCGGTACCTTGAATTTTCATTATCCTTCCATCGAGTGGATTTCATGAAGAGTCGTATCTCTAACTGTCCATTGTGATACTTGGTCGATATCTGACATTGTAAAATTGGAATGTATTCTCTCGGTAATTGTCTCTGATCGATTCCATTGAGCTTGTTGATTAAAATAGTAGATCTCAATTATCTGATCTGGTTTCTTTTCTGCAAGTCTGAAGTAAGGTTCGATTTCCATCAATTCTAGAAATTTTATGTTAGGTATGTCGTTGGCTCCCAAGCATGTTTGTATGTCTATGGATCATTGCCAAGTTCTATTAGATTGTAATCACAAGTTGTTCTCGAGCTAATCTACTGAAAGGCAGTCATCAAGGCGACTAACTTTGGTTGTTGACTGATGCAATTCCTGCTTGAGTTATCAGTTCGACATCCTATTTCAGGATGTTTGGTTCTAAGCATGTCCTCAGTCCTCAGTTAAGAGGTCGAGGAGGCTTTGGATGATGTTGACGAAGATGAAATGGTAAGTGTTGATGACGAGGCAGGTCATGACGTTGTGAATTCAAGCCATGAGTCAGTGATTCAACTATTCTGATTGTCCCATTCTTAGGCATCATTTCGCTTGTAGCCTTAAGTTGCATTGAACACTAGGTACGAGCCAAAGTGTTGAGTTGTTGTGTTCAGTTATAAGATGATGATTTCCTCTACTCCTGGTCCGAGGTCAATGACATTAGAATATAGACGGTTAAGTCTCGTTCTTATGTAGTGATACTCGTCCCTGTTGGGTCTAAGGTCTGAGTTGGCAAAAGGGCAGTCAGGCCACACCCATCCTACATTTGTGCTCTCTTTAACGAATCAAAGGTAGGAGAAATTAAAAGAATGGTCAAGTCGCATTCATTCCATGTTTATTTTTTGGTAAAGCCATGAAAAATAGAGATGATGGATGAATAGTTGGGTCACATTCATCCTAGTTGGACGGTCATGTCACGTCCATGTTGGATTTGAACTTTCCCTTATCGAATCAAGGGTAGGAGTTAGGAGACGGACTGTCAGGTCACCCACTCCAGGGTTAATGATGGATGATCAGGTCATGCCCATCTTGAAATTCGTAATCCTCCTATCGGGTTAAGGGAAAGAGTTAGATTGATGGATGATCAATCACATCCATTTTGTTTTGAACTCTTCATGTTGGTTTAAGGGAAAGAGTTTGGAGATGGATGGTCAGTCACATCCACTCATTTGTTGGTTATGCACCCCCATCAGGTCAAGGGAAAGGGCTAGAAGATGGATGGTCAATCACGTCCATCTTGGATTAGGTTTTGTACTCCCCTGTCGGGTCAAGGGCAAGGGCTAGAAGATGGACGGTTTTTCACATCCATCGGACTATGTTTTGTGTCAACCAGTTAGGTCAAGGGAAATGGCTAGGAGATGCACGGTCAGTCACATCCATCTCAAATTATGTTTTGTGCCCACTTGCTGGGACGAGGAGAAGGGCCAAAAGATGAACGGTCAATCACATCCATCCCAGGTTATAGGCTTTCCCCTAAGTCAGGGGAAAGAGTTAGCTTAGGATCGGTCGAATCACACTCATCTCGATAGAGCTCTGAAGGTCGGGCCATGGGCCGTAGTGGTTTAAAGGCACCCAACTCTAGGCACCTGAACACCTGCATTGTTTATATGAAGTTTCATTCGAGTTGGTCACGTTTCGTGGCTTATATGGTATGCAAAGACAAAGTTACATAAGTGGAAAACAAATTCATTGAAAATAGAAAATAATTAAGTCTATCTTATAAGTTTAAAATAAATAGAAGTAAGTCTTATTCTCAAGTGAAGTAGCGTCGTAGATGCTTGCTACTCCAATCTTCTCCAGCCCTTCTTAGTTAGAAAATGACTATTAGCGGTCTAGTTTATAACCAAACTTCTTTCAAGATGCCTAGTTTTGTCAGCATTAGGAGCGTTTGTCCTCGTTGAGGGTTGGATGTTCCCTACCCTCCATCCTGCCTAGCTTTCACAAATTTTGAGAGCCATTTGCTCTGGATCGGCTCTTTGATAATATCTTGGAAATGTCTGCATTCGTTTGTATCATGACCGTGGGTCTCGTGAAATCTACAAAAATTTCTAAACTTCCTCTAGCTTTCAGTGGACTCTCTTAGGTCGGTTTCCTGTTTTTCTCTGATTTATTAATGGTAAAGTAGATGTTTTCAATCGAATCATTCACGGGGTATGTGTATCAAATCTCAGGACTCTCAATCGTCTCCCAGAATCTAAATTCTCATCTAAGGCCTTGTTGCGGCCTTTGCTTTGATTCCGCTCATGTTCTGTACATTCACGTCAATGTTCCTAAAATCACTTTGGATTATTTCACAGTAATGTTGTTTTGAATTCCATCGGCCTAATGGCCTATTCTTTTTTTGTCCAAGTAGAGTCTCCTCCTTGTGCAAGTATTGGGCTGCCTTGTTGTAAAAGCAATCCAGGATGGAGGCAGGCTTCCTTGATGACCATTCTCAAAAATACGTGTCAATGTGGATTCCCCTGATCAAAGCTATTAAGATGACATTCTCATGAGGGTTGCTTACCTCAGTCACTACGGTATTGAATATCTATAGAAAAATCCTTGAGTGACTCCCCTATCTTTAGAATAAGTTAGATAAGACATGACATCCTTGGGGCGAGTGGTATGCATACTGAATTGCTCGATAAATTTCCTTGCCAGTTGGTCAAATGATGAGATGGACCTTGGTGGTAGTCGAGTAAACCATGTGGTCTCTACTCCTTCTAGGGAAATGGGAAAGCATTTGTTTTTGACGACATCTGTCGCCTGGCAGAGTTCATGTGCCATTCGTATTTCATGATGTGTGGTCTTGGGTCTGTCATTTCTAAGTATAAGGGCATCGTCAGCATGTTAAATCTTTACAGTATTCTTCATGTAAAATAGCTTCTATGAAAGGATTCTGACTAAGGGAAGTGTCCCAGTCGTCCTCGGTTTGGTCCTGGCTTTCTCTCATAAGCCATCATACCATTGCAATAAAATCTTGTCCTTCAATGGCTGTTAGATTGCGGTAGCCATAGTCTACTCCTTGTGCTTGGCCTGATAAATAGCCCAAGTTCATCCCTTGTTGTCTAGGCCCTTTCGGCTCTAGAGGAATCGTTTTCTTAGCAACTCTGTATCTGTTCCTTAGGGGAAATTCAATAGCAAACTCGTGACTATCGACGCCCTGGTCAGTCACAACGCACGCACGCTGCATTCCATCACCAAGTCGAAGACCCGAACCCCGTTGAACGGGTTCTATACCGACCCCCAATGTAGGATTGATACCGACTCCCGCGCCATGTTTGAGATCGGTTTTCAACTCCTACCTTGGAATCTCTACTTCATGTGCATCTGTCTATTGCCTTCTTCTTTAGAAATTGCTAGATGATAAGGAACTTCCTGATTCCAAATATGAAGGAGTAAGCTCTCTCCTTGTCCTTATGCATCCTGTGTTCAGTTGGTTCAATAGTTCCTATTCTCTTGGATTTGTTAGTACAACTCTACTTGTCTATCATGTAGTTTTTCATGATCATCTCGAAGTCAATCCTAGTGATGAGATCTAAGGGATTCTAAATATCTATGGGATCCTACCATGGAGCTTCATCTAGAATTTGATGGTTAGCGTTCTATGCTCCATCAGTAGCTCTTGAGGAGGCGACAACTTTGTCTTTCTTGGGTCTATTGAAGATAGCTTCCTATAGACTTTGTTCAACTCTGAGCAGTAGAGAAACTAGCTGATAAGGAATTGGGTCTCTTTCTTAGATTTTAGGCAATCTAATAGTAGATAAGGATCCAAATAGCCTGAGTGTCGAGCTCTCAGTGAAAGCACCAAAATGTTTAAAGCAAAAGTTGGCCAAACACCTAAAGATTATGTAAAGAACAAAATTGAAGAAATATAACAGAAATATAAATGAAAACGATTAAAGAAAAGGGACACAGTTGTTTATGGTTGTTTGACAAAGCAAGGCCTACGTCTACTTTAAAATTTTATTGCTAATTTTCAACTTGGAGGCAGAAGTTCTTGGGACTCTGTATAACTCCAGTACTTAGAATGTCAAAGTTACCAGGAACTAGAAATAAAAGATCCTAAAAAATGAGCCCTACCCTTCTATTTATTGAGCTAGGGATTCCTAAAATCTCACACCAAATATCTCCTTACCGTTGGCCATGATTTAAACAATTTCTCACCAAAAAGTAGGCATCATGTAATCAGTAACTAGGAGTAGACAGTTGGGAGTCATCTTTTTAAGAGTCATCATTCTAGGAGTCTTCATCCTAGGAGACATCACCGATCCCCAAGTTGGCCATATTTTCTATCTTCAACTCTTCATCTTGGATCATCTTGTGGTTAGCTTCAGGATTTCATAGTTATTTCCACCAATAATAGCTTGTTTTGGAGTCCAAATGATGGAGTTTGTAGGAGAACAGAGTTGTAGATTTATGAGTTCATGGAGTTTTCTAGAGAATCATATTGAAACAACAAAAAACTATGAAAATAGGATTTTGGCGCCGAGTAAGATATGTAAATAAAAGACGGGATCCACCAAAGGAGGGATTTGTTGAGGTACTGATCCTCAAGAGTGGGGTCAGTACTGATCCCCAACTTGGATGGATTATTGCTTGTCTTGGCTTTTTTGAGGTGGTTGAACTTGCTTGGAGTCCAAACCAAGAAATTGGAGCGTTTACATGAGGCTTGACTTGAGATTTTCTAAGGTTTTCGGGTTTTGAGTTTTCCTTCGCCTATTTAGAGTCAGACCCAAGTTTTTGAGTATTTGACTGGGTCATCAGGAGTCGGTACTGAGTCGTGCCTGAGAGTAGGTACTAAGTCACGCTCGAGGTTTTTTATGGACTGCTTCGGGTCAGGCTTGGAGTCTTTTATAAGGTCATCCTACTTCGAGTCTGACTGAGGATTTTATGGGCTTGCTTTGAGTCAACCTTCCAAAAACTTGAACTTTCAAATTTTTAACCTTTTCACTCATTTTTTATATTTCTGCTTTTCTTTCCTTTTATGATATTCTCAAAGTTCTTGGATCATTTCTCCATCGTTCACTTATCCAAATTGATTGTTTAAGTCTGTTCAAATACTGCCTAATCAAAAGGTTGGATAACACGTATTAATTCTAATAATGGAACTTTGTAAAACATTCACAAATTTCATATGTTTTCAATGCAAAAAAGTGGAAGTTATTAGAGGTTTATTGTTTTTAACGTGAGAAATGGAGAGCGTGAGAATAATCTCAATTGTTAAAGAAGATGCAATCTTTTAAAACTTAAGCCACTACTTATCAATAGTATTACTAAAATGGTCGCTAAATAATGATATGCAATTTGGCTATTTTTTTAATAGAATAATCGATATATTTTCAACTATGTCGTTTCCTTGAAAAAAAATCTTGATCAGTTCTATACATTCATCGATATAGAAACTAAGATGTATTTTAGTATAATATCAATCAGTAGAAACATTATATATCTTAACAAATATGATTGACAAAAATGTTAAAATGATTATTTACTGTAATATAATATAACACAACAAACTTTTTAGCATTTCTGTCATTATATTAATCAAAAACAAATTTAATGTCAACATTGACTTATATCTACCGACATTAACTAAATTTTGGAAAACTGTTTCGTAATTTTAAAAATCTGACCAATTAAGTAAAGAAATCGATGGAGAAGAAGATGAATTAACCTCAATTTAGTTGCAACATAGTCGATGTTTGCGTACAAGCTTTTGGTTTTGATTATCAACGATGGTGCAAAAGAGAAGAATTAACAGATTTGACTATTCAAAATCAGGCTTACAGATTGGTTAGGAAAATTGTTGGTTGTTAACCAGGTTTCTAGCCCAGCATAATTTGAAAGAAGTTAGGACATTCGGATTAAGCCAGAACAACTCAAGACTTGATTAGAGGGCCCAAAAATACAAGACAAAGGACTCAAGGAAGTTTGGCTGAAAAATATGCTATCTTTTTGGGTTTGCACCGTCCCGATCCAAATGGATCGGTACCGATCCAAACTGGTAGTTCATGGTGTCCCCAATCCTTTTGCATTGTGACTCTATGCCTCAATCAAGTTCACCCACAAGCTTGGTAATATTTCAAGCATCTGAGTTCAAGAAGTGAAGGTTCATCTGATTCAGAATACAGTTCAATTTATCTCATAGAAGAATCATCATCAAAACAAGTCAACAAGCTACAAAATTATATGAAGAGCATCATTATGAAGGAAGAAGCTTGGCCAAACAAATCGGAGCCAAAAAATGGCTAAGGATTTAGATCAGTATTGGATCAGTACCGATCCAAAAGGATGGAAAATTTTGGCCCCAAACTTTCTGAGCTCTCTCTACATGGTGACTATAGGCTTCTTATAAATCAATTCTCGGCTGAAGAGCTTTCCAACCACTATAAATACCATCCCATCTGTAACAGAAAAGGGATCTACTTTGATCTTTATTTAAACTCTGTCATTGTTTTTTCACTATTCTTCTCCCTTACAACAGCCATTGAAGGGCAACTAAGATCCTTCTGGTTGTCGCTACAACGGTGGCTTGATCTAACTTACAAAAGAAGAATCATATTGTAATCCAAACTCCTTTGTAATAGCAATTGATCAATAAAAGCTATAAAATGGATATAGGCTTCGTTAAATGCCAAACCACTATAAAAGTCTCTTGTCTCTTTACTTTTTCTATGATTTATTATTGCTTTTTCTATTTTATTAACCTTAATAAACAGGCTGGTGCTTTCAAACTCAAAACCAAGGTGTTGATCTATTTTTTGTGTTAACATTTTGGTGCTTTCACTAAGAGTTAAACTCAGTCTTGGATCTTGCTATCTACTTTGGATCAGATAGGTTCAAAAATTAGATCCTCAATCTCTACTTAGAAAATTTGTTGTTGAGAATCAATGGCACTAGGGAGAAAGAGAACTACTTTCGGAAGATACATAGGAACTGAAATAGCGAGAGAAGAGACCGATTCTCAGCAAGTTGAGGTCAACAGTGCCAATAATCCATTGATCAGAACAATTCTTGAGCCAACCTAGCAATTTGGGTGACAGGATCTTTTATCCAGCACGAATTCATCAGTAAAGATGAGTTGAATAAGATGGTTGATGAAATCAATCAAAAGATGGAGAACATGTAGAAAGATCCTATTGACAAATTAAATGCCCTCCTGACCTTGCAATCACTTGTTGCTCCAAGAACCATGCCAGAGCCTGTGGCTGCCTTAGAGCAGGAAAACACTTCCATTTTTGCCTTAAGCAGAAAAAAACGAAAGGCAGAAGCAAAAAAGAGTAGTGGGTGGAGCTGTAGGAATCACTATTGAAGGAAATGCAAGCACTCCACCAACTGCGAAGCAACCAGCTACGAACTTGAATCTAGAGGCGAAAACCCCATGGGAAGATATAGTAGTGGATATCTCCGACTCTTAAGATGGCGAGCAACTTGGCGACAATAAGTTGGAAGAAAACACTTATGCACTTAATAGCGGCAGGGATGTCCAAACTGCCCTTACCTGACCAACCGTAAGCAAACGGAACTCCGAGGGAGTGGCTCTCCTAAAGAAAGGAGAGCCCAGGCTTTGGTCAACTTACCAAGATCATTTGCAAAACAAATACTTGGTATAGTAACTAACAGCCAACCAATGGACTATTAGACATCCGAGGCATAAATCGCAAACATGATCAAGTGCCTAACGGATGAAAGGGATAGGAGAGATGATGAATGGGGATCCACTCCAAGTCAGATTCCCTTCTCTAATGACATTCTGAATCAACGGTACCTTGAAAAGTTCACTATGCCGGCTATTCCATCTTACGATGGAACCAGAGACCCAAAACCTTTCTTGTACAAGTACACTTGGTGCATGGATGGGGCAAATGCTTCAAATACTATTCAATGTAGTTGTTTTCTAATCTTCCAAGAGGGAATTTCTTCCATGTGGTTCACTAGGCTCCCACCAAAATCCTGTTTGATGTGAATTTTTGTTTGATGATAACAAATATATATATATATATATCAATTGATATATGTGTTTGTAGATTGTACTATATACATATAGGAATAAATATTCATATTGAATAATAATACTATTGCACAGAATTTATATAAGTTAATCGGTATTTTTTATTCAATATAATATTTTAATTCAACACTTATACAGTACAAAGTTTTCAGCTCTCTCTATATACATACACTAGTTTATACATTTCATATTCATATTTCCTCTCACTACAACGCACAACACTGTACATTTTACAAAACCATTAATCTGCATCTATCTGCATTGTCCAGCTCCAGTTCTTGCCCTGTCTTCTGTGTACCTGTATAATTAGCAACTACAGCAGTAATCTGAAAATAAACAAATTTGAATTTGCAAAATTATAAATTTGTTTTTATTGGTGCCTCAGTTATTTGAGTTGTTCGTCATCATTTACATTTGAATTCATCACACACAAAGTCGTGTACATAGATATATACGCTCGTATTCCTATCAGGGATAGGTAATCATAAGTGGCTGCAATACACACGTGTACATTTATACACGTGTGCACTGCCTCGCCAACTCGTGTGTGCAGCCAACAAAAGCAAACATAAAAATAGTTAATGATTCAACTGGCCAGACAACAATTCACATGTTTGAAACCATAAAAGACTGCAACAACAACAAACATCATATATAGGACTGCAACAACCAAAGTCAAGGCAACATGAAGCATGCAAGCTCGAGCACAAGATATGGAAACTGGAAAATGTAAATGAATTCGAACCAAGTCCATGTAGCACAAAGACTCCAAGCCTTCAAGCTAAAACTCAAACGAGCAAGTGCAACAGAGAATAGCAGCAATGTACATGTACCAATGATACAAGAGAAGTGAACAACAATGCAATAGTGTGGAAGTGAATCAGTGATGAAGCTGGAAAATGCAAAGACCAGTGATGCAATGCAAATCAAAACAGAGAGTACAACTCACATGTACACCATGATATCAAGCTCAGTGAAACTCAAGCAAGTGCACAACTAAACCAACGTGAATGCAACACAGTGAAGATACCAAATACAAAACATACTAATCACAAATGCACAAACAAGTGCAGACGACCCGAGCTCAATCATAGCAATATGCTTGAAGACTACAGCACGACCAAGTATGGAAGTGACTCAAAACAGAGAGCACAATATGAAGACAACAAGTAAAGCTGCAATGCAAAATTATATGAAACAATGAACAGGATACACAATGAAACACAGTGCATATATGAAGTACACAAGTACAAAATTCATACAGCAAGCTACAAGGATCAACGAATTGGATGAACAAGACTCAAGTGCAACAATGAAGCAAAAATATGGCAGAACTTAGTATTCACTCGAGGCAACTAGCAACTACATCCAGCAAGTTCATAAAACAAAAGTGCATAAGGGCAGCATAATGATGAAACTCAGAAACCAATACAACATAAACCAAGGAGATGGCCAGAGACGAAGCGAAGCTCACAGGGGCCAGAAAATCAAAGCCGTAATTCATAGTGAAGTCGAAGATAACAGAAGATCAAAACTCTATAGGCGGTAGCAGGGTGTGCGAGTCTGTTAGAGTGTTTGTAAGCGGGAGACTGTTTAACTCTAATAGAAATCTGGGAATGTAGCAGTAGGCAGGGGTTGCCGAAGCTGGGTAAATTTTGTGTGTGGTTTACTTTTCAGCATATTTACTTCTCTGCAGTTTGTTTTTGTGTTTAATTCGAGAAAATTTGCTATAACCCTATTCACCCCCCTCTAGGGTTAATCTAGATCCTACAAGTGGTATCAGAGCAAGGTATTTTTTCTTTTAACTCTAGAGTCATGAATCCACCAAATAATAGCTCAGAAGAACCTAGTGAGGTCTGTTGGCGGGCTAAGGAGCAACAAGAATGGTTTCTAGATTCAGGGTGTTCTAGACATATGACAGGTGACAAATCGAAGTTCCTTAGCCTAGAGAATTTTAAAGGTGGAAATGTGATCATGGGAGACAATAGCAAGTGTAAGATTATTGGTAAAGGTGAAGTAGGTAACGGTACTTTTTCCTTGACTAATGTTTTATACGTTGATAATTTGCATCACAATCTCATTTCTATTAGCCAACTATGTGACAAAGGTATGAATGTGGTCTTTGATAGTGATACTTGCAAAATTATTGATAAATCTTCTAATAACATTGTTTTTATGGGCAAAAGAAAAGGAAATGCTTACTCGCTTTCGTTTGATAATCTAAATCTTTCTAGATGTTTGGTAGCCACTGACGAAGAGGCATCTTTATGGCATAGGAGATTTGGACATGCTAGCATGAGCCTCTTAGAAAAACTTGAAACGAAAGAATTAGTCAGAGGGTTACCACATCAGAAGTTTAAAAATAATAAAGTGTGTAAAGCATGTTCCTTGGGCAAGCTTAGTCGAACATCATTTTGCCCTAAAAACATTGTTAGCACATCAAGGGTCCTTGAATTAATTCACATGAACTTATTTGGACCAAATGAAATTGCAAGCTTGAATGGAAAAAGTTATTGTTATGTATTGGTTGATGATTATTCTAGATTTACATGGGTTTATTTCTTAGCCAAAAAGTCTGAATCTTTTGATCATTTTTCAAAATTTGCAAAACTTGTTCAAAATGAAAAAGGAGTTTCAATTAAAACATTGAGAAGTGATCATGGAGGCGAATTTGAAAATTTGGAATTTGAAAGCTTTTGTGAAGAAAATGGTTTAAAACATGAGTTTTCTGCTCCACGAACACCTCAACAAAATGGGGTGGTTGAAAGGAAAAATCATACATTACAGGAATTGGCTAGATCCATGTCGAGTGAGTATAAACTACCTCTAACCTATTGGGCAGAGGCAGTGAATACTTCGTGCTATGTGATGAATAGAGTAATGATCAGACCAATACTTGACAAAACGTCTTATGAATTGTGGCATGAAAGGAAACCTAACATTTCTTATTTTCATGTATTTGGATGTCCTTGTTTCATTCTTAACACAGGTGATCAACTTGGAAAATTTGAATCAAAGGCTGATGAGGGAATTTTCATGGGCTATTCAACAAGGAGCAAGGCTTACAAGATATACAACAAACGAACAAAAACAATTGTTGAATCAATCAATGTCAAATTCGATGAATCTGACTTGGAAAGGATGACTGAAAAGACGGTTGACGATGGGGTAGATCATGAAGGCATTGAAGAAGGGACATCTAGTGAGAAAGCTGAAAGTAGGACTGTTGATGCTGGTAGATTGAAGTTCAAATCCAATCATCCTCCTGAATTAGTTATAGGTGATACTACGGAAGGTACGCACTCGCTCGTCATTTGATAAAAATTTATGTGCGTTTTGTTGCCACAGTGGCTTTATTTCTGAGATTGAACCTGATTCTATTGAAATGGCTCTTAATGATGAAAGTTGGGTTTTAGCAATGCAAGATGAACTTAATCAATTTGAGAGAAATAAAGTTTGGAAATTAGTTCCCAGGCCTAATGACTATCCAATTGTTGGAACTAAATGGGTGTTCAAAAATAAGCTTGATGAATCAGGAAATGTAATTAGAAACAAAGCTAGGTTGGTCGCAAAAGGTTATAACCAAATAGAAGGCATAGATTTTGATGAAACATTTGCTCCAGTGGCTAGGTTAGAAGCCATTAGGATTTTGCTAAGTTTTGCATGTTATAAGGGTTTCAAACTTAAACAAATGGATGTAAAAAGTGCCTTTCTAAATAGTGATTTGAAAGAAGAAGTTTTTGTTGAACAACCCCCCCGTTTTGAAAATCATGATTTTCCAAATCATGTGTATAAACTAGAAAAAGCATTATATGGTCTTAAGCAAGCTCCTAGAGCTTGGTATGACTGCCTTTGTACATATCTTTTGGAAAATGGCTTTAAAACGGGGAGTGCTGACACGACACTGTTTCTATTACATAATGGAAGTGAATTTTTGATTGTTCAGATTTATGTGGATGATATTATTTATGGTGCTACTAATGAACTCTTGTGCGAGAAATTTGACCAAGTCATGCAGGCTAAATTCGAGATGAGCTTGGTTGGAGAATTGAAATATTTTCTTGGATTCCAAATCAAGCAAAGCAGTGATGGTATTTCTATTTCACAATCCAAGTATGTGTTGGAACTGTTGAAGAAATTTGGAGTTGAGAACTCCAAACCATTGAGAACTCCTATGAGCCCATCAACAAAGTTGGATAAAGACGAGAAAGGAATTGCTGTTGATCAGAAAAAATATCGAGGGATAATTGGTTCACTTCTCTATCTTACTGCTTCTAGACCTGATATTATGTTTTCTGTGTGTTTTTCTGCACATTTTCAATCTAATCCTAAAGAATCTCATTTGAAAGCCACTAAACGAATTTTGAGATATCTTTCACACACACAAATTTGGATTATGGTACCCTTCTTGTGAAAATTTTGATTTAGTTGGCTATTCTGATGCTGATTATGCTGGTTCATTGGTTGACAGGAAAAGCACTAGTGGGACATGTTTCATGCTAGGACATTCATTAGTTTCATGGTCAAGTCGAAAACAGAACTGTGTTGCATTATCCACCACTGAAGCAGAATATATTGCTTTAGGAAGTTGTTGTGCTCAAATTTTATGGATGATGCAAACTCTTTCTGATTTTGGCTTAGTTTATAAACAAGTTCCGTTAAAATGTGATACTAAAAGTGCAATAGACTTGTCAAATAATCCTGTTCATCATTCACTCACAAAACACATTGATGTGAGACACCACTTTCTTAGAGATCACATTACTAAGGAAGACATTTGCATTGAACATATTTCAACTGAGGCTCAACTTGCTGATATTTTCACAAATCCCCTCCCCGAAGACAGATTTTCCAGATTACGTTTGGATTTGGGGATTATAGAAATTGACTAATCATTTTCCATTTTTTAGTTGAAATATTCTTGGATATATACTTTCAACTTCAATTTCTAGGATTCAAACCAGTTTTGGATATTATCCAAAGATTGTTTCGAATATGGTATTCAGTATTGGATATTACATAATATAATTAACTTGGTAACTTATTCCACGACCATTTCTATTTCTACCATCTTTCTATCATTCGTAATGGTTTTGTAAAATGAGAAGAGTCGATTATCTTTTTAAAAAAAAAAAATATAATGATAATAACTCTCATGCATCCATTCTCATTTAAAAGTCCTTATGGTTATGCATGGATAGAGCATGTGAGTGAATTATTTTTATCATTACTCCATTCTCATTTAAAAGTCCTTATGGTTATGCATGGATGGAGTATGGTAACTAAGTATTCTGGTCTCACTTAAAAGTCCGGATGCTTAGACTAATAAGTAACTACTAATCCCATTTAAAAGTCCTTATGGTTATGCATGGTTAGTAAGTGCTTATTTTTGTGCTTAAATGTCAAATTAATTTTAAAATATCTCTTCTTATTATACAAAAACCGAATCATCGATCCATTCTCTACAATGTGGAAATTGTTATCTCATTTTGATATATTATTATTTTCCTACTGTTCCATTGTTTTTTATCAGTCTTTTGATAATGACAAAAGGGGAGAAGAACAAGATTTTGATAAGGAAGTAAATATTTTTTGGAATACTTCAACAAATTTGTTAAATGTTGTTAGTTAATTTTCTTTAGTTCTTTTATTCTTCTGTAATTTTCTAAATCTTCTAAATAGGGAGTGGTCTCAGTTGTAGAGGGAGCATTCATATAGGGGGAGCTAAATATTTCATGCTCAAACACATTTATTAGAATTTCAAAATCTTTAATATATATGTTTGTTATCATCAAAAGGGGGAGATTGTTTGATGTGAATTTTTGTTTGATGATAACAAATATATATATATATATATATATATATATATCAATTTATATATGTGTTTGCAGATTGTACTATATACATATAGGAATAAATATTCATATTGAATAATAATACTATTGCACAGAATTTAAATAAGTCAATCGGTATTTTTTATTCAATATAATATTTTAATTCAACACTTATACAGTACAAAGTTTTCAGCTCTCTCTATATACATACACTAGTTTATACACATATTCATATTTCCTCTCACTACAACGCACAACACTGTACATTTTACGAAACCATTAATCTGCATCTATCTGCATTGTCCAGCTCCAGTTCTTGCCCTGTCTTCTGTGTACCTGTATAATTAGCAACTATAGCAGTAATTTGAAAATAAACAAATTTGAATTTGCAAAAATATAAATTTGTTTTTATTGGTGCCTCGGTTATTTGAGTTGTTCGTCATCATTTACATTTGAATTCATCACACACAAAGTCGTGCACATAGATATATACACTCGTATTCCTATCAGGGACAGGTAATCATAAGTGGCTGCAATACACACGTGTACATTTATACACGTGTGCACTGCCTCGCCAACTCGTGTGCGCAGCCAACAAAAGCAAACATACAAACAGTTAATGATTCAACTGGCCAGATAACAACTCACATGTTTGAAACCACAAAAGACTGCAACAGCAACAAACATCATATATAGGACTGCAACAACCAAAGTCAAGGCAACACGAAGCATGCAAGCTCGAGCACAAGATATGGAAACCGCACAATGTAAATGAATTCGAACCAAGTCCATGAAGAACAAAGACTCCAAGCCTTCAAGCTAAAACTCAAATGAGCAAGTGCAACAGAGAATAGCAGCAATGTACATGTACCAATGATACAAGAGAAGTGAACAACAATGCAACAGTGTGGAAGTGAATCAGTGATGAAGCTGGAAAATGCAAAGACCAGTGATGCAATGCAAATCAAAACAGAGAGTACAACTCACATGTACACCATGATATCAAGCTCAGTGAAACTCAAGCAAGTGCACAACTAAACCAACATGAATGCAACACAGTGAAGATACCAAATACAAAACATACTAATCACAAATGCACAAACAAGTGCAGACGACCCGAGCTCAATCACAGCAATATGTTTGAAGACTACAGCACGACCAAGTATGGAAGTGACTCAAAACAGAGAGCACAATATGAAGACAACAAGTAAAGCTGCAATGCAAAATTATATGAAACAATGAACAGGATACACAACGAAACACAGTGCATATATGAAGTACACAAGTACAAAATTCATACAGCAAGCTACAAGGATCAACGAATTAGATGAACAAGACTCAAGTGCAACAGTGAAGCAAAAATATGGCAGAACTTAGTATTCACTCGAGGCAACTAGCAACTACATCCAGCAAGTTCATAAAACAAAAGTGCATAAGGGCAACATAATGATGAAACTCAGAAACCAATACAACATAAACCAGAGGAGATGGCCAGAGACGAAGCGAAGCTCACAGGGGCTAGAAAATCAGAGCCGTAATTCACAGTGAAGTCGAAAATAACAGAAGATTAAAAATGCAGACCAACTAATCAACAGTGCAGAGATGACCAAGTAATAATTCAAGTGCGTATCTTTGAAAAAGTCAAATCAAAATAAAACAGGAAAGTTTTTGCCGTATTGATCAAGAAAAATCAAACGCTTCAAAATCAAAACCGTGTGTATAAAGTAGTCACAAATATCAGGAAAGCAAAAATTAGGAAAGTATCGAATTGATACGAACAAAAAATTCAAGGGGGCATCGAAGTATATATAAGCAACATCATCGACAGTTCCAAGATTATCGAGTTCGAATACGAAAATCATAAAAGCACATAAAGAGAAAACTACATACCGAAGCATACTTTGAACTCGATCAAATCGAAGCAGCAGAGAGCAACTCAAAGAAATAGACGATTGACAAAGAGAGGACCGAAATTAATCATACGCTCGATCAAATATCGGCAGCTTCTGTTTTCAAAACCCTAAATTGGATCGAAGGGACGAAGCCCTAATTTGGGATGACAATCGCCGCCATTTTTTATCAGAGAAAATCGAAAGAGACTGAGTGAAAGAATAGA
Source organism: Allium cepa (assembly GCA_030765085.1). NCBI lineage: Eukaryota > Viridiplantae > Streptophyta > Magnoliopsida > Asparagales > Amaryllidaceae > Allium > Allium cepa. The sequence continues at coordinate 852,545,410 of CM060940.1, read as the reverse complement.
AAAGGGGCGGCCGTATAATTTAATTAGGGTTTAGTTTGTCAAATAGGGTTTAGTTTTAAAATCAAGTGCTTTAATCATTTTTGGTCTTATTTTTCTGTACTTTTCGATTTAAATCTTGGTAAATCACCACCTAGGTTTTAGGTTGTGTCAGATTGTCTAGTTAGAATTAGTTCAGTGAGCAGGGTGTGCGAGTTTGCAAAACTCTATAGGCGGTAGCAGGGTGTGCGAGTATGTTAGAGTGTTTGTAAGCGGGAGACTATTTAATTTTAATAGAAATTTAGGAATGCAGTAGTAGGCAGGGGTTGCCGAAGCTGGGTAAATTTTGTGTGTGATTTACTTTTCAGCATATTTACTTCTCTGCAGTTTGTTTTTGTGTTTAATTCGAGAAAATTTGCTATAACCCTATTCACCCCCCTCTAAGGTTAATCTAGATCCTACAAATCCATCTTCACTTTCAATGAATTAGCAACCAAATTCCTCGATCAATTTAGGCTTCCATGGCATAAAAAAGATGTGATGCCCTTACTTTGCCTATTCTAGGGACAAAATGAATCTTTAAAATCCTTTATGAGTCGGTTCAACACCGCCGTGACTGAAGTAAGTAACTCAAACGAAGATATGGTCTTCATGGCCCTGGTCTACGCTATCCATTCCGACACTAAATTTGAAAAATGGATCAACATGAAACAACCTACCACTAGGAAGAATTTAATCGAAGGCAAGCCAGTACTTGAGACTTGAGATTGCAAGGGTGGAGGAGCTAGATGGAAAACCTACTAACCTACAACCAACCAACGCTAGCTAGAATGGTATGACAGCTAACTAAGATGCAAATACCTCCGGGACCACTGCAAAAAACATGGGGAAGGATGAGAACCAAAAAAGGAAGAACCAGAATTCCAATAAGCGAAATGTAGGTAACAAGCGAATTAAAGGCCTAAGGCCTAAAGACTACATCCTGCTCAATTGTACTCAAGAAAACATCTACCTTGCGACATAAGCAATGGAGGAGTACAACAGGCCGCCTAAAAAGGAAGCGATGGAACAACAAAAGTATTCTGAAAGGTACTACTGCTTCCGCAAAACACATGGTCACAACGACACTTAAAGAACCTGATTTGAGAGCAGATTTAGGAAAACAAGCTTCGGTAGTATGTGAGGAAACCACAGAATCCTAACCATCCTGTTGCGGCACAAGCTCCTAGAGACCGAGAAACAGGCTAGAACTAGCGAAGAAGGATCTAGACCCACTGAGCGACTAAAGATTCATCATCGGAACAATATCTGGAGGGCCTCATCCCATTGGGGAGAATGGAGAGATATGCAAGCTCATTGAAACATTCCCCGAAAGATTCATGCTTTGCGATTGAAGATGGAACTCCTGCCAAGCAACAAAGAACCCTAAATAATGATATAGTATTCCGGAGTGGAGACAGTAAATGAATAGAATCCCCGACCCTCGACCCTATGTTCGTGATGGTAAGAATCGAACTACTATGGTCCGACGAGTATCGGTGGACGGTGGTTGCTCTATCAATATTTTATTCAGACACACGTTTGATCAGATGAAGATCATTATGAAAGACATATCCGATTATCAAACAAAGATCCAGGGATTCACCAGCGAACCCAAGCAACTTGTCGAAACAATTAATTCGCCCATGGAACTTGGGGAAGGCGATCGAAGAGTCATACTCGTCTAGACCTTTGTGATTGTAGATGAAATGTCCACCAATAATACTTTCTTAGGTCGGCCTGCTTAGGTAGACTTCAGGTTTGCTTTAGCTCAATCATGTCTAACCATGAAATTTCCAACATAGAATGGAGTTGGGGTAGTCAAAGTAGACCACTAAAGGGTGGTACATCGTAGAATTACGCGAGTCTAGAAGAAAAGAAAAAGGGGGAAATATGGGAACTCTCCACATTTTTGAACCTACCGAATAGAAACTACAAACTAGCCCCCGGCTTGGGGACCATAACTGATTTGATAAGGCTTTAGACCATAAAAAGAAGAGTTCAGTGGAAGATCGGGTTAGACTAGCAGAATTGACGGTGCTTGTCCCAGTCGATATGGGTGACCCAACTCAAGTCCTGATAATTAGGTCATATCTTAAAAACAGATGTGATATGAACTAATCAAATTTCTTCGTGCTAATCTGGTTGTACTTTATTGGACGCATTTAGATATGTGCGGGGTGACGACGGAGATTGCATGTCATGCACTCAATATCGATCCCAAGTATACACCAGTGAAGCAGAAGATACGGATCATAGGACCCAAACAGTCTAAAAAGTTAAGAGAAGAAGTGGATAAGTTAATGGCGAATGGTGAATCCTCTATGCAGCCTACCCTAAATGGGTATCTAACTCGGTCTTGGATAAGAATTCCAATGGAAAATGGCAAACTTATATTGACTGTCGGGACCTACACAAAGCTTTCCTAAAAGATAGCTTTCCTCTGCCTAGAATCGATTGGCTTGTGGACGGGATAACTGGACATGAATTGTTATCATTTATGGACCTTACTCAGGATACAACCAGATCATGATGTACGAACCAGACTTGGAAAACACCATTTTCATTATTGATCTAGGATTATACTTCTACAAAGTGATGTATTTGGCTTAAAGAATGTTAGGGAAACCTACCAACGCCTAGTGAACACCATGTTCAAGCATCATATCGGAATGATTATGGAAGTCTATGTAGAAGATATGTTAATTAAATTGCGCATAGCCACAAATCGCTTGGATAACCTTACAGAAATGTTTGAAATACTCCACAAGTATAGAATGAAACTCAATCCACTTAAATATCACTTCGAGGTAGCCTTTGGAAAGTTCTTGGGATTCATTGTAAGTTCTAGAAGCATCGAAGGAAATCCTAAACAAATTACCGCTTATGGGAAGTCGAGGCCCCAAAGAACAAGAAAGAGTTACAAAGCTTGAATGGAAAAGTTGTAACACTAAGCCGGTTCATCTCAAAAGCCATCAACAAATATATACCGTTACTTGACGTGCTATAGAAGGAAAAGAAGAACTTTGAATGGAATCAGGCTTGTCAGGCTGCCTTCGAAGTGCTACTACGACATATAAAAACTCCGCCAATCCTATCCAAGCCAGTAGATGGAGAAGACTTTTCATCTACATAGCAGTCTCTACCCATGCATTAAGTGCTGCACTCATACGAGAAGAAGCTAAGGTCTAGTGGCCCGTATATCACGTCCGCAAACAATTCAATAGAGCCGAGAAGAATTATCCGAAATTGGAAAAACTAGCATATTGCATCTTGATCGTATCCAGAAAGTTACGACCATACTTACAGGCACATCTGATCAAAGTACTAACAGAACAACCCTTAAAGTAAGTGTTGTACCACCCACTACACAAAATAGTACATTTTGTAACACTTTTCCGCTTTCAATTTGTAACGGTCATAACCGTTACCAATTTCTAACGGTTATTTCCGTTACTAACATTTATCACGGTTATTACCGTTACCAAATCGGGTAATTTTGTAAATAATTAAATGCAATATGGATAGAATTGTAATTTTATCTTCTGTTATTACTTAACCTATTTCTAACGAATAACATTTCATTATTTCAACGTTTTCCTCTTTCGTTCGTTTTAGGGTTAACGCTAATTTGTTCTGTCATAGCCGCCGTTTACCACCTCCTCCCCCGTCTTCCACCGCCTCCATCGTCTACCACCACCTTTGCCCTTTGTTCTACCAATTTAATGAAGACGAACGAGGATAAGGGTTGCGTTCCATTTTGGCAATCAACTGCAAACAAATTTTCAAATTCAAATCAGGTAATAACTTCAATTTTAATTTATTTTTTGAAATTAGGTAATCACTTCAATTTTAATTTCATATATACGATGCCTAAGTGACACATCCATATCTGCAGTACATGACACTATACCGGAAGCGGATGCCTAAACTGATGTTTAGATTTAGATTTTGCTTTTCTTCTTTTGTGTGTGGGTGTGTGTGGGGTTTGAATTCAAAATCGATATTATGGTGTTGTATGTGGTGAATAGAATATAGAATAGACTATTTTCTAACCATCTTAATTGAGGCAGCTACAAAATAATTGTCTCATTTCAAATGATTGCTTTTTAGATGTCTGTTTTTTGGTGGCCATAACATAATCGTTTGATGCTTTAGACATTGAAGATGATCTTGTATTGTTGGTTCATGTAATTTTTGATCACGATGTATTTTTATTTGATTAGTAGAATCTCTAATTGAAAATTTAAGATTGGTTTTGTTTCTTTCGAACTTGATTGCTGGCTTCATCAAAGCTTCTGTTGGAGAGGAGCATTACAAGTATGTTTGATATATGGATTCCCATGTATATATGTAACATCACATGTTTAGATGCTCAAAAATAGATAAATATTGTTGTAGTTATGCTTAACGTTGTTTTCCTAGTGATAAAATAATATCCATCGTATTATTAATATTGAGAGCACAAAAATATACAAATTTTAAAATATTTTCATTACTACCAGCTTCTTCTTTCTTACCTGTGCACGTCATTTGATAATAATAACAAAAACTAATATTTGTCGTTATCAAATAGATTTGACAATGTAACATCCAAATCAACAAACTTGAGTTTTTTTATTGAGTAGTTTACTGGTTGGTTAGTTTGACAGTACTGACCTTAAACATAGGAGATTAAGATTCAGGTACCGTATCTTATAATGTTCTAAAATAAAATAATTTATTGTATACTATATATATGTACCCTTTATACATTGAATTTGATGACATATTACCTACCAAGACCACACCAAGGAGGTCTGCAAGTGCATCGAATTCCAATTACTAAGGTACATAAAATAATTCCAGACAATCAAACTTTTTTTTAATATGTTTCTGATATGAGTATTGCACTAGATTAAGATAGTGCGTTTAATTTTATATTGTTGTACAAGAACATGGATTATACCTTTCTTTCACATGTTAGCTTAGTATATCATTCTTCATATTATATTATCTTATGATCTGTGGTTAGTTCCTGGTTTGATTGTTGAACATATATATAATATCTTTTTCTCAACTTGTTTCGGAAGTTATTTCCCTTTCTTGATTTATTTTAACATAAGGCAGGCTGTCATGCTGTGTTTTAGGGTTGATTGCTTTATATTAAACCCACCTTTAAGGGTATTATTATTTTAAGTTTAGCTTTGATACAAAGTTTAAGTTACTATGTTGTTAGGCAAGTTGGCCTAGTGTAAAATATAAAGCCAACTGTACGGTATACATCAAGTTGGCCAGCAGATTAATTTAGTATTAGAAAGCAGAACTAGATAATGACAAATATTAGTTTGGTTGGCTTGATTTCAAAGTGAAAAAGTAAGTTTGGGAAAATGAACACCTCTTTACCAGTTTCTTTATATTTCTTTATTGCCCGATTGAGTTTTTTGCTTTTTTGGTGTTAGGATCATTAGCAAGTTTTGTATGGCAGTACTTTTTAGTTACTTTTATTGAATTGTGATGCAACCTAACAAAAAATAATGAGAGTTTATTTCTATTTACATTGGCACAACTCCAAAAATATTAGTGTGGTATACTTAAATAGGTGGCATGGTTGTCTTGCATGTTGTGACAGTACGTATGTTATTATACAGGGATACTGCATGAATGTGTATTTTTTGAAACAAACTAAAACTTTGGGAAATGCGTGTAGAATTATTGCTCCTCTCCATGCTATTGGAAATGCAACTTTTGAAGTCAAGCTCAGTAAGTTGATTTTATTTCTATTTCACTCACAACTTTAATTTATCTTGTTATATATGCATGTTTGCATAATATACACCATTGAACTATATTTTGGAACTCCTAATGCATCTAACTTGTTGGAAATTTTCATGTTAACAAGTTCGCACATAGGTCTAGTAACTTGATTCAAATTTCATACATCATTTATGATGCAATTCTACTTCCTTTCAGTCGATGAGTCTTGCTTAAGTAATTTTTTCAGTCTAACAGCCAAGATGGGTCCCTTTGCGGTTAATATTACATTTGTTTCAAATTTTTTTTGTTACAATATTTATTTTTAATACAAACTATAAACTGTGATCTTTTGAAATCGTTTATTTCTTGCGTGCCACTTTCCTTGATAATAACGTAGAAATGGAAACAACACATTCTCAGGCTGCAATTGCTGGCAACACAGAGGTAGGATATTTATCAAATTAAGTCATAAGTTTTAACCTATACATATGTTTTGAACTGATTGAATCAACTATTTTCCATTTAACTTTTGATTACGGGAATTCTGACATTTTGATGCTCAAAAATCTAATGATGGTCATAAAGAATTCAATTTTCCATTTTATTAACTATCTCCCCATGTTTTAATAACTTAAGAACTTAATAACTAAAATAATTAAGTTATGAAATTTATCAAGTTATAAAATTATTAAGAAATTTTCATTTTTTTGTTGCGTTTTAGCTATAGTTCAGACTATTGTTTACCTACATGCTACCTGTTTGTTTTCCCCTTATATATTGTTTTTCAATATCTAGCCTGAAGTCATGTGCTATGTTCTGGTCATTATTTGTATGTTGCACTCTCTTTTCTCTATGGATACTAACTAAATAACTCAAAAGGTATACTAAGTTTTTAGCTGTTGTTCATTACATTGTAATTGTGTCATGTGACCCTACCAGTAGTCTAATTCACATTCTAAGCTAATTGGTGCTACACAAATTCAAACATATAGGGTTGGACTTTATTTGTTTTAACTTCAAGATGAATGGTGTTAGTTAATTTATGGTCATGTTGGTTGTGTGAAATCAATGTTTATTTTAGGGAAGACAATTATACATTTTTATTTATTTGCCTCTCCTATATACACGTAGTAGAGAAAAGATGTCGCCAACACTTTAAGATGGATAATTCTTATGTTAGTAGAAAATAAAGAAATGCAAAGTTGAAAATATCATGTTAATTTCAGAATTAAGAAAGGTGGGTATCCTATATAGACGAGTTGCACTGTTTTTTAAAATGTGAAACTGATTAACAAAAAGATTGAGGTGAGAGCTAGTGCATTCGATTATCACCTGACTAGCTTGTCTATTCAATATTGTATGGATTTCCCGAAATTTTTCACGTGTCAAAGTGCATTTTGAAGCTTGGTGGAAGAACACTATAAGTCATACATTGGGAAGAAAATCTTGTGCTAGACTATATGAAGAATCGGAACGTAGTAAGCCTTTTACAACTAATCATGGTAATATTGTATAATTGTTGAACATATTTATATTTTTTCATATAGGAAATGGATAACCCCGAATGTAAACTTACATGAGACAAGGCATGGAAAGTGGAACATACAAGTAAAAAAAATAGAGAGGTGCTTCCTTATGTTGTTGGAAAATATGCAAGTCAATTAATTTTAGTTAGTTTAGCTAATTTTAGTTTTAATTTAAAGTTCAACGAAATATTGTTTTGAAAGCATGGACACCAATGGGTATTATCTGAAGATATCATAGGATACATGATTTTTGATTGTAAATGCCTTAGAAATTGTATTATTATGGGATAAAATTTAATAGGCATGGAAAAGTACTTTATAGCTTATTTAATGCAATTTAAAGGAGATATTTTGTGTTGGCAAACAAAATGACATTTGAGCTGATGTATTCTGTTTAAAAACTGTTAGTAATACAATGAACAAAATAATCTGCATACAATGAACAAAATAAACTGTTAGCACTTTACCGCTAATGAGTAAACAAAACAAACCGTTAGTAATTGTAGTGATCAGAGTTCATAGATAAAGAACACATTTCTTTTGCTCTTCCATCTGTTTCACTTGCTTATATCTTTACAATCTATAGTGATGATGATTACTTCAGATGTTCATCATATCTTTTTTTTTCTATATAGATTTATTAGAAATTTATTAGTCTCCTTGATAAATACATGGTTGAGTCTTATTATGAATATTCGTTGGAATACACAAATGTAGTTTTAGATCAGGGTTGAGTTTTATCATGAACGTTGGTCAGATGTAGTTTCGAATCGCTGCTGTGTATTTCTATAAAAAAAATCACACTGGTGCAATTTCAAATATCATTGCCATCTTTTAATCAAATTGGCCAGAATATTTTAGTACGAATAGTACAGTTTGATTGGAGAAAATATAAGAAACTTGGCCAATACATTTATAAGTCAAGTACAACATCTTGCAAGTTCATTCCTGCACCCTGAAGATTCTGTGCAATAGGGATAACAATATGTATATTGATTTTTATCATTCTATCCTTGCAATGTATCCCATTAGTCGTTTTCTTAATGTCTTTGGATCAACTTTAGCTACTGCCACCCATTGATCAACATAGCTAACAAACTTGGGTGATTTATTGTTCTACCCAATAGTCATTAATTTGAGCACTAAACAGTATTATCTCTTTAGGCAAGCATGAAGCAACTCATAAATTCTTAACACATAAGTCACTGATTATTTATTTACAGTAATGTTAGAAATATATTAAGTATATTAGTTTTGAATGTTTCAACTCGCTAGAAACATCATGTAATTTTACATTTTTTCAAATTATAAACTATGTAGGCATTGATAGAAGTAGCCGAAAAATGACAAAAATGCAAAGCTCATCTTGTCCAGTTGATTATTCTCTAAGTACAAAGATGAGGGCGAAATGGGCAGTAAGCAAGATCAAACCTATCACGATAAATATATTTTCTAACTATCAGCAAAGAGTGACATGTGTTCCTAAATCTGTACAAAGATGGTGGTAGGTTGTGAGTTTGAGGTGACGCAGTAAGTTGGTTGCACTTCTGTGGGTGGGAAGGAATTGCAGGTTGGTGTTTTGTGGTGAGAATAATTGAAGGGTGCAGTTTAGAGTGAATGAAATACTATAATTTGTGGTATTAGTTTGAATTTTAGTTTCGTGTTTTCTATTGTTATAAATTCATATAGATATAGTTGAATGAAATACTATAATTTGTGGTGTTGGTATGAAGTATCCTTTGTGGTGTTTGTATGAAACATAAATGCTTGGTGTTGTTCTAATACTATATATTTTTTGTATAGATTGTTCGTAGCTGTAATAAAATATTGGTGCTACCTAGTTTGCTTGATATTGTTTTAGTTGTCATGGTTATAATTGTTAGAAAATAACCTTTCGTATGATTATAACTGTGATATAATTTGCATTTGTCACGGTTATAAGTGTTAGAGTTTCCTTTTTGGTAATGGTTATAAATGTTAGAAACTATTGTTCTATCACGGTTATAAGTGTGATACTATCTAAATTTCCCACGGTTATAAGTGTTAGTAATAACCATTTTATCATGATTATAACCGTGAGTAAATACTGTTCTGTCACGGTTATAAGTGTGATAATATCTAAATTTATAATGGTTATAAGCGTGAGAAATTACTATTTTGCTCACGGTTATAACCGTGAGCAAAAGTGTGACTGAATTTGCCCACGGTACCTATTTTAACGGTTATAACCGTAACAAATTAGTTTTGTCATGCTTATAACTGTAAGGAAATTGCCTTTCTGGTGTTGTGGCCCCGAGGCTTCTGGATGGCTTATTAAATAGAACATTGAATTAAGTCAATATGAAATCACGAAGCATCCTCGAAGGGCGAACAACGGGCAGGTGCTGGCAGACTTCATTGCTGAGTTTACAATATGAGATAACAAAGAAGAAGTTACTTCGAAAGTGGAGACATGCTGGAAGTTGTTTGTCGAGAGTGCATCTAACAACTTTTACTTGAGGGTAGGAGTCATGCTCAAAACTCTCGAAGGATGATCCATTTGTTATGACTTACGCTTGGAATTCTCTATAACAAACAATGAAGTAGAATATGAATCATTGGTAGCCGGGAAGAAAGTTGTGCAGGAACTCAGGATAAAGTCCATACACATATATAGCGACTCTCATCTAGTCATCTATCAGGTGATAGGTGAATATGAAGCCCGAGGAGAGAACCTCGCCACGTATCTATCTAAAGTGTGGGAATTACTGAAAGACATCGAATATTACACCATAACTCATATCCCAAGGGAAAAAAAATGAAAGCAGACTATTTAGCTAAACGGGACAGTTCTGGAGAAGCTCAGTCATTGGGACTGGTCCTAATTTAAATGCTGACCGCTCCAAGCGTTGGTGAGATGGATATCTACTGGATTTTTGAAACCATCGAGAACCAGAAATATGGATGAATCCGATCAAAGACTACCTGCTCAAAGTAACACTCCTCGCGGACAAGAATTAACAAAAAAAGCTCCTTCGAAAGGCACCACGGTTCATAGTACAGGATGGGATACTCTACTGAAGGGGATTCTCTACTCCTTGCTCAGGTGTGTGATCAACGACGAAGCACAAAGAATCCTCAGGGAAGTTCATGAAGGCGACTGTGGAGATTACACTGGAGGGCAAACCCTTGCAAAGAAAGTTCTCCAATATAGGTATTTTTGGCCAACAGTAAACCGCGATGCAGTGGATTATGCCAAACGATGAGACCAATGCCAAAGGTTTGGCAAGATCAAAAGAACTCCTTCAAAAGAGATAACGCAGATGGTCAACCCATGGCCATTCGCAATCTGGGGAATCGATTTGGTTGGTGTATTGCCAACAGACAAAGGAGGAGCCATATACGCTATCGTTGCTATTGATTATTTCACCAAATGGGCCGAAGCAGAACCACTGGCCACTATTACCATAAAAAGAGTTATTAACTTTGGAGGTTTGGAGTGCCACAAAAAATCATCATGGATAATGAGGCTCAATTCGAAAGCGCCGAGTTCAAAGACTTTTGCAAACGCTTCCGAATCAAGAAAAGGTTCCCGCTATTGCACACCCACAGGAAAACAGGCAAGTGGAATCAGTGAATAAGATCATCAAATCCACCATCAAAAAGTAGCTAACTAAAAGAATTTAGGTTAATGAACTTCCACTCCCACTATGGGCTTATAGGACAACGCACAAATCTACAACCGAGCACTCTCCATTCACCCTGTCATATGGTTCAAAGGTTCGAAAGTAATGATCCAAGTCAAGCTAGAAGTCCCTTCTCATCGAAGGCAAAACTTCAATCAAAGGTAGAATGAGCAGCTCATGCTCGAATCGCTCGATAAGGTCAATGAGAAGAGGGATGAAGCCAAGTTAATTACTGCTGCTCACTAGAAAAGGGTTATACGATATTTCCACTCCAAGGTCTGTAATTGTACTTTCGTAGTAGGAGACCTTATGCTAATATGGGTCTACCCTGTACTAAGAACATCTGGACCAAACTAGGAAGGGATCTATGTGATCTGCTCGAAGCTAGGGGATGGCACATTCAAGCTAACAACCACTGATGGAACCCAAATTCCCCAAGCTTGGAACAGCGAATTGCTGTGTCATTACTTTATCTAAGACCATCTTATGTATTTCCTATTTCTTGCAAATAAGCCATCTCAAAATACCGAAGGCACTGTAAATAGGCAAAACTTTCCCAACTTTTATTAATGAAATAGCATTGTTTTCTGAGCCAAGAAAATTTTGTTCACAAAAGTAACCTGTTGATTTAACGGGGTCAAATCGACTCAAAACCATCCAATCGCTGCTTGAGGTAGTGGAACCACGCTTGAGTATGCCCCATCTACCCATCGAGTCAACGGAAGAAAGTCATATCAAAATGTTAGATTGACGGAACTTGATCCTTGCCTTCTAAGAACCGGTGTTGCTCCAACAGCACCGAAAAGGCCCAAACTAAAGCTGCGCATATAATAAGCCATGCATCGCCTCTTGGATTTGGAATCACGTCCAAGCAAACATAATAACCTAAGCCTGCATCTTGTAAGCCACACATTGCTTCTTAGTTCGCAAAACTGTGACCATGCGAGCCTTAATCCCACTGTGTGCATTTCATAAGCCGCACACTACTACTTGGATCAGCAAAATTGCATCCAAAGACGAGGAACTCTCATATTCCAAAAAATCATATACCATCCCCGAAGCCAAGAAATAACACTCCAGTGGCAACACATATGCATGATAGCGAGAATGTCAACATCGCGATGAAATAATTTAACAAATAATCAAGAATTCGGTGTTGAATTCGGTGTTGCTCAACCGACGTAACAAAATCTTCACAGTTCTATTACTCCAAACAATCAATTTTGGTAGTAATTATGGGACTAAATAAAATAGTGATGAATAAAAAAGAGTGGAATAAGTGCATGAAACATAGATAAGTAGACAAGTAAAGTTACAATCGAAATTTTAACAGTTTTAAAATTTTCAACATTTTTATTACTTATAATGTTTTTCATGTACAACAACAAACAATATGGGCCGTGCCTGCATAACATCGGCCAAGGATAGGAAAATACAAACACTACTATTACAACAATAAGAAGTACTAAGTGCAGACTCTACACCTGTACGAAAAAGCGACTAAAAAAAGAAAAATCTCCGCTTCATGAGTACACAGACAGATCATGACTTCTAGTCACCATTACCTTGTCACCTTTCCCGCCTTCGATCCGCAACTTCTCAGGCTTCTTCTCTCCCGAGGTGAACTCGCTCTCTGAAAAATGTCTATTGGCGGACCCTCCTTTGCCCTTGTGCTTGTAGGATCTGTGAGAACTCTTTGACAACTTTTTTTGCTCCTCTACCTTCTCTTTCTTCACCGCTATCATCTACTGCTTGATCATCGGCTGCTCGGCCTCTACTTTCTCTAGTTGGCTAGCTTGACTTGCTTGGTCCCATGTATCAGTAGCTGCCAAGCCTTCCTATTGAGATATAGAAGGGTCATACAAACCATGCAGCACTGCAATTTGCTTGGAGTGCGAATCGGGATGGAAGCCAGATGTGGAGATGACGGTTGATGCAGTTATAATGGCAGCAGATTCGGCATCGCAACGAGGAAGTAATTCGATAGGAAGAGAGGTTTGATCTCTCATATCAGAATAAAGGGCGTTTTTCTTGGCAATTTCATCAGCTGTAAAATTAAAATCTTCATGCATAAGAGAAATAAGTGAATTACCTACCGGGGGGTCTGTTCATGTGACACAACTTTGAAGCCTTCGCCGCTACACTCCTTTGATGGTTGCACAACTACAGAAGAAGTAGAAAAGATCCCCTCATCAGCACAAAGATGTGAAGGCAACTCATGAAGGCCCAAAGGAAAATGCCCAGTTACAGCCGTAGCGGTGTCTGCGGCATCAATAACTTCTCGTTCCCTCTACAGTCTCAAGATTTCCTGTCCCTCTACTAATGCTTGCGAGATTCTTCATTTAGATATGCCCAAACCAATTCCTCTTTGGTGTAACCACCACCTATGTTGGAATCGTGCAAGAATCTCTTCTAAGACTACAGTAAGCGTACGAGGGAACAATGAACCTAAGTAACTAAGGCTCCCTTGATGTAGCAAGGACTTGACCGAGAAGCCCAAAATGGTAGCATCCAAGCCCTCTATCTTCTTTGCGAAGGAATTTTGAAGCTCTAAAAAGCTAGCTTCCATGCTCGCCGTCTCTACCGCTGGTTGCGTTTTCTCAACGTCCAAAGTCAAAACTTGTTCCGAAGAGAGGTAATTTCTTGAGCATGTGCGGCGATGTTTTTCTTATGCATCTCAACCATTGCCTCGCTTGTCCTCAACTTTTCTTTGAAAGGCCCATCATTAGTGTGGCACTTATTTCATCTCTAGATATGAGTGCGGCTCAGTTGGCAGATTCTTTCAACTTCTTAAACAAAGAAGCACTTTCTCTCTCTCTCTCTCTTGAGGGCATCATCCCTCTCTTTCTCCATCCTCTCGATCTTTGTGTCATGATCCGCGAGCTACTTCTCGTACTCATTCTTCTTAGACTCTACTAATAGAATTTCTTGGCAGTTGTTTCAATTAATAGTGGACAGCTGCATGTATAATTTTTCCCACCCGTCGGCTTGCTCGAAACAGCCCTGAATCGCGAGGAGATAGGGTGAATAAGATTCGATACAAATAAATTCAAGTTAGGTTTATCAAAAACAACCCCCCTTAAGAATAAGTTAGGGAATGCAGCTTACAAATGCAAGGAACAAACAAGGAGAATGTAAGGCGTATGCCTATAAATAGGGAGAGAGGCAGTCATAGCAGCATGAGTGGAGGTCACGACATCAGAAGCATAAACGTTTTCCCAATGGAAGCAGGAACCTATGAAGCGGGTTCTCGCTCTTGGTCTCTCTTCGGCCTCTCTGTCGGATCTTTCCACTCAGTCAGGCTCTTCTACTTCCCATAGCCACTTCCTTTATACAGCCTTGATCTTTATCGAAATGGTGACTAACTTTCACATCCCTATCTTTCCTCCTCTTCCTCTTTTTTTCGATCTCCTAAGGAGCATGGTAACTGGAAGAGTGTCTCTACGAACACTGAGACTCCAATACTCGATCAAGATCACTGTAAAAGCCAGGAGACATGATTCTTGCAGCAAATGATAAAACAGTTTTAGGAAACAGGAATTTGATGAACTAAAACATCCAAGAAAATAATAAAGATAATGATAATGATAATAATAATATAAAGTGTGTGATCCTAGTGAAGTGTGTGCTGTAATTAATGACATCAGCAGAGTACGCAAACCGGATCATCACTGACTAATCTCAGGACATTGATTCCTGTAAGGATGATCTGAGTAAGCTGGGAAGGCAATCCTTCCAAAGTGAAGTCATCTATCAGGTCACCTTTATTCACAAAAATGTCACTCGTACCTCCCAAGTCAATATTTGCACCTTCCGGCAAAGAGCCGGATACAGGTTCATTCTTAGGAGAAGCTCCTTCAATGGGCTCTTTCAAAGGAGATGAGGTAGCATGTCCAAGGATCAACTTAGAGGCCTTATCGCCTAAGTTGACATCACCCATATCAGTGTCTCAGTCTATTTTTTCCTCGTTTAGAGGATGCTCCTCACTAATCTCTCCTTCCTTCTTCCCTTCAATCAACGGAGCATTGCCCTTCTGTTGAATAAACTCTTCTTCTTTCTCCTATGGGGTCGAAGGTATTTTGAGCGAACCGTCGACCCTGACTGGAATTCGGATCTCCTCAAGGGTCTTCTTTGACCCATGATGGGTCACTTTCTTCTTCCTCATCATCATCTTTACCAAAGTCGTGTCAAGAGGAAACAGAACGGGTCAGGGCTCTAGAGTGGGAAGGAGTGCTGACGGATCCAATGAACCTCCCAAGGGGTAAAAGCCCACGTCGACGAAGGTTTTCATCTGTGAGCAAGAACCTAATTGTGCACTCTTGAGCATCGACTGCTTTCAGGGCACTTAAAACAGTGCCAAGTACTGGATCCTTGTTTATCTTCAAAAGAACTACAAGGAATATATGATCGTTGAAAAGACTTGTAGCAACTAAAGGAAATTCCAAGCATGGTGAAAGAGACTTAACCCCGTGGTACATAAACATGTGAATTCCTCTGGACATTTATCGAAAAGAACTGATTTTTGAATGAAGGAACTTTGCTGGGAAGATCAAACACAAGTTTCCGTTTATGTTGCACCTCAATATAAATAAGTGATGGGTTAGCCTCTCTATTTTTTAATAATAAAAGTGCGAAACTCGAGGCATGATTGAGCATCCGCATGAACAGAACATATAATCACGTCGACATGGCATATCCATTTGAAAGAATATGGAATGAAGCTAACCCTATGTTCTAAAGTGTTCTCATAAGAATCGATTAAACGGGTGCACAACAACATACATGCACATATATCAATGGCAAGTCACGCATTCAGAAGGTGGCCTATGAGCAAATTCTCCTCTCGATGGCAGAAGTACGTCATCCTCTGGGATACCATATTGCCAACAAATGCTTCACAACATCCTATATGTAAGGATCAAAGAAGCTTACTCTGGAGGATCGAGCAAGACTTCGAAATTAGGAGGAGTGTAATCGACGACGGAGCCGACTGGAATCAGGCGACCATATTGACCTGAAATTATGGAAGTGGTGGATCCCGTTGGGATCGACGATGACTCTACTTCATAAAGAGGCAAGTCCCCTTAACTAATTTGCATCGAGAAGACTTTCGCGTCATTCTATATAAGAGAGCTTATGTTCAAAACGGTCAAGTACACCTAATCTCTAAACTATAGACTCCAACGTAGTTGATACTTTCCAAAAGATAATCGGCGTGTACCAATCACCGATCGAAGTCCAAGTACTAACCGAGGGTATGCGTGATGTGTAATGGGTTTGGTGTCCTGAATGCCATGAACAAACCATTCCGTGTAGATGGCTCATTCACACTGGAAGGAGTGATCATTATCACCTATTAATTTCTTTTCATCTATACTTACCTATTATTGATCGACGATTACGAACGAATCTGTTGATTGAAGAAAAATGAAAAGCTCTTCCTATTCTAGGTACACTGACTGTGTAGTGAAAGTCATAATCCAAAGCAAGCAACTATAGATCGATGATCTGAATCGAGTAGAGAATTCCTAGCATAAGTCATTTTAGTTCTTTAGAAAGTGATAATAACATGAGATGCATACAAGATGCTACCCTAAGCTATTATCACCTCTAAGAAAAACCAAAATCAATCTACAAGACGCTGTGCCGGGATTGACTGTAAACTTGGTGCAAGATTATTCTGACTCTGTGGATGAAGATAACGAAACATGTCGAGCACCGGGGCAAAACTCTAGCTTCATTCCATGAAGAATTTAACATTCAATTTACTATCTTCATCTACAAAGTCGCAATCAGTTCGAATCTTCCATTGTATCCATCACCAACACAATTTCATCATCAATTTGCAAGTATAGTAATACGCTAGAATCCACATCACCAACCTCCAAAATAGAGAAAAGTGATTTGATCTCTGATTCAAGACAACCTGAACTAGGATATTGGCTAGATCAGATCGACAACGCATCGAAACGGAGGGGATCACAATAGTGGGACCTACATAGAAAGGCGGTAGTAGCTCCAAAAAGTGGCGGCTGATGGCATTAGTGGGGGAGATCGACAGCTGCAGCTCCTAAATGGATGGAGAGCTTGGATTGGCAGGCTAGGGTATTGAAGAGATTAGATTGGCTAGAGAACAAAGGCTCGGGTCGAATGAAAATGAAGTGAGGTGGGGGGGTCGGCTCGTATAAAAAGAAAGAGAAAGGTGAAAAAAAGGTAAGTACTTGGATCAGTACCGATCCAAATTTACTCCTTCGAATGGTATCAAATATTCCCTATTTGACCAACTTGATGCTCGTATTCATTTTGAAAATTATCAAGTCAAGATTACTCCATAATTACAAACAATGAAGATTTGCATTAAGAACTGGACAGTTAGCCGGTACGTCATAGATAGCTTTTCAAGATGGCCAGATACTACCAATAAAACTCCTTAAAATAGAAACCCAAAGATAAACAATTCCGGAGCATACCTTATTTTTAATGAAAGCTTACTCTGGAGGGAACTGTTAACCGTGTTTTTAACCCAACAGAATTCAAAAGGAGTTAGAACATTCAGATTAATCTAGAACAAATCGAGACATGATCGGAGGCCCCAAAAATACATAACAAAGTATTCTAAGAATTTGGTTGAAAATATGATATCTTTTCGGATCGACATTGATCCAATCCAATTGAATCGGTACCAATCCGAACTGGTACTTCATGGTGGCTCCAATCCTTTTGCATGGTGACTCTATGGCTCAACCAAGCTCACCCAACAAGCTTGGGAACATTCCAAGCATCCGAGTTCAAAAAGTGAAGGTTCAGTTGCTTCAGAATACAGTTCAATCTATCCCACAGGAGAATCATCATCAAACAAGTCAACAGGCTATGAAATTATATGGAGAGCTTCACTATGAAGTAAGAAGCTTGAACAAACAAATCGAGGGAAAAAATTGGTTAATGATTTGGATCCAATCCAATTGGATCGGATCGGTATTGATTAAAAAAAGTACCTAATTATGGTTCTAAACTTTCTAAGCTTTCTCTACATGATGACTATAGGCTTCATACAAATCAAATCTTGGCCGAAGAGCTTTCCAACCCTTATAAATACCAACTTGTCGGCAACGGAAAAGGGATATGCTTTGATCTCCATTGAAACTCTTTCATTGTTTCTTCACTCTTCTTTTGCCTTACAACAGCTATTAAAGGGAAACTAATATCCTTTCAATTGTCTCTAACAAGATGGTTTGATCTAACTTAGGAAAGAAGAATCATATTGTAATCCAAACTCCTTTGTAATAGTAGTGACCAATAAAAGCCATAAGTTGACGTTAACTTCGTTAACAGCCGAACCACTCTCTTTACTTTTTTTGCAATTTACTATTGTTTTTTTCTATTTTATTTACCTTGATAAACAAAATTGTTGCTTTTACACTCAAAACCAAGGCGTTGATCCATTTTTTGGGTTAACATAGAGGAACTTGGTATTAGATCTGAGAAAGGGAGGAGTGTAAACAGAGTTTATGGGAAGAGAGTAAGGGCTATATATGAAAGTCAAACAGTGAGATATGGTAGAAAATAGAAATGGGTAGGAAAATATGAGATAAAAGGGAAACGAAAAATCTAGAAGAAAACTGGTAATAGGCAAACCTTCTTTGATTCGATCAAGCAACCTTTACAAATAAAATAGTGTTTGTCCATGAAAGAAGCAAAGAGAAACAGTGTTGTAAGATATATGCATAACTGTAACTGACAGTGGATAACATGAAACAAACATACACAGTCGGCCATTTCAGTAATTTTAACATCAGGAAACGTAGAGGGTGAATTAAACTGATGCATGGTTTTGTAACCTTCTAACTATTGGCTAAAGGACATGCTACATAATAAGCGAGGACAATCAAGTTAAATGAAAAAGCCTGTTGTTGCAACTAACTGTTTCATTAACTTTATTAAATTCATCACTGAAAGGATAAAAAGTTGTGCATAAATTTAAAGTGACAAAAACCAATGCCGATAAATTATGAATCCAGATATCGATAGAAAAATTGATTTCGTACCAGTTTATAAACTAGTTGTGGAAAGATAAAAGTTTTCAGTAATGAGCCTCACCAACTTTATTTGTTCCCTTTATTGGACCATAAAAATAAGCAAAACACAATGAAATGGAAGATAAGGAAACTTTACGTCAAAATATATAGAAATAAAATTTATATATGAAGTACTTCATATCTATAAGATTTTTTGAAACTTCTTTGTCCATAATATTTTGGATGTATTTGTGAAAATTTTGTTTCTCTACCCCAAGCACTATTTTCAAATCTAGGTTTGATGCTATTCTAGATATGACAATGTATTACTGTTCGTGTGTGAAAACTGGCTTTGGTAATTAAATCCCAACTCGCTCCAAAGTTTTGCTCTAACTTTGGCTAATTGTCATAGAAAAATACACTTTAACTTAAAACTGACAACAATATAGAATAAATGGGCATTTTGTGTCATTGGATGTTAACACTATTCTCGATAGCAATATCTTCCTACCTACACTGTTCCTAGTTACAATTTCCACTTCAATGACTCTCGTAGATAGTTGAGTAAAAATTAATGTTGTACTATTGCACAGACTCAGATTTTGATTAACATTCCTATGCAAGATTATTAGCGCTCCTATCTTCAACAGTAACTCATTATTTGGAAGACCTTGAATTTTTAGTGTGCTTAAAACTTCAAGAGGTCATAACATATGACGGTCTTCGCCAGTATTCGATTTAGGGCTGATCAAATTTGCGCTAAAATAAGTTTGCATGGAATCTTCTATCATACCGATTACATAAGAATTGATGTCCTCTATGCAGTCGTTAGTAGGTGCTAGTATAAATCCCCATCTTTATGCCCTCATTAACAAAGGACATACTAGCTAATATCGTCTGCTAATGCAGAGAATAAGGGTGGTTAGGAGCGACTATCTATATTATTGCTTTGGGAAAATATCGATATGTCGACTTGGGTGAACACTTTTTCTTTCCTTATAAGAGGATATTCGACATATACGATCCTAATGCAAAAAAGTAATGCGTTGGATTAAAATAAATCAGAACAATATAAAATATTATAGATTACAGAATCACAGAATACAACAAAGAAATATACATATCTCGTAAAGCTGAAAGAGACATGGATAGAACACATGGAGTGGACCACAAAAGTCATAAGAGATCCATGATATATGTATATACATACATACATACATACATACATACATATATATATATATATATACACACGCATACATACATACATATATGAGATACCTAAGACAACCCAAAAGAATATCCTCAGCCTACACGATAGACTACATAAACTACTAGGCTACTAATCTACTAAAACATATAAAATAGCACCAAGCTAGTCCAACCCTAAAGTCATCATGCTGAAGTTCCTAAAACACCTCGGTCTGAGCAAAGTATTATGTAAAAATTATTAACGGGTCAGTCTGGTTATAATTCAAGTAAATGTGAGATAATAGCGATAATGGTATATCAAATCTCAATAAGAACACATATCCATATTGTGTTAAAACTCATAAGAATATTCATATTCTTAAATCATATTCACCAAATCCTAAAACCAATATTATCTTATAAAAGTAATTCCCAAGAAATATTTGGTGAAATAAAAATCTCATAAAATCCAGAAATCAAAATAGAAATCTAGAAACACAAAATGGGAGGCGCCTATCACAGATCGGTGAGCATGTAAACTCATCGAACAGACGTATTTTGCACAGATGGTCCAAAGGACCCACAGATGTGTAGGAAAACTCATAAAACATAGATCAGCGTAAAGCTCCATGGATAAGCATGAAGCTCTATGGATGAGCTTGTAAACGGATAAACAAAGAAGACAAGTCAATAAACTTGTCTTAGTAAATGTTATCTATTTTCAAATATTAACTAATCGAGTAACGTCCATTTATTCCATATTACAATGGTTTACTCAAATATTTACTACAAGTTAGTAAGCTCCACTCATAAGAATTCAGTTGAACAAGTTCAGGAGTTAATCGCAGAAGTAAACGCAAGCGTTCTGTACCACCTATTTTAATAAATCGTTTAATTGAATTCCTCATCCTAATGAAATGATAGTTTATATATTGAAACTGTTTTTAGAATATATTTTTTTTGAATATTTGTCTTTAGAAAATAGGTTTAGAAGTCTTTGAAATAAGATTTTAATTTAATAATTAGTATTAAACATTTTTCTTGGAAATTGGATATAGAAATTAAGTCGGTTTATAAATAAATTTCTGTAAAATCCTTTTAGAAAGTTCTTGAAATCTATATATACAGGTTTATATAATATTTTCATTTATTAAAATCAATAATTGTCACAATATTCAAATCGCCAAGATAATAATTAAATCTCGGAAAATCAAAAGAATTAGATAGCACCAAAATGATCAAAGCAAGGCAACAAACCAAGCAACAAAAAGCAAATACAAGGCAAGAACAAAGCATAAACAACATCAGGGAGAGGAGCAGCTACCTAGAGCATGCACTACTCTAGGTCTCACCCCCGTTCGACCGGTCCTATATGATTGGTTGATCGGTGGTGAGAACTGGAGCATACGTGCTCTATGTTCCTCCTCTCCACCGATGACTAGTTTGTTCGACGATGATTTCTCTGATTTCCAACAACATATATCGATTGATAACTCCTAAATACTTGCATCTACACACTCAATAACTTGATATAGCACAAAGACAAGGTAAGCACAGATGATTTCACTAGATACAGGAAAAATACTGATAATGAAACAGACAACAGAGAACAGGCAATAGAGAAACACTGAACTGAGATCAAGTTCAACCATATCTTCTACCATTCAATCTATTACCCACATGCACATGAGCTAGAACTAGAATTTGTGAGAATAATCATCTTAATATCCAAAAAGCTTCATAGTTGCATGCATCAATCTTAAGCCAAATCAACTAAATAATTCTGAATTTAATCTTGGTGTTGTGTGAATTTAACATAGCAAATCTAAATAATTTTCCACTAAATTTTAACTGAGTGTATATATATGAGTTACGAATAAGATATTAAAATTTCAAATTTTTCTAGGATTAGCTGTGATTTTCCTAGTGATAGGCATTTTCAGCTTCAAATTTTCACCCATCCTCCTAGCTATTCAACCAACTCCAACCTCCAATCATGGTCAACACTCCTCCTTTTGGAGTCTATTAGGTGAAGAGAGCTGATGGGAAGCTATGATTTGAATTTAGGAATTTTTTGGTATTTTATTTTATTTATTTTGATTTTTAGGAGGCTAGGGTTTGATAAGGAAGAGGTAGTTTACTGGTGTTTGCAGAAGTGAAAAATGAGGAGAGAAATAAAGCGTACGGGTTTATTTCCTCTCTACTAATCATCTTACTACTTGGGTTATTTGGGCTTGGTTAGTTTACTAAAAAAAAGTGATGAATTGCTTTATTATTATTTTTAATTTTTTCTTTCTTTCATTCAATTACTAAACATCAATTTACATATAAGCAATATTTTTAGTTACTAAATCAACACCATCTCATCTATTATATTTAATCGCAATAATTGGATTAAATTCTCAAACTCAACTTTTAACTATAAAATTATTTTAATCATTTTCATTAGTTAGAAATGAATGTCCATCTTAAATTACATAAATCCAATCTTGACAATAAATTACGACTTCATTGTTTCTAATAAGTCGATATTTAATTCATTACAATAATTCTAATGGTGGTAAACTTGGTTATTAAATTTTACTTAAGATTAAAAGAATTAATGAAAACTTTGTGTTCCTATTTTTTTTCTTTTTTTTAGCAAAAATAAGTGAGGTTAAATGGTCCCCTACTAGTTATTACATAAAAATAAAGGTGAACATGAATCGTAACATGCTACGGATCACAAAAGCAAGAAGAGAGAAAACAACAAAAAGTAATAAATAGGAAACAAGGAAGTAAAGAAAAGGCAAAAGAAAACAAGGAAGATAAACCCAAGTAGCAGTGATACCATCTCCAAACACAAAAGAAGAATACCTTATCCTAAAGGCAAGTTCATGTCTTACAACATTCCACATCCAATTCGAGAAAAGTCATGGCCATTAAAAATCTTATTATTTCTATGCTTCCAAGTGACATAAATAAATTTTTTATGAATCAACAATTAAAGCATACTCTCACCATCCCTCCACCGAGTGGCTTTATAAATGTTACACCATTCAATATTGCTAACTCCGGTAGTGTTTATTCGGCCAAGTAGTAGCATGAGATGATACCATAAGGGAAATATAACTTTGCAACTGTAAAACAAGTGGGTGTTTGTTTCTACATCCTCCAAACAAAAGACATATAAGCTATCAATATGCATACCAATATGAGCAAGTTTTGCTCGAGTGAATAAAGCATTCCTCATCACTTTCCAGAGTAGCAGATTATCCTTCTCCCTGACAATATTATTCCAAACTCTTTTATACCAAGTAAACTGAACTGGATTATCATGCTTCATCAAGCAGTTATATACAACAGAAACATAGTGAGGTTTGAAATCAGGCGACCACACCACCTTGTCAACTTGAACAAAGGGGTAGTGTTGCCGCTCGATTCCAAGCGATGGGTTCTTGATAGAATGGTTACTGGAATAAGGGAGGGATATACAACTATTGGTTATGAAATCACTGGCTATAGCATCATAAGGAATCCTAGATTGGATTCTACGACCAAACGACATGGTTGAGGAGAGGCCTGTAAAGTCAGATGTGGTAGAAAAACACATTTGATCTTAAGGATAGTCCTCCAAATCCAACTACAATGCCGAGGGATATCCATCATCTAGAAACACTTGTTCTTGAGATTGACTGATCATTCATTTAATCCATGATCCCCAAATTTACACTTTTATTCTAATTAAAAGATTTATTCAATTTAATCCCTTACTTTAAATCCCTCTGGATTTATTTTCCCATTAATTTGATTCCCTAAATTTTCTTTTATTATTCAAATAAAAGAAGCAAACCAAGCATAGATAATATTTTTCAAGCACTAGCCTTCCTATTGAAAAACCATTTATAAATTCTCCTTCCAATCTAATCCAATTTCACTTTAATTTGGAAAGAGAAATGAAATAGAATCCGCAAAAATTTCATTATAAACAATCCTTGTTATTTAGATTATATTTTTGGTTTAATTCTGCGTATGACTCAAACCCGGGTTGTTATAGCTAGAATGTGCCGTCCTGCCTCTAGGAAGAACAATGATGCAATACAGGAAGATGCCATTGTTGTTATCCGGGTTTTTAACCTATCGAGATCCAATAGAATCCAGAGTAGCTTTACGACATCAGAATGACTTAGAAGTTGACCAACAAGGAAAAGGCAATAGGTTAAAGAAAACCGAAACATATTACCAAAGCAACGACTGAGTTCGACTAAACCAAGAAACCAACATCTGTTCAACCCGATCAGCAGTTAAAGCGCAACCCGTTAGTAGATCATTATCGAAACGTAGCAACATGCAACAAGACTACACCATCAACATCAATGCAAAACCGTCAGGGGACTCCGAACCTAGGATTCCAAAAACAATCGAAGTGCTTGGATCGTTAACGATGAATATTCTATGGATCGCCAGCGATCCATGCAAACATGTTGGTTTGCCGAGAGAAGCAGGGGCTAAGGAGTTCAGAAGACGGAAACGTAGAAAATACTAAGTGTATGGATTGCTAGCGATCCATACACGATAGATCACTAGAGATCCACACGAAGCCACGTTACTTGTGACCAAGTATGACGAAGAGATGGAGAGGGATCAGCTAAGTCATTAGCGAGTGAGCGAGTGAACCAAATCAATGGATCGCTAGCGATCCATAGACCATGGATTGATAGCAATCCATGGTTTTGGCTTGGGTCGCGAGCCAAACTCCACTAGGTAATCCTATGTCCATATGTGATCAATTGGCGAAGTGGCTTGGCCCAGAGGCTCTCCGATCTCCATAAATACCATCTTTCCTACAACATAATGAGGATCTTCTTCGAACTGGTTGCTTAAGCTCTGCTGGAAACTTTCTATACTTTCTACCACCCTCACAACAATCTCTAAAGGGATTCACCTTGATTCTCTAGTGGATTCCAAATCTAGCTAATGGTAGTTAAAAGCTTTGTAATCAAACATTATTTGTAACAGCAATCGGTCATAACAAAACTATAAAGTGGATGTAGGCTTCATTAACAGCCGAACCATTATAAAAAGTCCTTGTCTTCTTTTTTTTACTGCTTTTTTTCCATACCTGTTATTTGTATTATTGCTTTGTCAGAACAAGACTGGTGCTTTCAAATTTAAACCAGGGTGTTGATCCATTTTTTGGGTTAACAATTTCCAACACAACATTAACTTCGACTCTCACGCCGCTTATCATAGTTTTCCGTAAAAAGTTTTACTAGTCTCACCATTACCATATACATTAAAATCTTCCAGAATGTTGTGAATAGCATATATTACAGTGTCGGAAACAATTTATCGACCCTCATTAAGTAATGGCACTAACCTTTTTGCTTCATCCCATTATATTCCACGGTCATAGTCCTCTTCTTCTTCATAAGTGTGTTAGTCGTTTTCATCCTCTAGTAAACCACATGCAATGTACGCATCTTTGAAGTTGTCAAAAGTAATCTCATCCACAGTTCTAATGTCCCAGTAGCATGTAGCGCCTCTCGAACAATGTTAGAAGCATACTCAAATAAAACATATCCCTCGACGTAGGATGTGCACAATGTATTATACCAATACAATCTTCTTTCTGTCTCATCCTCCACTCCTTTGTAGACTCATACCAAACCCACTTGGTTGGAAAATAAACATATGTTAACTATCAAGCTTCAACACATGTTTTATTGCCTTTTAACTATTGGTTAATTTTATAAGTATTTTTCCTTCCTTAGACATCATTCAAATAGTCTGATTCATCAAAGAATACTGTATGGAACATCAACCTCTCAAAACCACAGGTGTGCGATAATGAACATTAAACTCATAGAATCTCTAACTTGCCTCTGAAGCATACATGTATCTATAATTCAAATATGGTTTTACATTGTCAACCACACGAACTAATGTGTGTTCATAATGTTATCTTCTATAATGACACTTGATATGTCATGACTTTTGTTGACGTATCTAAATTAATATTTTACTAAAATCACGTTATTATATATCTTAATGTTAATATGTGCATAGTATTCTACAACTAAATATACACTGTGTTGTATAACCCAACCGTTGTCGTGCACAAACCCATTTATAGACTCTACTGAGAATCCTGTGATAACCCGGTTTTTGAATAACAGATAATAGAATAATTAACTGGTTTTTACCTATTGAGATACAAATTTTTATTTGAATTAAACAAATAAAATTTTATAATTTAGATTATCTGGATATATATAGGTGAAAAATCTATTATCTTTGAAACTTTAAATGTGTCCATATACATGTATATAAGTATGTATATATATATATGATAGGTAGGGAGCTATTGTTTGAGTTCAACATGATATTTTTGCAAAAGCTATATAAAGTAAAACTCTATATTTTTAAAATATAAAATGAATATTTATTTAAATGTATGATAAGCTTAAAAAAAATATTGATTTGAATTTAATAAATATCTTCCTTTTAATTTAAATTAAAATAAAAACATTTAATTTGTAATTTGAAATGTTAATTTGATTTAATACTTTTGAAAATGATAAATAGGATTCAAAAAAAAGGTTCATTTGTTTTAATATTTCTTTCATTTTAATTTTATCATAAGATAAAATTGTTTTAAAATTTTATATAAGAAGTTAAACTAAATTTCTCAAAATTTATAAACACATGTTATATAGATTTGAATCAAAATCATAAGTTATTTGTTAATAAATGTTTATTTGAGTTCACATAAATATTTATTGAAATCCAAAGCTTATTTATATATAAAATAAATATACCTTATAATCATGTAAATATTTCATAAATATTTATATAAGGCTTAAAAAAATTTATTAAAAAAAAGAAAGAGAAAAAGAAATAACATTTAAAACATTTATAAAACATTAGGAAAATACTTTTTTAAACAATATAACACTTGTAAGACATAAATTCAAACATAAGGACATTTGTAGATCAATAAGCTTAGGTGTAAGGAAACTAAATCATCCAAGTGACAAATGTAATTCTCCTAATAATTAGTTTAAAATTTAAATTGTAAAATAAAAGTAAAGTTCTATTTTCAGCTAAGAATTTCTTTGTTCTCTTCAGCAAAGATCAGAAAAATGTAATACAAAACAAAAAAAGAAAAAAAAGGAAATTGTATAACCTGGAATAAGAGTAAAATCTAAAATTTCAAATCCTCTAACACAAACAAGCAAATCAGTTTCAACAAGCAATTTAAGGAAATTTATCAACATGCAAAGCTGGAAATCAACTACAGCAAGATGTACTTCAACATGCAAATAAATTCAAGGCCTGGAAACCAAAAATACAATTCTGCTCTCTGCAATTTAAGGTGAGTAAACTGCTGCCATTCTAATGCTTAAGCCTGTTGATAATGATGTTGTGATAAAGTGTTGAAATATCTTGCATGCAATAATTAATCATACGATTAACTCAAACATGTTTCGTATGGTTGTATTAAGATGTTGCTTGTCTTTAAATTTTGATTTGCTGAGTGCATGACTGAGTAAAGTGCTCTAGGACTCTGTTCTTGAATTTTCTGACTATCAAATCTTTTCAAAAATTCTAAACTTACCACACAAATTCTTCCATGTATTGATGATTGAAGAAACTTTGATTATAATTATGATATTTTAAATCTAAAATTTGTTTCCCAGTAGATTTATTTGGCAATAATTTCAAAAAAAAAAAAAAAAAATTGGAATTACAGTGAAGATTAATTCAAGTATGAATTCCATTGTTCAAATTTTGTGTTTTGGTTTTATAGTTTAATTTGATTTCGAAAATGAGAAATTTTGATAATAAACTCAGGATTTATAAATCCATGATTTGTGGGAATTCTCGGGTTAAACAAAATTTGGGAAAACATCAATTTTTGACAATCGGGGAAGTTTTGATCAACAAGACTTGGTCTGAAGCAAGTCTAGACGTAGAAATTCATGGGAAAAATGGAGTTGGAATTTTCTAATCTTCGAGGAAGTCGAATCGCATCAATTTAGGGTTTTAGGCAGAAAGTTGGATGGGCTGTTTACTGATTTTCCCATGGCGTTGTGATAGCGTCGAGAAGGTCAGGAATTGGAGGAAAGGAATGACTAAGGTCATGTGAAGGTTCGAGCATGGGGAAGGCATCTCTGGTGGTCGGAGTTGACTATGGGAGATGAAAGTAGATGATGGGTTCTGAAGCCTAGGGGGGTTCGTTCGTTCAAAATTTTCTTTTAGTGATGATTAATCGATCGGTGTTTGCGAGGCGACTCGGTGGAGAATAGGGGACGTGTCGATGATCAGAGCCGGGTTTGATGCCGACCGTTCGTCGTGTGCAGGTGCATTGTGACATGTGTGCAGGTGATAGGAGCAACAGGTAGCAGCAGAAGGATGGTTTCTAGAAGAAGTTTTTTTTACCTCGAGATTATGATAGGGGTTTCTATTGTTTTCTCGAGTTTATGTTCGAGAAAGGAATGGTTTTACTCGGGTTTCTATCCAGATGTTTGCAGGAGTATATTTAGCATAGTACTAAAGTTAGAAGGAAGAAGGGTTGGAACGAAAGTAAGCTCGAGTATTCATGGGTTTGTCTCGAGAGAAACAAATAGTAACTTAATGTTTTAAATTAACATTAATGAAGTTTTAATATTATACTTAATTATCCTATAATGTTAAAATATTGTTTTAGTGTTTGATTAATTAAATAGAATTATTTGTTAATTCTTGAAGTTACTTAATTAATAAGGGTTAATCAAGAATGATTAAGGGTTGATTTCTGTATATAAATTTAATAATTAAGGATAAATTGTTAAGTAATTAATTAATTAATTATTAAAGATTTAATAATTAACAAATAATTCGTGTGTATTATTTGACGATTAATTATTCAATGTAAGAGACTATAGGATAATAAAGAAATAGGGTAAGCAAAATTAAAGCGGATGGGTGAAGAATAATTAGTTTGTAACGCTAATTAAAGGCTAATTACTTAATGTATTTGTAGGTGATAATTTAAGATTGATTAATCAAGGTTAGCTAATTTAGAAATAATTAAATAAGAAGTAATTAAGAGGTTAATTACTTAATGAAGAAGAATCATTATAAATAAATACTTAATAAAGTACTTAAAGGAATTAATTACTCAGTATGATTTATTAATTGGACGTGGTTAATTTTGGTTAATTAATTCACTTTAATTAATTAAAGTTAATCATTTGATGATTGGTTAAGTAGATTACTTAAAGTAATTAATGAGGTGTAGTTTCTTAGCAAAGTAATTAATTACGGGATGTAATTTGATTAAATTACTTGATGGGTAGTAATTAAAGGATGATTTCTTGATGGAAGAAATTAAATAGTGATTACTTGGTGTAATTGAAGGATTAATTTATATAATTAATCAAGGAGTTGGTTTAATTGATGAAGTAATTAAGGAAAGTTAATTTCTGATTGTGATTAATCAAGATTGATAATGAATGTAATTAAAGGTTAATTATTATGTGAAATTTAAGAATAATTAATTAATGAAAGTAATTTGTTAATATAATTAATGAAGTATCAATCTTGCTTATTAATGATTAAATAATGATGGATGCTTTGAATTGGTTGATATCTCTGATATGAATTGCTTTTGTGATATGATTTGTTGGATAGACAAGGATAATGTGATTATCAATCAATTATGAATTGCTGTGTAAATGTGTTATCCGACAATTTAAGTTGAAGTGTATTGAATTGAATACCTTGGGTTTAGGCGATGGATTCGAAGAGACTGGAGTCGGGTATTTGTAAATACTCGAAACCACTTCGATTCTTTATATTCGATGTGTGAAATCAATAGAATGAAATGGAATGATTAAAGTGAGTGAGACCATTTAATCTAAGTTTGACACTTAGAAATTTATATGTGATATAAATGATGTCTATAACGACTTGTAAACTTGTAAACTGATATAAGTCACCCCGGGTTCAAATTAGTTGTATGATTTTGTATTCCTTGTTAGAATGGGTTTACTCACGCTGGTTTCCAGCCTGACCCGGGTGTTACTTTGATGTAATGCTCGGGTCAGACCGAGTATTACAGCTTTTCAGGTAAGGACGTTCTGGAGCTCAGGAGGCGAGTTGGATGGCAGGGACGTATCGAGAGTTTCACTATGATATTGTATATATCTAAGACATGTTAAATTTGTATCTGTCCAATGTTGTATAAAATTGTTGTAACTCTGATATGTCGATGTAAACTGATAGATACAGTTTTCTTTGGTATAACTATTATTATTGATATTATATTTTACCCGCTGCGAATGTGAGATTGTGTGTTTCTTCTGTTCTTCTTCTTCTATCTTTTCTTCTTTTCTTTAGCTATCCGGAAATTTCGGGATCAAAATTACCGGGTCGTTACAATCCATTGTTCCTTCTTATATAAATTGGAAATACAAATTTTCCAAAGGTCATCTCGTTGCTATACAACATAGGGTAATGTTTGAAGCAAGACCCATCAACCATGCATAGGCACTCAGGATTGGCGTACCCACATGGTCCATGTTTCATGTATTGATAAATAGACAGATATGAAAACTAATCTTTATTTTTATCTAGAACTACAGAACTTACAACTTTATCAACTTGGCCAACGGTATTTGATCTTGATCCCAAAACGCAATATATAAGCATGTGGAAGATCTTTCTTTTGAAATTCAATTGTGTAAACCATTATAAAAAAAATAATTTAGTTAGGTTTTCACTGGTACTAACCCCAAAGATGCAATGAAAAAATTAAAAGGTATCAAACTTACATGCTTTCACTTTGCCAAAATGAAATTCGGTCTTTATGTTATGCATCAGTCCCATAAACTTCATGTGAAAAACATGTAAAACAATGTCCGGTTTATCTTTTATTTTTTGACTAGGAATGGTTGATGTGGCCATCTGATTAATTTTAAGCCACTTTGGATTGTATGTGAAGGTGATAAAAAATATAAAGAACCTACCCACCGACATATAGCCACAACATCTCAATAATTCTACACCATGTACCTAGGACCTCCTATAAACGATGATGTCAATATAACCTTTCTTCCAGTTGAGCATGCAAACATGTCACCTGCATTTGTTGCATCATAAAGACCACTGTGCACTTCACATCTTAATTTACTTTTATTACTTTTAACCCAAGGTAATTTCTCCTCTTCGATAAATATATAATGGTCAACCATAGACTGTTGGAAAATCCTGCCTCCCAGTAGTAAAACCGAGCCATCTTCATGCCAATATTGAATAAGGTAGGCATAATATTGAAATAACTCGAAAATTTTAATAGTTTTTATAATGTAAATAGCTGAAATTTTGCTTCAAATTTTATAATTAAATAGAAAATCAAAATTTGACATTTAGAATACGTCTATTTTAACATAGCAAATGGTAAATTTTCATCACATAATATGGAAGTTTATTTTCTTGTGAAATTTAATTTCAATTTAAATCAGTTAATTTGTTGGAAATAAAATCTTTTTGAACTCAGAATATTTTTATACAATAAATTTGTAAAGATGTTCTAAGTGAGACGTCATAATTCGTTTCTTCAAATTGATCTTCTCTAGCTCCGTTTATCTTATTTCTGGCACATTTGCAGCATTTTCGGTACCGATTATTGACTTTTGATGGGATAATCATACCACTGATATTTGTATACAATTTTGAACGTCTCGTCATGCTGATCTCAGTGGCATATTCACTTCTATGTTTTGAAGTCCGATTCGCTGCAGGATCGATATAACGATTCTGTATCGGTTTCCTATTAGAATCCTTGTATTTTTGTCCTTTCAAATGCTTACCCTATACTTCAATCAGCCACGAGTCATTAATTTTACTAAATTCTACGCATGATTTTTGCACTTCCATTTGTTTAAAATGTTGCTTCGTATTCTTTTTTTCCGTTGCTCTATTCATTTTGGAAAAAAAATAGCAGCTGTGCTCATTCATTTTTCGCCTTGTCACCATGCCTCCTTTTGTCTTCCCTTCTCTCTTCTCTTAAAAATAACAATAATAATAATAACGAATAAATCGAAGCCGCGGCCTCCCTCTCTCAATGGTCGTATGCTTCTTCCACCTCATTGTGCTCATGCCCTGTCCCAACGCCGACCACCAAGTCGCCATAAACCCGAGCAGCTTTGGCCAGTAACCCAAACTCATAGCAGCCTCCCGCCTACCACCGAGTGTCGAACCACTTCGGCCATTCTCCCTGGCCTTTCTCCTTCCCGCTGCCTGCCCTTCCTTACTTTCTATATCCACCTCATCGACAGACTCAACTTGTCTCCTTTGTTATATCCATGAAGGTGTGTATATATATCTTGATATAATAGTATATGTTTACATTTATATATAGATGTATATATTTTTGGTTATATATATTTATATATATCTGTATGTCTGCTTTCGTGTTGAATAGAGCATGGATATGTTTAGTTCCCTTTGTTTTATTATATAAGTATATATTTATATAAGTTTTGATTAGACTAAGTTTATATCTTCTGTTGGGTTTCGAAGTTTAAGTCTAAGATAGTTTATATGGAGAAAGTAAGTTTATAGTTCTATGAATGTTTTATATATATATTGTATTACACTTTATTTTATTAAGATATATTCTGTTATAAAATTTTAGTCTGTTGATATTTTGAAATGTGTGTGTGTTTATATGTAGTTGTATACTTTACATAGTAGTGTCTACATATGTATTATTAGGTAATATGCACATCTTAGCGTGTATATATATATATCTTAGCGTGTGTATATATGTATATATATATATATTGTTTCATATGTTATGGTTGCATATCTTGTCAATAACCTAAGTTAGAGATATATTTATTTTGCATATCTTTGGTTAAAAGTCTGATTTATATATGTATATTGTTTATAAATGAAATCTGCATACATGTGTCCATAGATTTGCATATATATATATATATATTTGTTTACATATCTAGTATATATCTATATATTGGTTTACAGCTGTTTTTGTATATATTAGTATATATGAGTTTATAAAGTTTTTTCTAGTTTCCTTTATAATTAGTATGTACATATGTATATATCAGGGCAATATGTAAGCTTGCTAGGTTATATTGTAATAGTGTATACAGTTTTGCAGTTTATATAGTTTAAAGTATATAAAGTTATCTATTTTACAATGGTTATATCTATACTCTGTGTATATATAAATCTTCGTTTTTCTAAGTTATATAATATGTTGTTATTTTTTTCTATATAGTATGCATTGGGTCAGTTTATATAAGATGTATGATATTGTTATGTATGTTAACTATATGTATATTTGCCGTTAGTATGTATATGTTATTATGTAGGATTTTGGAGATATACCTAACATTTGGTTTCAAAACAGTTTATGTATCTGTGTAATTTTACATAGTAGCTTTATTAAAATAATTTTCATATGCTTAATATCAATTTCGGACATAATATAAATGTGAGTTTGTATATATTCATATATTAATTTATATTGGTAAGTAGATGTAAGTATGGTTTTAACATATATATATATATATATATCTTTGATTCTCAATATTTGAGTTTAAGAATAATGTTTAGAAATCCTTATATTATTTTAATATATTTGTATTAAACTAAAATACTGGATTATATATATATACATATCAAAACTGATTTTGATTAGTTCTCATCGATTTTCCATTTATCAGCTTTCATCGTCGAAATTCATGCCAATCTAGCTTTGTTTTGATATTCACGCTTGGATTCGTAACTCATCACATTCTTGTTCTTCTCTTGCCTCGAAAGGTGAGCAATCACTCACGATTAACGTTCTTATATTTATTAAATTTGATTTCAATTGGAACGACAATTGAAATATGTTGTTGTTAGTTATTTACATTGTTATATATATGTTATTATTTGTATCTGTTCACCTGTGACATCTAACACCATTATCTGTTATGTATATTGATGATATATGCCAGTTATATTATTATCATATCTGTTATCACTCTACAAGTACCCTGTTAGTATAGATTTCTCTATTGATTGAAATGATACATACCCGAACGATCTGTAGAATAGGAGAAAATCGTTATGGGTCGAAATGATAAACCCAAGCGATTTTCATTCAATTGAATTTGGGATTGCGGGTTGAAATGATATATACCCGTACATATTTAAATTGTGGATTGAAATGATTAATATTTGTATCACTTGACCATAGAATAGAAAATTATACACAGACATCGTTGGTCTATATATAAATATTTTGAAAATGATTTCTATGGTTTTAAAAGGGAAATATATGGCTTATTAAATATCGATTTTAAGATATATATGTATGTATGTACGTATGTATGTATATGAAATTATTTTTGAAGTGTTATGTTCTGAAAATTGTATGGTCATAAATAAATTTTGAAATTATATTTCAAATATAAAGTTTGTAATAGAAATTGGTTTGAAATTATATTTATTTAAGAATTATACTTAAATAGGTTGATTTGATAATTATTAAATTTGAGATTTTGAAGATATGATTTTATAACGTGAATTTGATTAAAAGCGATTTAAATGAATATTTCAAATTTACATAAGTTGAAATGGTATATTTTGTTTTATTTAAAAGTTTGAAATTAAGGTTTATTTAAATTTATTAAGTGAATATTTCAAAACTAAATAATAGTGAAGTTAAAATTAAGAGATATATGAAATTATCAAATGTAGTTTTGAACTTATGGAATATTTAAAGTTTTGAAATATACTGAAAATAAATGGTTTATTTGGTGGTTCAAATCTGTACTTGAAATCGATTAAATTTGAAATGGTTTATCGAGAGACTGAATTGAATTAAAAATTGATGAATTGAGATTTATTTGAAATTTGGAGTTTGGGTTAATTTGAATCGATTTGTGAAATTTGAGGAAGCTATTTTATTATATAAAGTAAGTTTAAATTATATTTAAAACTATTTATTTTTTTACTTTATAAATTATTTTAGTATAAACTATTTTATTATAAATCATTTTAATATAAAACTATTTTAACCATTTTATACTAATTATTTTAATATAAACTATTTCAATTTATAACTATTTTATTTATAAACTATTTTATTATATATACTATTATTAATATCTAAACTGTTTAAAGGAAAGTATTACGATTTCAAAGTTTCCGAAGTATTATAAATTCAAGTATTTGGTTTCGAAAGTATTATAACTTTGAAAGTACTATGATTTTGGAAATGGATATATTTGAAGTGAAAATTTATATCGTATTGATATGGTTTTGAAATGTATATGATATTCTGGTATCGAAGTATAAACTGTTTTGAAATGACCATGGTGTTATAATAACGTTTGGTTGTTAAAGAGAGTGGGATCGAATATTGTCATACTCTTTGCCAATACCGAAATCACTTTAACAACTGTGCATGTAGTGGAGATTCCAGAATGAAGTAGGATGGTTTGGTGACGATTCTACATGGTATTTACGTATCCCTAACTCCCGTCAGTCAGCTTGATGTTGCTAAAATAGGAGCAACGACGGGCCAAGTGTGGCCATTCCTCCGATTAGGCACAATCCTTCGATACCATTCTATTGCTTTTGTAATTGATTGGGTGCACCCTTTGATTTGGGAGTGTGTCACGAGGTGGGCGGTAGTAGCTGCTATGCGTTACCACCAGTTCGGATATGCAAACGGTATATCTACCCTGGCATTGCCTCGAGTGCCTTATCGCATGCCCTATCGCGTCTTCTACAAGTTTGTTTTGTACGTGCCTATGTGATGTCCTCAGGGTAAACCTCCAGTTTATGGAGGAGCATACGAAATTACATAGACTACGCGAATATATAAAATGAGTTAAGGGGGATATGGGTAACGCCTTAACGCTATTTTAATACCTTTACTTTACTATAGACATATTATAATAGTGTATATTACTACATTGTAGATAGTTCCACGGATCCTTAAAGGATGGAAATCCCAAACATCCTTTGAGTTACTTGTATTTCATTTGATATTTCACTTGAGTTGGATTTATTGAAATAAGAATGTTAATCCTGACTCGAGTGTTTTGTGTTTTGCTTTACGCTCGGGTCAGACTGAGTGTCACAGCATTTAAGACTCGCCTTTGAAGTTTGGAGCTCCGCTTGGATATCCAACTATCTATTCAGCTTTCGGTGATTTAGTTGACTCTGGAGATATATTCTGACCTTGTATTTGACTATTGTATTGAGACTTCTATGTATTCGTGACCTCTGTTGTATCTTGTTTTAACTCTGTTATATATAGTAGCTTCGTGAACTACTATTCTTCAGTTTCCACTACATATTGTTATATTACTCTGTGTCTATGATTCTGTGATTATTTTATTCACTGTATACGCTGAGTTTTGCCAAATTTAAAATAACAATCTGATATTTTGAGCAATTCAAGTCCGACATGTGTGGATGCGAATGGCACAAAATACCAGGTCGTTACAGTTGGTATCAGAGCTTTGGTTTTAGGCAAAACTTAGCGTATATGGTAGAATTTAATTACAGAATCTCCTTCGTTCGAGCTTGAATTCCTTCCACTTTGATTTGGATTTCTTTCGAATTTTGGAACCCTATCTTGTTCTGAAATCCATCCTTGTCTTTCCTATTCGTGTTCTTTTGATTTTGGAGTATCCCATAACTCCACTCCTATTGATCACTATAAAATCGGCGGGTCCGCCAATCTTAGAATAATTTGTAAAAAGGGTGAAACTCCTTTACAACGAGCATTGATTCACCGGTGATTTCTGTATCCTCGGTTTAGATGCTGCTATCTCTTGCTATACCCAAATTCTATCTCTTGAGATCGGATGCCAGTTTGCCTCAGAATTCTACATCGATCTTATTCTTGAAGTCACGAGTGACCCGGTTAAGGACGCCCGCGATTTATATAAGGCTGTCCATTCTTTTCTCTCTTTGTAATCACCTTATCTTCATTTTGAGCCTATCTTCTAGTTAGAATTCTTTTGATTAAGAGTCCTCTTGTATTTGAATCTCTATCCTTACTTTGAAATTTATTCTTGAATCATCGAGTGAGGAAGTGTACTTGTAATTAATATAAAAATATTTTATATATTGTGTTGTTTGAGATGTTAAGTTTGAATTTTGAGTTTCGGTCGATTCTCTAGCTAACGCTATCGATAGAAATTCCAAAACACTCGAACAGAGCAAACTGACACAATATTGTTTTCAAATTTGGTAAATGAATTAAATTTTGTATGATTATATTATATATATATATAAGTATAAATTTTCTGAAATTTAATAGTCAACTGAATTGGTTCATGGAAACGATAATATTTGATTTTTATTTATTGTTTTGTAAACCATTTGACTATTGCAGCATGATATAAATAAATGAATTTATAAACATGGTTTATAAATTAGATTTGAAAATGAAATCAATATAAAATAATGATTTGGGGATTTAATTTCTCGGTACATTTCAAAGTTTGGTTTTAAAGTTTGAAAAGTATTATTAGTTAAGGATATTTTCGAATAGAAATTATTTAAGAATAATTTTAAAGTTTAAAACCTATACTCTCCTCCATTGTCATTGGAAAATAATTTCGGTGATGACTGCAGCATCATCGACATTCATTTTCGAGTTTCAAAGTGGAGAAATGAGTTAGTAGCTTTGCTACACTTTTGTTTTGGAAAATGGATTTGATTTGAAATTATTGAATAATGATTTGATTTATAAGATATGTATGTATATTATTTCAAAATAGTTTGAAGTGAAACCAGAAATTTGAATCTCAAGTTTTATATTAAGAAATGGTTTCAATTATTGAAATAAAGTGAAATGTTTGAATAATTGGAATATCTGAAATGATAAATGGAATTTCACCAACTTGAAATAGTTGAATTTCAATAAAACTTGTTTGTATAATACTAAATTACATTCTTATATATATATATATATATATATAACTTGCCTAAAATATTCAAAAGGTTAAAATGTTAGGATATAATAAAGGGTCGTACACGAAGAAAACTTAAGTAATAAATTGTTCAAAATGAAATCTGGCTTAATGTAAATGTTGTAAATAAAACAAAATTTGTATAGTATTAAAATACACTCATAAACATTAATATAAGTTACCTAGAAAGTTTAAATGTAATTGAAAGGTAATTGGATAAT
Source organism: Allium cepa (assembly GCA_030765085.1). Lineage (NCBI taxonomy): Eukaryota > Viridiplantae > Streptophyta > Magnoliopsida > Asparagales > Amaryllidaceae > Allium > Allium cepa. The sequence goes on along the minus strand of CM060940.1, from coordinate 852,507,063 downwards.
ATACACTATGATATAAGTAATAAGAGATCAAAAATGATATTTTATCAAGGAAATTTTCTGATAATAAATTGAATAATAAAAGGGAATTAATGTGGTGGGAAAATATGGTTCTAATATATTTAAACACGTTATATATGTTGAATATGTTAAGTGAAATAAATTAAATAAATTAAGAGAAATACTATTTAAGTAATTGAAATCTGAATTTTAGTTGAATCAACTTAACTAAAGATAAATAGACAAAATAAGTGAGCTGATTTAAAAATGGGTTAGTTTGAAAGAAATGTTGATAAAATGAATGAAAATAACTTTTAAATTGAATGATTATCTATTAGTTGAATAAAATGGATTAAACCAAACTGTTGAATATTAACTGAAATATATGGTGTTGAATTAATTATTTATTTTGGTATTTCAATCTATTTTCTTTTTGGTTGTTTCTATTCTCCTACCTTCTTCCTTTTCGGGGACGAAAAGTTTTGAATAGGGGAGAGTGTAACAACCCAAAATTTTTTAATAGTTTTTGTAACATAATTAACTAAAATTTTGCTTAAAACTTTATAATTGAATTTGGGAATGAAAATTTGATATTTGGAATACGTCTATTTTAACATAGCAAATGGTAAATTTTCATCAGATAATATGAAAGTTTATTTTCTTATGAAATTTAGTTTCAATTTAATAGTTAATTTGATGGAAATAAAATCTTTTCAAAATCTGAATATTTTTATACAGTAAATTTTTAAATGATGTTTTGAATGAGACGTCATAATTTGTTTCTTCAAATTTGATCTTCTCTTGCTCCGTTTATCTTATTTCTGGCACATTTGTAGCATTTTCAGTACCGATTATTGACTTTTGACATCATAATCGTACCCCTGATATTTGTATACAGTTTTGATTGTCTCGTCATGCTGATCTTTGTGACACATTCACTTCTGTGTTTTGTAGTACGATTCTCTGCAGGATCGATATAGCGATTCTGGATCGATTTTGTATTACAACGCTTGTATTTTTGTCCTTTCAAATGCTTACCGTATACTTCAATCAGTCACGAGTCATTAATTTTCTTAAATTCTACGCATGATTTTTCCACTTCCATCTGTTCAAATATGTTGCTTCGTATTCTTTTTTTTCCGTTGCTCTATTCATTTTGAAAAAAGAAATATATAACAGTTGTGCTCATTCATTTTTCGCCTCGTCACCGTGCCTCCTTTTGTCTTCTCTTAAAAAAATAAAAAAATAATAGTGAATAAATCAAAGTCGTGGCCTCCCTCTCTCAACGGTCGTACACTTTGCCACCTCACCGTGCTCACGCCCCGTCCCAGCACCGGCCTCCGAGCACCAAGTTGCCTCAAACCCGAGCAGCTTCGGCCAGTCACCCAAACTCATAGCAGCCACCCGCCTACCATAGAGTGTCGAACCACTTCGGCCATTCTCCCTGGCCTTCCTCCTTCCCCCTGCCTGCCCTTCCTTACTTTCCAAATCCACCTCATCGACGAACTTAGCTTGTCTCCTTTGTTACGTCCATAAAGGTATGTGTGTGTACCTTCATATACAGTATATGTTTACATTTATATATAAATGTATATATTTTTGGTTATGTATGTATGTATGTATGTATGTATGTATGTATGTATGTATATTGGTCTGTCTACTTTCGTGTCGAATAGAGCACGGATATATTTGGTTATATATATTGGTCTGTCTGCTTTCGTGTCGAATAGAGCACGGATATATTTGGTTCCCTTTTGTTTTATTATATAAGTATATGCTTTATATAAGTTTTGATTAGAGTAAGTTCATATCTTTTGTCGGGTTTTGAAGTTTAAGTCTAAGATAGTTTATATGGATAAAGTAAATTTATAGTTCTATGAATGTTATATATATATTACACTTTATTTTATTAAGATATATTCTATTTTAAAATTTTAGTCTGTCGATATTTCTAAATGTATGTATGTATATATATATATGTATGTATGTATGTATGTAGTTGTATACTTTACATAGTAATGTCTGCATATGTATTGTTAGGTAGTCTGCACATTTAGCGTATATGTACATTGTTTTGGATATATATATATATGTATATATATATATATATTGTTTCATATGTTATGGTTGCATATCTTGTTTATAACCTGAGTCAGGGATATATTTATTTTGCATATCTTTAGTTAAAAGCCTGATCTATATATATATATATATATATATATATTGTTTATAAATGAAATCTGCATACAAGTGTTCATAGATTTGCATATATATATTTGTTTGCATATCTAGTATATATATTTTGGTTTACAGCTGTTTATGTATACATTAGTATATAGGGGGAATTAATTTAAAGGGCAAAGATTTGTATATTTTTTGTCTCAAGGACACGACCTCAATATTTTTACCACAAGGACAAACATTCTTCTAAAAATTATTTATAAGGACAAACATTTTCCAAAATTATTCATAAGGACAACAAAACTGCTACCCAGCTAAAACTGATACCTAAAAACTGCTACCGATAACTACAAACTGATACCTAAAAACTGCTATAAATAACTAAAAACCGATACCTACAGAAAGTTGTCCTTCAGGATAAAATATTGAAGATCTGTCCTTGAGGCTAAAAAGCTGTGAAATTTTGTCCTTGACAATAATTTCCTGTAGTATATATGAGTTTATAATTTTTTTTCTAATTTCTTGTATATATGTATATATTAGGGCGGTATGTAGGCTTATTGGGTTATATTGTAATAGTGAATATAATTTTGAAGTCTATATGGTTTAAAGTATATAAAGTTATCTATTTCACAATGGTTATATCTATACTCTGTGTATATATAAATGTTAGTTTTTCTACGTTATATAATATGTTGTTGTTTTTTTCTATATAGTATGCATTGGGTCAGTTTATATAAGATGTATGATATTGTTATGTATGTTAACTATATGTATATTTGCTGTTATTATGTAGGATTTTGGAGATATACCTAACATTAGGTTTCAAAACAGTTTATATATATGTGTACTTTTACATAGTAGCTTTATTAAAATAATTTTCATATGTTTAGTATTAATTTCGGACATAATATAAATGTGAGTTTGTATATATTCATATATTAATTTATATTGGTAAGTAGATCTAAGTATGGCTTTTAATATATATATATATATATATATATATATATATATATATCTTTGATTCTCAATATTTGAGTTTAAGAATAATGGTTTTGATATCCTTATATTATTTTAATATATATGTTAAACTAAAATATTGGATTATATATGTATAATAATATAATAATGTATGTATTCTCAGTTTATATCAAAACTGATTTTGATTAGTTCTCATCGGTTTCCCATTTATCAGCTTTGATCATCGAATTCGTGTCAATCTAGCTTTGTTTTGAAATTCGAGCTTGGATTCGTAACTCATTTCATTCTCGATCTTCTCTAGCCTCGAAAGGTGAGCAATCACTCACGATTAACGTTCTTATATTTATTAAATTTTATTTCAATTAGAACAACAATTGAAATATGCCGTTGTTAGGTATTTACATTGCTATATCTATGTTATTATCTGTATCTGTTCACCTATGACACCTGACACCATTATCTGTTACGTATATTGATGATATATGCCAGTTATATTATTATCATATCTGTTATCACTCTGCAAGTTCCCTGTTAGTATAGATTTCCTTATGGATTGAAATGATACATACCCGAACGATCTGTAGAATAAGAGAAAATCGTTATGTGTTGAAATGATAAACCCAAGCGATTTTCATTGAATTGAATTTAGGATTGTGGGTTGATGATATATAGCCGTATATATTTAAATTACAGATTGAAATGATAAATATCTGTATCACTTGACCATAGGAAAGAAATTTATATACAGACACCGTTGGTCTATATTTTGAAAATGATTTCTATGGTTTTAAAAAGGAAATATATGGTTTATTAAATATCGATTTTGATATATATATATATATATATATATATATGTATGTATGTATGTATGTATGTATGTTATGAAATCATTTTTAAAATTTTAAAATTTAGATTTTAAAATTTATATGTTTTGAAAATTGTATGGTTATAAATAAATTTTGAAATTATATTTCAAATATAAAGTTTATAATAGAAATTGGTTTGAAATTATATTTATTTAAGAATTATACTTAAATAGGTTAATTTGAGATTTATCAAATTTGAGATTTTAAAGATATGATTTTATAACGTGAATTTGATTAAAAGCGATTTAAATGAATATTTCAAATTTACATAAATTGAAACGGTATATTTCATTTTATTTAAAATTTGGAAATTAAGGTTTATTTAAATGATATTGGATTTATTAAGTGAATGTTTTAAAACTAAATAATAACGAAGTCAAAATTAAGAGATATATGAAATTATCAATTGTAGTTTTGAATTTGTAGAGTATTTAAAGTTTTGAAATATATTGAAAATAAATGGTTTACTTAGTGGTTCAAATCTGTACTTGAAATCGATTAAATTTGAAATGGTGCATCGAGAGACTGAACTGAATTAAAAATTGATGAATTGAGATTTAATTTGAATTTTGGAGTTTGAGTTAATTTTAATCGATTTGTGAATTTTGAGGAAGCTATTTTATTATATAAAGTATTTTTAAATTATAATCAAAACTATTTATTTATTTTACTTTATAAATTATTTTAATATAAACTATTTCATTGTAAATCATTTTAATATAAAACTATTTTAACTATTTTACACTAATTATTTTAATATAAACTATTTTAACTTATAACTATTTTGTTTTATAAACTATTTTATTATATATACTGTTATTAATATTTAAACTGTTTAAAGGAAAGTATTATGATTTCAAAGTGTTATAATTTCCAAAATATTATAAAATTCAAGTATTTGGTTTCGAAATATTTTAATTTGAAAGTACTATGGTTTTGGAAATGGATATATTTGAAGTGAAAATTTATATCGTATTGATATGGTTTTGAAATGTATTGATATTCTGGTATTGAAGTATAAACTGTTTTGAAATGACCACCGTGTTATAATAATGTTTGGTTGTTAAAGAGACCGGGATCGGATATTTTCATTCTCTCTACCAATACCGAAACCACTTTCACAATGTGCACGTGATGGAGATTCCAGAATGAAGTATGATGGTTTGGTGATGATTCTATATGGTATTTACGTAGCTCTGACTCTCGTGAGTCAGCTTGATACAGCTAAAATAGGAGCCATGCCAGGCCAAGTGAGGTCATCCCTCCGGTCGGGCACATTCCTTCGGTACTATCGATTGCTTTTGTGATTGATTGGGTGCACCCTTTGATTTAGGAGTGTGTCACGAGGTGGGCGATAGTAGCTGCTATGCGTTATCACCAGTTTGGATATGCAAATGGAATATCTACCCTGGCATTTCCTCGAGTGTCTTGTCGCATGCTCTATCGTGCCTTCTACGAGTTTGTTTTATGCCGTACCTACGTGATGTCCTCTGGGTAAACCTCCGGTTTACGGAGGAGCGTACGACATTATATAGACTATTGGAATATATAAAATGTGTTAAGGGGGATATGGGTAACGCCTTAATGCTATTTTAATACCTTTAGTTTACTATAGACATATTATAATAGCGTATATTACTACATAGTAGATAGTTCCACGGGTCCTTAGAGGATGGAAATCCCAAACATCCTTTGAGTTACTTGTATTTCAGTTGATATTTCACTTGAGCTGGATTTATTGATATAAGAAAGTTAATCCTGACTCGAGTGTTTTGTGTTTTTCTTTACGCTCGGGTCAGACCGAGTGTCATAGTATTTGAGACTCACCTTGGTGTTTGGAGCTTCGCTTGGAGATCCAACTATCTATTCAGCTTTCGGTGATTCAGTTGACTCCAGAGATATATTCTAATCTTGTATTTGACTATTGTATTGAGACTTCTATGTATTCATGATTACTTTTGTATCATTTTTTAACTCTATTATATATAGTAGCTTCATGCTTCTATTTCCGCTGCATATTATCATATTACTCTGTATTTGTGATTCTGTGATTACTTTTATTTACTGCATATGCTGAGTTTTGCCAAATTTAAATTAACAATCTGATATTTTTAGCAATTCAAGTCCGACATGTGTGGACGCGAATGGCACAAAATACCGGGTTGTTACAAATATTCTCTCAAGGTCATGGTTTTCTTTTAGTCGATCTAAAAATATGGGTTGATCAGTACTCTACTCCTAAAACCATCTTCTCCCTAGGAAATAGTATAGGATACTACATGGACATGAAAGATGAATGATTTTCATTATTTCTTTTCAATATTCAGTTTTTGCCTTTAATCATAATATTTCTACAGCCATAAGAATCCAAATTAGCGGTATCATTCAATGCTGCAATCTGCAAACGAGTCAGAAGATTATACTTCCTACCATCTCTGTATGATGTCTCCAATAACTTAACGGATATTGGTTGGTATTCATTGTCATGGATTTTATCTCCAGCCATCCTGAAAACTTTAGCCAACTCATTACAATGGTTAAACATACAAATTAAATTGTCAACAATCAGTTTGTCTAGATTATTTGTCATACTCGCACCATGTGTGACGTCCTCACTTCATTGCCAGTATCATAGAAATACAACATCGCAAATTTCGGTTTGCTACCCGTTGGCAGTAGCGAACCAATTCAGTGATCATTTTTGACCATTTATTATGAAAATGTAAGGGCCACAATCGTTGTTCATCGAGTTGTCAACATGTTATCTCATTGACATGAAAGCATAAAACTGAGTTATGCGCACAAATATTCTACCTATGTTATAAAATAAAAAAAGTAGAAGCCATGAAAGAGAGGTAGAAGATATATTATTCATTTCTAAAAATAGACATGTGTTTACATTACATAGCCTCCTTTATATAAAGGCTTCAGAGCTAAGGATTTAACTTATTCCACATGTGGGACTAAACAAAAAACATAAAAGCATACTCATTTCATGATTTACATATATCGTAACACTCCCCTTTTAATATACGTCTTCAAAATCTTGAATGCTTGATAACTTGAAATTTTCCTTTTGAAACGTGTATGATTATTGCTCCCCCTTACTAATATTTTGCTTGCATTTATCCATTCAGTTGACATAGATATTATTCGTTGCCTCATTAAAAACCTCTGTAAGCAATACCCAATGGGAAAAACCTTAAAAGAGGAAAATAGTGCAACTTGTGAAATCATAGATATCATACTAATGATATTCCTTCTAAGAGTTTGATACTAAAAAAACCTAGTGGGAAATATCATAGTGAAGGAAAAAAAGAGTACAATGACATATCTTATTTTCTCATTTCTTCAAATGAAGTTTGATATTTCTGGATCAAACTAATGCCTCGTTAAAACTTTACTAAGAAAAACCATATGGGAAAAATTTCAGTGAAGGAAAACGTGTACAATATAGTACGACATATTTCAATAATTTACAGAGTCAAATAGAGTTTGATACTTCTGGATCAATATAATACTTCATTAAAAACCTTACAAAGGAAAATTTGATGGGAAAAACCTTAGTCAAGGATATAAATACAACTAAACTTCAATAACATATTTGAGATGTTATTTCTTAATAAAACGTATGATTCTTCTAGATCAAGATAATGCCTTATTAAAATCATAGTAAGAAAACCCAGTGTGAAAAAACTTAAATAAGGAAAAAGAGTACATTATAACTTATTTGCAATTGTTATTGGGGAGTTGATACTTCTGGATCAAGATAGTGCCTCATTAATACCTTATTAATAAAAAAACCAGTGGGAAAAATCTTAGTTAAGAAAAAGAGTGCATTATGAAATACTTATGGATGTTCCCCCTGATTTAAAAGTTTCCTCTGAATTCATATTCATGTTTTGATAACTTAAATTAGTTATAGATAGTTCTGCATCCATAAATATGTATCTCATTAATAATATAATTTATTAATAGTTTCATTCAATACAATCAAAATTTCCAAGATTGTTACTTCTGTTAGTCCTTAAGATGACGATTTTGATGAAAACAACCTTAAAATAAGATTATAAAATATAAATACTAACATTATAGTTTAGATATATATATGTATATGCATGATTTAACCATGCAGGCACCAAGAATGAAGACTGTACAGTATAGAGATTTAAGATATCAAGATTAAAGGCTCATGAGTATCAAGAATATCAAGACTATCAAGAGCTCAAGATTTCAAGAATAAGTAATTTAATTAGGAATTTTGTTAAAACTCCTAGAAAAGCACTGGCATCTTAAAATCCTATTTATTCGTGGAATGGATCCACTTCGAGCCTGTTAAAGGGATGGAACCCTATGTAGGATGGAACCTACGAAAAATCTAGTGGAACATTGTTTTGTATCCGCTAACTTTTATTCAAAATGATTTTACAAAATTATATCTTGTTTTCAAAACCTTCCTTTAAAAAAGAATCAAAAACATCTATCCTGATTTTAAATACTTTTAGCCTCAAAATAATCTTTACTTTCAAAATCAAATTATCCTTAGCTTTGAATTATCTTTAATAATAATATATTAACTTTTAATATTTATACTTAAATTTAAATATAAAATTATAGTAAAATTTTATATATACCAAAATATTATTCTCTATATTTACTTCTGTATTTTAACTATAGTTAAGTATATTTATAAAAGTTTAAAATAGTTTTAATATAAGATAAAAGTTATTTTCAAAGAAAAAAAAAACATCAAAATTTCCTTTGGGATGTCGACATACCCAAGTTACCCATGTCGACATAGTGTCAGTTAATTTCAAAAATTTGAATTTCAAAAGAAGTGTTTATTCATCATATCCCTTCACGAATGCACATGGCTGTTGTTCTTCTATAAATAGGTGCCGTCTGTTTTCAACGAATTTCTAATCATATTTTTCTGTCTTTCACTCCTCTTCTTCTTCCACATTTATTTATACATATTCTTACCATTACTCTACCGAAATCAACATTGAATCAGACTAGATCATTTCTGGTTTGGTTCTCTATCACCATCTCAACAAGATCCTCAGTGCTATTCAGAGTTATAGGCTTCTTTGTAATCATTTCTATGAGAAAAGGTGTGATTGTAGCCTTGGAAATCAATCAAGTGAGAAAAGATGTGATTGTAGCCTAGAAAATCAATTGGGTGAACTTGTTGCCCGTGAAATCAAGTGTCTCTACCTAGAGGATTGTGAATCTGGAGGGTGTACCTCGTAGCCTTGAAATCGAGGGTGTGATTGCACAATTGCTTTTGAAAGGAAATCCATACTTGTGTGCGGGACTGGATGTAGGGTTACTCTGAACCAGTATAAAATCCGGTGTGTTCTTTCCTTTACTGCTTTTACTTTATTTATGCATCTGCGTTTGTTTCTGTGATCATATTTGCGTCAGAATATTGCATACATTTGTGTTCAAATTAACATAAACTCAAAAAGATTTAGTAATTTCTTAAACACTATTTACCCCCTTAAGTGTTTATCCTAGCCTTAAGATCCGTAATCCGCATTTCTAACATTTGGTATCGGAGCAAGGTTTTTAAAGTTTCATAATCTGATTTTTAAAAAAGTTTTGAAATGGCTATGTTTGTTAATACTAGTTTAGAAATATTCAGGTCATCATTATCTCTTGAGTCTGCATATAATCAATGTTCAAATACAAGTTCTCTATCAAAATTGTTTGATGTGCAGGAAACATGCTTTACGGGGGTTAAGGAATCAATCCACAATGGACAATTTGTGCAGATCAAAAAGAATAAATGAATACTCGATAGTGAATGCTTTAGACACATGACTGGAAATCCCGATATGCTGAATGATATAATATACAAAGACGGAGGACTGGTTAACTTTGGAGACAGTCAAAAGGATATGTGATTGGCATCGGCAAGGTCGGTAATTCTGAAACTCCTATTATTACTAATGTTATGCTAGTTAAGAAATTGAAACATTGCGATAAAGGATATAAAATTAAATTTGAAAAAGATAAATGTCACATTGAAGATAATAATTCAACAATAATATTTGAGGGAATTAGGAAAAAGAATATTTATATTCTTATTATGAAAGTCTCAAATGATGACTTATGTCTTTTGGTAAATACAAGTGACCCTTAGATTTGGCATAAGAGATTTGGACATTTGAATTTCAAACTCTTATCTAAACTGTCTAAACATGATCTAGTAAGAGGTCTCCCTAAAATAAATTTTAAAGTAGATAGTCTATGTGATGCATGTCAATTAGGAAAACTTGGAAAAAGTTCCTTTAAATTAAAAGATATGATTTCACCCTCATAACCTCTTGAATTACTTCACCTTGATTTATTTGGTCCATCTCAAATTCTGTCAATAAAACATAGTAAATATGTTTTTGTAATTGTAGATGATTATTCTAGACTTACATGGACAATATTTTTGAAACATAAAAGTGATACTTTTGAATGTTTTAAGAACTTTACAAAAGGGATTCAAAATCAACTTTCTCTAAAAATTATAACCATCCGTAGCGATCACGGTGGTGAATTTGAAAATGAAAAGTTTGAGGAATTCTGCAATAAAAAAGGAATAACTCACAATTTTTCATTTTTAAGACCTCCACAACAAAACGAAGTAGTAGAACGTAAAAATATGACGATTTAAGAGTGTGCGAGAACTATGCTCTCAGATAGTAAATTACCAAATATTTTTAGGCAGAAGCAGTTACTGCTGCGTGTTATATTTTAAATAAAATTTTAATTAGACCTTTAACTGATAAGACATCTTATAAACTTCTTCACCCGAAGAAACCTAAGGTATCTTATTTTAGAATTTTTGGGAGTAAATGTTTTATTTTAAATACAAAAGATAATTTAGATAAATTGTCACGTTTCAAATTTCAGCGTTTGAAAATCGACACCCGTACTTGACTTGTACTTGAATGCCGTAGATTCAACCGTTGAAATTTGACTCGTGCCGGAGCTTATAACACATTAAGTATAACAACACAGTGGAAGAGAAAGAATAATATCATATATAACTCCAATGATACAATATCCAAATATACAACAATGATCTATATCAGAGATACAATGAAATGCTACAGCGGAAACACCAATGAACTAGCAGCGGAAATAACTAGAACTTGAAACTCCAGAAGAAGCACCAATATCAGCAGTCTCCATAGATAGATCGAACCACCATCAAGTTGTACCAAGCTAAGCAAGGTCAGTCGTCCTAACCAAAGACTTCGATGTCCAAAGTCTCCATACAATTTCAAGAGAAAGCTGAAAGCTACTTAATCGATATCTACTATCTGAAAAACCCAACTCTAGACTGCCTGTGTGGAAAATTGTGGACACCCAGAGTTTAGGAAGGGAACAATAAACTCCGGCTCAGTCATAGGACTGGGATGAGCAAACAAAAAAACATTTTATCTTTTAAACAAACAAAAGATTTTAAAATTTGAAATCCGTAATGCTTTTTGGAAAATGAAACTACCATAAGGCCTCCCGCCACACACACCATGCAAACGCAGAATTGGAGGAGATTTCTCCTTATGATAGTAAAAAATGCGTGATACGCGAAAACCATTTGATATTATTATTAGTGCATAGTGGAAAACATTTCGAAAGCATAATATTAATCTTAGCCAGCATACAACATTTCTTCGTATGCCTACTATAGCTACCATGTTCAATAGCAGGTTACCGCCACAATTCATGGCAGGTTATACAACTAAAACCGTACAGGGAGCGTATTGTTTCTTTGGATTTTTTAACAAATGGTCAGGCCAAGGAACTTCCCATTGCCACATGGGAACGCCTCTAGAGGGACGCCTCGAGAACTTACCCAGCTCTCTGCCAACACAAGGCCGGTGCACTCCCTTCCCAGGAGTAACACCTAAGATATGCCACCCCCGGTCATTTGCGACCTTTATCCGAGGTACCTCTACCCCAACAACATCACACAGTAACAAATACACAGTGTCCACTTGAGTAAGTATCCGGGCTCCATACCATGATACCATCCTTTTCCAGAAGGAATGAGTAACGATCCTGACTCAACCTTCGAAAATCGACGTCGAATCAGCGTCGAATACGACACTCGTATTCGGTGACGCAGATTCAAACGTCGAATCTGGTTCGCCAGAGCTTATAACACATTAAGTATAGCAACACAGCGGAAGAGAAATGAATGGTATCATATACAACTCTAAGGAATACAATATCCAGAATGATATACAACAATGATATCAAAAAGATACAAGAATATCAGAGACAATAAACAACAGCGGAAAACAAATAGCAAAAGAGATAACTCCAATATCAAACTGCAGCTGTACCCCATCTCCAAATGCAAAGGCTTAAAACTCCAAAGATCTCCAATCAAATAAGCAAGAACCACCATCAAGTTGTACAAAGATAAGCAAGGTCAGTCGTCCTAACCAAATACTTCAATATCCAAAGTCTTCAAAGAATACCAAAGAGAAAGCCGAAAACTACGGAATCGATATCTATATCTAGTATATGAAAAACCCAACTCTAGACTGCCCGTGTGGAAAATTGTGGGCACCCAGAGTTTAGGAGGGGAACAATAAACTCTGGCTCAGTCATGGGACTGGTATGAGCGAACAAAAACATTTTATCTTTTAAGAACAACAAAAGAATTTAAATTGAAATCCGTAATGCTTTTTGGAAAATGAAACTACCATAAGGCCTCTTGGCACACACATAATGCAATCGCACACTTGGGGGAGATTTCTCCTTATGATAGTCAAATATGCTTAATACGCAAAATCTTTTTAATATTATCATTAGTGCATAGTGCAGAAAACATTTGCAAGTATAATATTAATCTTAGCCAGCATACGTACCATTATAGTATGCCTACTATAGCTATCATATTAGATGGCAGGTTCTACAACTAAAACCGTACAAGGCGTGTATTGGTGATTGGAATTCGGACAAATGGTCAGACTAAGGAACTTACTGGGCCACATGGGTACGCCTCTGGAGGGAGGCTCCGAGAACCTAACCGGATCTCTGCCAACACAAGGCCGGGTTACCTTTGCAAAAATAGGTAACTATTGACACGAGTATGCCATCCCCCGGCTATAAACAACCTTTATCCGAGGATCTTCAATACCAACAACCACAAAATAATAAATTTGCAGCAACCACATAGGTTAAGTATTTGGGCTCCATATCATGATACCACCTCTATTCAGAAGGAAATGAACATACCCTAAGGGGCGCTACCCCCATAACCTTGCTGCATTCTTCCTATTTCGACCATTTCGGGGTGTGAGGCTCGACGAAGTCTCATCCATAAAGCTACGCTTTTCACAAAAGCCATGCTTTGATCAACAAATGATCAGCAGCACTTCGTATGCCACATTACCAAATTGGGAATGTATCACTAGTAACCATCAACTACATAACCTCTGAGCTCGTATGTCTCAGAGAAGGGTGTTAAGCTAAGAGAATAAATTCTCCGCCACCAACAGAAATGTATTTGATAGAAACCAGCTTTACATCTCAAAGTGTAACGTCAGACACACATCCATACAAGTCTGTTCCGAGATCGAACGGAACCGAAGGCACTTTCGAAGAAGTCCTTGTAAATCTGGATAATTCCTAATCACGTCCGGACTCCCCATCATAAAGGGTGCTCAAATCTCTATACCGGGGATCAGCCGATGCAGAGACATTCGACAAGAAATCCTTTCGTTTTCGAAAATATCAGTCTTCACCACCAGTCTTCAATTGCTATCCATAACGTCGTATCACTATTCAGAATGGGTTATATGGCACAAAGTCCTCTCCCGGCTAAACCGAATAGTGAGCGCAATATTTAAAAACATATGGACATGGGATCTCAGTTAAGTCACAACTTAATGTCCAAAATTTTTCTTTCAAATGGTTAAAAAAATTACTATTTACAAGTCTTTTTGAACAAAAGATTCACTTCACAAACTTTACAAAGTTCACAAAGTTTACCAATCTTTCACAAAGATTCGTTAATATCTTTCCAACTCAAATCCTTTATACAAAAGATACGCTTTTCAGATCCCTTTCAATTTGAAAATAAGCTTCACCGATCTTTAACAAAGATTCATTCATAGCCTTTCAAAATGATTTCCCTTTCAAATTGGATTAACTCATCCAATCAAAGATTTAATTCGTAGCTATCAAAAATCATTTCCAAAGATCCATTCATAACTTTCAAAGCCATTCTATTTCAAACTTGAAATCTTTTCATCATAATTTGGAAATTCTTTCCTTATATATAAGCTATTATTATTTGAAATCACTTGTTTCCGTTTTGGAAAACCCGATTATATTTGCACGAGCTAAGGCCTTTTAATTATAAACTTGGGTTAAATTCAAAATTCCCAAAACCATACTTTTAAAATGGTTTAAAAACCCATATAAACACATTTACAGTTTGTATAACCTTTTTACATCATAAATTCTCAACACAGAATTCAATTTCAAAATTTGAATTTCAAAATTTAATCAAATTATTAAAAATAACTTTTATTCTCAAAACCCTTTTTTCAAAAGCTTTTCATATTTAACTGAATTCCATTTCCAAAACCGTTTGGATTTAAAATTCAACTTTTAAAACTATTTCAAAAATCTGTGACTTAACCGATTTCCTCGTGAAATCCATATTCGTATGTGTATGGTGTAGTCCAGGGGTTTTACACACAATAGTGCAACATCATCAATCATCACAGATTCGATCAATAACGATAAGCAGTATAACCCATAACGCTTATCTTCATTCATAGATTCACGGATAAAGTAAATTTATCAATTATAAATATTCATCATTATGATTCGATGTGGGTTTCGGATAACCAACTGGAATCCGGCTCCCTGTCGCATCGAAATTCGAATGTCGTTTTACCGCCCAAGGGATTTTCATATTCATAAAACAATATATTCATCACAGATCTAACAGCTCAGCACAAAGCATTTCATTTTACATAGCATCACATCACATATCCAATATATCTATCCATCACACAACATTACATAGTAGAGATATCAAACAATTAACAACAGCTCAATAGAGTACAATCATCCATAAGGAAGATAAATTAGTTATCTGATAATTTCGAATCAGATTGATTACTAATCCTGGTAAATCATAAATTAATTACAACCGTCTTAATTAATTATCCTTAAATCATTTATTAATTAACCATTAATAATAAATTGATTAAACCCTTAATTATGTAATTATCCTTTAATCAATTATTCCCAAATTAATTACCTTGATTAACTAATCATACAAATTAATTATCCTTTAAATAATTAAGGAAGTAAACCTTTAATTAATACATCATCTAAATTAATTACCTTAATTAATTAACCTCATTAATTAATTATTCTTTAAATTAATTAACCTTCAAACATTTGATTTAATCAAATTTTTAATCATTAATTATCCATTCTAAATTACTTACGATAAGTGACTATTCCTAATTTTAAATCAATGTTAATCACTTGATTAACCCAACTTTAATTACTTGATTAATCAATCTTTAATCATCAATTAATTACTTTAATTTAAGTAATTGCCTTTAAGTTAATTACATAATCAACTCTTTAAAATCATTAAGTTTATTAAAATTAACTTTGGAAATAATTTTAAAACTTGGTTAAATAAATAAATAAAATTTTTATACCAATTTAAACTTAGATAAAACCGTATTATTTACCGATAGAACTTGCTTTTACAAAATTTTGTTTTAAATTAACCTGATTTGTTTTAAAGGTTTAAACCTGTATTGAACTTGGTCTTACAAACCCGAGCCAAATCACTTAAAACTCAAGCACGACTTCGGGTTACACGCGACACTACTTGCTTCGAGTATTTTCGTGAATCCCTCGAGTCAAAACCCGAGTGCATTATCGTCTTCCCAAACTTCAACATTTCCAGCACCCCAAATGTGCACGGTGCACGTGCACTGATCCGCCGACCATCTTCGATCATTGTTCCGACCACCTTCGAGTCACTCTCGACCACGCTGAAACTTCTGACCACCTAGCTCCCTCAATCTATCACGAAATTGAATTTTGATACAATCGATCCCATCGGAACAAAATGATCTGACCAATTGTTGCTTCGTCCAGATGATCACGACCACCAGCGACCTCGAATTTTTTGTTAAATCTCCTTTTACCTCCCACGGTTCGATTCCCCTTGGCTCGATTGACCAAATCTTCTCGACGACGCCGCACGAACTAAATTTTCAACATTGTTTTCGAACCAGGCTAAAACCCTAGTTCGCCATGGCCCTGACGACTCGATCACCAGAAAATTCACCATCCATTTTTCCCCGAACGCCCGACTTCTAAGCTACTACCAACCCAAACCCCGACCACCATCAACACCTGAGTTGCCAGAATTCGATCGAAACGTACTTCCCGTTCAACTCAATTTTCCTCATCAATCCAACCATTAAAAATCGAGATATTTGTACTAAAATTCATTATTTGATAACACTAATCCCATTATGGAATCAAATCACGAAATTGAATTTATTGATTTTCTAACTTAAAGATGAATTTACAGTAAATTCTGTATTATTGAAATGATTATTCAATGTAAATCTTTAAAACTATTTTTAACATTTGTGTTACTTTATTACAATCATCTTATTTTCAGAAACTATAGCTTGTATTCGATTAATGGAAGAGATATTAAGTTTTGTACCTTGATTTTAAAACTTGTGAATTTGAAACCAGAATCACATATACATATACAGACATGAACCCATTTCATATATATGTATATACATATATAAACCCATTCACATTCATGCAACTATATTGCTTCAGGAATCAACTACAGGCATTTTAGTTATGAATTAAAGGTTTTTAAAATAAAAATTTGCTCAACTTGCTTAAGAAGAACAGAGAACGGTGGCTTTGTTTGATCTGGAAACTGAGTTGCATGCTTTTGTTTTCAGAGTGAAGATACTTTTGTTTTGATCTATACTTTGATTACTTTTTCCTTGTCTTCCCAGGTTTTGAAACTTCCAGGTTTGAGGAAATTTGAAATTTGCATAATGCTTTCAGATTCCTGATTTTTTCCTTGAGTTTGATCTTGCTTTAGATTTTCAAACTGAAACTGTTTGGTTTGAACTGCATTTTTTTATTTTATTTTTTGAATCAAGTTTTGTGGCTTGTCTTAATTTGATTTCCTTCTTTGATCAGGTTTTTGATCTGAGAACTTTAACTTGAATTTGGAACAGCCACTTAATTAAAAAAATGTTTTCAGGTTTTAGAATATGAAAGAAAATAATGAAGAAGCCTGGTTATTTCTTTACATATATTTTTCATTTATTTCAATTTTAAGGTGATAATACCATTTGTTTATTTAGTTTTAACACTTGTAAATACAAATGATAATTTAAGCAACACGTGTCTTCTTACATTATAAAATGTTTACATTTGTCAAATTTAGTATTTTTATATTTAAATCCTTTCTTCAAATTTGTTTTACAATTTACTTTTAAACCCCTAATCTTTAAATTTATTTACAAATTGTGTTTTTAAACCTTGTTTGACATCATATTATATTTACAGTTCTAGTCATATACCAACATATTATATATATTAAAATTTAGAAAACAATTTCTTATTGTCTTTAAAAATATAGTTTAAGTCCAATTTATTTCCTAAGATATTTATTCTTGAATTTCAATCTCACAATTCAATTTAAAATAAATTTTATATACAAATATCTGATTAAATTTGGAAAAATTCACATTTATTCAAAATTTGATTCCAAAAATTAAATTAATTGTCAAATTAAGCTTGTTCAAAATCGGGAATGTTATAGATTCCCTTGTTAGAAAATTTCGTCCTCGAAATGTGTAAGGGAGACAACGAAGGATGGATACACAAAGATAGAGACACAGTTTTCAAATCCAACTGGGTATCTATTCTGCATTTGCCTTACCAAATCAGAATATCAACAATAGATACGGGAACAAACTCATTTAACATTTCACGAAATACTCGGGTCATTCGGTCTATGAATATGCAGGTGATTCGTTAGTTCGAAGGGATAACTTAACCATTCGTAGAATATATCTGGACCCCAAAAGAATAGACAGATATATGGATACAATCCCAAAACTTTTAGTTTAAACAACCAAAATATACCTATCAACTATAGCAACCAAAGCAAACAATTCATCCAAATAAACAATTCTGACCCATCTGGAGTTTGTGTCCCATGCAAATATATCAAAGCTTCTTCCTGGAGCTGCTAGGAATCATCAAAGAATTGAAAAGACGAATCAAAGGAGATTGATAGAGAAAGTTGTTTCCGCTATTGCAGGGTACTGACCATTTGTAGTAGTACTCACCTGTCCCCTATCTCGTCCTCTTCTTGCACTCATACTCACTATCAGTGGATAGTAAGAGAATTTACTGAGGCATTCAGATGGATATCTTAGGGATATACTCATTCTAGGGTATACTTCACCCTATCTCTAATGAGTACCTTAATGTGTTATACTATTGAGCTAAAGTTTCAACCCTCGACTCTGATACCAAATGTAACGATCCTGACTCGACCTTCAAAAATTGACGCCGAAAACGACACTCGTATTCGGTGCCGTAGATCCAAACGACGAATCTGGTTCGCCGGAGCTTATAACACATTAAGTATAACAACACAGCGGAAGAGAAATGAATGATATCATATACAACTCTGATGAATACAATATCCAGAATGATATACAACAATGATATAAAAATGATACAAGAATATCAGAGACAATAAACAACAGCGGAAAACAAATAGTAAAAGAGATAACTCCAATATCAAACTACAACAGTACCCCATCTCCAAATGCAAAGGCTTGAAACTCCAAAGATCTCCAATCCAATAAGCGAGAACCACCATCAAGTTATACAAAGATAAGCAAGGTCAGTCGTCCTAACCAAATACTTCAATATCCAAAGTCTTCAAAGAATACCAAAGATAAAGCCAAAAGCTACCGAATCGATATCTATATCGACTATTTGAAAAACCCAACTCTAGACTGCCCGTGTGGAAAATTGTGGGCACCCAGAGTTTAGGAAGGGAACAATAAACTCCGGGTCAGTCATAAGACTAGTATGAGCAAACAAAAACATTTTATCTTTTAAGAACAACAAAAGAATTTAAATTGAAATCCGCAATGCTTTTTGAAAAATGAAACTACCATAAGGCCTCCCGGCGCACATGCAATGCAATCGCACACTTGGGGGAGATTTCTCCTTATGATAGTCAAATATGCTTAATACGCAAAATCTTTTTAATATTATCATTAGTGTATAGTGCAGAAATTTTTTGCAAGTATAACATTAATCTTAGCCAGCATACGTACCATTATAGTATGCCTACTATAGCTACCATATTAGATGGCAGGTTCTACAACTAAAACCGTACAAGGCCCGTATTGGTGATTGGATTTCCAATAAATGGTCAGGCTAAGGAACTTCCTGGACCACATGGGTACGCCTCTGGAGGGACGCCCCGAGAACCTAACCGGATCTCTACCAACACAAGGCCGGGTTACCTCTGCAAAAATAGGTAACTACTGACACGAGTATGCCATCCCCCGGTTGTAAACAACCTTTATCCGAGGATCCTCAATACCAACAACCACAAAATAATAAATTTGCAGCAACCACATAGGTTAAGTATCTGGGCTCCATACCATGATACCACCTCTATCCAGAAGGAAATGAACATACCCTAAGGGGCGCTACTCCCTATAACCTTGCTGCATTCTTCCTGTTTCGATCATTCCGAGATGTGAGGCTCAACGAAGTCTCGTCCACAAAGCTACGCTTTTCACAAAAGCTATGCTTTGATCAACAAATGATCAGCAGCATTTCGTATGCCACATAACCAAATTGGAAATGTATCACTAGTAACCATCAACTACATAACCTCTGAGCTCGTACATCTCAGAGAAGGGTGTTAAGCTAGGAGAATAAATTCTCCGCCACCAACAGAAATGTATTTGATAGAAACCAACTTTACATCTCAAAGTGTAACGTCAGACACACATCCATACAAGTCCGTTACGGGATCGAACGGAACCGAAGGCACTTTCGAAGTCCTTGCAAATCCGGATAATTCCTAATCACGTCCGGACTCCCCATCACAAAGGGTGCTCAAATCTCTATACCGCGGATCAGCCGATGCAGAGACATTCGACAAGAAATCCTTTCTTTTTCGAAAATATCCGGTCTTCACCACCGGTCTTCAATTGCTATCCATAACGTCGTATCACTGTTCGGAATGGATTATATGACACAAAGTCCTCTCCTGGCTAAACGGAATAATGAGCGCAATATTTAAAAACATATGGCTATGAGATCTCAGTTAAGTCACAACTTATTATCCAAAAATTTTCTTTCAAATGGTTAAACAAATTACTATTTACAAATCTTTTTGAAAAAAAGATTCACTTCACAAAGTTCACAAAGTTTACCAATCTTTCACAAAGATTCATTAATATCTTTCAAATTCAAATCCTTTATACAAAAGATACGCTTCTCAGATCCCTTTCAATTTGAAAATAAACTTCACCAATCTTTAACAAAGATTCATTCATAGCCTTTTAAAACGATTTCCCTTTCAAATTGGATTAACTCATCCAATCAAAGATTTAATTCATAGCTTTCAAAAATCATTTCCAAAGATTCATTCATAACTTTCAAAGTCGTTCTATTTCAAACTTGAAATCTTTTCATCATAATTTGGAAATTCTTTCCTTATATAAAAGCTATTATTATTTGAAATCACTTGTTTCCGTTTCGAAAAACCCGATTATATTTGCACGAGTTTAGGCCTTTCAAATATAAACTTGGGTTAAATTCAAATTCTCAAAACCATACTTTTAAAATGGTTTAAAAACCCATATAAACACATTTATAGTTTGTATAACCTTTTTACATCATAAATTCTCAACATAGGATTCAATTTCAAATTTTGAATTTCAAAACTTAATCAAGTTATTCAAAATAACTTTTATCCTCAAAACCCCTTTTTCAAAAGCTTTTCATATTTAACCCAATTCCATTTCCAAAATCGTTTGGATTTAAAATTCAACTTTTAAAACTATTTCAAAAATCTGCGACTTAACCGATTTCCTCGTGAAATCCATATTTGTGTGTGTATGGTGTAGTCCAGGGGTTTTACACACAATAGTGCAACATCATCAATCATCACAGATTCAATCAATATCGATAAGCGGTATAACTCATAACGCTTATCTTCATTCACAAATTCACAGATAAAGTAAATTTATCAATTACAAATATTCATCATTATGATTCGATGTGGGTTTCGGATAACCAACTGGAATCCGACTCTCTGTCGCATCGAAATTCAAATGTCGTTTTACAGGCCAAGGGATTTTCATATTCATACAGCAGTATATTCATCACAGATATAACAGCTCAGCAGAAAGCATTTCATTATACATAGCATCACATCGCATATCCAACGTATCAATCCATCACACAACATTACATAGTAGAGATATCAAACAATTCACAACAGCTCAATAGAGTACAATCATCCACAAGGAAGATAAATTAGTTATCTAATAATCTCAAATCAGATTGATTACTAATCCTGGTTAATTAACATAAATTAATTACAATCATCTTAATTAATTGTCCTTAAATCATTTATTAATTAACCATTAATAATAAATTGCTTAACCCCTTAATTATGTAATTATCCTTTAATCAATTATTCCCAAATTAATTACCTTGATTAACTAATCACATAAATTAATTATCCTTTAAATAATTAAGGAAGTAAACCTTTAATTAATACATCATCCCTTTATCACTTTCTATAATTAATTTGACCTTAAATTAATTAATTATTCCTAAATTAATTACCTTAATTAATTAACCTCATTAATTAATTATTCTTTAAATTAACTAAACTTTAAACATTTGATTTAATCAAATTATTAATCATTAATTGTCCATTCTAAATTACTTACGATAAGTGATTATCCCTAATTTTAAATCAATGTTAATCACTTGATTAACCCACCTTTAATTACTTGATTAATCAATCTTTAATCATCAATTAATTACTTTAATTTAAGAAATTTCCTTTAAGTTAGTTACATAATTAACTCTTTAAAATCACTAAGTTCATTAAAAATAAACTTTGGAAATATTTTTAAAACTTGGTTAAATAAATAAATAAAAACTTTTAAACCAATTCAAACTTAGATAAAACCTTATTATTTACCAAAAGAACTTGCTTTTACAAAATATTATTTTAAATTAACCTGATTTGTTTCAAAGGTTTAAACCTGTATTGAACTTGGTCTTACAAACCCGAGCCAAAACACTTAAAACTCGAGCATGACTTCGGGTTACACGCGACACTACTTGCTTCGAGTATTTTCGTGAATCCCTCGAGTCGAAACCTGTAATAACCCTGATTTTGGGGATAAATGAGAAAATAAAGTTTTGGGAACTTTATTATAATAATTTGAGTTAATAATAAGTGGAAGATGATCTTTATTGGGTGATAAAGCAATAATTTTATTAATTATTGTCATTGCTTCTTTTAATAAATTTTAAAAGAAGTAGTTAATTCTTAAAAGGTGTTATATTTAATAAAAAGGTGAAATTGGGTTTAAAAATATGTCTTGATTATGAATTGAAGTTTAAAGTGGTTTGCCATTTTTTTTCCAAGTAAGAAAACAATTTTTTGTTGTATTTTAGATGTTAAAAATGTGAACTTTTGCATTTATTGGTGAAAATGGTGTATTTTTGTAAATTAAGGTTTATGATAACATAATGTCTTAAAAATAAAGATTAATTTTTTTTTATATGATAGAAAATATTCTACTTTGTATGTATATAAATCTACATATTTTATTTGAGTGAAAACTTGAAAATATTGGTTGGTTGGATCCATTGCATTAGTGTTCATATGTATTAAGTGTTAAAATAAATAAACATAAGCTAATTATTCAGTTTGGGTCTAAACTCATTATTTCTTAGCTCAACTTGTTAGTAAACTAGAAAAAAAAAGAGTACGTACATTTCTTTTTCTTCCTGCTTTTTATTTCAGAAGGCTTTAGAGAAGAGAAACCCATTCTCTCTTCAAACCCTAGCCAAAATCTTCAAATTAAAACTCAAACCTTGTGTTTTTAAAATCAAATTGAAGCTAAATCTACAGTTGTACAGGTTGTAGATGCTTAACTTCAAGCCAAACTTCTTCCTTGCAGCGAATAATCCGGGTTGTTGTTTCGATATAGCAAGGTGAGTTGAAAACTCACAATCTCTAGCATAGATTGAGATTTCAATGTTAGAAATCCCAATTTTATTTTTATTGCATGTTCATTTGAAAACCACTGTCAGTAAATTAGGTATAACTTTTTCGTTTTATATCGGAATTTGATTTTTTTTGAAGTTCCTAAAAACTTGAATAAAGTGCGATAACTTTCATGTTAAACACTTTTGCAAATATTGAGCATAGACGGTCGGAAAATCCAATACAAATTCGCTGTCCTGTCATTAAAAAATTGTGACTTTCTGTATTATATGTTGTTAGTAATTTGATCATAACTTGTTCTTTTGATGTTCAAATACGATGATTCTTGAAGTTCTGGAAACCCGGGACCATGTTCTAAAACTATGATGTTGTATATTTTTGAAAATTCATTGATTTAATGGATTAAAATTGGGTTTGAAACTGATTCATGCTTTGTTGTGTCAAATTTCTAAGTTAAAATCTGAAATAAAAATGATCATAACTTTTTATTGGTAAGTCGTAATCGAGTGAGCTTTTATGCAGTTGAAAATAATTTTTGTATGGAACAACTTTTATGTTTTGTGTTTTGCATAATTTTGAAATTTAAATGTTCAAAAACTTGTTTTTTTGTCGCTAGCCTGTTGATTAAATGACAGAATTAACAAACTCAAATCTGAGAAATTATTTCAATCGTTACTTTTGAATCATATGTCCGAATTAAATGAACTTTTTTTTGTTTAAAAGAAAAATCATTTATCTACAACTTTCATGTAGTGAGTTTTCTGTAATTTTGAAGTTAGCTATGTCAAAATTGAATTTTCTTTCAGATATTCCGAGTGCAAAATATAAATTTGATTTGTGTTTGAAGCTGAAACAAAATTAGACATAACTTCTTCGTTTCTTAACCGAATTAAATAATTTTGAACGTTTTGAAAAGCATAGATCATGTGCTATAAGTTTCATTCTTTTTATTTTTAATAATTTTAAAGTTTGCTTGGTCGAAATTATGGTTGTATTTTGCTGTCCGGAGAGCAAGATGACAGCAACAAACATTCATTGAACTTAGAATTGTATTAGCTTAATTTTGCTTGCATTCTTATTCGATTTTAATGTTGTTTTGAGATGTTTTGAGAACTATGATTCCAATCAATAGGCTAGCTATATTTGGAGAATTTGAAACCCAAATTTAAATAAAATATAAATTGATTTTGGGTTAAATTTGAATTGAATTCGTATCGAAATCAAGTTATCGGTCTTGAGTTATCTTCCTTGTTTTTCATTGTTTTCGAGCATGGTTTTCACTAAACAATTTTGAAGTGATTTTTTTTGAAATAAATGAAAATTTAAATTATTATTATATAATATTTTAAAATTATTTTCTAATATAAAATCTATTTATTTCCTATAATAAAGGAATCTCAAATATTGGATTTATTAATCTTTTCCGGAAAAAGTTTTAAAATCTGGTTTTCTCTAGTAAACTATTTTAAATATAAAACACACAATTTTGCACTATTCGAACGTATGAGAAAGAGAATTAAATGATTTAGTAATACACGTGGTATGGGACATGTGCGTTTACTATTTCGGTTAATTCCGGACTTGTACGATCGAAACTATCTGCGTTATGATTTCTGAGTTACTTAGCCAATTTATGGCGGGTATTTGAGATTATAATTCCTATATTTAGGAATTATTTAGGAAGGCCAATATTTGGCGAGTTTTATGGTTTAAGATTTCTACTTTGATATTTATGGTTTACGAGGAACCATCACGATGTTTTCATTTTTCGATGAGATAAGACGAATTACGATGCCATTTAATACTTGTCGATGAGATAAGACGAGTATGGTGTCTCTTTATCATTCTCCAATGAGATGAGGCGAGATATGATTTTTTGAGTTTTATGATGTTTCAGTGTGGCATCGACTAGCGGCTAGTAAACCGCTAAGTGCGAATGTGTGGTATGGGACACATGTTAACACTTTTTGGGTTCCTATCCGTGAATTTGTGACACATTCATGATGTTTACCTAATAGAACTGCTTTGAAAGGTGTTAGAGACTTTATCATGAGGACGAACTGCTTTGGGAGGTGTTAACGACCTTGTTAGGGCTGACAAAACAGCTTGGAGAGGTGTCAACAACCTTGTTATGAGGACGAACTGCTTTGGGAGCTGTTAGCGACCTTGTTAGGGCTGACAAAACAGCTTGGATAGGTGTCAGCAACCTTGTCATGAGGACGAAATGCTTTGAGAGGTGTTAGCGACCTTGTCTGAGGCTTCGGCCGTCTGGGTTTAGCACGTGCAGCATTGCTTCAGCATTGCAATCGGGGATTTGGCCAATCCGGGTTTTCTGTTTTATTGTGATTTCACTATTTTAAGATGTTTTATTACATCGATAGCTTAGTGCTACATGAGATGTTATGTATATGGTGATTTCATTTATGATGTTTTGAACTCTTATCGAGTTCCTTGAGTTATGAGGTTAGATGATTTCATGATTTTGTAGGATATTTTGGGTTGTGCCAGTTTGGCGAGTTGAGCTTTAGATTTATATAAATTTATACTGAGGAGAAGAGGTATAATTGAATTTGGAGATTCTTCTATATTTGAGTTTTGGATCATCCTATATGAGAATGTTTTATGTTTTCCATTTTGGTGAGAGTTTGTAGATGTTTCTCATTTTAAAGAGATTTGGTTCATGGAAACCATGTATACATTTTGGGATGTCGCCGATGATATGAGGTGAATGTTTATATTATTTGAGTATTATTGTTGAGTTTACCTCTTTTGAGGCCTTTGTATACTTAAGTGACATTGTTTCACTTAAGTCATGAGTATTTGTTCTTTTTTTTTGCCTCTTCTCATTTGAGAAGAATTATTACCTTGTATCTTATGCTTCATATTATCGCCTATCCTTACTAACTGATTGTTTTAGCTAGGCTGACCCGTGTATTTTATACTCGGGTCAGACCGAGTTATTTCAGGTTAGATATCAGTTTCGGGACATAGCTTTGATGCATCTGTTTGGATATCAGCCTAGCATTTTTGTGTAGTATATGTTTCTTTCCGCTTGGCTCTGATGTGTATTTTGAATCGATGTGGATAGTGTGGTCTCTGAACCACTTTTGTATATCTTTGTATTATACTGGGATGTATCCATGTATATGTATTTATATATATGACGATTACTGTTCTGTGATATGATATGCATTCTATTATTATATTTTGTTCTGATAGATCCATTAGCCACCTATAGTTTTGTATTAAGTATCTATTGGATATGTCGATCCCTTGAGCAGAAAAAAAATAGAAAACAATTGTCGACGTATTCAATAGTTATTTAAGACAATGCTATAGATGGTCGCTCCTAACTAGCTCTATTCTCTGCATTAGCAGACAGAATTACCCAGTAATTTTCTTTGTTAATGTGGGTCTCAGGGTGGGGCGTTACAACTTGGTATAAGAGCTGAGTTCAGAACAAAGTATGATAAACATAGAACAGAAACACATATTATGGTACATCTAAGAGTAATACAAGTATTATGAATCCCTTAATCATCGTGTCCTTTACCTTATCCTGTCTTTTGGAGTAGATAATTTGGGATATGTCTAGGAATATATTTTATTCCATAATATTCCCAAATTTAATTGATGATATTTCATCCTGGGAGTAATCCAAATCATGATTGTTTATTCGAGTCCTCTTCAAAACGGGTGCTTGATACCCATCCGTATCGGAGGAGTTTGTTGATGCTTTTTGATATCCTCCTCTTGTTCTTTGTTGAGGATTGCGAATCCTATTGAGTGGGTCCACAATATTTAGCATGATGTATGAGGATTTGGGATTATTGCTTATATCTTATCTTTTTATGCGAATTAGCATGCTCTGTCTAGATTTTGGAGCGTTTGAGATGAAGTGGCATGCCTATTATCAAGCCACATTCTATGATTCGAAGAATCCTACATTAGGTATCCTAGTTCGGCCGATTCGTTGTTTCTTATCCTTCGAAATATTAACAATGATTCCAAAGTCTCTACAGTCACTCTTGAGTTTCGAGATGTTGATGATGTATCTCGAATTCCAATCAGTGACTTTGTTGATTTCTATGAGTCTGCCTTGGGTATGACACCCAATCGGGCAATCGAGTATTGTATCGACCTCCTTTCCTAATCTTAGCCTTCAGATCATCCTTCTATGGAGGTGTCCGCTAAGGAATGAGGTGATTCGTTGATTTTATTTTTTATTGCCATTCTTACTCCCTTTTGAGAAGAAGTAATAAATTTATGTTTGCAAATTTTTCAAAAAAAAAAATTAAAGATGTGTTTCTAAAGAAAATTGGATTATATTTTTGAGAACAAAAAAGAATATTTTGAGTATTATATATGAGGTTTTTTTAAAGAAGATGATTTTTGTGTTGGGTTGTCCATCTAGTGCTTTAAGAGTTCTGGTCGAGGCGTCTGGCCAACGTTATCGATAGGAATTTCCTAAATACTATGATGAGACAATCAGACATGGTAAATTGAGTTTTAATAAGTAAAAGTTTGAAAATAATTAATATGGTGGAGTATTAATCTTATTTTAAATGTATAACCATTGAACCATAGTGAGTATTGGAGGAGTGGCGAGGCAGTTTTGATCATTTGATCAACTCTGTAGCCAATCGATGGGGTTATTCACTATAAACCAATGGCGATGCAATACCCATATATTATTTGGAATTTGAGAAATTGAATATGTTAATTTGGGTAAGTAAATTGAATAATTCTAATTAAGGGGATGTCTTAATTAGAAGAAAATATAATTTGATGCTTCGATTAATAAAATGATGTATTTAAGGTAAAAGAATACTTTGGTTTGAAAATTAAAATATTAATTGAATATTTTAGTACAAGTAATTAATGATGACTATAAAAACTTATTTTGATGGATGATTAATAATCATCTCTTGATAATGGAAGAAATTAGTTATCTCTTCCAAAATGATGTTTCATAATTAATTGTTTTAAAAGCTAGATTTTGAAAGCAATGAAAGTATTTCCACTTAATGAAATGTTTTATGATAATTACGTAAGGTTGATCATAATTTTATATGTCTTAGCTTTGTAAAGAAAAAGAGAATCGTTAAATAAATGATTTAGCAAAAATCTTGTTTGAATTTGTAGTTTGAAATTAAAATGGTTTGGGAGAATTTCAAATCTTAAATTGATTTTAAAGGCTGAAATTTCATTTAGAAAAGTGTTGTACTGAAATAGCGATAACTTGAGATTTGCAAATCCAAATGAGATGAATATTTTTGCAAATGAAAGAGAATTTGGTAAGAAATAAAGTTTGTTTTTACCACTTTTAAATATTTTGCTTTTTACTAAGTCTAAAATGAGTTGGAATATGGATAGGCAGTTCTGCCCTATTACAAAATTCTCTAAGATTAAGCTGAAAGTAAATTTGACATAACTTTCAAACCGTAAATCCGATTTTGATAATCTTTATATTGATGGAAAGAATAAACCGAGTAGAACAACTTTTCTTTTTTAAAGTTTTTCAGATTTTGTAATTTTCTGGGACAAAACGGGACTTCTTTACAGAAGGTCTGAAATAAAATTGTTCTATTTCCCTCAATAGTTAAGTGTAGCATTTCTTATTTATGATCATGAACTAACATCATATATTTGAGTTAAGTACAGGTGAAAAGAAGATTGTTGGACTATATTTTGAGCAAAAAGTATATATATATAAGTTTGTGCAAACTAGCTAAAAAAAAGCTAAAAAGGAAGGTATGTTTTCGAATTAATTTCAAAGTGTTAAATAATGATATATATTGTGTTTCCGACCTAATGGTCGATGTGTATTATATAAATCATTTTTATAATATTGTATACGGACTCCGTACAAAGGCGGCTCCGTCGATTTTTTTTTTCTTTTCCTGAAATTTCTAACACTTAAAAAATAATTGAGAAACAAATAGAAAATAATAATAGTATGTATTGCAAATTAGAGGATGAACATCTTAAATTTTATTTACTCTAATGAAGAGTAATGAAGTTAAATTTAAAAATCTAAGTAAGAAGCTTTGCAAATTTTCGAGTGTTGAAAATTAGAATTTTAAATCTTGCAGATAATGGGTTGGAAAACTTTAAGAATATTTGATTAGTAAGAGAGATTTTAAAAATCTATTCCTTGAGTCTTAACTTGCCTTTTGGCAATAATTTTACGATTTGCAATTATGCAATTCTTTGAGTCTGGTGGTATTGGTGGGAAAACTGCCTACATCTTGTTGGGTTTGTTTTTTTCGTAATAGTGGCCAATATTATATCGGTATGACTCCCTTCGTAGTATTATAAGGAAAGTCGTATTGATTATCATCTTGCAGGCTGTAGTTCGGGATAAATTTATGACTAAATCCCAACTTTGTTCGTAAAGCTTCTTAGGAATCAATCTCACTCGATTTACCGGTTGCGTAACATCATATCCATGTTTTTTTCTTCAAATGTGAAACGCCTTCGAAATAGGGATGTATTGCTCGTAGAAATTCAATGGTTCGTAAATCCTGGTAATTTCACTTGGGAAACCTTAGAATTAATCGAGCAATCTTATCTTAATTTTCTATCATCTTGTTTATAGGGTGAGAAAATTTTAAAATCAAGCTTATCTATTTTCCTTTGATTGTTGAAATAAATGTGTTAATACAAACTCTTCTCTAAAAATTGCGAGGACGCAATTTTTTATAAGGGGGGTAGTCTGTAATAACCCTGATTTTGGGGATAAATGAGAAAATAAAGTTTTGGGAACTTTATTATAATAATTTGAGTTAATAATAAGTGGAAGATGATCTTTATTGGGTGATAAAGTAATAATTTTATTAATTATTGTCATTGCTTCTTTTTATAAATTTTAAAAGAAGTAGTTAATTCTTAAAAGGTGTTATATTTAATAAAAAGGTGAAATTGGGTTTAAAAATATGTTTTGATTATGAATTGATGTTTAAAGTGGTTTGCCATTTTTTCCCAAGTAAGAAAACAATTTTTTGTTGTATTTTAGAAGTTAAAAATTTGAACTTTTGCATTTATTGGTGAAAATGGTGTATTTTTGTAAATTAAGGTTTATGATAACATAATGTCTTAAAAATAAAGATTAATTTTTTTTATATGATAGAAAATATTCTATTTTGTATGTATATAAATCTACATATTTTATTTGAGTGAAAACTTGAAAATATTGGTTGGTTGGATCCATTGCATTAGTGTTCATATGTATTAAGTGTTAAAATAAATAAACATAGGATAATTATTCAATTTGGGTCTAAACTCATTATTTCTTAGCCCAACTTGTTAGTAAACTAGAAAAAAAAATACATACATTTCTTTTTCTTCCAGCTTTTTATTCCAGAAGGCTTCAGAGAAGAGAAACCCATTCCCTCTTTAAACCCTAGCCGAAATCTTCAAATTAAAACTCAAACCTTGTGTTTTTAAAATCAAATTGAAGCTAAATCTACAGTTGTACAGGTTGTAGAAGCTTAAATTCAAGCCAAACTTCTTCCTTTCAGCGAATAATCCGGGGTTGTTGTTTCGATATAGCAAGGTGAGTAGAAACCTCACAATCTCTAGCATAGATTGAGATTTCAATGTTAGAAATCCCAATTTTATTTTTATTGCATGTTCATTTGAATACCACTGTCAGTAAATTGGGAATAACTTTTTCGTTTTATGTCGGAATTTGATTTTTTTTGAAGTTCCGAAAAGCTTGAAGAAAGTGCGATAACTTTCATGTTAAACACTTTTGCAAATATTGAGTATAGACGGTCGGAAAATCCAATACAAATTCGTTGTCCTGTCATTGTAAAATTGTAACTTTCTTTATTATATGTTGTTGGTAATTTGATCATAACTTGTTCGATTAATGTCCAAATTTGATGATTTTTGAAGTTTTGGAAACCCGGGACCATGTTCTAAAACTTTTATGTCGTATGTTTTCAAAAATTCTGTGATTTAATGGATTAAAATTGGGTTTGAAACTGATACATGCTTTGTTGTGTCAAATTTCTAAGTTAAAATCTGAAATAAAAATGATCATAACTTTTTATTGGTAAGTCGTAATTGAGTCATCTTTTTTGCTGTTGAAAAGAGATTTTATATGGAACAACTTTTATGTTTTGTGTTTTGCATAATTTTGAAATTTAAATGTTCAAAAACTTGTTTTTTTGTCGCTAGCTTGTTGATTAAATGACAGAATTAACAAACTCAAATCTGAGAAATTGTTTCAATCGTAACTTTTGAATCATATGTCCGAATTAAATGAATTTTTTTTTGTTTAAAAGAAAAATCATTTATCTACAACTTTCATATCATAAGTTTTCTGTAATTTTGAAGTTAGCTATATCAAAATTGAATTTTCTTTCAGCTATTCCGAGAGCAAAATATAAATTTGATTTGTGTTTGGAGCTGAAACAAAATTAGACATAACTTCTTCGTTTCTTAACCGAATTAAATAATTTTGGATGTTCTGAAAAGCTTAGATCATGTGCTATAAGTTTCATTATTTATTTTTTTATAATTTTAAAGTTTTCTTGGTCGAAATTATGGTTGAATGTTGCTGCCCGGAGAGCAAGATGACAGCAACAAACATTCATTGAACTTAGAATTGTATTAGCTTAATTTTGCTTGCATTCTTATTCGATTTTAATGTTGTTTTGAGATGTTTTGGGAGCTATGATGCCAATCAATAGGCTAGCTATATTCGGAGAATTTGAAACCCAAATTTAAATAAAATATAAATTGATTTTGGGTTAAATTTGAATTGAATTCGTATTGAATTCAAGTTATCGGTCTTGAGTTATCTTTCTTGTTTTTCATTGTTTTCGAGCATGGTTTTCACTAAACAATTTTGAAGTGATTTTTTTTGAAATAAATGAAAATTCAAATTATTATTATATAATATTTTAAAATTATTTTACAATACAAAACTATTTATTTCCTATAATAAAGGAATCTCAAATATTGGATTTATTAATCTTTTCGGGAAAAAGTTTTAAAATCTGGTTTTCTCTAGTAAACTATTTTAAATATAAAACACACAATTTTGCACTATTCGAACGTATGAGAAAGAGAATTAAACGATTTAGTAATACACGTGGTATGGGACATGTGCGTTTACTATTTCGGTTAATTCCGGACTTGTACGATCGAAACTATCTGGTTATGATTTCTGAGTTACTTAGGCAATTTATGGCGGATATTTGAGATTATAATTCCTATATTTAGGAATTATTTGGAAAGGCCAATATTTGGCGAGTTTTATGGTTTGAGATTTCTACTTTGAGATTTATGGTTTACGAGGAACCATCACGATGTTTTCATTTTTCGATGAGACAAGACGAATTACGATGCCATTTAATACTTGTCGATGAGATGAGACGAGTATGGTGTCTCTTTATCATTCGCCAATGAGATGAGGCGAGATATGATTTTCTGAGTTTTATGATGTTTCAATGTGGCATCGACTAGCGGCTAGTAAACCGCTGAGTGCGAACGTATGGTATGGGACACACGTTAACACTTTTTGGGTTCCTATCCGTGAGTTTGTGACACATTCACGATGTTTACCTAATAGAACTGCTTTGAAAGGTGTTAGCGATCTTGTTATGAGGACGAACAGCTTTGAGAGGCGTTAGCAACCTTGTTAGGGCTGACAAAACAGCTTGGAAAGGTGTCGGTAACCTTGTTATGAGGACGAACTGCTTTGGGAGGTGTTAGCGACCTTGTTAGGGTTGACAAAACAGCTTGGAGAGGTGTCAGCAACCTTGTCATGAGGACGAACTGCTTTGAGAGGTGTTAGCGACCTTGTCTAAGGCTTCGGCCATCTGAGTTTAGCACGTGCAGCATTGCTTCAGCATTGCAATCGGGGATTTGGCCAATCCGGGTTTTCTGGTTTATTGTAATGTCACCATTTTAGGATGTTTTATTACATCGATAGTTTAGTGCTATATGAGATGTTATGTATATGGTGATTTCATTTATGATGTTTTGAACTCTTATCGAGTTTCTTGAGTTATGAGGTTAAATGATTTCATGATTTTGTAGGATATTTTGGGTTGTGCCAGTTTGGCGAGTTGAGGTTTAGATTTATATAAATTTATACCGAGGAGAAGAGGTATAATTGAATTTGGAGATTCTTCTATATTTGAGTTTTGAATCATCCTATATGAGAATGTTTTATGTTTTCCATTTTGGTGAGAGTTTGTATTGATGTTTCTCATTTTAAAGAGATTTGGTTCATGGAAACCATGTATACATTTTGGGATGTCGCCGATGATATGAGGCGAATATTTATATTATTTGAGTATTATTGTGGAGCTTACCTCTTTTGAGGCCTTTGTATACTTAAGTGACATTGTTCCACTTAAGTCATGAGTATTTGTTCTTTTTTTGCCTCTTCTTATTTGAGAAGAATTATTACCTTGTATCTTATGCTTCATATTATCGCCTATCCTTACTAACTGATTGTTTTAGCTAGACTGACCCGTGTATTTTATACTCGGGTCAGACCGAGTTATTTCAAGTTAGATATCAGTTTCGGGACATAGTTTTAATGCATCTGTTTGGATATCAGCCTAGCATTTTTGTGTAGTATACATTTCTTTCCGCTTGGCTCTGATGTGTATTTTGAATTGATGTAGATAGTGTGGTCTCTGAACCACTTTTGTATATCGTTTTGTATTATACTGGGATGTATCCATGTATATGTATTTATATATATGACGATTACTGTTCTGTGATATGATATGCATTCTATTATTATATTTTGTTCTGATAGATCCATTAGCCACCTATAGTTTTGTATTAAGTATCTATTGAATATGTCGATCCACTTGAGTAGAAAAAAAATAGAAAACAATTGTCGACGTATTCAATAGTTATTTAAGACAATGCTATAGATGGTCGCTCCTAACTAGCTCTATTCTCTGCATTAGCAGACAGAATTACCCAGTAATTCTCTTTGTTAATGTGGGCCTCAGGGTGGGGCATTACAAAACCCGAGGGCTATATCGTCTTCCCAAACTTCAACATTTCGAGCACCCCAAATGTGCACGGTGCGCGTGCACCGACCCGCCGACCATCTTCTATCGCTATTCCGACCACCTTCGAATCACTCGTGACCACGCTGAAACTTCTGACCACCCAGCTCCCTCAATCTATCATGAAATCGAATTTCGATACAATTGATCCCATCGGAACAAAATGCTCTGACCAATTGTTGCTTCGTCCAGACGATCACGACCACCAGCGACCTCGAAATTTTGGTCAAAGCTTCTTTTACCTCCCACGGTTCGATTCCCATTGGCGCGATTGACCAAATCTTCTCGACGACACTGCACGAACTAAATTTTCAGCATTGTTTTTGAACCAGGCTAAAACCCTAGTTCGCCATGGCCCTGACGACTCAATCACCAGAAAATTCACCATTCATTTTTCTCCGAACGCCTGACTTCCAAGCTACCACCAGCCCAAACCCAGACCACCATCAACACCTGAGTTGCCAGAATTCGATGAAACGTACTTCCCGTTCAACTCAATTTTCCTCATCAATCCAACCATTAAAAATCGAGATATTTGTACTAAAATTCATTATTTGATAACACTAATCCCATTATGGAATCAAATCATGAAATTGAATTTATTTATTTTCTAACTTAAAGATGAATTTACAGTAAATTCTGTATTATTGAAAAGATTATTCAATGTAAATCTTTAAAACTATTTTTAACATTTGTGTTACTTTGTTACAATCATCTTATTTTCAGAAACTATAGCTTGAATTCGATTAATGGAAGAGATATTAAGTTTTAAACCTTGATTTTAAAACCTATGAATTTGAAAACAGAATCACATATACATATACAGACATGCAACCATTTCATATATATGTATATACATATATAAACACATTCACATTCATGCAACTATATTGCTTCAGGAATCAACCACAGGCATTTTAGTTATAGATTAAAGGTTTTTAAAATAAAAATTTGCTCACCTTGCTTAAGAAGAATAGAGAACAGTGGCTTTGTTTGATCTGGAAACTGAGTTGCATGCTTTTGTTTTCAGAATGAAGACACTTTTGTTTGATCTATACTTTGATTACTTTTTCCTATCTTCCCAGGTTTTGAAACTTCCAGGTTTGCGGAAATTTGAAATTTGCATAATGCTTTCAGATTCCTGATTTTTTTCCTTGAGTTTGATCTTGCTTTAGATTTTCAAACTGAAACTGTTTGGTTTGAACTGCATTTTTTTTTATTTTTTTATTTATTTATTTTTTTAATCAAGTTTTGTGGCCTGTCTTAATTTGATTTCCTTCTTTGATCAGGTTTTCCATCTGAGAACTTTAACTTGAATTTGGAACAACCACTTAATTAAAAAAATGTTTTCAGGTTTTAGAACATGAAAGAAAACAATTGAAGAAGCCTAGTTATTTCTTTACATATATTTTTCATTTATTTCAATTTTAAGGTGATAATACCATTTGTTTATTTAGTTTTAACACTTGTAAATATAAATGATAATTTAAGCAATACATGTCTTCTTACATTGTAAAATGTTTATATTTGTCAAAATTAGTATTTTTATGCTTAAATCCTTTCTTCAACTTTGTTTTACAATTTATTTTTAAACCCCTAATCTTTAAATTTATTTACAAATTGTGTTTTTAAACCTTGTTTGACATTGTATTATATTTACAATTCTAGTCATATACCTAAATATTATATATATTAAAATTTAGAAAACAATTTCTTATTATCTTTAAAAATATAGTTTAAGTCCAATTTATTTCCTAAGATATTTATTCTTGAATTTCAATCTCACAATTCAATTTAAAATAAATTTTATATACAAATATCTGATTAAATTTGGAAAAATTCACATTTATTCAAAATTTGATTCCCAAAATTAAATTAATTGTCAAATTAAAATTGTTCAAAATTCGAAAATGTTGCAGAATGGACATACTCTAGGGGTGCGATCCCTGAAACCTTGCCGAATCTATCCTGTTTCGACCATTACCGGGTTGTAAGGCTTGATGAGGTCTTTTCCACAAAGCTACACTTTTTCACAAAGCCATGCTTTGATGAACAACTTATCATCATCACTTCGTATGCCACATTACTAAATTGGGAATGAATCACTAGTAACAATCAACTACATAACCTTTGAGCTCGTACGTCTTAGAGAAGGGTGTTAAGCTAAGAGAATAAATCTCCGCCACCAAACAGAAATGAATTTGAGTGAAACCTTCTTTACACCTCAAAGTGTAATGTCAAACACACATCCATACAAGTCTGTTCCGGGTTCGAACAGAACCGAAGGCACTTCCAAAGAAGCCCTTGCAAATCCGGATAATTCCTAATCACGTTCGGATTCCCTATCACATATGGAGATCTCTATACCGGGGCCATTCAGCGGAGAGACATTTGACAAGTTATCCTTTCGCTTTCGAAAATATCCGGTCTTCACCACCGGTCTTCAAATGCTATCCATAACGTCGTATCATTATTCGGAATGGGTTATATGACACAAAGGCCCTCTCTCGGCTAAACCGAATAATGAGAGCAATATTTAAAAACATATGGATATTGGGATTTCAATTAAGTCGCAACTTATTATTCAAACTTTTCTTTCAAAGGTTTAAACAAATTACATTTCAAAATTTTTTAAACAAAAAGATTAACTTCACAAAGTTCACCAATATTTCACAAAGATTCATTCGCAGCCTTTCAAAACAATCCCCATTTCAATTTGGGTCAACTCGTTTAATCTTTAAATCGAAGATTTAATAGCTTTCAAACCCGTTTCCAAGATACACCACTTAAAATCCCTTTCTATTTCAAAACAA
The DNA here is from genome assembly GCA_030765085.1 of Allium cepa. Taxonomy (NCBI): domain Eukaryota; kingdom Viridiplantae; phylum Streptophyta; class Magnoliopsida; order Asparagales; family Amaryllidaceae; genus Allium; species Allium cepa. The sequence goes on along the minus strand of CM060940.1, from coordinate 852,469,823 downwards.
GGTTTAATAATCTTTCATAAAGGTTAATTCATAGCTTTCAAAAACAATTCACAATTTTATTTCAAACTTGAAATCTTTCGATACAAATTCGAAATCCTTTCTTGATATGAAAGCTATTATTATTTGAAAACAACAGTTTCCGTTTTGGAAAATCCGATTACATTAATACAAGTTAAAGCCTTTCAAGTATAAAGCTTGGTTTAAATTCAAATTCCCAAAACAATACTTTTTAAATGGTTTAAAACCCATAAACACATTTATAACCTGTATACCCTTTTCAAATCATAATTTCCAAACTTATGATTCAAATTCAAATTTTGAATTCAAATCCAAACCAAATTATTGAAATTTCAAAACACAATCAAGTTATTCAAAATAACTTTTATTTTAGAAACTCATTTTCAAAATCTTTCAATTCCAATTCCAATTCCAAAACTATTTTGGATTCGAAAATTCAATCTTTAAAATCATTAAAAATCTGTGACTTAAACGATTTCCTCGTGCAATCCATATTGTGTGTGTAAGGTGTAGTCCAGGGGTTTTACACAATAGTACAACATCATTGATCATTATAGACTCAAACACAGAAATATTGATAAGCGGTATAATCTTATAACGCTTATCTTCCATACACCGATTCACAGATCAATAATATACATTTATCACAAATAAAATAAATTACATTCATCATAATTCAAATCACAAAGCATCACACAGTTAAGATCAAACAATTCACAGCAGTTCATACAATTCAAATATCCATAAGCAAGATTAATTTTCCATCTGATTAATTACATCAGATAAATCCCTAATCCTGGTTGATTAACACTAATTAATTACAATTTAATTAATTATTCTTTAATTATTTATTAATTACCCTTAATTAATAAATTAATCAACTCTTTATTATTAAAGAATTATTTAATTACCCTTAATTAATAAATTAATTATTAATAGATTAATTAATAAATTAATTATTAACAGATTAATTAATAAATTAATTAACCCTTAATCATTCAATAATTAACCTTTAAAAATAAATAAATTAACCTTTAATCATTAAATAATTAGTCTTTAATTAATTAATTATCTTTTAATTAGTTATCCTTAATTAATTACATAAATAAATTAATAATTAATAACCATCCCTTAATCATTTTCATAAATAAATTAACCTTTAATTAATTAATTATCCTCAAATTAATTACTTTAATTTATTTATTTATTCTTTAAATTTATTAACCTTTAATCACTTGATTAATCAATCCTTAATCATTAATTTTTCCAACCTTAATTACTTTCCATCTGTTAATCAACCTTTGAAAAACAATTACCATTTAAACCTTGTTAATGACTTTTGGGAAGAAATCATTATTAAGTAAATAAATAATCAAAACATTATTAAGATAACCCATTTATCTTTAATATTTTCTAAATTATCATTATTTTAAAAATTATTATAAAATTCCTTTTTGAACAAATAGTTGCAAAACACTTACTTTGAGAATTTATTTCATTTGAATAAAACTTTAAACTGAATCATTCTTTAATTAAGTAATTATATTAAAATTAATTGATAAATTGATCACATCAATTAATCAAGCATTGATTAATTACTTTAAATAATTCAACATCATTTTTCATTTTTTTCATAAGAAATTACTCAGGACCTTAATTAGTTTTAAAAGATAAACAATTTATTGATTACAAAATCATCATTTAAATATCCTTTAAGAAAAATTATTATTATAATCTAATTTAACTAAAAATCCTTTAAAACTAGAAAAAACTTGTTTTATCTTAAAAACCAAAAACTGTTTGGATACAAACCCAAAGACGAACTGCAAACTACCCGAGCCCATCTTCGCGTAAAACCCCAAAATACCCGACCTTCCCTCAAGTTCATCTTTTTCTTTTTATGCTTTATTTAAATTTCAAGTTTAAGTGTGCTGCGTGTTAAAACATTCACGCAAAACCCCGAAGACCAGCTCGAGCAAAACCTTCCTTCCCCTGAGCTTCTTCACTAAAATTTTCGACTCGAACCCGAGACCATTTGTTTCTTCCCCAAACTATCTTGAGCAACGGATACAGTGATATATCATGCATGTGTACGATGGGTTTGGCCAACTCCGATCATCACTCCAGTCATCGACATGTCACCCATGCTCCACTCAGGCGACCGATACACCCAGATTCGTAAATCGCGACGCAATTCAAAATTGAGAAAAATCAATTTTTCATAGGAACCCAACCAAATCGAAAAGCCACCCTAGCCATCGCTTTGACTATCGGCACCCCTGCCGACCTACCCCAAGCTACTCCACACTTCGACGATCCATATACCCCTATCACGATCACCCAAAATCCACCATTGGCGACGCATTTGCCTCGCGAAAATCGTCGTTCCAGCTTGGCTTTCGAACCCCAGTTCGACGTGGTTCCATCGCCACGACAATAAAAAAATTCATTTAGTATTTTTTCGACGATCATTGTCCTACCAGCAAGCTCCAGTTAAAATCACGAAGACCATCATCTTGTTGATCGTCAGAATTGGACGAAATGAGCAATTTCGTTTAACCTCGAATTTCTCGATCGATACAGCACGAAAAATCTTGATTTCTATCCTAAAAATCATTGTTTTTAAATTCCAACCCATTTATATAACCAAGATTTAAAACCAAAAACATCGAATTTTCCAGATCAAATGGATTTTTACTGTAAGTTATATATTTTGAAATAATTATTTAGCTTAAGCCCTTGAAATTATTTTTTAACAATAATGCCATGTTGCTTCGATCATCTTTCCTTCAATAATTATAGTTTGAATTTGCATAAATAGGGAGATATGATTTTTTTTCTCAAGTGTTCTTGCCTGTTAATATCAAACAGCCTGTATATGGATATACCCAGACATGTAATTCCACCATATTCAAACAGAATTCGACCATGCAAACAATTTTCACCATTCTATTTCACAGAACAAGGTATAATACAGATTCAAGTTGGTTAGTTTGCGCACCTGACATTGAAGAACGAGAGCAGTTTGAGCCTAGAATTTGATGCTTGAAAACTGGACAGCGATTTGAACTAGTAACTTTGAATTTGCTGCATGATTTTGAAACTGGAAACGAGCCTTGCTTTGGCTTTGATCTTGTTTGTTTCAGGCTTGAAACTTGAGTTGATTTTGATTCTTAAAACAGAGGAAACTTGAGGTTGAAATGATCTAGTTTGATTTGAAATGCATATGCATGCTTCAGATTTGATTGATTTTCTTTTGCTTTCCAGATTATTTTCCAGATTTCCATCCTCTCTGATTTCCTTTTCTTTGATCTAGATTTGGTTTTAAATTTGATTTTTGGTTTGCTTTTTCAGATCTGAAAGTGAGGATTTGAGAGATACTGAACTGGTTTTAAACTTTGTTTTCAGGAATTTAGATTGGAAGAAAACTTTGATTTTATTTTAGTTTTCAGATTTTTGAAGGGGAGTGATTTCGAATTTTAAGTTAAAGATGATTTTTGTTTTCTTCTTTTCAGGTTTGAGAAGTTTTAGAAGAACGAACACAACGTGACTATTTTTTCTCTCTTCTATGCATGTTTACAAAATTTAATTCAAAAGAAAACAATCATCTTGCCACTTGTTCACTTCTATTACACTTGTAATGTACATATCCTCTTTAATATACAAATGCCACTAAAGATCATCTTTGTGTTTATAACCTTGGTTCAAATTATTTTTTTGTAAATTTTGGTTTAACCCTTCATGTAAATATATTTTCATTTATAACCTATGTTTTAATTTAAAATGCTTATATTTTTTTATATTCATATTTACACAAATAAAATTCATCCCAATTATTTTTCACATTACAATCATTAATTTAGCTCAATATATTTATGTACATATATATTCTTATACATTTACATTCGTACATTTCTTATCATTTATTTTTGTACATTTCTTTATTAAAAGAAAAGAATGGTTTAAGATCTTGATCATATATTAACAAATGATCACTTTTATTCATATATGTATATATATAAGAGAATTAAATCTTAAAAATAAATCTTTTGAAAATTAATACATCTTCCAAATACTAATATATTTAAAAATTTAGAAAACAAACTACCATTAACTTTTTATTAATCTCAAAACTTTTAATTTCTATTTATCTTTAAATCCAATATTTATGTATAAAATACTTATCCACAAATTTCAAATCAAGTTGCTACTTATAATCAAAAATTTTAAGTTTATTCTGAAAATCTCTAATTAATTCACAAATAATCCCATAATTTAATTTCAAAATTAAATTAATTATCAAGTTAAACTTGGCTAAATTTCAGGGATGTTACAGATTCCCCCCTTAAGAAAATTTCGTCCTCGAAATTTGCCAGGGAGACGACAAAGAATAGATGATAGATAGAGAAATATCTTTTCAGAACAAATTGGATATCTATTCTGCATTTGTCTTACCAAAGCAGAATATCAACAATAGATATGAGAAAAGACTCAATCAACTACGAAACAATTGGGTTATCTGGTCTACGAAATATGCAGGGGCACTGGTTAGTTCGAAGAGATAACTAACCATTCGTAGAATATATCTGGACCCAACAGAACAACTAATGGATTTAATCTTCCACAACTCTCGATCACTAGATATGGATTCCACACTTTAGTCGGAACACCCCAAAGTATACATAACTTGTCCCTCTTCGGACTTTGATATACACAAGAAATCACAATAGAATTTCAAATTTGGTTTCAATCGAAATCGATGCAACCCAATTCAGCTTTATATTTTATTAATCAATTTTTCAATTTCAATTTGAGATTTCGAATTTATTAGAGTCAAAATGGAAAGATGATAGAGATCAGATAAGGAGAATACGAAATAAGAACTTATCTATATGATTCGTAGGGCCGCCACCACACCGAACCTTCTCCTTGTAGCTGCCACGAAGCAATCAAAGAATTGAAAATCGGATAATGATCAAAGAAGATTGATTGAGAAATATTGTTTCCGTTGTTGTTACAAGGCATTGACCATATGAAGTGGTACTTCCCTATCCCTTATCTCGTCCTCTTCTTGCATCATACTTACTATCAGTGAATAGTAAGAGAATTTACTGAGGCATTCAGACGGATATCTTAGGGATATACTCATTCTAGGGTATACTTCACCCTATCCCTAATGAGTTACCTAATGTGTTATACTCCTGAGAAAAAGTTTCAACCTTCAGCTCTGATACCAAAATGTCACGTTTCAAATTTCAACGTCCGAAAATAGACACCCATACATCACTTGTATTTGAATGCCACATATTCAACAGTTGAAATTTGACTCGTGGCGGAGCTTATAACACATTAAGTATAACAACACAGCAGAAGAGAAAGAATAATATCATATACAACTCCAATGATACAATATCCAAATATACAACAATATCGATATCAGAGATACAATGAAATGCTACAGCGGAAACACCAATGCACTAGCAGCGGAAAGAACTGGAACTTGAAACTCCAGAAGAAACACCAATATCGGCAGTCTCCATAGATAGCTCGAACCACCATCAAGTTGTACCAAGCTAAGCAAGGTCAATCGTCCTAACCAAACACTTCAATATCCAAAGTCTCCATAGAATTCCAAAGAGAAAGCTGAAAGCTACTGAATCGATATCTACTATCTGAAAAACCTAACTCTAGACTGCCCGTATGGAAAATTGTGGACACCCAGAGTTTAGGAAGGGAATAACAAACTCTGGGTCGGTCATGGGACTGGTATGAGCAAACAAAAAAACATTTACTTTTAAACAAATAAAAGATTTTAAAATTTGAAATCCGCAATGCTTTTTGGAAAATGAAACTACCATAAGGCCTCCCGCCACACACACCATGCAAACGCAGAATTGGAAGAGATTTCTCCTTATGATAGTCAAAAATGCTTGATACGCGAAAACCATTTGATATTATTATTAGTGCATAGCGGAAAACATTTTGAAAGTATAATATTAATCTTAACCAGCATAGAACATTTTGTCGTATGCCTACTATAGCTACCATGTTCAATAGCAGGTTACCACCACATTCCATGGTAGGTTATACAACTAAAACCGTACAGGACGCGTATTGTTTCTTTAGATTTTCCAACAAATGGTCAGGCCAAGGAACTTCCCATTGTCACATGGGAACGCCACTGGAGGGACACCCTAAGAACTTACCCAGCTCTATGCCAACACAACGCCGGTGCACTCCTTTCCCGGGAGTAACACCTAAGATATGTGATATGCACGTAAATGTGCACATTTTTATCATCATATTTATTATTTTTAAATTAAATAAATGATCATATTGGGTATTTTAACTTGTTTAAACCAAAATTCATATTATTTGAAATTGTCACATATTCATCTTCATCTAAGGGCAAAATGGTCATTTTTGTGCGTATATTAATTTGAGAAAAATTAATTGAAATTTTTTATATTGATTTGTAGGAAATTACACTCAATTACAAGTGGGTTCATGAAGGAAAATGCATGCACAAAATGAATACAAAGAAATGAAGATGGAAATAATTCAAAGTTAAGAACATGGAGGACCCCACCTACCCACTACCAAATGTACAAATTAAAGGCTAATGCACATGCTAAAAGACATTTAAAGCTTCATGTACATTTAAGTGGGGGATTATTAAAGCTAATGATAACTTGGCCACCACACTTCCTCCAAGGGCATTTTGGGTACTCCCCAAAAATATGCATTAGGGTTCTAACTTGTATAAATACCCCTTATGTTTCATGTAGCCATCTTCCTCTTAGTTAGTTAGTTTTAGTTTAGAAAATAAATCAAAGCTCTCTTTCTTTCCATGGCTACTTAGCCATTTTTATTTTATGTAATCTTTTCTATGCAACTTCAATATATGTTCTTTTTTTCTTTTCATGCTTATTTACTTTCATGTTGTAGTGTAGATCTCTTCTCTTTTATGCAAGTAGAATAATTTTTCCTTTCATTTTGCTCTCTTTTTCCTCTTCTTTTTATTCAATGTTGTTTGCTACATTTGTTCATATGATGACAAATATGAGAGGCTAAACTCCTTCAATTTAGGGGTAATGAAGCTCTCTAATCATGTAGCTTCAACTTAATTTGATGTTTATGCTCTCTTTTTGTGCTTAATGAGAATGATTGAAGTGGTTTAATGATGTTGTTTAGCTTTGCATTTGATAGTCTATGTTGTTCATAACAAATAGGCTATGCTTAAACAAACAAAACACAAATTGCCTCTTCATCTACATATGATTATGGCAAAGAAGTGATTGTTGAAATTAAAATTTGATGGCTTATATTTCTAATTAATAGTTAATAGGCCATGCTTAAAATAGATTTTGCTTTCAACTTAGTTGTCATATTTTATGAGATTTAAAAGTGTATTAGTGGTTGTGTTATAGTTTGATGGTTTATATTGAGCTAATTAATAGCATAAATATACCATGCTTATGATAAGCACATCAACTAATTCACTAATGACAAGAAAAGAGAGATCATAACTTCATTTTGTTGATTTATGTGATTTAGAGAGTGGAAATTGCCTCTAAATTGTCATTTAACTTTCATATTTTTATCTATTTTTCTTTTGCTAGTTTTTGTTAGTTTCTCACAGTTTTAACTAATCACACTTTCAAAGTTTGGTTAATTTGATTGAATAGAATTTTAAAATCATCAATTCCTTGCGGATCGACCCGTATTCGCCGCATGCTACATTCGCACACCGTGCGCTTGCGGTATAAATTTTATTTCTAAATTCGTTCGACGGTTTTCTAAACCGATAGAATTTCCGTCGACGAACAAGTTTTTGGCACCGTTGCCGGGGAATTGTTCAGATTTTTATTTTCTATTCTTCGAATTAATTTTTGTTTGGTTTCATTGTGTGATTGTTTTGTGTGTTGAGTGCATTTAAAAAAAAACTATTGTTGTGTCTTGTTTTGCTTTCATTTGTTTGTGTGTTTGTTTGCATTTGTTTTCTATTTGTTTTGCATTTGCATTGTATATATTTAAAAAAAAAATCACAAATTCATTTCAAAAGGAAACAAAAATATTTTATTGCTTTCAATTTACATTTCGACATTTACAATTTTATTTTCCTCCTCTTAACATTACTTCAAAAAAAAAAGCCTGTACATGTTTACTGTTTTCAGCAGCTTCTCTCTGTTTCATCTCATATTCACTGTGCATCACCTCTGCACAACCACTAAACCAGCCACCTACCACATCACCGTCCCCCTCCACTCCACTTCCTTCACTTCTGCCCACTGTTACATACAACTACTGACCATAACTGTTGCCATCTCACAACATCACAACAATCAGTTCCCCACCACAACACTGTCTAAAACCATCAATCTGCTTCTCCCACTATAGACAGTGAACAAACAGGACTGTGCATATCATTTCACTTACCCCATACTTGCACTTTTCCACCACTGCTTCATCAAACTGTGACCATAAATATCTCTCCACATACAAACATCTCTGCCTGTAGCTTGCTTCAACCATCAACCAGTCACTCCACTTCCATATTCAACATCACTACCCTGTGCACATTCCACTTCCAATTCCACAACAAGCCTAACCACTGTTCCATTACTGCCTCCGGTTCACTGATTCTCACCTTAACATTTCATACATCAAAACTCACAACATCCACCAGAAAATCCAAACATCATAGAGCTGTTGTGCATACATACACAGACAAACCACCATCACCAGAGCATCTACCTACCAGAGATACTTCAATTTACACATTTCAATTACCAGAGAAAATCACCACATCTCTACTGTCATACAACAAAGGCCCCTTGCCTGCAACTCCACTCAGCACTGTGATAGTCGACAAATTACTATCCCTCTGTCATAACATTCACATCCCCTTTGCTACAAGTTCAGACCACCCCTTCTAGCAACTCATCTCCGAACAACAACCTATACTTCATCGCTACTGACAGCAGACTGAAGCTTACAACTGTGACTTCATCAAATTCATCAAACTTACAACACTTGAAAACTACTCCACTCCTTTTCCCAACTCCCCAGTCCAGCTTCTTCCTCCCAGACCAACTTCACTATCACCATACTTGTTGTTCTACTCCTCAACACAAACACCTTCATCATTACATTCACTAAAAAAACTGTTGTTATCACCTCTGTAACACAACTTTGGCCATCCATCACCACAAACTAGCAAACATTTCGCACAAAATCCATCACTAAACTTCAGCCATCCATATAAACCGCCTTTGTACCACAAACAATCACCTCCCTCTGCAACCAATTCCCACCAGACCACATCCGCGACCAAATTCGCGAGCATCCACAACTCGAACAACCACAGCGACAAACTCCCCAATCCCCTTGAATTGCTAATTTGATTCGAATCACCTTCAGCTACTCAACCAAAAAAAAAAACTACCTACGTAAATTTCAACTGCAACATCACACCCCTATCCACCACCTGATACCACACAGACCGTGACTTGCAGCAACCAACCCCGAAACTTCATCTCCATCTCACTCGCGACCATCAGACTGTCCACTCGCAAACAACCCAAAGCCGAATCCATCGTCTCGCCTTAAACTCGCAACCACTTCTGCAATCATCAAATACAGCAGCCCAATCTTCGACTTCCTCGATCGCCTTACATTCCTCCCCAAATCGCCGACCGCGAAGCACCCAAATCTCTAAGTCAAACATCGAATTGCTTGCTGGTTGTGAATCGAATTTCTGAAAATTTAGGAAATTGAATTCGAACGCGGATGTCAATTTGAGAATTTAAGAAAATTTAATGGAGAAATGAATTGAGAAGTAGGTGAAACATTTGAGGTTGATTATTTCCTGGAGTTTGGTTGAGAAACTTATCAGATTTTTTTTCTTTTTCGGGTATTGGGCTTCTATTTGGGCCTGAATTAACTTTATTTTTTGTAAAGCTTAGTTTTTTTTTCTTTCTGAAGTTTAGTTTGTTTATTTTTGTTTATTTTTCTTCTTTAGGACTCTTTTTTCTCAAAAAAAAAGGAATTGTTTTAGTTTGTTTTGTTTTTCATTGATTTTAGTTCCTTCTTTGATGTGTGTGTGCATAAAAGGTGTTAAAAAAAAACATACCCGTTGTTGAATATTTTTGTTTTCATTTGATTTCTCTTCTTCAAGTATAAATTCATTTGCTTTTTTTTTCATTTTTGTTTTTTGTCTTAATTTTTTTTTAAGTAAAACCCTACTTTAAAGTTTCCTTTCAAAAAAAAAACCAAATTTTTTTTTTTGTATATATCTTAGTTTTTAATTTTCAGGTTGCCAAAGCAGGAAATAAAGGAATAATAACTTGCTGAAAATTGCTTCCTTCGTTAGCCAAAATCAATTGCTCTGCTTGCTAAAAAATTCTGCTTTCATTTCTAGTTTTATTTGAATTGCATTGTAGATTGCTTGCATTTGCATTTTAAAAAATAAAAAAATTCATTCGTAGTTGCATTGTTAATACACGTTTAATTTATGTTATGCATTTCATCTTAGATTTTGATTAATAATAACGGTTAGAAATCAATAACACTAAATTGTATATTGACAATTTGTCCTTTTTCGACAATTTAATTTCTCGGTGTCTAGG